>CANUEZ040000040.1:2400000-3600000 GCA_948099385.1 Fasciola hepatica
AATTAACCACACGTATAACTGTCCAGCTGTAAAACGATCAGTCAGCAGAGATCTTCACATATCATTTGTTGGAAGTTGGGGAGGGAAAGGTACTGACTGATCTGACCTCAGGACGAACTCCATTCCCTCAAAACGTTTGCAGCATATTGACTTAAAAAGGATAATCCTATGAAAAAGTATTTCTAGATATTCAAAACAATTATAAGAGTCATGATTAGTCGAATGAAGGAGCCATTCTTACAGACAAGAATGAAGGCGTCTATGAATTTAGTAATATTATTCGGCCTGTTATTCAGATCGAGGCAGTCATGCACAAATTAGACGACACTGTTGTCGGAGCTGATGAAGTAGTTATTTACCCAACGTAGGTTTTGAAATCACTTGATCTGCCAGGGATGCCACCGCATATACCGTAATTGAAAATGGGCATGCCAATTATCATGTTGCGGAATATCAACCAGCCAGAGCTTTGCAGCGGCACGTGGCTTGCAATAAAAAAAACTAATGAGCAACGCCTTAGAAATAACTATCCTGACAGGACTTATCAAGGTTGAAGATATTCTTATTCCTTGCATCCTGTGATTCCAACAGGTATGCTATTTCAGTTTAGGAGGTTTCTTCTCCCTATTCGATTGGCATTTACAAACACCATCAACAAAGCTCAGAGCCAATCTTAAGAATTGTTTGGTTTAGACCTAGACGCGGATTATATCTTACATGGACAATTATATGTTGAGTGTTCCAGAGTAGGCAAACCAGACGATCTCTATTTCTGCACTGAAGATGGTACAACAAAAGATATTGCATACCCACAATCATTATGAGAATAAACATATTAGAAAAGTGCTCTTTCTCCTTTCTTTTCCATTTAACCAGACTGAGCCACAGCAATGCGTGGTTATATATATGCATATATATATTATATATATATATATATGAATATATATATAAATATATATATATATATATATATATATATATATATATATTAGTACTAAGCATGCTGCTGAGAGTCATACTGATGTTCAAACAGTGTAGACGCAGGATCCTGTTGATGCATTCACTGAGCCTTTGTGCTCAAGGAGTCGTTCCTCCTTTTTGTTTTGCAGATCGAACAAGGCAATCCCCTGCGGAGGAGCACTGGTCCTTGCACACTGCAATATGAAAGTTCTAGGAATATGGGATACATGTGGACTATTGACTTGTTTGTGTCACAAATGTGCGTTAGACACTATTTCAGGAGAGAGGCAAACCCGAGAGTCACTGTGCAGTGAATTTATATTTCCCGCTATATCCATTCGAGTATTCGATCTCTTCAATAGTAAGACTTGTGCCGTAACGAAACATGTCCAACTTATCGAACTGATATTTACCCTGAAAAATGCTAGTGTCTACGAAATATTACTCTGTGGATGCAGGCTTAGCCAAGTTGATTTTTCTCAATTTTTCTTCTATCATAAATTGCTCAAGGTATTCATAAAACAAAAATAGATTTGATACCCGAGAACAGGAAGAAAACAGAATTTGGAGCCCGGCAAAGATTGAACAATAAATAAGCTGTCCTTGATTCTTGTTTGATTCAAGAAAAGGTAACGTTGGAAACTTATTGAACGGTTTGATGTGAGTGTGTAAAATTCTACTGGTACTCTGACTGAACACTATTCAGAATGAGTGAGATCCGTTCCTACTGCAATAATTTTTACTTTAGAAAACACGAATAGCGAACAAGCTCGTTTTCGGTAACATCATCCTCGTGGCTAATACAGTTACACTTATAGGTTAGAAATGCATAAATTATGAACAATGTCTGTGTGCTAAAGTGTGATTGGATGGTCATCAAAGTTGGTGTTGCGTAGTTAGGAAAGATAGAAGGGGGAATGTTGTTGTCTCGCGGTTGGGAAAGGGGCCCGTGAAACCACGAGACTACAACATTTCCCCTCCTATCTTTCCTAACTACGCAACACCAACTTTGATGACCATCCAATCACACTTTAGCACACAGAAATTGTTCATAATTTATGCATTTCTAACCTATAAATGTAACTGTATTAGCCACGAGGATGATGTTACCGAAAACGAGCTTGTTCGCTATTCGCGTTTTCTATATATGATGAAATGGGATTATTCAGTGAATTTTTACTTTATTCTAACGATATTTTGTTTCACTTTTCCAGGGTTGCATAGGATACTGATCGGCCCAATTCGTGTGTTTAGTTTACACAGTGCATACTGAGAATAACTTGCCATATAAGTCACCGCAGGCAATAGGGCTACCCATTGGCGTAATAGATGGGTTTTCTTTTGGCTAATTATTGAATAGGCTTGAGATAAAGAGACAAAATCAGTCACTATAACACAACGAGTATCTTTCATCTTACAGATCTAACAATTCTTCATTGTCTAATTAGAAGTACCCGTCTAGATGGCCAAAATTCCACAGCTGACGTGGAAGAATCGTTTTTGCATGACTGCCTCTCATTTGCTCTTTTTCCCGTTTCTCCTCTTCAGGTAATCCACTATCCGTCAGAAATGACAGAAATGAAGCAAATTGATGGAATAATCGTTTCAGGTAACTGACAATCAGCTGCCCACGAAATGTTTTGATTGCAATGCAAATCCCCATTTCATTTACCGTTTATCCCATCAGAGACACTTTTTAATAATACACTCACGAATATGCACATTTCTATCAGAATGAGGATTTGAAAGGAGAAATGAAGTTTAAATGCAAAAGATTTCCATCACAAATGAAATTCAGTTGATTTGCTCGTCCAAGTTTTTATCAAATTGGTCTCATTTGGAGGCACGTCGACAAGAACATCGAAACAGTCTGATTCCATGATAAATTTGAAGTGGCAAGTTAGAAGAAAAATACTGCGACAAGAAGTCCTTCCACATTCACTGAGAAGAAAATAACTGGTGAACCAATTATTGTTACAGTGATCCATTGACAGTCTGAACTCGACACACCCTTCCGTTGGATGCGCTACCTTTTTGTCTTTCTCTTGGCAGAGTAGATTTATTACTATCCAACTCAATTATCATAGTTTCACGGCTCTTGTATGCTCGACAGGCATTTTTGGATATTACAGTGTTACCCTTTCGATCAGTAAATTTCCCTTGGCTGTGGATTCGATAAAGCAAAACTGGACTCAAAAACGAATAAAATGTTGATCGGCAAGTTGCAATTATTTCAGTTATTTCATCTAAAATGACAGTGCTATGTGCCATCATGTTCGTTTTCTCCTCAGAATTGTCGATTTTACCAAGCATCTTACAGACACGGATTCCTGTTCATGCTTGAGCAGCAAGTGTTCAAGAGTCTGGGCCAGATGAGAGTGTTCACTACTCTCTGATTTGCTTACACGAATTGCAGCCTCCTCCTCAGGATTGGATGCTTACGAACTAGAAATTTGGAGGTGGACTGGTGATCTACCGTACTCTGCAAACTGTATTACGTGCCCTTCTATCCAGTATTTCCCAAGATTTTCTCACTTCAGAAGCACTATTATCACAGATGTGTATAAACCAATACATCTTCTTTCTATGAGCCTTTAATATCCTATCACTTTCTCATCGTAAATGAACATTTACCTGTGATGGTTAGTGATTTCAATCACGCCAATACTTATCCGCTTTTATGGGTCTGATTAACCGATATCAATACCTATCCTACATGATGGAACTCTGTGTTAAATAAATTCATCACAAATCGCCCTCGCATATTTTGTCGGGAATTAAAGGTCCCTCTCTCTGGAAGTACGCATTACTTGCTTCTTCGAAGACCAAAACTCTATTCACACATCGTCCATGGAATTCCTAGCTCTTTGAATCAGGCCTCCGTAACCTTCAGCTGCACAATATCTGCCTTCTTAAGGAAGCCACTGGAGTGGTCTCTACACCCCCAATCTTGCAGATCACAGAAATGTTTACAGAAAATCTATGTGCAATCTTCATCTTGTGTTGCCTCATTGAAACATCGTTCACCTCCAGTATTAGGATTAATTTGCCGAAACAATTTTAAGTTTGCTTCTAAGCCCTAAAGATCCACCCTTGAAGCTGCGGCCTGCTTGGTTTATTCTATCACCAAATCCATAAACGGCTCTGAGCTATCTGTCCGTTGAGTATTCCTTGATTATTTTTCATCCTTTGATTAAGTACCTCAATCTCATCTTCCCCCGAAGCCTGATGATTATGATTGTTCTGCACAATTTCCTTCCTAGCTATCGTACCATTTCCGTAATCAAGCTCAGCAAACTAAGGTTGGGAAAACACCTCTATATGATTTGTTACCGATTCTGGTGTACTCCTGGATGCAGTGATATCTCCTTTACTACTTTTGACTTATATTCGCGATATTCAGGTTTCTTCTCTATCTAACACTTTTAAATATGATGATAGCTTAGTTTTTATTCTATTTCTGAATCATCAGATTTCAAGAAATTCAAATGAAACCCCTTCTCGAATGGAGTGTATATCTTACCAGTTGGGTCTGGAAACGTATCCGTCCAAATGTCTGGAATGTGGTTTCAGTCCCTGTCACTCATCTTTTCCTACATATCCTGTTACATGGAACTCCAAGTTCTTACCCAGAGTTAAATCCGTCAAGTATCAGGTTCGAAGCCCAGAAGCCGATTTAAGATACACATCTAACATACAGTATTTTTACCCGGATTGATCCCAGACTCTTTGAAACAAGATTTCATTCCCTTTCGTCTCTGACTGGTATTTGTTAGCCACATTTTATCCCTCTCCTTCGATTTTCTTTAGACTGAACTTGTCAATAAATATACTGATCATTGTGTAGCCCTAGTCCACGAGGCAGTAGAGGATCCAATGCATTTACTACTCTCTCGCTTATCTCTTCGTTGTTCACATTTATCGATCAGATCCGAATTTCTGCACAATTCTTATAGGAATAACGCATAGAAAGCTCTCTTGGGCGGTATCTGGAACCGGGACTGACCAACAAGGACAAGACTGAAGGGGAATTACTTTCTAAATTGGGCTGTGTTTTTCTTTTCCTTTTTCTCTACTATGTACCCTTATAGCCCGTTGTCAAATATTTTGCTTACAACACTCCATTTTTGTCAGAGCATTTCAAATGAAATTTGAGCATGTTGCCTGCAAAACCCTGCCACACAAATACAAGTACAAATTGTTGAGATACACATGCAAACAGCTGAATCATGTAAATCGACGAGCTGTGTTTCTAGGTAGCTCACCAAAGAAGCTAGAACCAGCGCCCCATTTTGTCCATATATGATTGAGTTTAATACACATTATCAGTGGCTTTGAGAATTTGCAAGCCTTTAGGCAAGTTTACCGGTGGGCGTGGCACAGTGGTAAAGCACACCCCTTCGAGGTGAAAGGGCTCGGGTTCAAACCCTGGGTGTGGCAGAGGATATACACCACTGATGAGCTTTAACAAGAGAGAAACTCGAGTCTGGTGCTTCAGAGGACAGGCTGGTCAGATGACCTGAGATCTGTACTTGAAAGGTGGAGTCCAAAGGACAGTCAGCTGAATCAAAATAAAATGGTTTTCAGGCACTGCATGATGCGATTCAATTATATGAAGTTTACTGAAATGGTTATCTGCGTGAATAAGGTGTGCGTCCTTTTGATACTGCTTCACGATTCACGAATGTCTCTCATGGACTTTATCTCTCTGTGTATCACACGGAAAAACATCCACCGTCTCAAACCACTCATTTTGACGTGCAAAACGCAAAGTCTGATTTTCAGTTCAAGGTAATCTCCCGTAGACAGATCGATCGAGTTGCAATGGACAGGTCGTTGGTTTTTAGTTCTACTGAGGTGTTACGTCTTTGAATGACATCACAGTTGAATGCTCTAATCAGATGGACTGTTCAGAACAGAAGATAATTAAATGATGTGTTCATTTTGGTCGACAAATTTTAGAGCGCTGGGGATCCACTAGATAAATTCAAAGAAGCATATGCAAACTTGGAATTAATTTACAAACCCGGAGAGAAAAATTCGTCAACCTTCCGCGTTGTTTTGGGTAACTCGAAGAAGTGAACTGTAATCCGTTTTCAGTCAGTAAACATGTTCAGTGTTGTACCTCTGTTTCAAAAACAATTGACCACTGAACACAAGAGAGCTCTGGTGGGACTGATGTGTTTCAGTGTGAGAGAAGTATGCGCAAATGCCGATCTAGTGAACTAGGAGGTAAATATCTGTAATGGATTGACGGCAATGGCTATCTGGTTTCGCTAATTCGGCTTTAAAGTTTAATGAGAAACGAGAATTAAACGTCTACTCAGATATGATCTTTCTCGGTAGCTTCAGAAAAAGGAATCTTCTGCCTTCCAAGCAATGCGTTTTTTTAGTATAAAAGACAGTGAATATATGGGTTGTTAATCCATGAATACAATCATTTTACTAAACGTATTCGTCCAGTTGGTGTGGGCATCCTAGCCTTGAGGCTTAAAGACTGACAGGATTCATTTCTTTTCTATCGACCCATAACATCGCTCGACTATTCCGTAGTTTGTGGCTTCGTGGACTCGGTATGGGGGCTGGAGCGGACTCAAAGTCAGCCACTGAGACTAAGCACTCTACTGCACGACGTATCGGACCATACACTAAAAATCGTATTGGTTTCTGATAGCGCAAAGGAGGCATAGTAAGGTGGTTTCTTCCGAAGCGCACCGAAATGCTACTTGAGACATCATACAGCTTCAAAGCGAGTACACCCATTCACCTTCTGTCTCTAAACGACGGCGCAGAAAGATCACCACGACATCACTGTCGGTTGCATAGACCCTTCTTTTTGAGTTCATAAGGCAGAAAACATTTATGGGACCAACCGAAATGTTCTGATTATGGAAAGATCAAACAAATTCCAAAGTTACAAAACGTCCAGAAATGGCCTTCAGCCTATAAGGGAGGTTGCTCAGATTTTGCTTCGACCGTGGTCGAGAAAAAACGAAGATTGCATTCGAAACCATCTAGTAGACAAGTCATATTCGACCCGAGGGAGCGAGCTTGCCTATGTAGTCAAGCTTGCAATGGGAATAGTTGTCTTAGGCAGAACGGGATCACCAGAGAACACATTAGTGCTTACGTGTGCACCGGTTAGAAAACTGCCCCATTCAGAGGCCAACCATCATTCATTTTTTCTAAGTCGGAAGATCAGCAGAGCTAAAGGTAGAAGGATGCTTGGTAGACCAAAAAGGGTTCAGCAACAAAACTGCAGCACATAGGGTTCTGGAATGCATTCGAATAGGCTTGCTGCAAAGTGACGTATTTTATTCCATTGGGAATCCTGTGCAGGCATTTGCTTGATATTGCAGTAATTAAAATAATAAAATATCAAAATAATTGTTACATAAGAATATAAAATAAGGGTGATGAGTGGGAAATACAATTTGAAACCAGAGGGGATTGGTACGCAATTTGGTGGTGACCACTTATTTGGTTCAGCACAGGTGAATTTATGCTCAAAAGCTGGTCCACTGATGAGAATATGACCAAATGCAGCATACGTTCTAAAAAGAGTCAGTGACTGAAATGATATTTTGAAAATTGTTTTGAACTTGAAGTGAACCGCCCGAGTTTATCCGAAGTACGAACTTTAGTTTCCTATTCTTGCTGCACCATCGCCAATGATATCTAAATACTGGGGGCATTATTGATTAACGATAATATTATCATCATGATTATGAAGTTGTACGACCTTAGCCGTTAGCCTATCACTACGTTAGTCTGCGAACGGCAGCTACCTATACGCACCAGGCTTCATGTCCTACCAAAGTTTAGCACTTGCTTGATCTATCCAGAGGTGAATATTCAACAACTACATAACCATTCGAATACAGTAATGTATGAGGAGCGTACACGCAAGAAAGCTTGATTATATTTATTTTTCTATTAGATCTCGTTCGGTTATGCGGTGTCCGTCCCATTCAGAAATAACCGACGAGGCTAGTCCAGCGAATAAGAAAAGAAACTTTGTGGGATACCACTTGAATAATTGTCGAGCTCTGTTTGATATTCAATTTTTATACGCATCTACTTGGCTTCACCGCGATAACCCAGCTTGTTCAGTGAAACTTCTGTAGAGAGATCATTGCAGGTTTCATTTCGGTTGACTGCGTTGGATTTCGGGTGCAGGAAGTTCCAGGTGCAGATTTCATCGCCTTTAATGGAAGAGGTGTTCAGCATAATCTCTTTAATAATGTTTTGGTTCAAGTGCCCGGGTTGGTAAGAAAGAGCAAGATAATGACTACTTGGCGATGTTTAACTAATAAGATTGGTAACCCGGATTTTGCAGTGGCATTTATTTAAATATATGAACGAATATTTAGCAAGATCTGATTAAAAAGCATGTGTTTGGTTATCCAGGATCTTTGGTGAAACCGTGTGGCACTCGTGGTGACATTCTTCTTTTACACGTTAGAAAAGTTCATCATCGGGGATTTCTCTTTAGCGAAATAATATTCTTTCATCGGACCATAAGTTTAAAGTGCTTAGGAAGCAGATCTGGAAAAGCAACAATGAGTACTTTGAGCCAATGTCCCAGAGTTGTCTTCGTAAGACCATGTAACTTAATTCAGTTACTTAAATCTTTTTTTCACCTGACGTTTTGCGTACGGAAAATACGAGCATGCACTAAATTGTTTCCTTTCGTTCTGCTTGCCTTCACACTTGTACGTTTAACTCCATACTTAAGTTATTAGTTCAGGAAATAACTTCATAAATCACACTTTCTGGGTTTCTTCAGGTTTATCATTGTCTATACCTCTGAGACTTGCATAACTATGGAAGGGCACTGGTGAAACACTTTCGTGGTAATCTCAGCTGCTGCACACACAATTTTACAGAATCACAGTCCAACTCGCACATTGTTTTCAAACGACGGATACATTACCTCGACGGTCCACGTGGTAAGTGATTCAAATCAATTCAAGCACACCTGTTCTAGTCAGCATATCGAACTCACGATACGGTGAATTTCCAAAGGTTGAAACTGGTATGCTCTTTGGTCCCACAAACTAGCTATAAAGCCATAAGTAGGCTTCTCAGGAAAGGTCATTGCCAAAGTTTCTGACCTACGCTGAAGTTATGTCGCTTAAAATCTTGCTTCTCGAAATAATTAATGGTGTTGGTTGAAGACGGGTGGATTTAAAAGAATGAATGTCGAAAATGACATGTCAAAAAAGAATCATTCCCGTATCGCCGGCTCTTCTCCGAATCAATGGAGTATAGCCAGGAAATCCTATTTTTCTTCTTCAGCAGTTATCAAGTAACCAATATAAAATTCAATCAAATTGGAAATCAAAATGATTTTTTCGCATCAGATGTCTGAAATCTAGGGGAAGGTTGGAAACAAGTTTTCAATTTTTCTTTTCAGCCTTGGTTACTAGGACTACTTGCCTAATCTCTAAACCTGGTTCTTTTCATCTAACTGGACTCGCGTGACACGGCTTCAATGGAGGGTGAAGCTGTCAGCTGATCAGAACGTGTCCTTCTCATGAACATTGTTCATTCTCGTAGTAGAAATAATAACCATGGCAACTCAGCACTTATTAGTGATGATGTCTAGAACGAGGTGTAATCCAATTGTTGCTCGCCCTATACATTTGGATTGCACACAGTTTTATTTCTCAACCTGAGACATTTTTTTCTTCTAATAGTTGTTTCTGGGAGGTTCCCTTTTTTGCTTCCTTTTTGCAGAATTGATGAACAAAAGCAGAGCGCACAGATTTCTAATAATAACAGCTCAAAAAGCCGGACCTTTGCTCTGATTTACGTAGCCAGAGATTTCGTTTAGGGACCGAACTTCACAAATTCCAGTAGCTGATTTACCATGGCATAGGATATACAGTGTTTCGGTATCTGGCTTGACTTTTTCACTTACTGATATTAACTGAAATGAGTGTCAATGATTAAAACTCCTACAATCAGCCTTATTTTTTAAAATTTCTGTTTAATATGTTTTACTCGATCACTTGATCCGAGCCCAAAATATACTTAAATAAAGTTTCCGCGCCACAACGGTTGAAAATTTGGGAATATCAGCGACTCGTGCCAAGATGCTAAAGGAGAACAATTACCAATGCATATTCGGTTGTTTAAAACAGAACTGAACTGTACCGACGAATGCCAATATGCATACAATGCAAGATGAATTTGACCAAACACTTGAGTTTTATCTGTTATTATTCGAAAGATGGCCAGTGCACATCTCAGTAATTAGTGTCTCTACTTTTCCCCTCTGCGTTACGGTTAGGACAGCGGACATGAATAAGCTTCGATGAAATTAGGGGATCAATCTTCATCATACTCACACTAGTCTTCACCTAGTGGTAGTTGAATAAATCGTACGATCATGATTTTATCCTCGTATAATTATCGATGGAAATATACAGGTGCAAAATTTCTCAGAGATCGGTAATAATATTCGCCATCGAACACCGCGCAGATTTTTACTGAAAAACTTGTTCATCAGCAGCGCACATCCCACTGACACTCAGGCCAACGAGGAACGATTATGCTTCCGTGATTTGAGATGATGCAGTCTGTTTGGTTACGGTCTAATCAATGAGAGTTTATATCAGTCATATCTCTCTCATTCAGTGAAGAAGCTCCTTAGGTTGGTCTTAGTGAAGGAATATATTCTTCCCAGCTAGGACTCCACGTGTAAACAGCATATTACAGGAGTCGATACGTGTGTGAACAGTTCATAATTTATTTGGCGGAACGGTGCTGCTTCATGTAGTGTTCATGATAAACAAACCAGTGGAAGACAGCCAGGAAGCTTGAATGTTAGGTTTTCTACACAAAGTCATTCACCGCGGCACAGAGTCCTAAAATTATCTCGATATAAATACATTCCTAGTAGGTATGATTAAATTGGTGTCCAGGACGTTCCTAGTTTTCAACGGCGAATTGGCTGCTGGCCATGCGCAGCGAACCGTATCACGTATAAACCGATTATCCAACTGTTTCCCTGATGTATAAGTTACCTGAATTTTGATCAAATACTTGTTTCGTATAAAGGATCTGAATTGAGATTTTCTCACGAAAGATTTCTTTGTGCTTTATCGACACTTAACAATGTACTGCTATGGCATTCCTTTTGGGAATCATCATCAGTGCACTGTCTTAAGGTCTGATTTGGAACTGGAAGCCCGGGTGCCTGATTTAAAGTCACATATATTGCCACCGAGCTGTATGGGTTGACTCTGGGCAGTTTGTTTCAGGTCGACAGCCCTCTCGGTTTCTGACGATGAACGGTAACAACCAGTCAGTAGCAACTCAGTATTCGACTTCTATAACAGACTTCTCCGTAGGAAGACTAAATGGTGTGTCTTGCAGTGTCTTCGTGGTTTCCGAGACTGGGTTTGGCTCTGATGTAAGGGACCACAAAGAACGACTAGAAGGGAGGAAATAACTAGGAAGTCCCCAAAACCAACCAAATATAAATACGACGGTTACTTGCATCAAAGCTGTCTAGCCTACTTCGAACACAGCAGTTATCTGATCGAAAAGAGAAGTCATATGATTCTGATATATTTTACAACCTTATTATCATCAGTCTATGTGATGTAGTTAAGTCCATTATCGCCTCAGGGTTGTCCCTAGTTGTGTTTTAAGCAATCAGCTACTTGCTCATTCAGCGACTTGCATGAATACTCCGCCGCACAGTGACTGCATAGTGCATCAAGCCATATTCAAAAGCATCTACTGACAAACGGCCACGGTAGGTCACAGGAACTTCACTACTCAGTGCACTCTCACCGGTAAGCGGCTTGCAAAATGCTGTAAATTAAACAGAAGTTCCTCTTATCAGGGAATCTACTATCAATAAACTATGAGATAATCATTTCGTTCTTCAAAATGACTTGTTAGATATCATTGTGGCCACTTCACTCATTGAGACTGAGCACCGATCATCGCAGCTCGCAAACCTATGGCGGCTGACAACAAACTAATTTTCTATACCTTTAGATCCATCGAATAAAAAAGCGCCACCGATTATTTAAAATGTTTAAATTGGTAGGCCTAACGAAAATCGGAAAGGTTTTACCAGGAATGATCAAAGTTGTCAGTGGAGGAGACAACGATCAGGTAATTTTTGAAGTCAAATGTTGAATAACAAGATGTTAAATTCAGCCGAAATTTATAGCATTCGCCATCATAGTTTGGAGACATTTTCCGCGAACAAAATTTTTTCGAACTTTTGCAGAACTTCTCTTCTTCATTTTATCGAACTGATGAATAAAATCGCTGAATCATTTAAACAAATATCGTTGAAGTAACAAAAGGTAACGTTCACTACAACCGGCTCCATTGTGCTCGAAAACGGAATGCAAATAAAGCAATTCCTATTCGTAGATGATTTAAAAAATAAAAAGAATACAAATAAACAAAAGACAGACCTCCTGGAGATTCTTTTTCAGTACTTATATTTACCTTTTGCGCAGAAAATTGGTTTGACTTTTCGATATCAAGTAAATTTCGGAGTCAAATCAATTCTCCGCTTCGTTCCAGTGTCAAATGTGAGATTTCATGCAGCTGAATCCGTTCTCGTTATAAACATCCTCTCACTCTGATGAAACTAGAGATGATGTTCCGTCTCTTCAAACGTAACAAGATGGCTCTTCGATAACGAGTTGTACTGGGGCTTGCGTAACTCACGAGCAGGTACCACTCACATATTTGCTATCAAATTTGATTTCGTTGACGCGGTTTTCTGCGTAGCTGTGAGACAACAGTTGACCAGTACGGGAGATTTGTATTAGTTGACCGGCAGTGGTCAAGCAGCCATCGTCCTTCATTTTGAACCCTGACTTCTCAAGTTCGATTTTTAGGATCGCTGGTCCCTTCCCATTCGGAAGTCATTGACAAGCGTTGACCCACTACAGATAAACTGTCCATTCTTGTGTAATGAATGAAAAGGTGTGCGATTACTTATGGGAATATGTAGTACAAATTTCCCGCCGTCTACAAAATCAACGCCAAATATCCGCATATAATTTGGGGATGAACAAGTGATCCCTATTAGCACGCGGAAATTTGGGCCTTTTAAATGAACCAGTGGAGTGCCTAAGCAGATCACAATTCAGTACTATTGTGCGGTGGGTTCCGATCCGTCTCGGTAGCCCTAGTAAGAAGACTCTTCTGACTTCGAACCATCTACTTTCATCACATCAAAACAAACAGTTTATACTGGATCGTAAGTGACCTCATTTAAAAAGGTCTTAAGAAGCGCATTCTCCGAGAATTCTTCCCATAACCGGGCATTCTGAGTGGCTTTTTTGTTTACTTCCCCGGGGTCACTGATTTCGTCCTAGTGCGTTGGCTGGTTTCGTTTCTTTCGATCAAAACTATTCTCGGCTGCTTATTGGTTGGTTCCGCTAGGCTGGGTTAGAGCGACTGTTAGCGATTGATTAGATGATTTTGTTCCGTCTCGTCACAAACTGATTGGGCCAACGATCCTCTTCACTGGTCTGAGGCTTGCCATCGATTTCCGGTGAACAATGACGTGAAGTCTGTCAACAAAATTACTCCGTCTATCGATACCTCAGCTAATACCCTAACAAGTCGCTTCAAAGAAAAATACTGCAACGTCACTGTTGCATTCAAGCTCATTTATCGCAGCAAAAATAGGACCTGAATTTACATGACACCCCTGAGGACCTGATACAACTGCATACTTCAACCTCGTATTAAGAATTCACTGAAGCACCAGTACACTTTATGATACTTTTATGTAGCTTTATGCTAAGAAAATGACTCATTCTATCCGTTGTGTTTAAGATTAGGATCAGGAGAGACCTGTCGACTTATTTTAGTTTGAATATGTGTGATTGATTTCATTTTGTTCGATGGAATATCTATTTTCTGTGTGAGGTTTCCCGCCGACGGACACACGGTGCTTAATGTTCTTGATTTCAGGGAATTTATCCATCTTCAGTGGTGGAAACCTCTAAGAAGTGGTAAGCTAAAAAAACGATATAGATGACTTTCACACTAATGCTTCAAAGGTAGTTACTTTGAATGAACAGCACAAAAGACAACCAAAAACAAGGTTAAATCCGTTATAAAAATCAAATTTTGAATTTTTTAAAATATATATTCACTACTAATCATGTGAATCTGCTGGTCCTTATATCTTTTACGTAGGAACTTGTTTTCAGGAGAACTTCGGGTGCGTCATAATTATCTTAATATTGCCTAGTTAATATTAAAGGAAATATCGGTTATCACATCTGAACGGAGCAGAGTAACTTCTTTTAGCCTCATTCCTATATCCTATTTATTGAAATTCCTGTCAAACTTTAGATGGGCGGTGATCCAGATGAATTTTCCTGATCACAGTATTCGGGCGCACCAACTAAGAAACAACAAAGACAGAAGATACGGCCGTTATTCTTCGCAAACACTGACCGTTGACATGACTAATGGTGTGTTTCCGTTCTACAGTGACAATGCCGACATAACGATTTGGGGCAGTGTGTACCAACTTGCAGAGTTAAACCATGTCGCGTAAAATAATGACTTGGCCCTAAGAACTTGATAAGCAAAATAGGTTTCGGCTTCTAAAAGTGTCGGTTGCAGTTTTGTTTCAGTTTACTCAAGCAAATACTTGGCATTTCTCTTGTCCGGATTCCCTTTTCCCCTTAAAATCAATAAATCGCGATCGAAGGAAATAAGCGGCAACTATACAGTTAGGAATAATATTAGGGAAAACCATGCAGATATTAATAAAATGAAAATTCTGGTGCGCTCCGCCTCACAGCACTCCTCACGCCCAACCATCCAGTGACCGACTATCCGGCACCCTAGTCGCGGAACCGTACTAGTCTATCATATCAGATCCATAAGTTGTTTTCAAGCCTCCACATGATTTCTTTTCTACTGCCATTTACTGTAGCTACACCCGTGATAAGGTTTTCCTGTATACGCTCTAATGTTTGTTTCTGTTTGTAATTCAGGAACGTGATTACATTATTATAGGTAAGTAACTGTTGTAATCTCCTCTTCGAACCCCAACCGAAGCTTTTGACCTAACAGTCTGATAAGCAGAGCAAAAGGGCTTTTGTAAAAGGCAATCGGGTGGCAGAAACATCCATCGCGTTGCTGTGCCAGGAGAAAATATTTTCACATATTCCACGTATTCCTAACGACCACTGATGAATTGAGGTTCGGCTGATCCACTTTTTGAACTAAGTTCCTAAATGTATGTAAGGGAAAAGAATAAAAATCAACGTGGGCAGCACAACATACGTCGAGCTGGGACTTTTCATCATTGTCCAGCAAAACCTATTCAATGGAAAGTGATAGTATTTACCAAGTTATGGTCAGCAGAACCCCGAGACATCACAATGATTCTCCAGCAGGGCTTTGTAACATATTTTGCTGAAGAGGAATGCAGCACAACCGATCGAGTCCCTACCCTTAAGTTAGAATTCTTCAACTTTGTTTCCCTCCGAACAGTGATAATCAACATCCAGCGTTATTCTTCCCCAAAAAGCGCTGTTTAGAGAAATTCTAGCTTGCATAAATTTTTTTTCCACTGCAACGGTGAACATGATGATGACGAGTAGTTCACAGTATTGTTTTAGCTACAAAAGCACTTTTTTTAGAGTCAACCTGTATAAAGAGCTTTCCATGTTGCCCATTCGCTTAGGCCCCTGAATAAGGTTTCGTTCATGAAGTCACTTGATCCTCGTAATTTTTGATGCCTAGTTTGGTGTAGTATTTAAGTCAAAAAAGATCAAAGATTCTCTTGTCCAGCCTAGTGATGACCTGCATTATTTGTAACCACATCCCACTGCCGGGTCACGGCAGGATTGCGTTTCATGTAGACCGCTTACAGTTCGTAACAAGAACGAATCGGACTCACATTTTTTCCATGAGTGTTGTTGGGGATTTGAGCGTTAAATCCGTATACAGAATCAAGCCAACAGAGAGAAAAACTCAAAACATTATCTGACTTGTATTTTGCACGTGACAAATGCCAAAAACGTTTGTTTTTATTCTCATTAAGCCTCACAAACCCATGAGTAACGAGGTTAATCATGTCCGATCTATAGTTCTTTATTCAGCAGCTTTCCGTAAGCTTAATTTTAAACCCAAGAACTTTTAGGGCAAATGCGTTGTTGGCTGACACGGGTCTGAAATTTATTTAACCAATTGCCAAAAGTTCTGCGCGTAGGTGATTAGCCAAATAAATGTCAACGCCGCGCGTCCTGCAAACCCCGAATAATTGTGTCTAAAGGTCAAGTTGAATTTATTTTTACATCAGCGAATGAATAAAGAATAAGAAAGTTTCTAAAGGTTTCTTCAATATTCATCATTTTCTTAGCTACCTAGGTACTGGGTTTCCGATTTCACAGTGAAGCGATTGAGCTATTTTTAGTCATATCCGCAAATTTCGTTGAAATTTATCTTGAAAATGTGATAGTCATGCTATATCACTTAGCTGTACACCTCACATGATAAGTAAACGAAACATACAACTTCCCACGTTTTGCAAAACTTGTTTCTACACCAGAAGATAAAGCATTACGAAGGGCAACCTCTTTGAAGTTCACTTTGATAAATTGAGTAGCTATAATAAACACTGTTCTTAGACTTATATGGTTTATCCTTCTTTGACATTCTTTGAGCGATTCTCGATTGGACAGAACGACCCAGTCAAATCGGTTTGATGGTTTAGTTAGAAGAGATGGTTTGTGACTACTGGCACTAGAAGTACGGTTATAATCCCCGCTTTGCAAGCAAAATCCTGTGGCTACATCGTAATGGTGAAAAGTCATACAAAGTAAGATTAGTGATATTAATACCTAGACTAGTCTACATGCTAGGTTGCAACGGAAACATTGATTATATTTTAGCAGTACGTTTGTAAATGAGTTACTTATTCAATCAAATAGAATCTTCTAAGATTTCACTTGAACCAAAAAAGTCAAAGGATGTGGAACGTTATGATCAATACGAAAAAATTTGTGATTTGGGTACCAATAATAACATCCAACCGTTTTGTTTCTGTAAAGGTGTCCTGCGAATTAAAGATCGATGATTGGTGGGTAACAATACTGAAGGGCTCTTCGTTCAAAGCATCAGCCAGCGTGCTAAACGGGGATGATGGTAGAATACCTGGTCTCATTCATTTTTAGAGTTTTATATCAAGTAATGAATAAAATATAATTACGGGGTCCCATATTTGCCCACAACTGTAACAGTTCGTGAATAGGATCTCCTCTCATGAGGTCTGCGTAATTCAGTGAACCGATTCCTGAGAAAGGGTAGAGTTCTTATGCTGCTAAAAACAAATCCCACGCTCTACAACCTGTTTTCATGCTTTTTTAATCACCATTTGACATAATTTTCCTCAGAGGGCGGCGTACACGCACCAGTGGTCCTGTGGAAAGTATTTCAGTGTTTTTTGTCTTGTTCTGACGGCCCCGGCTTAGGTCAAAGTACATTTTCAGAAATGTTTCGTCGGTTTTCGGAAGTCGAGGGAAAGTCCAATATTTCTGGTCAACGTCTACTTGACTACAATGACCAAACAAAATGACCTAAAATCACGTTCGAACTTTTTCCAGACTAACCGTGATTTAGTCAATGTACGTGGCAAGTTTTCGTGCTGAGATAAAGATTTCATGCCGTGTGGTCGACGCAGTGTGAGGTACAAATATGTTGGAATGCGGAGACAACCATGACAACGGTCAGCATGATAAAACCGAATTTATTTGGATAGCTTTCTCTTTATTTTGTGAGCTATAACAGCATGCAAAATGTAAGAGCTCAGTGGTGAATTTTCAATGATAGACGTGATCCTCATTAGACTGTGAGTATTTTTCAATGAAATAAACGTATTGTCAAACGTTATTTCAATCCTTCCTCTTGCAGTCCTGATTTTCTAAGTTAGAATATAAATTACCATTAAGCGTTCAATTAAGCTTAGGAGGTGTTATCCAGTTTGGGGCTGAAGGTCTTTAGTTCACTGACCTTCATAAGTTGTTCTAGCTCATTACACATAAGTTGCTGGTTGACTTTCATCAATGGTTTTAAAATTCGGAGGACTGAATGCCCAATCTTGACAATCAAAACTACATAAACCAAAAATATTTTGATGAATCAGGGCACTGAGTTGAAAAGCCTTGACGGGGTTCCCTGCTCTGTTCCGGTGGTGGTCTAACGATTATTGCAGTGGACTATGGACGATGGCAGTTCTGGTTCGATTCCAGACAGCGACAAATACTTCTCCAGTAGGTAACCTATCATTTTCCACAACACACTCCTAGAATCTTACACTTATAGACGAATAATTAAAACATATTTTAATAAGGTAGTCAGTCGCTTTATAAAATAGGCCCGGTATAATTTACTTTGTTACTATGCTCTAGACATCTCAGATTATCTGATTCCCGTATGCTATATACAAATCAGTCCACAATGCTGGTGTTCGTTAAGAAAGCCAAGCCTCTAACACACCAACCAGTATCCCACGGATACATCAAATATTAGCTTGACTTCATCTCAAATGAAGAACATCTTTCCCGGCATCACTCGATGTATAGCAGAGAAATTCGGTTACCATCATTTCCACTGTTTGGTGTTCATACGTAAGTGTCTTAGTTTGTTTTCTTGCTTGTCAACACCAATATTCCCAAAAGGCAATACATTTGGCTGACTTTGTGCTACGAATACTTTGAAGAAATACATGAATGAAAAACAGGGAAACACGATCATACCACCTGTAAGCAAATAATCCTTGCCGCAGGCTTTCAGTTGGCTCCCACGGTTACATTACAACGAGTGACACCGCGGAATAGAAAAGGTATTCATTTCCCCTAAGAAACTGAAAAGCTTTACGGAGACAAGAATACCGGATGAACCGTTTCCGTATTGGAAATCGGGATACTTTATATTGTGTGGAAAAACTGTAACGGAGGTCTTTGCGCATTGATCAACGAAGAGTCCCAAACCGAAGAGGCAGGCATCCTGCTACAGACAGGGACTCTGCTGGCTTACTGGCTAAGCTCAGTGGAAAACAAGTTGGCAACAGCATGAACTCAAACTGGGACTCATAGATTCACACGTCAATTGATGCTTGCAGTCCAACATAGCAAGTATGGTGTGCACAAGGACAAGCCCAGTCCTAGCATGGATATAACAAAAATAGATTCAGTACGTTCAGGTTGCCCGAAAATCGACCTTTCTGCAATATGGGCGAGAAAAAAATAACTGAATAAAAGGTTGCGCATGCTCCACTATTTGTAATAGGTAAACTGAGTGAAAAACGAGGCGGTTTTGACCACCTTCATATCATTTTGCTGCAACATAAAACCAGTTATTAGTTTCAGCCAATCACGGTTTTTGCCTTTTTTGATATTACCATCATTTTCGCTTTTTCTTCTATGCATGGAAAATTCATCCGATTTTGGATGGATTTTTCACTGGATTCAACTTGACCATGTGATCCGAAATCAAAAGGCACACAACCACGAAGCGAGAATTACAGATATACGGAAATATTTTTACGGAATATATGTATCTCTACGAGTATTCAGTCGGAGTACCGAGTAAAATTAATCTACCTAAAGTACGCTCATGAAGACAGATTTCGATAAATGATTGCTTGTAACCATAGACAGCACCAAAAAAGTTACATTTTGAGGTTCACACGGTCTGTTGTATGGTTTCGTTTCCCATACGGGGACTGTTCTTGCTGTTGTACATGCATGAAGAATGCGCTTGCTGTACAAACAAGTTTCTGAACAAATGGCATTTCGGGGTGCCGGATCCAGAGGCAGAAGAGTTCAGTCAGGGTATCGCGTTTTATTCTTCGGGGAATTTATACACCTTTTTTCTGCTGCATTGATAACATATATTTCAATACTATTCATTATAAGATTCGCTGAAACCCACAATGAAATCCATTTCTTGTCAAGTCACAGTGCCTCAGTCTTTGGCCGCTTCTTTAATAGAAGAGAATTACTAACTCTCTAAGAAGTAGATTTCTGCACATGTCTCTTCTTTTCCATGAGAATTATTTGTTGTCCCTCTTTTCAAATCAGACTGACGCAGTGCCTGCGCCAGCTATGAGGTTATTTGCGCTATTCTCACAGTGACGAAGCTGCTTGCCTTCTCAGTACTTCGCAAACTGCGCCACCTTTTTTTAGAGCATGCCGAGGATGATCAGGCTCCGTTCTGTGCCGATGGTGGATGCATCCAGCCAACCGCAACTCTAAAACAGAAGCATCAGTAAAGTTATACTTTCTAGAGCCTAGCAATCATCGATTCCCTGTAAATTCGGGTGACCTTTGGCTTTATAGCTAGGATTGCGCCACAAAATATCTAAAAATAAAATAGCTGTTTCCTCACCTTTCCCGTTGGAATAGCTATTACCTACGTTTTTCCCTGCCGCAGTCCAGAAAGTTTATCGTTCATGCCTAAATCGCTTATTCTTTTGCAATGGAGGTGTACTACGGCACACTTAGTCTGGTCTTTAGGAGGGTGGAATGAAATACCTCCTATGGGGCCATCGATTTTGACCTCGAATAGGCCGACGACATCGCCTCGCTCAATACCAATCTATAAGAGATGCAGCGGGCTTCCAGGCGCTTGCCGATTGACGTATCAATATGTATAATTTGTTGCTTTCAAGTGTGAAACCATTTTTGAAGCCGACAGAAGCATATGCCTGCCGTAACTTTCTGTGGTGAAAAACATAAGTGGTCGGTATTTGCAAGTACTCTGTAAGCTTGATCATAGCTTGAAGTTGTGACAAGAAGGAGGTCACCATGAATCAGAGCAGATTTTGCCAAACTGCGTCATTTGCGGCACCACTGAGACTTCCGGCTTTCCCATAAGAGAAAAATATACAACGCTGCTGTTTTCAAAGTTTTACTTTGAGGTTGTGTGAATTAGCCACTCTAATTTGAAGAATCAAGACGGCATTTCATGTTCGGTAACCGACGTCTCAAAAGCATTACTCTCATCGGATGGAACATCTTGTAGGCATTGAAGAAATTTATCCTCGCTTGTTGGCGTCGGATAAGGTCTTCAGACATAAGCGATCATTGTACAACGTCTCCAACAGGTCATCCATGTTTAGTTTACGCCTCTCAATAGTGTGCCTTTCCGTTGTCGAATGAGGAATACTGCCGAGCATCTTCAAGAGGCTGCTGCTTAGTTTCGCAAGTTTTAAGTAAAATTTTGAGAACTACAGTGCTGTATTTCCATCTCGTATTGTTGGGGACTGAGTCCAGTGAGCTCTCTTTGAACTATTGTTTGAGAAAAACGTATGTTTATTCCCAAAAGTGTTTTCGTTGTATCATAAGACGCAATGTGGTAGCATGTCAGCAAAATATTCGAAAGTTGTATTCTACACTTGCTTGCAGATAAAGTCATATTGTAACAGAGAATACCGGGCAAGGGAACGACGTGAATATCAAGGCGAACGGACGAATTCAATGAGGGCTACAGACTACAGAACAGACGGCGAATATATCGGAGGCTTCCCGAAGCAGACAAAAGGAGGCATACGGAGTAGCAGAAGAGGAGTAGCGGAATCTCTGGCTATCAGCAAGATATCCCAAATGAGAAGCTGTCTATCAAGCCGTCAGTTGAGATAATCGGACTAACCGAATAGAAATGATGCCCAAGAGAAGCAAGCTATCGGCCACGGGCAAATGGCCAAAACGCGGCCAAAGCACTCAAACAGCCGCGAGAGTAATTTCAGTGCAGCGCAGTCTGGAAAACGTCCTATATAAACGACTCTATGTGTTTAATTACTTGACTTGTTGGGCCTTTGGAATGCAAGTATCATTCCCTGCCTTGTCGTCTTTCTTGCGATAGGTACGTAAGTGACACAATGTTCACTGCAGTAATCGAAAAAAGATTATCCCATTCCATTTTGTGATTGAAAGAATTTTCTATTTTATTTTGCCACTCATTTATCAATCTCTTTAAAAGGACGGCGTTACTATTGATTTCACGTTTTCCGAACTACGCTTGGTAGCTCTTGACTTCCGATTATTCTTCTCGTTGCTCAAAATGTTTGCAGACAGCTCTATAATTCCGCAGTTGAAATTTAGTGTTTCAGTAACTGTTAGCTGGGTTTTGTTAATTTATCCAACTCCCAATTCGTTCATAAATTAGTTTTAATCCCTTTGGATTTGTCAGTGGGGCACACTCACCAGACTGTCCATGCCGTTTGTGTTCTGTTTTGGTTGGGAAACTTTTAACTTAGGTGGAGTGTAGTACGACTAAATATATAGAACAATATGTCCTAAACACAAGTTTGCCACACACGTTTTTAAACTAGTTGTTGATCCCTGATTTGTTCACTTATAAGTTTTGACTTTTCATGATTTACGACAATTGTTCACACAACCGGTAATGTTTGCGCAACGATACCACTGTTGAAGCTGTAGAACATCAATAGTAAGCATCATAAATCAGCAGTGACATTTGTTGTGTTGTAATTCCAAGATATTTTAAATAATTCATGGGGTGTTCAGAGATTGATGGAAACCTTTGCCCAGGGGCAGAAGTGTCCGTTTCTTCGTGAGATATTTCTCCCCGTGAAATATTCACTAGTCTTCCAGTAGCACCCATAAAATAAGTACAACTGTCCGTATTTCGCGGATACGGAATACCACACCTCGAACATTCCACTGTCCTAGCAACATAGTAGGCCTCATCCATTGTTTCCCAAGTGCATTGCTTACCAAACGTATATTATTGACTGCGAAAGCCGCACTCGGATCAAAGTAGGGCTTTCGATGTCAGATTTATATGCCATTTTGTCCAGATATTTCTGTTATCATACTGATCACGAAGTGGTCATACTCAGAGAAAAGGTAAAGATTGTATCACATAAAAGCACCCTTATAATGCACCATGTCTAAAAAAGCGGTTTATGTAAACCCGAGAAAAGTATGTCTAATCTCCTGCTTTCTGTGTCGACCCTTAGAAAAAATGATGGGTACGTAGAAAGTGTTCAATACAAGGGTATGGGTTCGTCTTGCGACTAAACGCCATCGACGGTTATTCATGATGTACTCGCTATATGCGATAGTTGAATAGTTTCGTGTAGCAGAAACCGTGTCCAAATTTCTGAAGCAAACAGCCCTATCTGTAATGAAAAGTGTACCCGAGGGCTCAGTGTGATACGCGTTTAGAAATAGAACCAAGTTCCAGCCTGACACAAATTACTTTTCAAATGTAGGAGTGAGTCAGATCATATGTTTCATAATATTGTGGTCTAACAACATCTCTTAGCCTTACCCATTTAATAACGCAGTTATCTGAATGGGATTGTACAGTAGGTAAATGGTGATGCAGACTAAATAACCAAAAGCTTTGAATAAAAATGCCACATTTGTATTCGTACACTTTCTCCTCTAACCGCGTACAAACACTATTTCCCCGACCTCACACCTTTCTGTGTTTACCGTGGGAGAGCATTCAGTTAGTAAACGGAATTTCGCACATTTCCATGGGTGAGTTATTGCTACAGGTTTTCCAAGCGCATATCTATTATTGTGAGCTTTGCTTATTGGTGACCACAGTGCACTGTAACTGGATGCTCATTATCACGCCGATAAATCAGTCATGCTCTCTTTGCTCCTGGAGATAGCAGATTCCCATGCATGCTATAGCCGTCATTTTGATTTCGGTGCGAATCCGTCTGATTCGGTATAATGATAAGTCATCACCTTCCACGGTGAATGATCACATTCTACAGTGGGGAGCTACTTAGTTCATTGTTTGTACGACTCAAATGGAAAATTACAAGCAAGCGTCACAGCATATCAGCTGGTGAAGTAGTGACCAATACTCCCTTAGCAACACCATGAATTATTACGTATTTATTTGTTATTATTCCTCGAATAAACCAACAGTAACACTGAATCTAAGTTACCACTCGTCTACGTGATAAACTTCCTAATTTGGTCTGGTAATACAAAGAAGGTTTTTCACATTAAATGGTATTGCTCTTTACAGTAATTTAGCGGTCTTACCTTGTACTAAACCTAAGTATCTCAATAAAATGTAAATCACCTTTTCGTGCGGGGTGAAAACTTACAGCACCTCGAAGGTGGTGATCACCCCGGACAAATTAAATTTTTCAATTGTTTATTAGTTTATCTATTGACAAAAACCAGATCTCAAGACATCTATCCACTAATACATTCATCAAGTGCATTTATGACATAGAAGCGATCAAGCAGTTTGTAATTCACTGATTTACTGAGATAAACTATCTTTTCAAAATCAGTGGAGTCGGAAATTTTGAATCGCGTGCTTTATGTGGAATTTCTGGTTTTGTAACTCTACAACAGACATTGTAATTTGCAATGGCGAATTCGTAGGAAAACCAAGACCTATTTATTATATTAAAACCATTGACAACACATGTACCATTCTCTGTGATGCAGCACCATTCCATTGTGTACCTTTCCACACGATAAGAATTAGCTTCCATTGTTGAACTATGATTTCACACTCTGGTCGACAAACTGTAAAATCCGTATAAAACCCTCCGGCTGAAGAAGGACCGTTCACTCTCAAGATGTGGATGCTCTTCTTAGTGTTTTTTATATTGTCGTTGACCTTGATCGAGGAACTCGGGTCATTCCTTCCCTCGGAAGCAGAAGTCCCTTGAAGATCCATCCGCAAAAGCAGTTAGTGATTCTGTCTCACATTAGGATTTCCTAATAAATAAGTATTCTCTCCTCCACTACCGAAAGAGAAACCCAACATCAGCAAAGTTGAGAGTGGTTAGTGACACTCCTTCAGCGTCTCCAGGATGGTACTATATTTCGGAAATATTTATCAATTCGAGCTGACGATGAACTGCGAATTTCATTGATCTCGACACATTATTTCCCGCTATTTTATTTATTCTTGACGTTCAATTATTGGAGTAAAACTTGGTATAACTAATGTACTTAGCGGAAGCACAGCCAGCCAGAAGTTCGAATGAAGTTGCAGTCTCAAAACATTCCCTCAAGGTTTACTAAAACTGCTTGAGGGAATGGAGGACAATTTCACTCTTGTTAACTGTTAGTAACAAAAGAAGTTGATCAGAGTATATTGTCCCTCATTAAAAAAATCATAAGTGATTCTTTACGAACTTGTGAAGTTCATATCACACCTCCGAAACCGGACCATTATTTTAAGCTGCATTTTACTCAGTTGTCCGATCTTAATATTTTTCAGTTATTTTCTATAAAACTCTGCTATTTGAATGCATCTCTAGTGAACTGTGGTTGTTTTGAGCTTAAAATTTGTCTCGTTTTGTTACCGGTTTTGCAATCTGAAAGCAAACTACATTGGTATCCCATTTTCTTTAGGTTATCATCATATATATATATATATATATATATATATATATATAATGTTAATTTCGCATAGCTTCATATTGCTTGTTTTGTTTTGGTAGATATTCGACCACTGATGGTCATACAAATATCGTGGCGAGCTTCAGACTGTGTGGGCCACGGGACTGAATTCTGCAGTCTCCTCCGGTCATATCCGCCTTGCAGTTCGAAGTCCAGTGGAGAGAAGGGGGAAAATAAATACTTTTTCTAACTCTAAAAAACAGAATTAACTATCAAACTGAGCGAACGTAGAAACTGGAACTCCAAAGTGTTCACTTGGTAGGCACTGGGGTCATAAAACACGTGAATAGCTGTGTTCAACGCGACCAGATACATATCGTCAATGAGGAAGAGCTTGAGATATTTTCTATCCGCAGAATAGACCTCCCATGAATAAACTCTTGTGACACCATGAGAACATTCGTTTCATTTACCCAAACAATTACTTGTTGTTGAGGCCACAATATGTAGCTCTCGGAAACCCAGTTTTGCCATAGTGGAACTCGATCTATAATGGACTGTTTAAAGCATTTGGTTAACAGAATTAATTGGAATTGATATGAATGTGAATTTCTTATTTTGGAATGAACGTGTCTAGGACTTTCCAGTATTATCTTAAATCATTCAACGCACATTCAGTGGTCAAGGGTGGTAGCGATGTCACTCGAACAACTTCGGTAACGAAATACCTGACCACCTTCACCGGGGGCTTAGTGATTCACTGAAGGATGACAGTTAACTCCGTATTGTCGTCTTTCTTGATGGCGAAAAAGAACTTCCTAAGAAATCACTTCTCTGAATATGTATTTTACTTCCACAGCTCCCAATTTTATAAAAGAAGCATAAATAAACATCACCGAAAACGAATCAGTTAGGCTTATGCTCAGACCACCTCGATAAGACAGTAAGGTAACCAGAAGCGATGACACAAAATTGAGCATTCATTTGCAGGAGGATTGCGAAAAGTATTGGTTACAAACAGCTATCTATTGCGTACCCTCAATTTTGACTCTGTATTATTGAAGAAAGTGGCAAAGTTATCCGATTCTCGGTGCAGCACCCTCTCTTTCATCACGATATGAAGATCACGAATTTCACAGAATCTAACACTGTCCTTCGCGAATTTGATTCATCGCAATCAGATTACATAATAATTCTCAATTGTGTTTGCAGTGTCCTTCATTCTCCCTCATTCCCGGTGCAGGTGGGTATACATTCGTTACTTCTCTGGCCTTTGGAGGGAGATGCCTACAATAAACAGTTTTAAATACAGCCCAGACAGCCTCACTGGATTTCGTACCCTACTACGTACACACAGCACTGACGATCATTCGATGGCCTGTCTCGACCAAATATAGTTTTATTTGAAAGTCGTCTTTTATTACGGTACGATTCATGCTCAACCATGAGAAACAGTGTGCTACTTTCATATTCGAAAACAAATCGCTTCTTTAAGGAGGCTAATTTAAGATTTTAGGCTTGCATTCAGATAAATGGAAAAATATGTGATTTATATCCTAATGCTATATCCAATTACCGATAATTACTGTGAGTTTACAGATTTTAACCGGGTGTTCTTGTGATATTAGTTTCGTTCAAGGTATGCGTGAAAATATGTCAAATCAGGATTAGAAGAAATGATTATTCTACACGTTTGGTGTACTGTTCACTTCCACGATATATTGCCAAGAAAAAACCTTTGGCATATTACGGAAGTGGTATCAGTTTCAAAAGTACAAAATGTCCCTTTAACTTGAGCTTACCAGTGCTATTACTGATATTCTTGAAAACGCCATTGACACAAGACTAATACACTGCCATGATCAAAGTAATTTGATTCCATCTTCCATAATTTAACATTGAATAGTTTTCCTCAACCAGGAATGAATGCGATTAACGACTCATCGACCACTCAATGCTTTTGAAAACGCATAGTAAGTGGAAATCTCCTCATACACGAATTATTAGTGCTTTCACTTGGTTCAGTTTTTCGAAATGGCTAACAGATCACATTTTATCATCACAAAGCGCCGGCTTTTTCAAAAAGGGATCATAAGTTCTACCCGAACTGGGTACATTAGCGCCAGCACTGCGCCATACTGAATTTAAAAGTTTCGCTGCATACGAATAAACCATTTTCCAGGTGTGTGTGTTGATGTAGCAAAAGGTGGATTCGAGGAGCACCGACTTTATTGAGTTTTCAATTTGGATCCGCTCGGACCTTGTTAAATCATCCTCATCATTTTTTACAAATCCAGAACAGTACAAACAGTACTGATTAATTTTCGCCGAAGCTTCATTGTCAAATCTGTACACTATCACTGAAATGTATGGTTATTTTCAAGATTTCCAGTTTCGTATTACTCTCTCTGCAAACGTAGCTTTTTCTATACTCGTCTAATACGGTGGCTGTGTGACGGCCTTACATTCGCTTTGATATGTGCTGTTCTTACATAATCAAACTAATGCGTTTGATCGCATACATTCACAAAATTGCTGTTTTATAATTAGCATAACCGATGAAACTTCACTTTTTCACTCAGGATTGCGTGTCGCTTCATCGATTTCTCTGCCGATGGTAAGTATATCAGCAAGAACAGTACCTCACAGTCACGCAACTAATAACAGTTGGGAAAGAAGGCGGTTATATAATAAACGAGCTCGACTATGCATCCTCTGGTTGTGCATTCAATCCCCCCCCCCTTCCCTAGAAGAGCAAGACTAATCCTGATAACTTGCAACACTGCAACATAAGCAAACACGTATCAGCCTATATGAAACCCGCTCATTCAGTGATGCAAAACAGATCGCCTACGTGAATATTTCCGCAACATTTCGATAAGGATCAGCACACATTTTGTTCGAATAAATGGAAACTGGGTTTTTTGGCTTCTGTCTGAGTGCATTCTGTTTTGAAAACGTTGTGTGAAAATGCCAGAACTAGACATTGCTGTGAAGTTTATCATTATTTTGGACTTGAGGTTAGTAACGAAAATGTCACCAATGTAGCAGTCTATTAGTGGCATTGAGTGACGCCTGAAAAGGTCCTTTCGAGTGGTTTTAAACAAACCAAGTGAGCATGCATATCGGAATCAAAACGATGTTAGGCAGCTGTTACGTAACTGAACAAATGCTGATTTCGTTCAGACCTCCGATGAACTTTGATTATCAAAATGACTTTTATATTTCCCCTGGAGTATCTCCACAAATGTGGGTCACCCTGGAACCAAACATATCACCAGAAAGCATATCTGATAACAATATAAACGTGTAGGGAAAAGCTGTCCTTTCCCATTGCACTTCTATTTCAATCTGTTCAAATAATACAGCTATAAATGTTATTATTTTGAAGCCATACCTTAACCCCAAAAATTAGGTGCTCTGTTGCTTTCAAAGTCATAAACAAACAGTCTACGTTATTTGAAGTCACATTTTACATAGGCCTCTAAATGCCCCAATATAGTCACGGCTGGAAGTCTCAGGCTCCAAGGTGACCAGTCAGGGTGAAAGCTCCTCGAAATGGAAACCTTGTACATTACCTTCACGAGGCGGATGTGTTTTTAACAAATGGTGTGGAAAAAGGTGAATTCTCGAAGCTCTCCACTGACTGATAGTCAGTCTAGGGGAGATGGCTAAACCCTGATTCCAAACCAAACACTGATGGTATACGTAGCATACAGCTTCACGCTTACAGGCCTCTTTGGCCGAAGGAATTACTGGGCCCCAAAGATGTTGGACCTGATCCGAAGGGCGTATGAACCAAGTAATCCGTTACGGGCCTCCAGTGGGTTCTGGAGCCGGAGCTCCTTCTCGCTGCTTTGCGGATTAAATCGTGGACAGAAGGAGGCTCCGGTTTTGGACCCCGTAAGAAAATCGCCCGCTTTAACCTGGGAAGCCTAGCAGTACTGCATCCGCAAACTGAATCATATACTCTCACAAAATTCGCGTTCGTCTCTGTCTCTCTGAAATCCCCTTGTTATCACATGATCATACACTCTTTCACCACCACTCCACCACCACCACCACCACCACCACCACCACCACCAGGAATCTCCCCTGCTTTCTCCATCCCTCCAGCCGGTTCATATGGAAACCACGTCAGTTCACTACAGCGAAGCCGCCTTTCTACCGGGGACGGTTGTGATCAGACTTCCACTATGACCCTCCCCTCCAAAGACTGTGGCAACAAATACCGCAACAAAGCCTACCTTTCTACAAACTCGTCTTACATTCAGATAGACTAGGAGTAGCATGCGCTCGCTAAAGTAAATAAGATCAGATAGCTCGCACACTGGGTTTACTCTCTATAGATGTCTGCTGCGTGTCAGGGACGACACAACAAGAACCAAGCTCCACGACCAAACCTACGTCACCAGCTCATCCCAACACCAACTTCCATCAAGGTCCATCTGGAGATTCGAACACTACAGCAATCAGCCAGGCCGGTACTGCATTCGATCTAAGCCGTCGAGCTTAAGAGGTCTTGTCAGACTGGGTTTCTGTCAATAGCCAACTTCGTATAGTCCGGCTGCGAGATCTTTGCCGGGTGACTAGACACAGGCCGAGCTCTTGGTGTATTAGTCATCTCCGCTTTTGCCCCGACAGACTGCAGTCCGGACGCAGACAGAGAGGAATTCTACCACTGGTTTCATCTGCTCCTGGGCACAACTCACTGAGTAGATATCGTGGTTCTTGCCAAAGATCATGAAGTGCGTATCAGCCTCCTAGCAGAGAGTGGATGTCTAATGAGAGTACAGTTTAGCCTCGACTCTCGTCGTTCGGACTATGGGGACAGGTTTCTGAAAATATGTGCTGATCACCAGATTTTTCTGGCAACCAAAAAAAATCTCAACTCCAAAGGACGTACCATCATCTGACCTCTTCCCTTCCCAACACAGGTATGGTCTCAAACCGATCTCGTAGTGACTAGCTACCTTTGGCTAGGCAGCGTGTCAGGTTGCCGCTTTACCCGCTCAACCTACCTTGATTGCTGTCACACTAGTTTGCTCTACCATATGTTTGCGATTTGGGGGCTTAGAGAGTTCGAATTATGCTGGCCTAAATACTAACAAACTGAACGACCCTCTAGAGCCGAAAGCCTTCCGGACTACTCTGGCCCAGACACTGCGGTCAACCTCTCCACCTGATTGTGACGAGCACTGGGAGCGACTGAAGGAAGCCTTACTGAATGCTGGCCTGGCCAGTTTTGGAATAGGCTTGCCAAATCCAGAGCAGATTAGTTTCTTTAAACTCCTTGTTGTTGCTGGATAGAGGTCGATATAAGGCATAGCGAGGCAACCCATGAACTCCGCTCCAATTCGAGGAAAAGCTTGCATCCTGATCGTGAGAAGTAGTGGCCAGAAAAGCCCTTAAGATGGAAGCAGTTTCTGCGTCGCACAACTTCAGGAACCTCTTTGAGCTCACTTTCTCCACCGGACCACAAAAAAACAGGTGTTCGTGACAAAATCCTCGAAACTGATGGGACATTAATCACCAAATTTTCACGGGGCAGAACATATTCACTCCCAATTTCGCTAGCCACCGGCTGCTTCTACCGTATCTAGCACTCCTAAAGTATCTGTGTGGGTTGTAATAGAAGGTCCCCGACATAAAAGAGAAATTTGAAAAGACTTGCAATCCCTCGAGAGCCACAAGGCCCAAGGATAAGATAGCATTCCACCTGGGCTTTTCAAAGATGGAGAGCTGGTTGAAGTGAGAAAATTGATAACCCAATTCTCAGACTTTCGGACGGGAAAAATATCCCCGCGTCTTTGAGTGAAAGGACAATTATACTTATTTTCAGAAAGCATTGTCGTACTCTGTCTTCTTATCACCGAGGAATTATTCTGATCCCTGAAGCTTCGAAACTCTTGGTGTCCATTATAAACCATAGACGTTTTCCCTTGCGCGATCTTTTATGTCGTGGAGAACGAGCTGGGTTCCACCCTGGCCGCCGCTGCACAGATCAGATCGCAACCTTTCTTCTTGTGCTTGAATACCATCACGTGCATCGGAGGCTAACTCTCGTTGTGCTTCTGGATATTACAGCAGCCTTTGACACTGTTAGTAGTGCTGCCCTATGGATTTGCTTGTTGAGGGACGGCGTACCCGAGAGGTACGTTTCCACCCTGAAATCTCTTTATCGGCCGACCTCGGGCAATGTAAGAGTCTACAGACAACTATCCTACTTCTTTGTCGTCTCTAATGGCATTTAGTGAAGATGACCTATTTCCCCGTTCCTCTTCAGTTTTGCTATGGAGGATCTTCTCCAAGTAGTCTTTGGTGGTATAGTAAAAGGCGATGTGGAAATATTACCAAGAACCACGGTTGTTGATTTAGGTTATGTCGACGGCATCGCACTGTTGGGAGGCAAACCTTGAAGTCCTCCGAGCTACCTTTACCCACTTGGTCGCCGAAGTCAACGAGGCTGGCATTCACTTTACCCCACGTAAGGGCAGAATGCTTCTTGAGGACCCTAAAGAAGATTCTTCTGCACTCACTCTTTGGTAACTGTCAGTAGCTTGTGTACCTGGGAAGCTGCATTTCTACTGTTGGATATATTGGAGAAGAGATCTTACTGCGTCTCTCCAAAGCCCGTCTAACTTTTGTGAGTCTCAGACACCTGTGGGTTTGTAATGAGATCAAGATTTTCATAAAAGGCCGAGTCTATTACACGGCAGATCGTTCGGTGCTCCTTTATGGATGTGGAACATGACCAACTTGAGAAGATCTGCGCCAACTGACCCTGTTCGACTGCTGGTGTCTACGGTCAACCGTACGAGTACAGTGGCAGCTTTGCGTCAGCAATGATGAAACGCAAACGAGAGTATCTATAGTTCTTCGTCCAGAGTAACTGTTCCTCTTCTCTAGCCAAGTGGCTAAGGCAGCTCCTGCGGACTCCAGCCCAAAGTTTACTTCACCGTGCTCTATTCACTCTAGCTGAACGGGACTGGAAACCGTAGAGTGGTGGACAATCGATGAACTAGAGATGGAGTTTACCAAAACTTGCTTTCAGTTTTGCGGCTGGTGGGCCCTGTCGTCTACCATGTTGCAGCAAGAATTATGCCGAAAGCAGTTGGTCAGAGACTCCGATGGGTATGGCCCGAAACCTGAGGCATTGACGTCACCGCTGTAAAGAATACTGTGCTAGCTTCCGTATACTGAACCACAAAATATAGCGTGCTTGGGAAACTTTGCAATTTAGATATCTTTCCAAGCTTTCTGTACTTTTCCTCATCGTGCATTGTTTTCCTACTTTGTTATGGTTTCTTTAGGGAATGGTTTGTACCGGATCCGTGCTATACATATATATATATATATATATATATATACCTATATATATGTATATAGATATATGAATATATATAATATATATATATATATATATATATATTTCTGACTTCTATTTTAACAGCATTCATAAAACACAATAGTCCTTCTATAACATCTGTTATCTTCACAGGTAGGTGGCTTTACCGGGTGGCTGGAGGCAGTGACGCCAGTAAATGCATATTCGGCATGCTGTAAATCAGTTGTTGAAAACATTCCAGAACGTAGATTTTTCCGCCCACCATATGACTGAAGTAAATTTAGAAATTGACGCTAACAAAATACCCGGTCGATAAGGATTCCATAAAATATTCGTTGTACTTTCAGTAGTTTTTGCTAAACGAAGCTGCAATTTTCACGGCTAACCATCAAAACCTGGACACGTGACCTCAATTATAGATTTGTGAGATAAATAGTATGTGTAGCGAACAACGTGGATCTGGACGGATGGTTGCAAAGAACCCGAGGCAGACTCGGTGTTTGTACTTGATATAAAAATACTGGTCCAGCAACAATGAAATCGAGGACTCAGCACACGGAATGGAAAAGACGAACACTGGACTGCAGCTTTTAAATGGCTTAACTTTAAAGTCATCCTTAGAGCAGGGAGTACCAAGGGCAGAAATTCATGAATCTATGGAAAAGGGAAAAATACTGGGACATCAGCAGTCATAAACCTCAACGGTAGATAATTTCAAGCCCACAAGATAGATAAAAGAGAGATATTGAGTAGAGTAATAGGGAAGTGGTACGCTTATGAGAAAACCTCGGCCCTAGATCAGGTGTTGGCATTGTTTGTGGTACTGCGTGTAGATAACAGGACGATTGCACTTGTGAGCCAACCGCGGAGTGCTCAAGTACAGGAATGATCGGACAGAAGAATAGCTGTTACGTGGCAACCACCACGAACATAGTCGTGCGCTTTCCGAGGAAGTTTGTCCTGCCATCCAGATGCAATACCGTTTTCTTCATAAGGTAATTCCAGTTAGCTTCGTGCGCTCATCCTGTAGAGAAAGTTGCCCCAGTGTTAGTCGTTTGAAAGATTAAGCAGACAGCATCACTTATGTTTTACTGACCTCTAACATTTTCACTCTGAACGCAGCTAAACCGTGTGCAGGAAATTGTGAGCATTGCTGCACTGCAAATATGATGCCTATAAAACTGCCGTTCAATGAGACATTAGTGTTAAATTAGTGCAGTCAACAGATGGGCTCAAAATCTCAGGTGCTTTTTGACCTACATTCAAGTCATATTTTGTCGAAGCACTAAAAATAAGAAATATTATACAATCATGTGAAGTAAAATGTACCAGTTCGAAAACGCATTTTTTTGTTGTTTCCGATCCTAATTGCACAATGTACCTTGATGTAGGAAATTTGTCTGCTCAGCATAAGTACATTCTTGTTATTCATATGCAGTAAATTGTATCCCTCATCATCGACTCAAAAAGAGTAAATTCATGGCAACGTTTTTCGTGTGACAAATGCATGAAAGTTCAAAAATTTTATAATCTATCGAATGAGATTCGATGGGAAATCACTCAGAACGCGTTTCTATTCATGTTATTGAACACTTCCTTCTTTCCAATCACTAGCCCCTTCTGCAGTTAAAAATCCAAGCACAACAATAGTCTACAAGAGTAACCAAAATATAAATCACATACAAATTCCATCATAGTGTTTTCATTTTTTACTAAATTCCCTGTAACAAAATTATGGGAAAAAGTTCTGCATGCATTGATTTGAATTTGAGAGATCTTGGCTATTGTGATGATATAGCGTATAGACCAGCAGTTCAATTTTATTAGATTTACTAACGTCAACCTTCTCACAGGTAATTATACTCGCTACTGAATACATTTTGGAGTGGCATACTTCGCCGATTAGTCTCTTTTTTTACTCCACAAAGAGATTTACAGTGCGATACGATTCGGGGAACACTATATCAGGTTGCGACTACACAACGAAATTCACTATTTTTGGCCCACACAAGGAAGAAAAACGGTTGATTTTGAATGAACAACATGTTGTGTTGTTTGAGCTTAGCTCGTTGAAAATCTGTCTTGTCTTTTCGATGATGGATGTGATTTTCCTTTCGTCCAACGGCTACCACTGATCCCGTAAAACATCTGATAGAACAAGTAGCTTGTTTCTCACTGAGGTTACTTGACGTCAGCTCGAGTTTTCCATGTAAAACAGGTTGCCACATCAGAGGGAATTATGAAAGTTTAATACATCCAATATGGATAATTTGTCTGCTAACAAACCCGAAGCATATGCGCAAAAAGAAGATATCCAAATGCTTCTGTACGGTCTCATTCAAAGCTGTAGAAATTCAGACTTCATCAGCTTTTGTTCGAACCGAATCCTGCCACGTCTGGACTGGTGGACTTTTCGACTGATACCTTTGGATTATCTCCATAGAGCGGGACATAGCAATTATTGTTTGTTCCGTTTGTGTTATTTCAAAAAGGCAAACGAGCCTAGCAGCACAAATAACAATAAGGTCATAGTTAATTGAGCGAGGTCGTGAGCCACAAACAAGGATGCAAATTGCATCCAAATGGAGGTAAAACTTATTCAATGATCGGCTTGTTTCAATTTTCAGACTATTCTCCATCCAGTAAAAATGCCTAACTGATCACACTAATCGAACACTATATGGTCAGTGGTTTGTTATTCCTGGAAATCCAGTGACCCGAAGTTGGTATATCATTTGTTTATGAAATTACACAAACCAATGAAAGACAGCCCAGGTAACCTGATGGCTAGGTTTTTGATGCACTTTCGTTCATTGCGGGTTGGTGTTCCAGTGCGTGTTTGATGCTGATCTCCAACAAGAATAAAACAGCGGTGCAGTCCTCCCATGGGTTCTGGTGGTCAGTTAGATGTTTTTAGTAATTTCTTACAAGTTCAGATAAAATCTGACAACATATGTCCAATGTGATCACTGTTTTACTATGGTAAATGACGGAAGCTGGACAATAGATGAGACCAAAATGGGTCTAATAAAAGACCAATGAAGCATACCAGCTGAGACGGCCGTATTTCAGTTCATCATGCAAACGTCCTCAAGTACGTTATGCACTGAGCATTTACAGATGTGATATGCTAAATAGCTGCCCAATATAATTCGTAGAAATGGGGTATATAGGAAAAAATATAGAAATAGAATGCAAGCAACAACTAGACTTTCCAAGAAAAGTGTAGCAGACGGAGTAATGGAACCAAAAAGAAAGTTAAACTTTTAAATGGGCCTGCACATTTTTGTGAATATCCTTCCAGTAAGACAAGGAGCTGAAGATAATTTTTGCTAAAACATATTGCAACCGTTTTGGCTTCAAAGTCCGTATTTTATAAACTCTGAAAGTTATTTTGTCTACGAAAAGGCAGTTAAGTGAAAAAGAGAACGTAGTTAAACAAAACTGGTAATTTTATTCTAGCAGATACCTTTCAAATAGATATGTTTGCTATGCAAACAGCAGTCGGAAACAAATAATTTACTACCAATCTTTCTTGTCCCCCCTCCTCTATGGATGCTGATAATTGGCTGTGCCGGTTGTATGATGGACAATTAGGTTCAACGATACGTGGACGGAGATTGTAAAATATTATGTAGGATATGATCAAATTCATTCGACTCTTCTCGGCTTCTGTTGTGCATATCTATTCAATCAGTTGGAGTGCAGTCAGACTGCGCAACTACGTAAATTATTCAACCTAAGCAGGCATGAACCCACCAAATCGCGATAATGAAGTTGATTGGTACTGCTGACTAACCGTATTAGTCCTCTGTATTCAGCTTACAAAGAAACGAAAAATTACGCCACCGAACAAGTTGAAATGGGATTTATTCTGAGCAGTCCTTTTGAATTAGTGAAGGTATATGTCCGCCAGCTTTCGCTGCAAAGCTTAGTAGTAATCGACAGAACTATAAAACTCAAGGACCTAGCTCATGACCCATCTGAACCCTTACCCCCACTTCAAATTTGTTTTTTCTAAAGTTTTGTTTCACAGCTGCTCATTTTTTGAAATACACTCCGGGAGTTGTTCTTCCTCGATTGCAAACTGGTACGTGTACTGATTCTGTGTTACAACCTATGACCAACACCTTCACAGACTTTTCGTAGAATGGACAGCTTGAACTTCGAGCAATCCCAAATTCTCTTGCATTTGGCCCACTCCAATTCACGTAGCGGTTACCGTACATTTTCCACAGTTTATCTGCAATACTTACGATTGTATATAAGGAACCGCATTGAAAACCACAGTTGGATGTTCGGAGTATTTTGGATTGTGCTGCGCATATCTCAGCGACTACTAGATGCCCGTTACATTATCGTTTATGAGATTCTGTCGAGAACTTACTATTGTCTGTCTTCCGACTAGTCTGTCACTACTTTTCGCAGAGCCAATCGCCAAATCCAACATCTCATGTTTTCACAGTCAAGGCCTTCCATTGATGTAAGAATGGACTAGAAGTCCGGTTTCTAAGAAACAAGAAAGATGCTTCATGTAAGGTAACCTATGTGCCATCTGAACTTTCAGCGGAGCAGTTGGTAAACGGGGAGAAATTTTTAAAGATATGCTAGATTTTGAGGTAGTTCAAGGTAGTATCCGGAATCGTATTTCTAATAAGTGCAAGCACTCCATTTTGGCATGAAACTAGTGCTAAGTTCAGAATTTTGCTTAGAATTGGTAGGTTGTAAGGATTGTACCTTAATTGAACCAAATTTTAACAGAGGTTAACCGCAGTGGACGTGTTTGGTAACCTCATCTTGATTTATCTTTTTATTAATCAATAATAAGCGTTGATTGGCTTTGGGAAAATATATTTTAGTCTAGATTCCGAGAGCGATTCTGATCAAAATAGCTAGTTCATGGTTAGTAAACTTCGCCGAAGTTCAGACTGGCGGCGACGCACTTGGATTCCACATCATTTTCAAAGATCTACGCTGACGTCGAATATTCTACGCATACGTGGTAATACAAAAAGTCAGTTAGAAACATAAAGTAAGATTTTTAGAAAGTCAATCAAAAATTGGCTCTGACTGTTTCACTCATTTTGCAGAAGAACTCACTGTTCGTGAATTACCTATAGCCGCATCAGAAGTCGGGAAAAATGTTTCGTTGCGTTATTTTGAACTTTTTTTCCCGGTGTATTTGCATCCCAGTTTATGGTATTTCCCATCGTTGTGGTTCTTTTTAACTAAAGCATATACAGGCTTTTCAACTAGGCCTGCAAAGAGGAAAGTTGTTCAGTGTTGGATACCGATTATTCTTACGTTGTCTGCTTTGGATGGGTTAGTCTAACGTTTTCCTGGGAACAAGTGATCACGGATCGTCGAACGCGCTAATTATACCAGATTGGGTTTCTCCAAGGTAAGGCAGACAAACATCCAGTATGAAGTCATATATACGTCAGAGATATTTCGTCTAACTCTGTCCCAACTGTTTTGTGAAATAATCGACTCTGTCTGGAAATTGATAAATTTCACCTTTGTATGACTATAAATTAAAACTGATGTATTCACTTTTTTCTCACAGTATTCTGAGACCAGAATCTCCTTCCGCACGTCAAAATGCAACCTTCTCTAAATTATGTTCAAGCTTATCATTTTAATGCAGATATACGTGGATCCTCAAGTTGTGTTGTATGTGCTCCGATAGGTTGCATCAGTTGCCTGTAGACCTGACTAAATGAGTACCCTTTCATTAAAATGTTGGTCAGATGTTTGACTCCTTCCAGAGAATAACACCGATTCCAGATAGTCAGTTTTATTGCGATTTTTAAATGCCCTAGAACTGGTCGTTCTGTATACAACAGAATGCAATCAGTATTATCTCAAACATGTTCTTCTTTTTGAAATAAAAGTTTTCAGCATGCCAGGCTCCGGCAATAAGTGAATTTTTGTGTCTGTCGCAACTGCCGGAAGGCATGAGTGATGAAACAATGAAGCACATGAGAAGAAATACGATTGCGTAACAGGAATACCATTGCAAACATTGTGGTATAACTGCAATTTATCTGAAATTTTTGTACTTTAATAAAATGTCATCTAATAATTAGGAATTTTTGCAGTTACACATGGAAGTCACCCTCGCACGCACCTCACTCACCTGGCTCCCACAGTGAGCAAAATCCTTCGAAAAATGCAACCAAATACATTTCTCGTGAATTCTAAACACACTATGGTGGTTGTCTAAAAGTTTTGCAAAATGATGCTTGGGTTTCATCGCAATGTGAATAACATTTTGGGTGTCTCTGTTTACTGTGCAGTTTATTCATTTGGTTCAGATAGGAAGAGTAAAAGGTAAAAACCCAAATGACACGAGTTTGAAATCACGTCACTCTTTTTTAACAACTACCCGAAAAGTGGGAGTGACAAGGTATGATGTAAAAACGAATAAGGGACAACAGATTCGTTCGCTCACTTTATTTGGAATGCTTTTTTCAACCCATGAAACGTTACAGATGAAAACTAATTTTTGTTGACCAAAGAGTCAACTACTGGGACAGTACTTAAATTACGAAACTCTGCTTTTATTTAGATTGCCTTTGTCATCTTTAACGATTTGAAATTGTTGACAATCAGAATCGGTATGAAAGTGTGAGAAGCGTCCAGGGTGTAGCCCGGAATGTTTAGCCGCATTTTTTGCTTCAGTTTTATGCCCTAGTAGTTTGCGTTCAGTCGGGGACTTGATAAAAGGAATTCTAACACTGGTGAAGCAGTGCAGTGCCTCGGTGATTCTCAGTGCTGAGATGAGTATTGATACCCCCTGGGTAGCCATTTCATGAATGAATCATATCCAAATACTGTGCATAAATATTGCTTCACCTCATACATTCCCGATATTCCTAGGTCGAGTCACTGTTCAAAAAATTACGTAAAGAATTTGTCGGCTTTTGCGAAATGTGTTTTTGAACTAAAAGGCTTGCCGAATTTTTTTCTAAAGGGATATCATTTTTTCGAGGATCTTAGACTTATACATCTGTATCAGAGTATTTTTGTAGATCTTAATTAAGATCTCCGGTCTGCACAATCACGCGGACCATCGATCAAATTCTCAAACAAAATCTACGTTTAGTTGCTCCGGTGCGGCTGGTGATTACGATCGAAAATATAAAGTTATTCTGTCGTAATTCTATCGACCTCTGAACAAAAAAATGTTCACACTTACTAGACTCTCTTTTAAGACAAGTGAAATCAACCGTGAATTTTGCTTTTAAAACTTTCTGAGGTAGGTCGGGGAAAATCTGTAAACTTTCCTTTTTTATTCTATTTGTTGCACCCCCACGTAATGTTTACTTTGATAATAATAATGATCTACTTTTTCGTTCGTAGGTATCATTTTTGAGGGACATATTGTAAGGGCATTCCATGACAATTCTTGATCACAGAGCCTATGAAGTACTTGGTGGTTTGAAGCGAGCCCATAGTTCAGAACAAAACACAAGGGAATAATGAAAACAAATAAATTGGAAATCAGTTGTGCCCGGGGGAAATACTCGATGGGACTATCCAAGCTCCCTTACACTAGAAAGTGAGACACTAATTGTAACTGAGAAGACAAGGCGGTTGAGGACACCAGCATTTGGGTGGTCATACAAGTCCAGTCCGTGGAACATGTACAGCAACAACACGGATCACCAGACTGCCTGAAAATTTTCCCTGAGTTTTGACCAGTTGTTTATGGCTATTAACTTGATTCTTTAACTCAAAGTTTCCTTTTGATTGGTCCGATTGCTCCAGCTAAAAGCTTGATCAGAAGCGCCTCACCTGGGCTATCATGTTTATTGCCAAAGATCCAGGTGTGTCCTCTCTGACAGTCCGAGGGCGTCTTTGTGTCTTCCGCGGGATGCTTCCGACATATTCACCGCTTGCCCTTTGGTCTGTGGCCCTCGGCCTCGTTGGCCTGATCGGTTTGATATTCGTACTGTTCTATTGCTGCAGCCCTCGCCTCCACAATGTAACCCTTATTCTAGATTTGCTGGGAAGTCCATGAATTATACGCTGTTTTTACCTTTCGATTTATTTACCAATCGGTCTGTTTTTAATCTCACAGACTGCTTACTCGATAGTACTTGTCCGATTAGGTTCATCAGTTGGATTTGAAATTTATTCGGCATTATTCGCGTACAGCTAAGAAGACTAAAAGACGAACTGCACGGATATCGTTTTGCATCAGCTGGCAGTAATGATCAGAGTGTCACCGGGATAGTGTATTAGCAAACAGTTAGGACTGACCTAACCTGCGCCTGATTATTTATACAGGAATCTAAAACTCACAACCTGAAAGCTTCAAAAAGTCTATTTAATCTTGATTGACTCAGTATAGAGTTATTGAAATCAACGGTAGTACACAAGACGACGTCGCGAGCAGACTGAATTCATGTGACAAAACGCTGTGAAAGTATGCTCACCAAAAACTAACGGTCAAGTGCTTAGTAGATTCCAAAATTGACCCGTCTAGGTTAGTTCATGAGTGTCGACCACATCCACGTAGAATAAAATCTGCCTATTGATTTTTTGTAGTTTAGAACATAAGAAGAGAGGCCCGCGTAAACTGCTTGCTTTTTTAGTCTATCCGAAGATTTATTTGTCATAGAAATTGAATTTATCATCTTGCTTTTACTCCAGAAAAGGAGTATTCGCCGACAGTTTGAAGAAGCAATATTTCGGAATCACTTGTAACCAAGGCTCACTATTTTTCTCAAAAATGTGTTTGGTCGTTTGTTTTATAGAGTTATAATAATAGAAATCCGTCGAGAGTGATTGGGTCAAATGGTGCACTCAGCGATGCAGTTGTACACCTTTAAGTATCGCAAAGCAATACCAATGACCTATTTGACAACAGTTCGTATGGGCAGGCGAAATATCGTGTGTGCTGAGTTAATCATTTGTTTGATTTTTGTTATCGTACAACGATTTCTGACAACGACAAATTCCTTGAATTTTTTGAGTGATCTGGACGACTAAGCGAGGAAACTGTGATTTGCAGATGAAAGCCTGCCTGGATGTTACGTCCCTTTATTTCTGCATTCATTCGTTCTATCAACAGGACTGACATTTAAATACCACTTACGGTGAAGGGCATATCGTAGAAGAAATCATGGCTGTTCCTAAATGACAACGGTATTTTGTTGTTTCTTACTGGAATCAATACATCTTTCATTGAGTGCAACATGTCGGTACCAGCGTTTAACCACAAAGTAACACCGTATTACGTAAACATCGAAGATACTACCAGTAATCTTATTGACTTTGCGCGTTTCCAGTAAGAAAGTAGTAGTAAAAGGACAAGCGACCGTAGAAAACAATAACTTTTCGCATTCTGTTGTTTGTTCGAACCATATATAAACTACGTTCATACTGAAAGTATATCGTCTACGACGGACAGCAGCTTTTGATTAGTTCAATTTTTTGGTTACAATAGACGATTAACAGGTGTGCGTTACAATAAATCGGATGGCATACATGACCGTGAATAATATTTCTACAAAATAGTCGTTTTCTATAGGAGCTTATGAGGGCAGAAGTCTGAATTAAAGCCAAACCGTCACCAAGAGACCGAAAAACGCTGTTTGGATTTTGTTGAAGTTTGAGCTGATGCGCGCATAATAGTGATGGTCTCCAGAGATCACTATAAAGTACACCCACAGTTAGTTGTGTTCGTTACGACATTCGTCTTTGATCTTACAGCGCAAACTTGATTTGCACTATCTTCTATCACCAGGACCGTCTCTTATCTCAAAGTCTGATCGGAATTGCAATATTCGTGCACGGGTGTAGTGCATATTGTTAACGTCTTTTCCTGAATGGTCCATTTGATCCAATCAGGCAGTGATGAAGGTTTACGTGTATGTCCATTTGTCTATCCTTTCTCCCTTGGTCTCGCACTGCCTCGGTTTACCTATCTGTATGAATACTGATGTGATCGCCTGTTTGTCTCTCCATCCGTTCCTTGTATCCTATCATTTCCGGGAGAATCCAGCCAAATGTAAATTGCTCATTCCCTTTCAGCTGCAATCACGCAAATACTGTTTCGTCAATACGGCACTATTCGAAGAACCGCACACATAAAATGCTCCCCCTGGAACACTTTTAGTGACAGAACTGGTTTATTTACGGGCTATTTCTTGGTGTAATTTTGTCCAAAGTCCTCTGTTTTATCAGCTCAGGCAAACCGTCATACACGCAAGACACCACACCTTCATTTCCTGCGTCTACTTGGTGCCTGGTGAAAGCATTTGAGATAGAGTAGATTCAGGACCGCAGTATCACCGGCTCCGTGAAAGAAAACCACTCTGAAGCTCATAGGAACCACTTCTGACAGACAGTAGAAGCCTTGTTTCAAGAAATGCTGGATAGTCAGTGCTGAAAAATAACCGAGCTTCAAGTTACATTGAGAATTGCCTGTGAGCCCTGGTTTTTCTTTGTATTTCTGATCTTCATCTGGGTATTCAAAACGTGAATCTTGCGGGTGCAAAAACTACATCCTCTCAGTATCAAGTCAAACTCGACATAAGGACCTGTACTGTGTGCACTGTTTTTAACCTGGGAGAAATTTCACACTACTTTAGTTGGATATATTATACGCATCAATGAAACTGTTATGGAACTCGTACCGGATATATGAAAACTTTGAACATTATGTCTGTCAAGCACACTGAGTGTGTATATTTGTTTGACGAAGTTCATATCGAAGATAATCATGACTGATAAGGACATCATCTCTGTGGTTTCCACCCATTTTTCTTATCAGTTCCCAAGCAACTGGACTCTGAGTATGTTCGACCCACAACCGTTCACTTCCAGTTTGATTTCAATGGCCGTAATTCCGGAACCGGTTGTTTGTATCAGTGATAGCTACACTCCGGTTGTCAGTGGTGTCATAGGATTTATCCTGGTATTGATTGCTATCGGTACTGCTGGGGGAAATTTCCTGGTGATTCTTGCCGTGGCTCTAGTGAAAAAGCTTCAGACGCCAAGCAATATCCTGATTGTTAGTTTGGCTTTCAGCGATTTCTTGGTTGGCATCCTAGTCCTACCTTTTAGCATTATCGAAGCTCTTAAAGGATATTGGCCGTTCAATGAGCACCTATGTGATATGTACATTTCTTTCGATGTTCTCTTGTGCACAGCATCTATACTTAATTTGTGTGCCATATCGATCGATCGGTATTTGGTGATTACTCGGCCATTCACCTACGTGAGTCGAAGAACCCCATGCCGCATGGCTGAAATGATAGCGGCAGCTTGGGTCATCTCAGCACTGATCAGTATACCCCCCAACATCGGATGGAAAACCCCGTTTGAAGAGTGTAAATGTGAATATAGCAAGAATGTGGGATACCAGATATATGCAACATTTTGTGCATTCTATCTTCCACTCTTAGTGATGATAGTGTTGTACGGGAGAATTTTTAAATTAGCACGTGAAATGTCCCGAGCAGAGCAAAGACAAATGATTGCCAGCAGTGGAGAGGAAGTACCACCAGGTACTGTTACTTTAAAAGAGGACACCATTCCAACCACTCCAAAAGCTGATCATATTACTTTGAATCAATCAAGTGCGCCGTTCCAAGACAATGAATTGATTGCTACTGAGAATACACAACGTCGGCAGGTCATGGATGATACACATACATTCAACAATAATACCACTGAGAACAATAATAATAATATTAGCAGTATTTGCCCAAATATTATTCGTGAAACTAACGAAATCAACGGAAATACCAGTAGTGGACAAAATTTTGTTATAAATCCACCAGTCTACCCGGAATTAAGCAATGGTCATTCGTATGCAAAATCTAAACGTTGCAGCAAAGATTCGTCCACTGCTTTCCTCGACCGTAGTAGTGGGACTGTGGCCGGAAATAGACAATCATCTTCCGTCGACCTGCAGCGGAGAAAGTCACGTGGTAGTGCCGATTCAAAAGTAATCAAAACGCTTGGCGTGATCATGGGTTGTTTCTGTTTGTGTTGGCTCCCATTTTTTATCGTTCAGGTGAGTTTATTGGCCATGTTTTGATTTGTTTGCTGCATTTCAGTTTTTCCACTTTTTCCTGGTTCTCTTGCAAAAGTATAGACGGGTAACAGCTAGATTGTCTGATGTCCTTATCGTAATTAGGTAACAAGTAGCACTTGACCTAATTCCACCTAGTGAAGAAGCAAATATATATCCCCGGTCACCGATGGGAGATTAAGGTAAAATGCTGATTTTTAGTTTCTTCTCTACCTATTTCATTTTTATTTACTTCGTTTTATTGTATAATAATTGTACAACGTTCCAGAAAGGCTGCCGCTTTCCACTTTGGGCTGCCATCTTGTGGTTGAACAGCAATGAAATCTGGATTCTAACCCGGAACAGTAGGGTTGAAATCCCCCAAGTGACGACGGCTTGACCACTGCCGCTCACTTTGCTCCATACCCAGAAAGAAGTGCATCATATTCTAATTACCTAACATTTTGAACTTGAATCCCGGGAGCTTGTTCCGCTTTATCATAATGAAAACGTTCTTCAGAAATATTTCAGAACGGATTTGTCCTTAATACTAATTTGTTGAACTCAAAAACATATTCTGGTCCCACTGCTTCAGCTTGCAAGCTCCTCCTTTTTTTACTGCCTTCACGAGCCAATAGGTTTCATGGGATATGCTTGAAAGATGGGGTAAAGATTTCATAATAAAACCAAATTCCAGGGATATATAAGTGTACATATGTATATATTATGTCGTCTGTGGTTCAGAGTCCAAGGTTGTGAAATGACCCAAGACCAGCTACAATCCAAGAGTGGTTCTCAAATACGAATCTGGGGCGAATTTTTATTACTGCTCAATTCAGTTAACTGTATATGAGACGAATAAAGCAATGATAAAAGACTACCGTTTACAAGTAACTAATAATCCAAATTTATTTTATTTATGATAACATTCTCAGGTCATGGTCGCAGTCACCGAGAGACTGAATATCCCATCTGGGTTTTGATATGCTTTAGAAGCTTTCACATTTCGTTTGCACTCCAGTTTCTAAATAGAGATGTTTTAGGAAAAACAATACTTATGGTTGATAAAATAGGACGGTAAATGTTTGGGTATATTTTCACTAGAAAAGTAAGAGTGGAGTCTTCACATTCGACACGGTTTAAGGGAAGAATAGATTGACTGAAAATTTTTTGGATAGGCTAAAGATGTTTACTATACCCTATCATCGGCATACTTCAAGAGGCGAGCTGCCTGGGTAGCCTTTAAGTCGTCAAAGCCAGAGGGGAATAAATATGTGGACGGAACAGCACAATAAAGAACACGGGGACTGCTTAAAAAAAGCTACCAAATGTATATTCATCTTTTGCACAATGTGCTACTTCCAACATACAGCACTTCAATCAGTTGGGTGACTGAAGAAAGTACAAAAATATTGTTTCATGAGAAGTTACGATTCTGTAATAGTGTCAAGTTTTCACGTGCAAACGTGAAAGGACTGTGCATGGTAATTCAATAGACGCCTAACCCTGAGGTTTGTAAGCAAATTCGTGTTAGCCATCGGTTTTCTTAATGATATTTTAAATGATTTGAAGCATAGCACGTATGATTAATATCATTATCAATTAAAAAAGGCTTTAAGGCGGAATACTTCGGCACTCGTTCCACTACAATACTCTTTAGGCATGGGAGTGGGTGTGACAAGAAGCCAGCGGACAGGAATGAAAACTGATTCAGTTAAGCAGGTAATGGAAAATTTTCTCAGCTCACTTTGAGTTCTAAATCCATTCCTGAATACTGTGAAGACAGAGTGCCTCGTCCAACAAATTTAACAGACTTAAGGGGCTGTACAGCCTCATTGCTGGGGAATGTTTCAATGCTTTTGTAGTCAGAAAGCTAGAAAACTGAGAAATGACCCATCCAGTAACAAGGAAACTGAGTTTCCGGATTGCCAAGCGATATCCCAGTGAGAAGAATTTTTTTCTCAACTGCTCAACAACAGATTTGTCTTCTGCCGTCTAAATTCATTATTCTGAGAGTGGGAAACTGTTAGAAGAAGTAGTCTAGAGGCATGATTCCTTCACTCACCACACTTGAAAGTCGACGAACCTCAGACGAGCTGGGTGTTTTAAACACTGGTTAGTTCTTTCTACTTGCAACTTTTAGATAGGTTGAGACCACTCTGCCAAAGAAGGAGGCAACCATTCCCATTGAACTGCCTATACTGAAGTTGCAGGTTATAATTTCCGACGAAAAGTTCTCAGAATGCCAACAATGGAAATTGCGTCGCATCCGAAACGTAAGGGGAAACAGAGATTGGTTAAAATTTAAAAGCTTTTTCCGTGGATGAGTTTCGATGAAAAAGTAGATCTATTCGAACGGTGTGTAGGATGAAAGACCTTGTCCATGATGTTTTTGTAATAAAATAAGATACTCCGACAACTTGTATTAAGTAACACACTTATTCTGAGCGAAAGCGATGTTCACGGTTTGTCAGTATAGAATCGGATTGGGCTTTATTGCGGGTCGGATTAGAATAATATAATGGCTGAAAAATTAGAGTAGATACATTGAGACATGGTTGGCATTGCCTAAAATTCTGTGCAGATTGTCACCAATCCACAGTAAGTGACCTAATATGAATGAATCAAGGAAGAAGCTAACTAACCTCTCTGAACTTTATAAAATAACTTAGACGTTCTTCATATTGATATGGTCAGAACGGGAAAGTGTGGGATGATATGCGACAAACATAGAGTCAGTCACTTTAGAAGATTATGAAAACTGTAACTGAACTTACTGCATCACTTGAAATCGGTACATGGGACAGAACCGCCGATTCTTTGTTTCTTGATATTTATTTACTTTTTTGACAAAAGAATGAAACATTCCTCATTTTAACTGTACCGTAGGCAACGTCAGCTTTCAGCTAATACTAATAAAAACTCACTATATAAGTATTTCCGAAGGCTCAAGGGGTCAGCAAATAAGGTTGACCTGTGAGCTTGTTAAAGAGTGGGGTCAAGTTGCTACACGGAAAGCTATGAACCTTCATATAATGCTGTGGTGTGTGGCTAAGCTGTCTGCCATAAAAGCCTTTTACAGTTGTTCACGCGTTATTTCCAAGTTGTATTTATGTGATTTGATGATGTGTGACGTATGAGCTGTCGATATATGTCTTCCACTGAAAAACTGAGTCCCTTATTGATTTACGCAAAAGCAAAATAGCTGAGACAATGAAATAATTCCGTCGATGCAAACAAGCTCCGTAGCGCACTCAGTGAAAGGCTATACGCGTTTGTGCCACACAAGAGACTTCAGGTTGCTGCCCTGAACCTTGGTGGTCCTATATAAATGATTTCCCTAATCCCTCATGCGAGATGATGGAACCGCTTGTGATTGACCTATGGATGCGGAAGTCAGTGAACATCAATTCAACCGTGCATAATAAAATTTTGATATCCATGAAAGTATACATATATATATATATAAAGAATATATATATATATCAGTTTTACACCAATTTCTTTAATACTCTTATCTAAAACGTACATGATTTCGTTTGCCTTTTTGAATTGTATTTGGATGGTCAAAATTATAGAATGATCTCATCAATACTGCTTAACGCGTCCGTACAAAAATGTTCTTCCATACATACGGTGAATTTTGCACATATGAGTAGTTTTCTCGAATTGCATTTTTCCTGATAATACTGTGCGCAACTGAATTCAATTTAACTGCCAGTCAGTTTTATTTCCCGGGTGCAGTGTTTGCCTAATTTCAACTGCCTAAGTGGTGTACTTTTCGATCAGACCCGGAGTGTCCGACTTGACGTGCAATTAAAACCGTAATTGTATCTCGAGATGGTTCAATTCAAAGGTTATTTCTGACATAGTCAAACCGATGAAAGCAGTTGCTATAGTCCATGCCGCCGGTTCTAACGTTTGTTATTAACCAGATTAGTTGTGCAAAAACTATATTCGCATTCGTTCTTTTTGGCATGATCAAGTGTACTCAGTGAACCAACAATAAAGTCCGTAATTTATCAAAATTGTTCACGTGGTTTCCTTCTCTGGTGGTACCTTCGAATAACGGATCTTGTTTATTTGTCCCCATTCGGGGAAGCTTTCAACTTTTTCTTTAAGGCTCTCAGAATTTATATCCTCATAATTGTAACTCAGGGCAGTTTCTAGCATTTCAATACCTTTTAAACTAACCAAACCGTATGCTGACGCGATAACTGTCATTCGAACTGTTTGAAATGTGTGGTCAATGAAACCTTTTTCGAGAAGAACGAAATTTTGCAATGACGAAAGTCGATGTTATGACTTTTAAGGGAACAGGCAACCAGACTATCTTACAGCTCGAAGCTAAATTCAACTCTGCTAAGCACAGTCAAATGTTTCCTTTCGCAGCCCATTCTCTCACTATACAGTAACATTATTCAGTTCAGTGTTTTAGAGGCCTAAAGTAGTCACTTTTGTAAGCGGCTATTGCTTGAAACAGGGATGATTTACGGTATAACGATGTAAAAGATAGCTGTGATTTAGATCGGATATCGGCATAATCACACGATGTGTATGTGTGATGAAATACATACCTCATTTTGTTCATACCTGTGAACTGATAATACGGTGCCACTGTTAATCTAATCGGATCTATTTCTGGAAGTAAGTCGGAAGAATACACCTCAGTCACTGGGGCCTTTTTTTGTTCTGACACTGGTAGACATTTTCTCCTGACGTTACGAATCTTTTGCAATCTTTGACGCCAGTGCTGCGCAATCATTTATCTTGGAAACTTTGTTTAACTTCAGCCATTTCAAGTGGCCTAGGAGAACGTTGCAAAGATGCATCTGTGGAAAAATACGTGAACCCATTGCTTCTGTTAGTTGCTTTTTTCGAGCAACTGAGAACATAAGGTATAAAGTGACAATTTCACAAAGTCCCAGATCTTTCCACTTTTGGATCACTCCTACTCTGTGTCCATTAACTCAAGCAAAAACGATAGGCGATACTGTTAGTGTCCTCTGGAGACTGCAATGAATGAATTGTAGTCTGCTGCAATGTTGACGATGTTTTCATCCCCACTGTAGCCTGAATATGAGAAGCGTATAAGATCTTACTATGTCAGGTTTGGTACCGAGTCAAAGGACAGTGATTCCGTGGCGATGGGACGCGAAAATTATGCTTTTTTAAACTTGGCATGGATGAATGGGAGCAGGCAAAATGACAGCTGCCCCACAGTGGAGCTTGAAGAAATTATTTGATAAGTCATCACTTTTACCTACCCAGTGCGTCCTTCAAACTTTATTTATTGTGAAACCAGTTCAGTTTTCACTGCAGCAATATCCGTAATAAAGCTGTTCAAAATTCTTTTTAAGTTTATAAATGGAATCACATAGGTGGCGATTAGCAGCGAATAATTGTCTGGTCTTGTTTCTCTAAACCGTGCTTGGAGATGGACAAGAGTGTCTAATTAAAGACCACATTTATATCATGATGGAACCAGAATCATTGAGCGTAAATTGTTTGTATGGTTATTCGTATTCCACACCCAGATAGCCGTATTTTCACAAAGGCAAAATGGCACAGCACTCTCAATGACAAGCAACGGAAAACCTTTTCTTTTATATCGGATTCAGTGTTAGGACCCTTCAAAACGAAGGAATGCGGAGATTTCATTCCGTTGAATACCGTAATTAGGCCCAGCTGATGGATTCCAAACCCATTGTGCCAGTGCGTGCTGTTTCGTGATTACAGTTGCACGCTTTTTCAGCCGCATAACTTATCCAGTTGCGGTGTGCTCACTGTATAATGTAAAATGCATTAACTCAATGACAGAAGAGATAACATTTAAAGCAATAAACCTTGCACGTGGAGTTGATTGCCCTTTTTTTGATCATTTTTAAATGAATATCGTGATACTTCTTGCTGTGTGCTTGGAGGCTAGATTTTTACCAAATATCACTGAAATATCATTCAGATGAAATAAAATGAATCCATTTATCCGACAAACCAACAAAACAACTAACATCTCTGACACATGCCCTCGTCAAAGCCAAGCTTGAAAGAATAAAAATAGACGTACGGTCGGCAGTATTGAGCTTTTATCCTAATTCTAAATAGTAACCCATCAAAGTACACAAAAAGATACGCTCTAGTTTAATGAATACAAAACAGCCTTGACATTGAACATTTAGAATTACAGTGCGAAACACACAGGTCAAGACAAAATTCAGTTGTCTAAGTAGATATCATAAGCACTGTGATTTGGAAACCGACCAACTATTTGTTGGTGGCGGAATATCCATCCTGTAGTTTTACTGATTTCACGAGAAAAGCAGCCATTCTACAACTTGCCAGGTTTCTGAATTCTTTTAAATAATTACAAATTTAACTATTCATAATCTCAAACATTATCAATTTTCCAGTCCATTGATAGTTTTTTACTTCCACTGAACGGGATGGTCGACGGTGTTCATCGATGAAATGTTGTGACTGGCATATGTGGTTTTGACAGACAAATTATTTAATTCTGTTTTTCCAAGAGCCATTAGATTGTACCGTTGCGCCTGGTACCATATTGATACAGGGTTCATTACCTTAGATCGATATGAATTTATTTAGCCGCTCAAAACAGAAGCTTTGAAAAACCTTCTCAGGTATTAGTGATTAGTGTCTGTTGCTTGAAATTTCAGCCAAACAAATGATGGTTCAAAAAGAGTAGAGAATCTCCCCTTCAACAGGTTCATTTGTTAGAATATCCGCCAGCTTTAACACTGACACCATTTTTACTCTATCTTGTTGTACGCTACAATAACGTTATTTCCAATATAGGCACCGAATCACCGCCAGAATTCCAGGAGAACTATTACACTCAGCCGGTTCACTGTCGCGAATAGATGTACCCTTTACTGAACCGGTTTTCCAGCTGATAGCAATTTGTTTTCAGTTTCAAGGTGATACAGCATATGTTATCAAATATTTGATTCTCTGTTTCCGGTCAGAAAAAAAGAAATGCTTTTGGATTTACTAAAGCTCACTGATCTGCCTCCCACCAAAATGTTCCTGACAGTGAAAAGACTAATTAAGACGTTGTAGGGCAAAACTCCTTCTGAAGATTTTAACCTATCCCACAGTTAATGAAGAGAAATAATATACCGGAGTATGCTTGTGAGTATATAAAATGGATCTTCCATCTCATCTCTTGAGATTTCCCCAGTCTATGAGGTTGAAATGAACAAATATCGTCGTTTCTGATAAAAATTTGAGTATCACTTTCATGTAAGCGCTCAAAAATAACACTTGACTTAGGAAGGAGTTTTATCACCATGCGAAAGTTCTTTAGACTTATATAATCGATGCTGTTTAGCATTACTTTACTCTTATGGAATTTGTAACAACAGAGCTGGTTTGAAATTCTGTGTAATTTCTCACTGTTTGCGTGAGTTTAGTAACGATGGGTAAAAAATTACCGTTTTTGTCCCTGGAGGCTATGACGAAGTTGCCCGTTGCTGATGAGTCCGAACCTAAGAAATTGAAAAAATGGACTGTCTCTTGTAACAACCCATGAAACTTTTCCTCACTTGGTTTCCTTTATCGACTAACAGATAGAGATTTTACCAGTTTTCTGTGAAATTTTTCATCTAGTCAAGAAAACCCTGATTTAATGTGAAGCTATAAGTGAATCAGACGTTTGTGGTGAAATCATCAGTGAAACCAACTCGTAAGTTTGTGAATCCATCCCGTCCAGATAATGGTCGTAGTAGTGTGGCCTCTTGAAAACGTTTACTGACATTCTAATGAAAAAAATATACGCTGTTCGAAATAAAGTGTGTTTGCTTAATTTAGCAATGAATACAGGAATCATACTATCCAAAAGCATCTAACAGGTATCTCCATTACTGTTATTTGAATGATTTTTGCTGTAATAATTAGAAAAGTTTACTCCATCACCCTACACCGCAAGCAGAGTTCCTTGTTTTCGATACGAGGCCTTTCAGCCTATTCCCATTTGACTTTGCGAAGATAAATGAGGGAGTGTAAACTAAGTCGGAACTCGGCTGATTTCAAACATATATTGAGAGCTGAGGATCTATTGTCACGTGTTCAATTTACGTTAAACGTTGTTTTGACAATTCTCTGTCTCCGGGTTATTTAACGAAACCGAACATAATTTGTGGGAGACAAGTTTTGCTTGTGACTAAAATGTCCTACATGATTTAATTTCCGGACAACGGGGTTGTAACAAGCGTTATACATCGCGTCGTCTTACTTCAAAGCAAAACAAGATACATGATTCGAAAGGCGTTACAGGTATAGGAAAAATTGGCATGGATGGTCAGAACATCAAATTACTAAAAGTTGGTGTTTTCCGGCAAAAAGCCCTGTGGCAGGTCTTCCTAATGTTTTATTAAGTTGTTCTTCGGAAGATCCATTCGCCTGAGATCCATTCATATTTCTGATACTGGGTCCCTTCAAATAAATAACTTTAAGTATTGGGTCTTAGCAGCCCCGAATCAAATGTGACCCGTGATGGTTCTTCAGTAGTTCAGAAACGCGGTATTGGAATTTCGGCTGACTTTACATTGGAAGAAGACGTGAAATATGATTTGGAAGAAAAAATGTCCTGAGTTCATCCGGAAATCAAAAAGACTCCCTGCTTAAAGCGAGTAACAGGTACGCAACAGAGAAGAAGAATAGCGAAGTCTAACATGAAAGTTAGTATATACCGCCAGCAATAGTATAGGTTCGCAAGCAATCAAACGTTTTAGCATGACGGTCGGCAATATTGTGAAACAATGAAACTTTTAGGTTACTTATTATATAATGGTCCACGGTGAAACTATTTTCGTTCACTTGAATAGGAGTTGTATTTATAAGTACCATAAAACGTTTGTTTCCTTGATCGAATCAAGGCCGGACACAAAAACTTACGTCGAATTTCAAAGCACTGGTTCACTGAATTTTAGAGCGATTTGTCTCTTCAGTGTGATATCTGCTGCTCAGATTCGGTACGCACAACTGTAACGGAGAAGTTTTATTTTACCAGTAGCCCAGAGGTAATCATCATCATATATTCTGCTGCAAAAGGGTTATTTATGGTCCATTTCTTTTGTTTCACGAATCTCTTGGAAATAAAATATGATAAAGCCAGGGCATTTCAAACTGACTCGGAACGGAATATTTCATACTCTTTTCTATGGCAGCATTATATCGACCCTTAAAGCAGAGTGTGAGCAAATTGTTTCAAGCTTTTTTAATGTAGGAACCAAATACATGCATGGTGAATGAGTGCAAAGTCTGCTCAATGTAAAATATGATGCTCCAAATAACAAATGCTCATTCAAGCAAAGAATCTTTTGGCTTTATGTGAGTGGATCACAGATCCAGTTACTTCACAAACCACGAGTTTGAATTGAAAATAATTAAAAATACGTCTAATGCATTCGAGCAGAGCATTCATGGAGTAAACCTACCTTTGCATATGCCTATATTTAGGATGCATAACAGTGCTCCGTTGAGGTTTCCAAACGTTCATCCAAAAGGACTCAGAAAACGCACTTTGTCTGAAAAGCGGATCGCATTAGGAATCGGGCAAAAAAGGTGCATCGTCTGATAGAACGAACAAGCAGCATGGTGGAAACCAAAGGATAGGTTTCCAAGTCTTAAGTTTGAGCACACATCGCTCATATTGTTTGTCTGTAAACCCCTACGGTTTCAAATAGATTTTTTTAAAGAGTAAGTGTATGACAAAGCTTTTCTGATCATGAGACACTCATTTCAATATAAATCATTTGAAAGCACAGAAATGTATTCAGCTTATGCCTTAGTTAGGACACTTATTGTATTAGCATCAGCTTCCGAACATCCGAGCTTCTGAAAAATGATGTCACCAAGGTATTGCCAGGTATTTTGAAAAGTACCGTATATTTTGTCGACTGTGTGAAATTTAGCACAGAGAATTGCAAGGTTTATAATTTGGTAATGTGCTTTTTAGTAAAATGTAGAAGTATGTTCACAACGAAACTGGTATAGCCTGACAAATTTCAACGCCACAGTTAATTTACAATAGGGTTACGCATTCACAGACTTACAAAATATGTTTTACGCTTTGATAACATCAACGGTAGAGACTTCTAGGCTTCCACCGACTAAATATCTCAAAGAAAGTAAGGACCAGAACAAAGGACACCTTCAGTCTGGCAATTACATTTTTGAACTTGACAAATCAAAACTCACGAACATCAAAAGTTTTCTAAACGGAGTACTCAACAATGGTGAACATTTTACAGAAATACGTTAACCACGAGTGGTACGTTTGTATAATTAGGTCACTACAAACATTCCGTACATTTTACGTATTACTTCGGCTAAAAACACCACATGATTTTTGAAGCAGATTACGCTCAGTGAAATAAGAGTGCTCAAAAATCATTAGGTTAGGAAAGTCCGTCATTTTCCACAGACTGGAGTTTTCTTTTATCTCTGGAACCTATCAGCAACTTTTGCTCACATGAAGCAAACGTCTTTAAATCTATAGCGGAAAAATTAGGTGATAGTTAAATCAAATAGATGTTGGTGTTGTTTCATATGAATCCTGGCTTAGCTAATACTGGAATATTTTTGGATAAGCATAAGAATGCGGTTTACAGTATTTATTGTTAACAATGTTCTTGTCCCGTTGCTTTATCATAATTGTCAAATGAAAAGAGAAATAAGGAAATTTTTTCGAGTTGATATAAATTATACAACAGATTTAGGCTTCAAAGTATTTACAGGTACTTTACACTGGGAATAACGAACTCAATAGCAAATAGTGGATCTCACTTGCCCATAAAATATCTCTGTCGAGTTGTTTTCCCCAAGTAATGTTTGTCGATTTCCTCAAGGCAGCAATCTAAAACTACAAGCGTTTACCAGGAGCATCCAGCGAAACAAAATGAGTGCTCACAGACTGATTATCTACCACAAAGAAATCACTAACCAGGGAGAAGTCACACACTTTGATGTTTTTCATTTTGTGCTTTGAATAAACTATAATCTAATCTTATATAATTCTCTTTTATTCAGCTTTTGCTCGCTTTGCTCACCGCCTCCGGGTACAAGACGGAAAATATGATACCAGTGGAGGCCTTTCGATTTCTTCTATGGCTCGGTAAGTGAGCAATGAAAGACGTTTCGTGCTACTCAGAATCACCAAAGTCTTATTTCTTCGTCTTCTGCCTCGACTCATAGACCTGTCGCTTGTCTCAATACACCCGGTTATACGGACGGTTATCGCATTTTGCGGTTGAATACATGGTCAACAAAATCATGAGATGTTTTCATTTCAAAAATTATTGTTCATCAATGGAAGATAAAATATCGGACAAAGATAATCATCCCCCACCAGGGCTGAACGTCGTGAATTGACAAAAGTCCATCCGCTTTGTTTTTAATTCAAAATGACTTATATTTTTGGTGCTGCGGCCACAAAGTTCATTTGACTGAATGGGCTTTCAGTCAGATAGGTTCTCACCATTTTACATGTTGCGAACCATGCGTAGCCTTGGCTGATGGTGGGAATATTTTGAAATCAAACTTTTCTTCTAACCAACAACTGTTTATGGATTTCAATTTCCTGAAATACTGGCACAACGTAGAGAGAAGTCTTTGGGCTTACCGTCATTGATTACCAATATTGTTTCTGTAGGGAAATGGCATTTGAATTTTTGTATTGTTGACATACCATCGGGGATGATATGTACGCCAAGTCCTAGTGACTGGTCGGCTTAGGGCGAACCGTTTAGCTTGTTATATAGTAGGCCGCAATTTATGGGATTATGGAACAAAATGAAATTTTATGATGGAAAGTAATCTTCGTAAAACGTGTCGGTCTGATATCAATTGCTTTCACTTTTGGGACCAGTACAGTGGTGACCAAGTGAAACACAACTATGTGTGTGGTCACGTGGACAAACCTATTCCATGCAGTGCTTCCACAGTTCGCATTGAGAGTAAGCATTCTAATCCGAGAACTGAGATCACTATGATGCTAAGTTCCTTCTAATGAATGGAGAAACTTTCGCCTTCTCACAAAGGCATGTAAATCTGTGTCCCCTTATTCGTGTTAGCGGTTTTTCGCAAAGGAAACACTAGCGGTGGCCGGATTATTCTATAGATCAGGTGATTTTATAGTCGTCAGGCACATTCAACTACTTCGATCATTCATTGCTCAATCAGTCGTCCTCAGTGTAAAAAGAATTCACGCGAACAACTGCTGATTATTTCAGTTGTGTGTTTTAAGCACATTCGCATGCACCGGAGAGTTGCGGGAGCTGAAATAGTTGGCCTTATATATAATAAACTATTTATACCGGTAGTGAATTGGTAAGTTACCGTAGCATTGTCCGATCAATATGGGTAACTTGTTGCTTCCGCCATCGTTTTGACCTGGTTCGAGTCGGTTTAAGCTAAATATTTGTAGAATGTAGAATTTCCGAGAATCAAATCTAGAATACTGACAGTAACTCCATCCCACTGCCGTTTTTGAATTACTTTTTCGAGACTACTCACTCGTTTGTTTTGTTATAATTTGGGTTTAAAATTGAATCGCAAGCGTTTAGTAGGAAAAAATCAGAATATTTTCGTTCCACTTTTAGCATAAATCTATAAATGTTTAACTCATAATTTCAGTGTATTTATGCGTCACTAGCTTCGCACTGTTTTGTGATCATAGAGTAAATTTGTATTACAGGTTTTAACGTATCGTAAAACATGAGTTCGGGCGTTTTTGTGGCAATTTTTAACTTGTTTTGTCTTATCCCGCTTTCGATAGAATTTAAGAAGATGGTTTTGCAATTAGTTTTCCTGAAATTCTGTATAAAACTCCTTTTTTGAGAGCAAATCAGGTTAGCTCATTGAAAGGCTTGGCCAGAGTAAATGTATATCATAACTGGAACACAACCGGAACATTAGAAATAGTTGGAGAAAAACGTTGAATGCAATTAGTGTCGAATTCCTGTCCACTCAAAACCCTACGGAATAGTCACGATTAGGCGACAGTTTGTGAGAATGACAAAAACGATGAATATACTGTCAGTTTTTACCAGATGTGCACGCAAAAAGATTGTTTGCAACGGGAGAATTTTGTCGTCTTGAAGAACTGGTTGTGTATGTAGCGAAAGTCATTCCTTCGAGAGAGAATTTTATCGGTTCTGTAGAGTTTAATCTCCCATTACTACTGTGGACTTGCTTCCTGTTCGCCATTTGGACAGAAGTTGTTCTTGGAATTTGTCACCAATGGCCTTCTCATCCGCTGGACCTGATTGCAATCTGGTGATTGATGACTCCAGTCGAGGGAAAAACGCACTCCATCGGATTGTAAGTTTGCTAGTTTTGGCCCGGATTTGATCAAAATCAAACTGGAGAATGTTTGGAAAAATCGGATGAACAAAATGAAGTGTGAACAAGATCATTGAGCATAGTATCAACCAACATTTTTAAATTCTAAGTCAGTCAAGTTTTTCATGAGATACGGCCTGGTGGCCCCGAGTTGACGGCTTGATTGGGTTCTTGATTGCCACTTTTACTAATTTATTTGCTAATGCTTCATCACAGGCGGACGTGATCGGCTCTCTGATAACCTAACTTACACTGATGACAAACAGGTCAATTTCAAAGGCTAGGTTCAGTGATTAAGAACCAATACAATAACGTATATAGGCTTCATTGCACGTCCTTAAGTCATGCACTTTGTAAGGGTAGGTTCTTGTTGGTATTAATTAAATAACGGACACATTTAAAGGCATCACACCAGCGAAGCAATTTTGACTTTGCAAAAAACAAAAAGTATAGTTCAATGACAATGTTGCTGTATTCTGTATAATTCACCGTTCACATCTCAGAGTTCTGGATTCGGGCGAGGTTGTGAAGGACTCAAAAACGGATGAAATGAAAAATAACTTGTAGGGCAGTAAAATACTTTAAGTACAATAATTCTCCAAAACGCTGATTGTTTCTCTCCGGAAACTATGACAACTGAGGTTTGTTGCTATAAAACATGTAACTCATAAGATATCCTCATTCCAACTGAGAAATAGCTAAGACAAAGTTCTTTCTGAATGCACTGCTCAAGCTGATTTGAACTTAACTGAGAACAAAAACCAGCTGGTTAGTTTTCTCTTGTTTCAGTGAAGGGTTTCCGAAAATTCATTGGTGGAATTCACTTACCAATGCAGTTTTTGGGTACAACATCTGTTTTTACATTCTCATCTAAATGTAACTAAATATTCAGAACCAAAACGGTAAGTTAGGGGTGAACTCGACGAATGATGATTCACTGAGTGTTGAGGTTGTGGATGGAGTTTTACCAATGATGTTAGACCAACACTTGTACCGATGTCTGTAAGTGACACAGTCTAGTGACCAAATGTAAAGCCCCAAATCCCCTTTTTCCTTGTTGCAAAAGTTATCAATATATCTGATGGGAAATGCAATATATATATATATATATATATATATATATATATATATATGATGCATAGTAACTCAGGATATTTTGTTGAATATTTCGGTAAATCAACAGCTTACAATACTTGTGTTTTTCTTCATTGGTCATCACAGATTAAGCTCAATGCTCTGTTTGTACTAACGGTTGCAGCCGAACAATAAAAGCCCTTTTTATTTCGATCTCCACTGTTTTAAAAAACGAAGCTAAATGGTGACGGTGAATGTATTGACGTACAGCGATGTTATCAACATTTTTGAAATTTCACAAGGTACGTACACCTTCTGTTGCAAAATCTAGTAGTGTTTCATCCAGTGGGTTCAGTCTTAATTGGCGCCCCTGAAAAAAGCACCCTGTTGTAAATTATGACACCGATTCATTCATGGTCCAATGTCTAAGACTGGGCCGTTAATAAGAAACTGGATTTGACATTCTGATAGAAATGAGATGCCGAATTTCAAATCAATATCATATGATTTGAATGGTGTAAGTAAAATGGCACATTCCACAAGACTCATACTTATTTGTTAGAAACCTATAAGCTGATTGTTACTTGTCGCGGTCCGTTACCACGTACGTGGTTGACCTTCGTAGCTCTTTTAGGTTTTCCAAATAATTTATTAGCCCCCAAAATATTAGTATAATTTGACAAACAATTTATGAAAAAATAGAACTAGAAAGCGATAAGCTAATAGAAAAATACGGCAAATAGAAGAAAGCTCAAACACACTCAGTGTACACGTAAATTCACACTTCAAAAGGGAGCATAACAAAGTACCATTTCTACATGGAACCATAAAATCAATGGTACGAATGAGTTTCAGTGTTTAATAATAGTTTCCGCTAACCTACATATTTGAACCACGGAAAGATGTCAAGAAATGCTTGAGATATTCTCAAACGCAATCCAGTTTGAGAAGAAGTTAGGGCAAATCTCAGTAATTCATTTCAAGCATTTATTAGGAAATCCGAAAATCTGTGCACATTTAGCAGATTTGTGTATCTTTTGTCGCAGTTCTGTTCTGTTCTCCTCAGACCTGTCTCACGGTCCATGAGGCGAAAGATGATTGGTGATGTGGATTAATGCCAGCCCTATTTGTCTTCACACTATTCTTATCCTGAAGCAATAAATCAACGGACTGTCTGACTCAGTAACATGACAGGGAGGACTGCAGGAGTTGAATCAATTTCACTTTCTCACGAGTCAAGTTAAACGCAATTTCTAGATCAGTTGTCTTCCTCACAGTCACTATGACTCTTTGAAGTGAAATGAGTCAGTTGGAAATTTGTTCAAACCGATTTTTATCAGTCATGCTCTAGTAAATAATTTGTTCGTGCACACAGAGACAAAGATGCAGAAGTACTTTGTCTACTGAAAAGGAAAAATCAACCGACACAATTAATCCGCATTTTTCCTGATAAGTATTCTGTAATAAAAAATTTGTCCTGGCCCTTTGTACTGATTAGCGAAAGCTGGTGACACTGAATACTTTAATTCCACCGAAACACTTGAAATCAGTTAGTAACCTCAATAAGCATTAGGAACATATGGTGATGTTTGGTTGACCACTTCGGCAATATCAGCCAGCTTCTTTTCAAGTAAGATCTTCCACTAGCAATCTTGTCTGACCTTCCTAATCTCAGATGAATAAACTAGAAACACCTCTGAATCGATAAGCCATATGTTATGTTCTCCGGTTCATCAATGGGTGACGGAAAACCATTGAAGAAATTTCGCTAAACCTTTCAGTATATTTATCGAATTTATTTCCAACGTTGCATGCAAACGTCTCCCAGTTTCCGATTGTCTAGTTCAAATGAGGGCTTAAAGGGAATTAGGTCAAGAACATGTTTATCGCTAAATGCTAGTTTGAGATTAGACGCTCTACCGTCTGAATTCCCAGTGCTTTTGTCTGTATAGGACAATATTATTGGAGTTATGGTTGTAGCTACATAATCATCATGAACTTTATTTCAGGGACTGTCGTGAACCATCAACCACTTGTTGCCCAATTGTACTATCTTAACTAGTAAGCGGAAATCTTCTAGAAGGACGCATATGTTTGACTGTTTGATCTCACTTTACCGTATGATTTTTGTTGCTTTTCTTAGCCTGCACATCACACACACAATTTTCCAGTTATCAGTATGCCATCAACCGGAGGTGGTCAAACGGTCATCATAGTAGGCTTCCAACACATCTGTTGTGGGTTCAAAGCCTGCCACGGATAACGGTCACAGCCCAACTGACAGCCACCAATTGGCTCGTCCCCTTACCGAAAATGTGCACCATTGTTATATAACGAAAGGAATTATATCAACAACAACAACAAAAAATAAACACGCCAGCAAATAAAGGTCAAAAATACTTGAAAATGTGCTTATTCACATTTCATAACGGATTGAAATGAGTGCAAGCCCACATGTTCACGTTCCACACTTGGTTTCCTCAGTCAGCAGTTTCGTAATTAATAAATATTGTTTGCATTATCTTTCAACAATTTATTTAATTATACGTATTGGAAAGCAAAATTCAAGCTCATGAATAACTTTAGCAACATGAGAAACAGACTGCAGTGGAATAAAGTTGATCGAACGGCGCAATGAACAGTAGCTTATGTTTGTTTGCATTAGACCCAACGAAAACACCGTTACCAACGGATTTCAGATAATATTTACCGCTACTATGAAGACATCGATGACTGTCACACCTACCTTTTTTGATTATCTAGTAACTAATAATCAAAGCAGACTAGCTTTTACCGAATCAGGTCAAAATGTAATTGTATATCTCATGCAAAACCTCAAACTCACTATTTCATGTTACCAGTCTACCAGCATTGCAAATAAGGAACCAAATATAATCTCTTTCTGTTGTCCCCCTAGGATACGTAAACAGCTGCCTCAATCCCGTCATCTACGCAAAATATAATCAAGAATTCCGATTACCTTTCAAAATGATACTTTTGTGTCGATTTCGAAGGATAAACGCCAGACTCCGATCGGCCACATTTAGTGCGGAATACGGACTGCCGTCAGCTTCAACAAAATCTAACTCTTGGTTTCAGTCAATATCAACCCGCGGGACTCGGCGCAATCATCGTGGATCTCGAACCAAGCGGGGCTACGATCACCAAGGCAGGCCAAGGCCCCTATCTCATTTGCATCAAGTTGACACACTGAAAATGGAGAACGACCCCAAACCCAGTCCACTTTGAAAGTTTTTAGTGAATTGGTCAATCTTTTTCCCTATTATGACGCTGTATTCTTTCAGCGCATTGGACCTCAACTTGCGGTGCTTCCTCGAACTCTCCAAACCTAAGGTCCACAAAGAGCACAGAGAAACGCTGGCAAAATTTTTGCCACGCAGTTAAAGCACGCACAGATAACGTGGATAACAAAGTTCCGCCAAATAAAAAGCCTAATGATGAAGCTAACGGAGTGCGAGAATTCTTGCCTAAAGGAGAGTGCAAAATAGATCTATTTTCAGCATACATCTATGCATCTGCCCAAAGCCCCAAATTTATGAACATTTATCAAGAGGTTCACACATGCAAAACAGACAATTACATTGTAATCCACAGATGAGACGAGTGGCCCATTTGTCGCATGCCCTGACCCCCGGATTTCCATGAAAACCTCATCCTTTTGTTTCGAAGATGTCATTTTTTCCTTACAGTAAAAACATATTCATCGCGACAAAATAGATCCGTATTTGAAAATAAACCATTTATGTCGTTCTGGAGTGCTTTGTGAGAATTGTTACGAGTTCCTGTTGGTCTCCTTAGAATACGTTTATGCAACTCTATCAAGTGATTTACCGTTTCTGATGTCAAGCTTTTTGTGATGGTTTGATAGTGGAACCGTGCGTAGATTGTACCCTTCTACTTGGTTTTCCTTTTGTGAATAAACTTTATAAGAAGAGCTGAAAGTAACTTGTGGGAATAACCCTCACTACTTAAAAAAGGTTTATCTTCCGGAAGCTCAAATAAATTGTCCCAGTTTCGAAAGCTATTCGGTAAATAACATGTGATAGCTTATTTTCCTCAGAAATGCTTATTTAATGTCGGTAATGTATGTTTTCAGCCGATTAATAATATATATTTATATAAAATTACTAAACCTGAAGTAACTTGGCTGCTGAGTATATATCACTGTGATTATGATACCAAAGTCATCTTCATACGTGAGTTACTGAAACGCAACTTTTGAACAGTGAGACACCTGCGGATGGATGGTAGACAGATAGTCAGTTTCAAGGTTTTCATCGGATAATCAGGTATTCGGACTTGTATGCCTTCCGTTGTTTTTCTTCTGAACTGTAGCTTGAATAGTTACCACAACTGTTTTTCTACCTAGTGAAATATAAACACCGAACTTAAGCTTAAGTTAACCTCCGGACGAGAGCTCAATTTCTAAAGTGGACTCGTTTGTTCTTCAGGCGAATTAACCGTCTTAGTGCACGTATCACAAATGTCAACGTTAGCACATTGTGCTAAAAGACGACACGATGGAGAAATAAATGATTTGTAAATAGAAAATGGACAAATCGAGTGAAAAATATTCCAGATGTAGGTTACTTCGAACGGATTTTTGGTTTTGAATGATTGAACAATGGCAAAGACTGTACTAGGGGGAAAATGGATATTGTTTTGGTGAAATACTAGCTGCATTGCTTACTTTCAAAGGAATGGATCACTGTTTTCCTATTTAGAAATGATTTATGTCGCATCCATAACGGCAAAAAGCCTAGTTTTGTATGCAAAAATTTCACTTCCATGTAAAATAAAGAGAGAAAATGACTGCTTTGTTAACTGTTGACATTTTGTCGTAGATTTGTATGTTCAACTCCACATAAGTTTAAGGAAAACATCATCCAGATGTTCGGTGATATACGCATTTCCATATAAGGAGTAAATGTTGGGAACAATTGGGGTTAAAATACAACAGTTGATCAACGTTCCTACGAAGGATCCACTTCATGTCCCTAGTCACTAAATTTATTATCAGGTGCTCTCCTGAAGTGCACGGTGTGATTACCCAAGCGGCACCAAACCTCCATAGTTATGTTTCATTTGACTGATCCACTGACATTTAGGACAAATCCCTGCGCTTGCAGTGATAGACACACATACATCCGTTATTATTTCTCTGATGCGAAGCACAGTATTTGGTTTGTGAAAGCTGTTCAAAACATCGTCTGAACGAAGCCAGTCTACTACACAAACAGATCATAACACCTCAGCGCACTCTCCAATGCTTATTTGGGACACATGCATGCAGAATGGGCGCCAGTTGAAACAGGATGCAATGGAGAGGCCACTTGAAGTCATATCACAGTAGCCTGGTACGACCCGTGATGTTGTACTTCAAAACCCATGGTCCATGGGAGCTGCTTATTTTATGTAAATCAATGTTCATAGCTTGATGAATCATTGTGTTATTCAATAAAACCCCTTACTGTTCAGGTTGATCAAACTGATTTGTGCAAACAACACCGTATGAAAACCAGTAAAGTCAGACCATTATAGCCATATGTATTTCATTGTGTATCATGAATAAATGACAAGCAAGATGTTTGCATAATTGAAGACCTTTGAAATTTTACGGAATTCAAATGCACACCGATCGCGAGTACTGAGCTTTGTGTGACACTTTGTCACATTATAAGTCCTTCCCGTATTGTGCAAATGATTTGGCTTGGACAAAGCAACTTACATGTTCGCAGAACAAATAATAATATTTCGATCTAGGTCCACAAATGAGAATGAATTATCTTGTTTTTCGTATTTGTGATGCGTGACTTTTTAAATAATTAACTGTTAATAATAGCCTTTTTAAAAGATCTGTAAAACGGTTCATCAGGTACCAATAAATATTTCATATGCCAAATGAAGTCATGACGTATCCCGCAAACGTTTTATTTGTCTAGTGAGTACTGCCTGTTCAGTATGATCTAGGTGAACGAGAACCCAAAAGAAATAAGTAAGATGGCTCGTTTATTGTATATAAAGGTACTTATGCGCTTCTGATTTAAACAAATTCACACTTATTTGTCGGTGCGATAAAAGAGTTTAAATAAGGTTTTGCTTAAATGAGAACCGGTAGTTTCAATAATCTTTCTATAAAACCATCTCATTTTCTGTGCACAATACAGGTAAAAATCAAAACTTCTGTAAAATGTGCTTAAACGCCACTCGTCGTTGACATTTTTCCACGAAAAATGCTCGTGAAGTAAAATACCTAAAACAGTCGATGCACAAGGTCACACTGTTTAATGATGTTTGGAAACAGGTCTCAGGGAAACAAATGAAGCCAAAAACTATCAGGATGTTGGGCTTCATACTCTTCCAGAGAAAAAGCCAGTTTATTGGCAGACAATCAATTACCATTATTCATATTACTCACGGATTTTCGTAAAACCAAATGCTGGTCTTTGGATTGATCTGCGTGTAGTATTCATGAGTTTTGCCGTGAATTTCTTTTTCGGCTGAAACGAGTTCTCGCTGAACAAACGAGTGTTGGATTTACCGTTGTGTAGGAATACACATGATATGACGACATGCTGTTATGTCATCGTTCCCTGGTTTACTTTCATGGAGTCTGTCCAATTTTGAAGCACAATCAAGTTATTCAAAAAACCCAGCATGTCTCAACTAATCATCTAATGGGTAAACCACGCGAAGAAACGTTCGCCTTGGTTTATCCACGGATACTCTGACAGGATATCAACGATAAATATACACTATTTTATTGAACAGCATTGTATCCCTTAGTATCGATGCCAAGACTATAGATTAAAAAGTTCGTAGTGGCTTATAACAGTTGTTCTGTTGAACTGAAAAAGGCATTAAAACCGGTCCGGATAGACTGGTGCTGTGGTATTTGACTTACTGTGATTCTTTCCTGTTTCACTTCCTAGAGGGCACTCAATGAATCTCAAAAGTTAATCATTCTGAACAGGGTGCCGTGCTACCTTAGTGCTCAAAAGCCACGTGAAAGTCAGTGATACGCAAAGAATGGTTAATTTATTCAAATTTCCTCATGTTCTTGGTTATGTTAGTTTAGTTTCCTACTTCCAATGCACCTTTTCTGAAGGACAGTATTAGCCATCCTGTGAGATTTCCATGTCTACCTTACCCGCTTCAAGGGACTATTAGGCAGTTTACTGTTATATCAGTTTTCTACAAATAGTGATACAAGATTTGCTAATCTTCTCCCTCATTAGATTTTATCTGATATTGATCCTTTTAATTCTTAGAGATATTCATGTTCAGTTTTTAAATCAAGGAGTATTGTTTTATTTACTCGGTTATTTAGAAAGTCTGTGGGAAATCACCTATAAGATTTCGTTACTCCACACCTTCCGTCCTGTTCTTTCCATTTATCGGAATATAATTCAAATTTTATAGACACATTGCCCTCGGTAATTTGTTCGTTTGACATTTGTTGTTGTAACGAGCTAGACAGGGGAAAACGACTGCACCTGAAAACTGACTTACTGCGTGCGCACCGAATTCCAAATTTGACAAAATAATCATTTGAATGTTACTTGCAAACATATGCCGGTAGTCAGTACTCGACCGCAATCAGTGACATATTCACTTATTGACTTCGAAAAATCGGTTCAATAAGCTTGATTTTCGATTGCGCTTGCGATAAGTCAAGTCATAACTAGTTTGAAGGCCGCTTGCAGCACCGGGAATTGGGTGGTCTGTGTCTGGGACTTGCTTTGATCGCATTAGGTATTTGATCACTTTACCGTTAATATTCTGCCACACTTTTAAGGGTTTTTTGGTACCATCCACATAGATAACTCTGATAGAAAAGTGTATTTGAGCGAAGCTGGTCAAGTGGGACTTTATATTCCTTATTATGGTCATTTTCACAATTTCCTGGATCACAAGCGACTTCAAAGCATTCAAAACAAATTTCGTTAGAAAAGCAATCATTAAGTATGCACGCTCGGAGTATACCTGTTGACGTATCCACATTACTATAGTTGCCTGTTTGACGGTGACGAAGAAACGAAATCCCCGGTCATATAACGCATATTTTGAACATCGATAATCTGTTTCGAAAGTACCTGTTCAGATTTCCAGCTGTTTGAAAGATAAGAAGAGACGGGCAGTCAGTGACGGACAGACAGCTAAAAATGTGGACAACGACAGTGCTGGTGACAGTAAAGCTTTGAAGAAGTCAATCAGATGAACATGCATAACAATATTCAAATATGACAGTCAATTTATTGTTAAAAACAGCTTTCAGCGTGCATCTCCGTTCATCGACTAGCCACTGTTACTCAAATGTTCTCATTTGAAACCGCGAAAAAAAACTACAAATAAATCGCTGTCGAGTAGACCATCACTTTGTCATTTGAAAACTAGTTCTGAATAGGAATCAATCTTAACTATGTACTAGATGACTAACACACAGAACCATTTAGCACGGCAAAGGACAATGCATAATTGTGAATTAAGGTCATAACATGACAACATTGCAAATATCTTAGTTATTCACGCTCTCATATGTAAGTAATTGTGAACTTATGCTTAACACACTAGTTCATTTTTTCTGAATCTCTCGTCTTATACCATAATGGGCATTATTTGGCAAAAAGAAAATCCTTCACATTGAAGTAGCGGATATTTTGCTCAAGTGATATTGCGTACGACCGACAACTCTTATACGTGAATTACGAACAACGGATCTATTTCAGGACATCTTCCAAGTTCCGCTCAAATATTAATTCCTTTCTTTCCAATCTACTACACGGATAAGATTAGTCAACAAACTTAGAGTAATTCACTGTTCCTAATAGTCGTTTTTAAAAAGAAAAAATTAGATGAAATATAGCTTCAAGACAATTAAGACTAAAATAAAACTCAAGTGGACATTGAAAGTTATTGTCCATTCGTGCGAATTAATCATGCCCTAAGAATAAGGGAGGGTAGTGGACAAAATTCGTCGGAATCTGTTTTGCAATATTCAACCAAATGTCTCCCCAATTCCCTCAGTGTTTGTTACAATCCTGGGTTGTGGTGGACAAACTTTAGAAATCTGCCAGATTTTAAATGACTGGCTCCATACCAACACTATTTTGAGCAGACCTGAAGGTCAACAAATATTATTTCTAAAACAATCTGTGACGTATTATATAGCCCACAAACTCCATGCTTATCTGACAAATCCTTAGACTGCAAAGCTATAGCTTTCGTCAGTGAGATTTCATATAGAAGTCCTTTGGTCAACAGCAATAGTATATATGTGCAGTGTGCAAGAAACGTCCAAATAATAAAGCCTCAGCCCAATGACTTTCAGTCCAATTTCGATAATAGATATTTTTTGCAAAACAATGGGAGTTTGGGGCTGTGTTTAGTCACTACAAGCACCGACTCAGAATTAAAAGTAGAAAAATGATAGAATCGCTCTGTGACCGACTACCCAGATGGTTTCTAAAATGTTCAAGGAGGATGTTTTCGGAACGGACTCTATTCCTATGAGTTTTTCTAAACGCGCTTTAAAAGAATGGAACTGATTTAAACCGTAAAAGGGATATGAAACGTATTGCTGCGTGAGAGAGTGAACATACAAACCGTAATAAAGACGAAAGCTTAAAGCGAAACGGGCTGCGAAAAGCAAACAGTCGAACCCATAAAGTATGCGTTTGCTCTTGTCCATACTGTGCATTGGCATACTGAAAAACAAAGTTCTGTGCCGCTAAATATTGTATCCGAATATTTTTCAGGATTGTTGTCCATCAAGCGATGGTGTCTCAAAAACTAGTGTTACCTATTTACGTAGGGAAAGATTGGGATCCAATTGATTTTTGTGCATTAGTTTCACCTTGGAGTTAATGCGTGGAAAAAATTTGGCTTTTCTTCATATTTTATTGGTACGGCGCAACTATGGATTTCAGGGATGTAGCATTCACAACTGGAAAGCGTGCTGAATCCAAAGTGTCAATCACTGTGGTTTTGCTCATACTTTGCGCAAACGAAGCTTAGTCCGATGCATCACGTATGGATTAAGAAAACTCTCTTTGTTTAATGCATTGGACGATGAACCCGTCACGGTCAAAATAACTTTTTTTCGGAAAACAGATTACCCGGAATGATGTATTGGTGGTAGCTTAGGAGTCACCCAGAAAAAAAACCCGAAGAAACCTACCATCGATAAGAAGTCGGTTTACACTGCTTTGTCTTCCAGACTTGACGCGCCCTCGAGAACAATGAGCAAACTTCTCGGATACTTAGTGCAAAGCTCGTAGTTACCAAGGAATTTAGCATTTTCAACTCTTCCGAAGGAGTTCTTTCATTACACATAAAAGATAGGCTACCAATGGAGATTAACTCCTCGATATTTTTTCTAGTTTACTTTTTCACGTGGGGCAAATAAAGCCTGTCTTACCACCAGGCGCCTGGCCGATCGTTTACCAGAACATAACACAATTTGGCTTAGTCGAAGACAGGTGGGAAAAGGCGCAAGAGGGATTGTTTTCTACCTGGCTGAAGTGAATCACGTTGTGGTTGCACGAAGGTAGTTCCGTCCGGTCTATTCAGCCGCCGTGGTCCGGTCCGCATATTTTAAGAATAGCATATTATTTACAGATGATGCGATATCAAACCGAATAAACAACCCTGTGCTGTAAATTGCTTTAATGGGCTAGTAGATGAGTGACTGAAACCAAGTTCATTTGTCAAATGGTTATTCTTCCAATGAGCAAATAGGGATTATTTACTCACCTAAAAATACTACAGCATTATGCTACACGGAGTGGGAATCGCGGAACAGACTAATATATATATATATGTATATATATATATATGTATATATATATATATATGTATATATATATATATATATATATATATATATATATACTCACTCAAATTCAACAAAAACATATGATATTTAGGAAAATTCAAAGAAACGTGCTACAAAACTGCTTAAAATTGGGGGATACAACGGAAATCAGAAGTCAGTCCAACTCGGCTGTTCCAAGTGTATGACGTCAAGGCTAGACGGATCAAGTAAATATTATGCAGATAAAACCTCGGCAACTATAAACTTAATCAAAAGGTTGGTGTAGACTTTACATTTGTCTTCATTAAACTAATGCCAACACCTTCTCCATTTAGCGGACCTTCACTTCTAGGATTCTCAACACGGTTCATTCAAATGACCGTACAGTTGAATGTTCGGGGATTGCACCGTACACCCATACTGAAGGTTGTATCTCAAGGCGATTTCAGTGTGCTGTGTGTCCGATCCTCAATGGTACGAGGCGGAGGACTTTTAACAAACAGCATGAACAACGTAGAAGCGGAATAACACGAGTGGTTCACAGAAGGTACATTGGCAGCAAGTTGCGTTTAGCTGCTACAACTCACTAGCGGCGTTTGTTTTTCCAGTTGTCCAGGGAAAACAAATTTCGTGCACTATTTTCTGAGTTGCAAAGTTACGTCTTCCTCGAAGGTCAGCTGGAGGTTTGCGCTCAACAAGAATCAAACAGACAGATGAAACAAAAGAGAACATTTTTATTATTTGTATTTATAAGGTCCGGTACAAACAAGATTTTCGGATCGTCGAGGAAGTTTAAATGCGGAGTAACAGTGATTATATGCACACACGAGTATGATAAAACTTTGAAAGCCACTCAAATGGTTTACATACATGTGCTCTTTGAATTTTAGAAAGCTCACCAGCTGCACACATTTCTAAAATTTAGTGTGTTTCTTTGAAGCGAATGTTTTTCTAACATAAAATAATTCACAACGTATTCTAATTTCATTTCAGTTAGCAAACAAAGTTCATTCAAGTGTTATGAAATAACAAGCAGAATGCAACAGTTGGATGCCGAATCGCCATCGTCCAAGTTTTTTCAGTTGGATGAAAGATGCTTTTATTCATGTTATAAGCCTTGTAATTGACAATTTGCGTAAATATTGTACGTAGTCCATTCATTTCAAATCAATTGGCTCCTAACAATGTTTCCGCATGATGATGTTTACCAATAACTTGTGTCCAGTGAATCGGGTACACTCCCAAATTTCCTCCATTCCAGTGAGTACTTCTTCGTTAATGATCGTGTTATTTAGTGAATTTGTCTCAGTAAAAGCTATTAGAATATATGATATTCGGAATTTCCGAAAAGCTAACAAAATTTGGCTAAAAAGATACATAGTCACTGTAAGATAGTTAATCTTACATGTTATCAGACAAACTTTACCGCAATGTGCATGTAGGCCAACCCGTTTTACACCTATTTCTACCACACACACATGTTATTAGAAGTGAGAACTTATTCCACTAAATTCATGAATTTTCAAGTTGGAATCTTCAAACCTTCCTTTGTAAGTTATGTCATTCAGCTAAAATTCCCCAGTCGCTCTTCCAGATGAATGTCATAGATAAAAGTGAGATAACGTGACTGAAGCGGGGACTACGGTGAAATGGTTCAAAAGTACTGGACGAAAATGTAAACATTGTGCAACGGTGATTATCTCGTCTTTTGTGTTGCCTACTTTCTGTCATTTTTGAAAATGATGAGATAACCACAGATTTTGTTTTCAAACTAATCCTTCGACTGTTTGTTTGCAACATACACGACCAAGTTATAATAGATTAGCGGTAGAGATTGTGCAAGAATAGCATCATATTTTCCATTTTACGCCAGAACAAGTAACTCCTAGTGGAGGTATTCGCAGCTCTTCGGCATTGACAGTTTTGGTTCAATGCAGGTTTTTGCGTCAGTAACTTATCTAACTGAAAAATATCCTGTTTCACAAAAGTATGACCGTGTGCTGTCCATGTCGAAAAATCAGCCGGGCGGACTCAGTCATGTCAGATCACTGTGTCGATAAAGAAATGACACTCACAAGCTAGAGAATGATCACTCGAAAAAAGCTCAAGAGCACAACGAGAATCTGGAATGTGTGGCTAACACACTGGAAGGTAAATGCTCACTCATCGAATGATCATAGGAGATAACGCTGTTTCTCGTCAAATGTAGTAAAACTCGGATTGATGACTTTTCTTCTCAATCAGCATTTTTTTACTTCCAATCAAATAGAAAGTAATAAAAACGAAAGAACTTGATGGACTATTCTGTGGATAGGACATACTATTTCAAAGATATCTTGATGCTTTGTTTGACTAAATCAACCACCGAGTGTTGTTATTCATTCGGTCTTCTAGCACTCAACACACTTCACCTGTGTTCGTATGTATGTAATTGCAAGCAACGATGACGTAAGGAGTTTCACCTATTTACATCGTCCCGACAGATATCAGTTGTCTTTTGGTTTTCATACTTAACTGGTAGTCATTTATTACCAGTCATGTGTATGGAGCCGAAGCGTATGGTGATGGTGTTTTGTCTCGAAGACCGGACTTATCGAAACCGTCCTTCCCGCGTAGGTCAAGGCAGGTTTTAGACGATAAAGAACCGAGTATAATTAGGTCTACCTTCCGGTTACCGTGAATAACGAATTCGTCGAGTGTCAAAAAGTAAGTGTGTTGAAGGATTTTGTCCCCTCTGCTTGTATCAAAAGAGTGGGAGGGTGGCTTCCTGTTTCGCCCCCAGCGTCAGTGAAGGTGGGCTCAGTTGAGATTACCAAGGTATGGCATTGGCTAAATTACAACATCTTCAATGACACCGTCGCCCATACGAAACACCTGCACAAAACATATCAGAGGGCACAATTATTTTTTGGGTGAAGTCACAACCGAACTTGTTTCTTATGTTATTTGGTTTTTGCCTAAATTTCGAAAGAGTAAATAAATGATTTGTCACAGCGATTCACAGTAGTACGACTTTTTAACTCGGGTTTCAGTATGGTCACTGAGGTGGGAAATGTTTGATTGAATGTTCAAGACTACCATATAAAACTTGAACTAAACAGTGTTCAGCACATGGTCTGTTAGTCCCGAGTATCATATACCACATATTGGAGCTCATCGTGGACCGAATGCCCAAGATAAAAACAACATCACTTTTCGGAAAGTGCCTATTGACAGTCAGATGGTTCACTAATCCCAGCAAACGACACTCTAGAAAAGAGCAGGGGAGTGTTAAGCAAGTGGTTCGACGCTAATTAACCAATGGAGTAATATTAGTTTACAACCTGTTAAAAGCAGAATTTACCAGTGCACATGGTTAGAAAACTCAAATCCGTAGGCAATAAAGCTTCGTCCTCACTGAAGTACTCTTTGACAAGATGGGTAGGGTTCTGTGTCCGGTTTCGATTTCGGAAATACATGTTGAAATATTTCAGCGCAGGGAACTGGTACCAATGTTTGACTTAAGCTCATCTGATGAGAAATGGAGTGTGAAAGATTTGTCAGAATTTCATGAAATGATTTTTCTAACGAGTTTTTAAATAGCTTGTATCGAACCTTAATTGCACCTGTGATTTGGTTAAGCGATTCACCTGCAACAATATTAGGTCTTAAGGGAAACATTACATGGCCCCTTACCTTGAAATTGTCAATCATTTTACTCAGAAAAGCCACTCATAAACGTCCAAACACATTTCCTTGTGCAGAACAGCCTACTTTGGGATCAAAGCCGTTGAAAATTGAAGACCAGTTATTTAAACTCGGGACAGCTAATCAGTCCAGATACCGTTTTCTGCCTTGCCGACATTCAGCCATTTCGTTACGTAGCACTTTATACTCTAGAATGTTGGGTAAAGTTGAAAGTGCAGGTTTTCAATACTAGTCTTATAACACTGAAGAGTAAAGAAATTTCTGAGACCCACTATCCTTTTGTTCATAACTATATGTTCAAGGGATCTAACTACAAGAACGAGGCAAAACAAATCTGAGATTGAAATACGGTACCAATATTTACAAAATAGTTGCGAATAAATGTGTCGTTTGCCTGTAACATTCTCCAGAATTGAGGAAATACGACATACATGAGTATTTGTTTGGTACTTCGGCTTTCCACTTTGAAGGGTTTCAAATATCCTGTCTGGTCGACTGAAAGTTGACTTCAACTGAAAAGTGAGTGCCTCTCACAGGTATGCATCATTTCACTCATTCAGCCAGTGAACGACTTCATATTAGGTATTTCTGACTTTTCTTCAATGAGTATACTTGCTCCCTGGAAAATTAGTAACGTCACAGTTGTTCACCAGCGGGTTTGAAGTTGGCAATCCTGTGGCCAAAATGCTCAGTGGTCTGCCAGATTTCACCCAATTGCAAGAATAATTTTGCTCAGGTGATGCTGTTCATCGGGAAGAGATTATAAAAGTATTAAATGGTGACAGGTTTCCACTCAGCTTTAAGGTATGCTGCGTTTCCATGTTTTTCTCTACGGATCCGTATTTTCAATAAAGCAGATGGAATCGAGGAATATTATCTAAATGAACCAGGAACATTAGTTTTCAACCTTGCTAACACTGAAACTGTATGGACTAAACAGTCTCAATTACTTGTGTGCGCACATGCGTATACTGAACACAATCAGTCAGACAGATAATAGTAAACATTGAATATAGATAGAAAAAAAGACAGGAAGTAGATATGATGTGGAAAGATAGATAGATAGATGGATAGATAGATAGATAGATAGATAGATAGATAGATGGATAGGTACAATTCGGTCGATGAATTTACCATGATCATTCAGTTTTCGAAGAAAACCCGAGGTAATCTAATTCAGCATTCTGAAACTGTATATGCTGATGTTTGTTCACTCGGAAAATTTTTGATTTTTTCAGTCTTGTTGACCCATCCTTCACAAGCATATATTTCGTTAACTTCATGATCAGCAATGACAAACTACACTCAGGAACATCTTTATAACAATCACTGTTAATAATTTTTCACGCGCTTGCATACCGAATGATCCCCTTTGAGAAAACGACCTTCCTTTTTTCATGTGAAATGTTTAGGTGTAAATTATCTTTGCGTCTCCGATAAACTTATTCTGGTTAGGATGCCTGAACTCAGAGAGGGAAGTGAAATCTTTTGACCTAGTATAATTACATTCACAAAACTATCATATAAATATTCCAATTCATTGCATAAAACGAAGTCCAAGATGGCAACAGCCTGGGTTGCAGGAAATGACTAGCACGATTAAAACGTAGTTTATGACTGATGCTTGTGTGAATAATCGATTGCGTTTTGATAGGATATATCCATTTGTTACAATAATTGGTACAAAATTGGTTTCAACAGACAAGACTTTAGGAGATTGAAACTCGCCTTTCTCGAAATTATTTTGAAAAGAAAAGCCATATTTACAACACTGCATGATTTATGTCCGGGACGACTGCGACGCATCCCAACATGGTGCATACTGCAGAACAATAATGTCTGGATTATTTCATGTAAAACAGTAGTGTTCGACAAATATAGGGAAATTGCAACAGTCGAGTTACATCATGGTATGTACACGTGAACAGACAGCTGTCTCTGTTGAAACAGTACGGGTTTCCATTGATGTATGGCAATGGATTTGGATAACCTCAACAGTCTTTTATTCCTTACCATGCATGTGCCCCGAAAAGCAGTGTTCCGATCAAAAGGATGTTGCTTCGTCAGAGGATGATGAGCGACGGCTGATGACGGGATCTTATGGTTTTGAACCTTGTCATATTGCTTTCCACCTTACTCTGATTGCATCACAAAAAGTTGGACCCACTCCGGATTATGTTCACTCACTCAATTACTTAACTGTAACCCTGTATGACTTACGTAGTTCGCTCCTCAACTACTCTGAAACTGGTAAATCTAACTGGACCTGGAGTACAGAGGTGGATGTTGTTTCACTGAGTGTGTGGGGATCCTAATCGTCTGATGAACAATTCTAAGGTGAGCTACGTAATGTGTTCGAGCAATCGCTGATCCGGTTCGTCGTCTAAGCAGGCAATTGACATCGTCAAATTTGAATGGAAGAAATTGGATAACTAGTAATTTTGCTGCCTAACAAATTGTTTTTCTGATGGCTTCAGGCTTGTTGTGTCTTTCAAGGAAAGCATCGAGATAAGCTTTTTCGGTCAAGGCCTATTTCAGCTGTCGTAGTTCGTTATCGATCATGTCGTTCATGTTAGTACATCGTGCTCTCTGAATTAAAGTTCGGACCAGGCCACGTTTATATTCCCCCGGCACAAAGCTTTCGAAGTTCAAGTAGTTGCCGGTTTAAGTATCTTTTTGTTCAGCAGATCTCGCGATTGACCCATCATTCCTCCTAGTCATATTATGGCCGAGGAAAGGCAGTGTAATGTCCGCTTTCGTTTCCATTGTGATTTGTATATTCAGATGCAGACGGCTGAGTTCATCCATCATTCATGTCGCCTGTTTCAAAGCTTTAAGATGATTAGAGTGTCACCAACCTGCTTTTGGTAAAGTTCTGAACTTTCCAAGATTTGGCTGGCCTTTTCCTCGGCCTTTATTGCAACTCTGGCTTTTTCTTACCAGAAACGATTTCGTCTTTCTGATTCCTTTATAGTTGAATATCAGCAGCATTCAGAGTAGTATTGTTTGCTAGTAGAAAGTTAGGTATACTTCAAAAAAAGTATAGAAACAATAGATACCTCAATGAGTTTCGACTTTGGCTGTGAGACAATCACAGCATCGGATAACTGGTCGAAAGGGTTTGCTGCTGTGCAGAAGGGCGGACTTTTTCCTCATCATATCGGCATGGGATTTCGTGCTGTGCAATAAGGTGAAATTTGGGAGGGGGGCGATTTGGCACACATTTTTGTAGCATATCCTTCATTTTCTCTGAAGAATGTCCCACAAACTGATTATATCGGAAACACCACTGAAATTCATTACCGTACCAGTTTAGTTGATATCTCATCATAACTAGCCACCCCCCAGTGCATCGTCCGTTTCAACGTCAGCGCACACTTTTCCGGAAGTGGCTTTTGCACATCACAGATTTCTCTTGTGTAGTAGCCAAAGTAAAATGATAAATGGGAGTAAGTTTCTTGAGACCTCTCAAAAGAAACTTCTTTCACAGGAATACCAAAAATCTGACGCAGTTTCAACAGTATTTTAGGGCTAGCACTGTTTATAAAAAAGAAAGTCAGTATTTAAGAATGAACACCTCAAGTGAGTTAAGTTGAGGGACGCCTTTTGTTACAGTTATTCCCCAAAAAAGGATTGAACTATCAAACTGGTACGAAAACCATATTTCTATTCATGTTCTGACATCAAGTTTAACGATCAGGTCTCCCAGTTCTTATATGTAAACAGTTCAACATGTGATAGATTTATGACACCGCATCATGAATGATGATCCAGTGAAGAACTGATTTTGCCGATATTTTGACACGGAATTGTACTCGTTCGCAGAACAAACCCCATGAAAGGTGAATAACTGCGTGAAGCAAGGTTGGATAATGAGTGCCAAAACTATCTCCGAAAAGTGGTGAGTGTGAGAGTTCCGGACTGTCTTCCGAGTGCAAACGTTGGGAGTGACATATGCTTTCCATCAGGTATCTTTTCCATTATGTACTGATCCGCAGCCAAAGAACTATTTATGCTTAAGAATGTACTGCTCACTACAGTAGGTTACAAACAACAGTTGCTTTAAAAATATTAAGTGTGTGAATATAAGGTGACTGAGAGGAAACAGAATTACAATAGAAAGTTTGCCTAGCTCCATTTTATGGATAATTGTCAAATGATAGCCAAATCATTAAAAATGAGGTTCTATCTACGATCCCATTCACAAGGTCAACTAATTTGTTCATGTATAACCAGCGGTATTCAAAAGGTCAGATCCAGGTGTCCCGAATTCGAATATTGCGCCTTCGGGCACTTTCCTAATTTGGTAGCTTTTAATTTGCCGCGACCACCTTTACCGAATGATAAAGGGGAATTACCAATATGATCTGTTTTCAACCGTTTTCTTTGATTTGCGAATATTATCAAAATAAATCACCTTTTGGGCAAGACAGCAAAGGTCAAGAATGAAACGGACTTTTTAATTAGTAGATGAAGTTATTATAACAGTTTGACGAAAAAAAACATTCTTGTATTTCGTGAATGAGACTAGCCTCGCCTCACAAACAACACCACAAAAAGCCTTGTAAATTGTCGACCTTAATGGGCTTTTATTTCGAAGCCTAAGCTCTAACCTGATAAGTCCTCTGGCGATCTTCAAATTACTTGCATCTCTGGTTTTGGCAACAAGGAGAAGAACCAACGTTGTCTCCCAGAAATGACGTACAGCGTTCACGTACGTTGTGAGGCAATCCGTGTATCGGTCACACGTTTGTTCCAATATTCCCATCCTTTGTAACTGTGGGTATAATCCTTTATTGCGTTAAGGCAACTATGTCACATATAAAACAATACCCAGGAAAAGTGGATCATTTTTCACAAAAACACGCTTAATTCTCAAATAGGTTCGAGATGATTCCCAAGAGTAATCAAAGAAAACTCTACATCCCTAAAAAATTGAATTAGGTTAGCGATAAGAAATTTCAGAGACCTGTAATTCAGTTAACTTACTATTTGCATTAAAATAGATATGTATTCGTTTTCAGTATTAGAACACGATCAACCCGTTGTTTTACTCGTTCAGAATGTAGGTCATTTCATTTCCCAATTACTTACTCTCTATCATTACTATTCAGATTATGTTGACATCAATGGATTTTAAGCGATCCAATAACTATGCCACCCTATCTTCAAAGAACATCAACTTTCTGCGTATTTGGTGCTTTCAGTTTGCCATATACAAGGAATCAGTGTTTCCAAATTCTTGGGCATGCTGGTCCGGTATCCTCTTAATTTGATATTGTTCCAAAACCGTAAATTTGGTGACTGTTTCCCGTGTTTCCACTCGTTACAACCAAAAGAGCGACAATGCTTTCCTCTCATTCCTGAAAGCTCAGTCGTCCATCAAATGACACCAGTTACACGACCATAAGCATGAGGGGCTCAAATGCTCAGAGAAGAGGTGATGACAACCAACCATTTGTTTTGCTCCTGGCAGCAAGAAAAAACAATCGTAATTTTCATATATCAGTGTCCATGGTTTTTCCATAGTAACACTACGCCAGTCAATTTTTCTGAAGGTTTTATCAGAGTTTGTGGATACCTATTATTCACGATATTGCTTGTGTTTATAAGAAATGTTTCTTTTGGTACCTTGCAGATACGTACTGACTGGGACGGATGACGTGTTATTCCTAACAGCAGACGCTAATAAATCCAACAAATACACAGTCAGATACAAAACTGTCACAGTTTTGCAAGATACATTTAAAATCGTGTTACTATTGACGACCGAAACTTTTCGTGGTATACATGGCATTTGTCGTCCCCTATTTTGGAAAGAAAGCATCCTATAACTGGATGATGAGTGCAGTAACGAGGAAAATTTTATTATTCGAACCGGAATCAAAGAGTTGAAAACCTCGAAAATAGGACAAATGAATTCACTGTCTAAGTGGTTTCCCCGTTTTTGTCGATCGACGAGCTATGACCTTCTAGAAGGTCCATAATGTCGGCCAGCCTTAATCGGTATCTCACATATTCCAGTTATTAAGCATAAAACGGTCGACTCCGCGATTAAGCTATGCAAGGGTGCACGGTTTCAAATGTAACTTTTCAAATCGAGTAAGCGAAGACCGAGGACACTAAACAAATTTGCTTTGCTCGGCGCAGATGACCTATTAAAATGGGTTCTCATGGCTTTCATGAAATAAAGCAGCCGCAAAGACCGTCACTGGATTTGTTATACTGAGGACACATCACACATTCTATCAGTCAAATGAAAGTTTTAGGGTATTTTTGGTTTGTGTTTCTGAATTTCGCAAACAAGGAGTGAGTTGCTTTTAAACGACTTGCCGAACCTTCAGTGTAAATCAGAATGACCGACGTAATTGCATTTCTTTCTGCACTGGAAAATAAATGCACCTAAAGTTTGTCATCGTTTGACGATAGAGTTCTGCGTATTCCAGGTTAACTTTATTTACGTTCTATCAACAAGAAAGTCGGTGATTTGTTGGAGCTTATGTCAGCCAGCTCGGTAAACTGATTTTTTGCAGAGAATAGGAAGGGAAATAATATCAAATTCGAGACCATCAAATAAAAACATTTTCAAAAAGGCACTTGCAGAATCAGGCAATCTTACCCCTAAAAGAATTTCATTGTTTTCCAAAATTCACCAACCGCTGCAAAGTGTTGGTATCTCTTATATAGTGATTCGTTATGGCTTAGAGTTCAAAGCCAGCTAGGGATATTTGACGTCAAATGATCTGTCCAAATCGAATAATCCCCATTTCGCGTGATGAATGTACTTAAACGACACAGAATCTTTATTTGAGCACTGTTGCTGTTTGGATTTTGCATAAGCCAAAACCGTTGTCGTGAGGCACAGCTTCTATCAAGTTCGGCGCGATCATTTGTTCTGCTCTCTGGTCATTTTGATTCAGATGCTTTGTTTCAATATAAAAATAAACACTCATTTTGAAAAAACTGGTAATTGGCCCATACTGTTGTGCAGAATTACTTTCTTTATTTTATGCTCAGCATTCAGACTGCAGTAAGCCCATTTTGTATGATAGAAATTCCACGTCAGCGTTCTATGGAAATTTCGGTTATGATAGTTGTTTGACAATATTGCTGATTAATTTTGATCCTTAAAGGTATCAGGACGATGTAATCCGAAATAAATTACTTGGAAAGCGACCTTTTCTATTGGAAGGCATGGCTAGGAAACACTGCAAGCATTTTGTCGTGAACTCAGTAACTAAAAGTTTCAAATTATACCGATATACGAGTTATTAGCTACACAATATTTCACCCCAAAATACGCTTCAGTACTCAAGGATAAATTATAAACCAATAAACCTAAGTCTGCAACCAAAATTTCAACTGTCCAAAATTGTTATAACTTCGTTGGAAACTAATCCCTTGCTTCATTTCTATAGAAATGAAAATCACAGATGAGTATATGATAATTGCATTGCTTCAGGCGGATAATAGGCTTATTTCTGTGCACTTTATTACATAGCAAAACAAAAGTAAGCTGTTAGGTTTTCTAAATTTTGGTTTTTTGAGGATTCGGTATTTTCTCTCATATCAGATAGATTTATGTTATCAGTATTGAAATTCAGTACGAAATTGGCGTGTAACTAAGACAGCTAGAACAATAACACTGCAGTGCGCGAACAGATCAATAAACAGATTTCTTCATATTACGCCGCTATTTTTGCCATAGATGGTCAAATGGTCATCGCGATGGACTTTGGACCCCACCGGGTTCGAATCTTCTCATCACCGATGGGTACTTTTCCTGCAGAGCAGCCTTAAATGGGCCATGACTTAGTTACTGAAATATTGTACGATTACTGTCACGAAAAGAAAGTAAGTGAAAAGAATATGCAACAATATATTGCTCCACAGCTATACATTCAGATCATGTTGATGTAAGGAAAAAATAATACTAGAGACCCTATCGCCCGCGTATTCTAACTACGGGCGGTTTGTAACAACATAAAATTTAATTTCTAACCATTTTCGGATTCAAGAGATAGTACGAACTGCGGTTCATCGAAAGAAAGAACCGTTATTATAAACAAGTGATCAAAATCTGGAGAAAATCGATGTTTAGGGGGTTCAGAGTAGTATATATAATCCCAGACTTATAAAAGGTGATTACAAAACTGAATGGAAGCATATTCATATGACAGGTTATCCGCGCATCCGAACTCTTCCACAGGTGAAGTGTATTGATGGTTCTGCTCAAGCATTGTAAAAAGTTCACGAACGGGCCTGCTGATACCTGAACTATTAGTTAATTATTTGGGTTACTTTCACGGTCACTGAAGTGCATCTCGGGCTGGGTTAATTTGACCTTGATTGCATTAGCTTCGATCAATAAATTTTGGAAATATCAGCTTGAATACCTTTCGGTTAAGTATAGGGAAACCGGTATTTGGTCCACGTAGTCACTGCTGATAATATTAAGCAAGCAAACAGACTTAATGTTGAATGTATTTGTATCTATTTAGGCAATTAACAACGTTGCCAGTTAGTATTCCACTGGGAGCATGCTGAAAAGTGCGCTGGAACAACTATGTTGCCCTGAGCATAACTGAAGATGTATTTTATGACAGCTTGAAGCTCATTTTGCTACTGGCCTTTACGAAAGCACAGAGGTACCTTCACGTTTCGAAGCACATAAAAATGTTTCGTTTTACTGAGCTAACAGTGTGTGTGCACCTAATTGTTCTGGCCACGACGGCTTACCTGCGAGGGGTATTTGCTTCCTTACCTCCGGAAAGGTAGGCTTATCGAGGTATCAGCGTACCGATTGTTATTTTCGGAGAATTATTCCATTTCCCTTATTGCGAAATTGCTTTCAGAGAGATTGCCCACGGCAACCGAAACTGAGCGGATTACATCAACCAATAACCTTGTGTCGTTGCCATTATCATTTTCACAATTAGTCAAATTTATAATACAGCCAATATCTTATTACAATATAAAATCTACCGTTCACTTAGTATCAACACGTGTAATGGCATAGAAGTTGTATTCACCAGTGGTCGGTGATGTTTCGTCTTTGGTGATCCAGCAAATGTCTCAAAGTTCTCATACTGGTACTGTGCTTGGAAACTTGTGAAAGCATCGTGTAAGATAAGGGTTACCGAAGATGTGTCCCCTCGTAAATCATGCCAAGTTACAGGATCAATCTGTTCAAGATCGATACTGACTATATCACAGAGTTAGCTCCATAATTTTTGTCCTGTATTCAAATGGAGCACAACAGTGATAATCAAACAACCCATCATAACCCGGCCAGTGTAAAACGGTTTTGTCCTAAAAATCAAAGTGGCTCAGGCCTACCAGGTCAATAAATAAGACTGTGACTAAAGACCCAGTAGCTAACTGGGAGATATTTGTGTTCAAGGTGCTTTGTGTACGGTACAAATAGCGACGATACGCGCCAAATTTTCATGTGGAGCATTTCATAGATAACTATAATGTTTTTGCTTGCTGTATATGCCTATCTGTCTAATTCGAAACACCAGAATCTTCCCCCAAAGTTATCCAACATGTTTTGTCCTATGCTTTGCTTTTAATGCTGTTGCTCGTCAGCTCTACGCACTTGGACATTTTAGAAAAAACCGAGTTCGTCCACGGGGCGTAAATTACTCGAGTGTCCGTTCGACTGATTTTCCGGGACCATTTTGAAAGGATAGCCAAAAATCGCCCTGTTTGTATTTTTCGTACTTCCCAAGTAAGCAATATGGTGTTTTGGCAATGCAGAAGTCAAGCAAATCGAAACAATATCACGATAAGATTGTTTCTGAACAGAAAACCGTTCTGTTGTTTTTTCACCACCAACCAACGATTGGTTTCGATCAATAATGACAGGAAACGAAAAAACAAGACTGCCTTGTTTTGGAGTTCATCAATGTGAAACCCTCAAACAGTGCTTCAGTTAGACAGGTCGCCTACTCTTTATTTTGGTCTTTATTCTGAACCGAAAACACTGCAGTACCCTTTAATGAAAAGGCGAACACAACACACCAATTGTTGTTTTGACTTATTGTGGTGCATAGGTAACGACTTTGGGGCTTTACGCTTGGCAACTGAACATTTCCGAAGAAGCATATAATACCGTCAGAGGTCTGCATTTGACACGTTTTTAACGGCTTGGAAATAAAAACCGTGGCACTGATTTCCTTTCATTGGCTCAGATAAACTTAACCCTTTGAATTTTGTTTGAAAATCTTCCAAAGCCTTTGAACTCCAGCCTTGATAAAGCAAACGAAACAGTTCCTTTCTCAAGACAAAGCTCTTATGAGGCAACCGTTTTTCCAATGGATTTAAAAGTACCAGCTTTCTTTCACATGTGCACAAACGGGTCGTAAATATGATTCCTGATGTGACTCTGTCAGCCTAAACAATCTTTCTCGAGACACATTTTCCAACTCACCCAGAAAACTGTAGAACGACTCGATGAACTATGTCGTATTATGTCAGTCAAATCCCCTATTAAATTTTCTAGTCACATTCCCACTGTTTTACCATTTACTTTAGGTAATCAATAGGTGGTCGTAAAGTTTCTCGTGACATTGGACAAAATCACTGAGGTTTCACCAGTGTTCTTTAATTCTTCAGCGGATTTATGCGAGTATACCTGGAAAATGAGTCAAGGACGAGTTAAATTCGTTTTTCAAAATGGGAACACTGATGGAAAGCCGTTCGAATACCCATTCTCGTGGGTTCTAGTGGATCCGTTTCGTGTTGTGAAAGGAAAGCCAATAATTGATATAAATGAAATTTGCCTTAGTGACGAACAATCTGAATACGTTCTCCGGGTGTTTTCTGATAGGTCGTAGCAGCTTGCGACCTTGTCTTCCCGTATTCGTTTCTCTATGAGTATGTAGACAATGGCCTCAATAAGGATGTGAATCATTCCCAGATCCAATATTCAAATCAATGTTTTGGGCCATCTCGAGACTGATTAATCTCAGATTGTTACAAGTCAAATTATCGGACAGTACAAGTGTACAGAGCTTTACTCCTGATGTTTATCCTATTTGGCCAAAAAAGTTAGAAAAGCCGTATTCGATTACTGCAAGAAATGAATTTCCCCAAGCCTAGCTGAGAAACGAACTGTTTATTCATACTGTTTTTGGAATCCTAAACCGGTAATCAGGTAGAATTCAACACTGATGGGACCTGAAAACGGCTCTTTCCTTCGTCGTTGACGGTCCAATATGGACTGCTAAAAGCACCATGCAGTGCATTTTCGGATGATAGGTCACTTCTGGAAGTCCGTCAGTTTTGAAAAGGGGCCCCCACCATCCATCACCATCAAAACGTAGAGCGGTGAATGATTGGATGATAACCTCTTCTGATATGGTTATGAACTCCATATATCTTCCAAGTGATAATCGCTTAAAATCACCGATTAAATAGACCGTGGCAGCTCACGAAGTGGTTCCCTCTCAAAAAAGCAATCAAATAAATAAGTGTTGCTTTTCTTGCAGCAGTATTCTTGCATTTGAATAACACTAAAATTGAGTTTGCCATTCTAGGGCTCATTAAATTATTTCGACAAATGATGTACAGAAGGATATTTAGTGATTTTGTTGTAAAATGTAACGATGATAAAAATCGTCTTCATTTTCAGTCTCATAACCAAGCGTATAAAAATGCGTGTGACAATCCCGTGAATATCCTTGCTGGTAGCTGCAGATATAAGCTATCATGTTAGGAACTTCTTGATAAAAAAAAATAAAATTGAATCACTGATATATGTGGATGTTGTACTGAAGTCACACTTTGTTCATCCATTCAGAAAGACGCGCAGCAGAACTACACTATTCGACAAACAATAAATTACCATTTATCTGGAGAAACGTTTTCAAAGTGGTTGGTTCGAAACTTATTGCTTTTGTATACATTTCATCTTCAGCAACCAAGAAAGAGTAAAGTTCGTGTTCTGACAGGTGGCCAACATCCGTCAACCTAAGTAGTAGAACTGGGAATGCATATGAAAGCATACGTATGTGGAAGAATTGTTCAACAAAATTACTGTAAAATCAGTGAGCGACAAAGGGAGATTTTTCAGATCATATTAACTACGAAGATACAATTCAGTTCCCGTAAGCTGTCCTTTGATGTCTTTTATTAGAAATGTTTTTCCTAAAACATGCAAGAGATTCACACAACATCTGCGCAGCTTCCCTGAATACATAAAGGTCACTTTCTGTAAACTAATGAAATATTTTAGAAAACTGAATCTTTTCACTGTTTCATTTATCTTTTTCAGCTGTCTTATTGATTCGAATAAGTCCAAGGACATTTTTTTGTGTTACGATAAAAAATACTATGACAGTTTGCCATTACCCTATTTCAAAAGATGTCTAAACAGACCTGTAAAAAACCAGTTCTATATTCACCCTATCGTGGAAGATAACCGCACAATATTTTTTTTATTTTAGAAATCAAAACGAATATCAATGCGCTCGTGAGTTGTAGTACTTTATTAATTTTGGGCGTTAAGAAATAATTTACTGTTTTCACCTGGCGGGCGACTGGCTCTCAGCTATACAAAAATTAGTTGCGCACACCACAGAAGCCGTACCGCAACACCACCTCAGAGTTATGGTGATAATTTTGGTGATAATGCTCCGCTTTTCCTTTAAATGTGTAGCAGAATAAAATAAAATTGATTTTCCATAATATAGTCCAATGAAAACAATTAGGACAACCGTCATGCACCCTAAATACATATTTTCAGTGTTATTTCCCTGTGGAAAATATCAGATGACTGCAACCCCTGACGTACGGGAGCCACTTTTTGGACTGGGACAACTGCGTGTCTACTGAGAATCTGCTTGGACAATTTAAAGTCAAAAACATCTCCTCCCCTCCGGATTCAACACTCAAACCGGAACTAGGGCAAAATCTGCAAGGTTTCACTAGTTACGTGACTGCAAGGAAACCGATGTAAGTGGTTCAAGGACTACTTCACTGACCTATAAGGAAAAGCCCTTCAGAAAGTCGTGATAGCTCTCAGTTCTCGAGTTATTCGTTAGTTTAAGCTGCTTGGTGAAAGTCAATCTAATTTTGTTTATTTCTTTTCTTTATAGACCAAAGGAATGTGGTTTGACGCAGATTGTCTGGTCTTTTTTCAGAACAATACATCTGCCATTTGGGAATGCACGTTCATGGTTTCACTTGGTAAATGACATTTCCAGGGTTCACAGATTCGTTTAAAATCAACTCGTTATTCTTCATTTAAAATAAGCGTATTCTTCCGGTAGCCATCCATGCCGTTCCGAGTATCGGACACTTCACGATCAACAACTTGGTAATGTCCAAGTTGTTTCGTAAGCTTTTTCTTGGACCCTATATATTGGCCCTATACATTTGCTAACATTTTTCAAGTTATCGTATTTGCTTATTAGTTCTGTACATGAAAAGGAAATAATGAATGCAAAATAATATTACTTTCTCAAAATCTGCGCGTATGCGTCACTCAAAAATACTTCTGATACGAACCGGAGGAATTTGGATTTTATCAATCCTATATGGACCAGTTGATATTTCATGTAATCAGCTAAATCAGATTACTGGACACAGTAATGTATAATTCAGAATAATATAGATACATAGATCGATGATGAATCTCCTTGTTATTTCACTCATTTTTCACTCTGAGGATCCACGAGGTATGCTCAATCGTCTGGTTATAACTACTACAAAAAAATGACACGATAGCTTTCAAGCAGCAAGCACGTTCCTTCCCTGTAAAAACAGCTTCATACTTCAATGATCCTCTTAAACTCCATAAGCACACCCATGTATACGTACAAATTAAAAACCTGAATAAAAACATACATTTTTATATGCGTAGAATGGTCCTTGCATATCGGTCAGAAACTCCATTGTGCTCTCATTTTGGAGTTTCAATAACACACAAGCAATTGCACAATTTCAGTAACCCGTCATACAAGGACGAAATTCCACGGGTTGTATACCAAGATGATGAAAGATAACGTAGACCAATTATTGATCTTCCTTCGAGAAAAAATCAGACATTCGTTGCTAAATATATTCGTTGTTCATCAGTGGGAAGTATTTCTGATGGTCACCTTTCATTAGGTCATACAGGTTTTTCTGTTTTTCAAAGATTTGTAAAACATTATGTGGAAAACATCACTCATCACCGGTACATTCTGTTTTTGCCGTGAGTGTACACAAAAGGAAGGTGAATTCATACGCCTTTGCATTTTCCCCGGTTTTTTCACTTATGCACATATTCATCAATGGCAAAGACTGCTTGCTTCAAAACAAAAATTCAGCTTCATTTGTACTTTTATCAGCTCTGTAAATTTTGATCCGTCTGTTCAAAATGTTAGCTATTGGCACACACGCTGTGCACGGTCAGTTGTCGGCCACGAGTTCTGACGGCAAAGAGCAGCAGTAGATCTACGGTCCTCGGGATGGGCATATTCTTGACAGAGCCCTTAAAATATGAGTCGTAATCTTTGTAAAATCTGCGCTCAGTTTTGTTATGGTATCATTGGCGGTAAAGGATGCCTATAGCTGTTACTTCAAGGATAGTTTGGGAAAAAGTGGCTATAGTAGCCATTAAGGTGTCGACCCCTTTTAGGCATTCTACATTGAGTGATTAATTTTCAATTGAAATAAGGTGTAATTAGTTTTGTTTTTCCGATAGTTTTGTAGACTTGCAAGCTAGAACGACATTTTGCCAACCAGGGGAAAAGTTCAAAAATAAGCAAAATAAATTAGTCTACTCTACATTTACTGGTGTGAATAGTTTGTCCGATGATATTTGAGCTCATTGTTTTTTGAATTATAAGGAAAGTGTGATACTAGCTCGGTATGAATTATTCAAAGATGTTTGAATTTTTGTACATCAGAGAGTATGCATTATTTTTAACTAGATAATTTCGTCCGTGGATTACAGCGTGAAAACGTACAACAGTCTAGTGATATGAGTGCAGGTGGTTTAAAAAGATCAGCACTCAAACAGCAATGATAAAATCGGTATTTCCATCTGCGACGCCCAAATAATTATCGAATATAAAATGACAGCAACATCTTATTCGGCCTCTGTAGCGGAGGACTGGCTCCACGTTTTAAAACAATTTATAAAATATGATAAGCATAAAACATAGCTTTCCTGGGTTTTTTTTTGGAAATTACATCTTAAACAAGAGGCGATGACTATCTCTCGAGAATTGTCTTTTTATTGCAGCTATACACATAAACCTTTTTCACATTGAAGATGTGAAACAAAATATCCTTCACTCACGTGAATTGTTTCTCTTATCAACTATCTATAAAATGCAATTTCATATTTGGAGGAAATCAACTAAAGAAAGCACTGGAAACGATGTTTCGTCATTTCTTTAACTTTTCGAACTTTGCATTTCACGTTTCGTCAATATTATGTACTCGACACTTCGTGTAGACATCGGAGAAGAAGTCAATCAGAATTTTGAGTTTAAGATAAACTCACAGTAAGAAGCCTATTTGCGTGCTCAATTTCCGACAACTCCAGAAATACCTAACTTCTGACCTATCTCTTTCGAAGACGTACACCCTGTATGGAATACTGTCTAGCTTTAACTGCTAGTTGAATGAGCGCCTAGAAAAATGGTACATCTACTTTTCAAGTGTCAGTTCTGGAGATTATCTACACAATATAAGTTGAGGAAAGGGTAAATGATAGGTTGTTGTAGAGGAGTTCAGTAAACTCGTATGGTTTCTAGTCTAACGATAAAACAGCAGCAGTGAAAGTCTCTCTCTCATACTTTAATGTCCAGTTCAACTTAGGAAAATTCCAAACCAAAGGTGATGACGGAAATTCAGCCACTTCTAGTAACATTCAAACATTAACCCAATAAGCCACATCGTCGTGTAATCCAGTACTGGGACTCCATGGAGTTACAAAACGGCAGGGTAGTTTGATGTTCATATGAATTTACCTACTGTGTCTCCTTTGGGCCCTGAGTGTGAGTGCAGAAGTGTAATTCTCAACCAAAATAAGGTCAATAGACTCCATTCGTCACTAAATGACATTGGTAGTGATATAACAAGCCCACTTTGGTGATAAAATTGTCAGTGGTGTCAATTCATTGATAAACGATGTTTTTTGCTGTGTGTTGAAGTCATATATCTCATATTAGTCTTATTGTCTCTACTCTCGATAAACAGGGCGTGTTCACTGAGCCAAACTAATTGACTTGGGATATCATCCACAATGCACATATACCCATGGACTCCAACTAAGAAGGAATGATGATTCCCTAAGTGTCATATCAGTATTTATATTTCCATGTGATTTCTCTTGACAATGCCAAATAATACGAAAATTGCAAAAGATATAAATCAAGTATTACATCGTTTCTGAAGAACTGAACAGAAAAGTGGTTACAGACTTTAAAGGGAACTGTACGCAGAGCCTCGATGAATGTCATTTGCAGAGCTCCGAATATTTGTACACTCATTGCAGAGCCTAATTTATGAATGAAATCGCGAAAAACATCACGTTCGAGAAGCCAAAATAGAAATGCAATGTTTTCGGAATCACGTGAGTGATGAGGTCGTCCGTGCGAAACATGAAAACCCTTGCACTTGATGCTTGTCAGCCTAATGCTGTTATACCTGTTGTAAAGTCAAAATGTTTCCAGGTCTGTGCAGGTTTAGCTACGCTTCAGATCTTCATTTTACAAAAAAAGAGTATCTGATTATGCCGGTCAAATTTAAAACGAGTAAAACCTGTGAGATGGGTACGTTGATCATATTTGGCGAAGCCTTCCTAACTAATTTTCGCTCTGAAGAAGAAAACTAAAAAAATGTTGACTATGAACATATTGTGCTACGTCATTTGTGAAACGATTCCGGAGGACTGTGATTTTACTGCATAGACAAAATCATTCAAACCAGAGGTTATTTTCATCACTATAGTACTTTATATTCCCTCTCGTACTTTTTTCCATGGTTCATCTAAAATTCCACAAATTGAATACACTTAATTCAGCAGGCAGATCAGGCGGGACCTTATATTTCCCTAACATCACACTTTTCCTATGGTTGTTCATAGCATATCGTTTTATTTTGACTAATGAAGACGCATCATTCCACTGTTATTTTGCATGCTGGTCAATAGAAAACAGACGTTTGCTTGTAAAGAGTAATGAAGGAGGAAAATAAGCCTGGACGTGCAGCATATTTAACAAATTTTTGTTCAGCTTATTATTGTTTATTTAACCCTTCAAGCCTTCAATGTGCCCCACAATCCCACTTTTTCATTACACACAAACTTGCCCTTTTTGTCGTCCCCATTCATCCACTCGTTCTACATTACGGTATCTTCCCTCGAAAATAGATTTTTGAAAAACCTCCCCCAAACCCTACCCAGCTTGGATGTTGGCCAATCGGGAGTAGATAAAAGCTGAGTTATTCACAAGACCACATAGCTAATTCAGTTTTCCTTTAATCTCATTTGTGGAAATGCACACCCGTCGGAATTCATCTGTGAATTTCCAACAAAACATTTTGCCACTGGTAAAATATTTCTTGTTCTTCGTCTCATTTTTTCAAGCAGTAGCTGGAAAGTGAAAGTATTGCCTGCGTTAGTCTGTCATACAAATACAAATGTAATCAAAGAACCATTTTTTCCAAAAAAACATTAGACTACAAGGTAATTTATCGGAGAACAAGAACCATATATGAGAGTAAAAAGCATGATATTTGTGTTAGATTTGTTTGCTTTTATGTACATTGAAATATCCTATCATGCACATATTTTCCAGTCAAGTGAAATACAGATCATGTTCTGCAAAGCTGTGTAATTTGATTAAAAAAAGTAAATTTGGTTATTATTCACCCGTCCAGGATAGAAAAAAGTGAATGTATTTCAGAGTACGGGGGATAGTTCGGTTAATCGGAGTGTCTTGTTAAGCCCACCCTCTTTCAATGTCTGAATTTCTCTGCTGTTCGAATTAAACAACGCACACCACCGCATAATTCGTGTCACAGAGCACAACCGTGCAGGTTTAGCAGAGTTTGCATGTCGAGTTGTAGCGGTTTGTGTAATTGAGTGAGAGTAAGTTCACAAGAGAATAAATCAACATTTCAATAAAGCACTTATGTTGCACACAATGAAAACTGATAAAAAGCTAAAATAAGATGAATGTCCGAAAGTTCCTGGCAAATATATTTAAAAATATAACTTGACCACTTCCTGGGAAACTGATGCCCCATGCTTTTGTGTTGTAAACATTCACACCCATCTGTTTCTGTGAATATCAGGTTGCCCAGAGTTTCAACTTTGGATACTGTAGTTATCCCAATTATTTTTCTAACGCATCTATACCATGTTATAGAAACGGAATACTGCCATATAAATATGGATTTGGGTAGTCTTGGAAGCAGTCGATGAACTCATGCTACATTCCCATATTTCGAACTTATAAGACGTAGATTACAGTGCACATACGTATCATTCCGGTAATCCTCTCCAGGTCAAAAGGCATGCAGAATTAGGTAAAATGGCTTAAAAAAAGAGGACAAAGCATTACCAGCAAACCATAGCACGGATTAGTAACCGAGTTGCCTTGGAATTTCTGCGTACGTATTAAACACCAGTTCATCATTTTCGCCTGTTTGTGACTGAACTTGTTGATAAGCCCAACTAGGAGCTTTCCAGTTGACAAAAATGTGCTCACTCGTGAGTGGCCTTCCAAGCAAAACTCTGACCCATCGTCGACTGAACGTTTCACAGTATACTGATGCATCGTACTTCAGCTTGTTTCACTCCAAGCTAAGTGAAATTTTCAAGAAGCAGACAAAATTCGCCCTCCGGAGTATGAGGTTACTGGTTGACAAAATAACCGTCTTACTGATGCTTGCCTCTGCTTCAAATCCTAACCCCCATCATTCCTCCTAACCATCTGTTGCTATCTTCATGATGTTTAGGTAAGACAACGAAAAATTTGAGTGGAGTCAGTCAAAAATGTATAAGGAAAGTCGCCTGTTTCCGAAAAAATTGTTAGTTCCTGGTTCATCTGCCCAAATCCTGCCGGAGCAGTAGGCTATCGTGATCAGAGTCCATCCGAAAATAGCAAAGTGAGCAAAAGAAATCGCAGTGCTGTTGAGTCATCATTGTACGTCTGCATCTTGGATCAGACACACCAATTTAGCCACAGCGAGAAGCTGGATCGCGAAAGAACCACTTGACTGGTCCGCTGATGAAAATGCGCACAAAACCGCTACTTACGTGAAACGCAACCCAATAGGCTACGTAAGGTTGGCGCAGAAGTTTGAGTTCATGTGGGAAATCTAATCAAATCCAGTTAACAACCTTGAATGAGACACCCGTCGCTTTCTGCTGAGGCATCTTGCTGACGAATTTGGCACGACGGTATGACGAACTTCACTCTCATGGATGAGAAAATGGACATCTGGATGGGGCTAACGTGACATTGGCAAGCTAGAGATGATGAAACCATCGCACGGGACTCGCGAAACTGCTGATCAGTCCGTTCAAACAAAAGTTGCCGTAGCCGGAGGGGCATTCAGTTTGTGCTTTTATGTGGCTATTGAGCAACTCCTAAAAGCAACCTGTGTCCCGTAGTTTCCAAAGAAAATGCTTTTAGGGTACCAGCCGATAAGGTACATTTTAATCCTTTATCACACATTTAAACTCCAAACGCTAGCTCAAAGAGCCGTCTACAGTGAAGCCATAAACCTCCCCTTTGATGTCTTTCTCACTTAGCTTTTGAGTTTGTTTGGCTATATGAACGGTAACTATAAATCTATTTCGATGAATAGGACTTCTAACTAGAAATGTACCCGTGCAGTGGTCCTAGTAGGTCAGATGTCCATTTTTGTCTGAATTAGTGGAGTATATATGTAGAGAATACTTTCGAAACACTTGTGTCCCTGGTTCGACCGCTGTTCAGAACGCTTAGTACTCACAAACATCTTCATTTAATAATAACTATATATATATATATATATAATATGAACTTTGTGGCGGAAACCAAATATTTCCACCATTTCTTTCGTTTTCTTTGTAGTTGTATGGGCTGTTTACTTTCTCTTTCTAATTATAGAGCGCTGAGATCGTTCACCATTGTCCGATAACCGAAAGATAATCGAGAGATGCGCTGTGATAAAAGCTTACGTAAGGGGAATACAATTTTTATCTATCACACAAATTAGCATACAAAACTAATGGTTTTTTGTTCATGACAGATTGTACGTTTACCGATAGGTGGCACCTTAATGAACTTTCGGTTCCACTGTTTCCGTGTATCAAGTGGCAGTATGGAGTTTGCTTCCCACGTGAGATCGGACCTGTGTGTCCAAAGCTTAAACATGGAGATGGTATTCATCAGACCATATTTAGTCGCCAATGTTTCCGACTTTTGGTCCAGCCAACAGTCATTGTCCGGAAGCGAATGAGTAGGTTCTTTGTCTTTAGATTTACAGCTCATCATTCGATATTGTTGATTGGTGTGATTACCTCACTACTGACGACCAAACCGAGCTGGTGACTAGTTGCACTGGCATTCGAGTAAATGACGTGCAGGAATACAACATAACGAACGACCACATATCGGGCTGGATTAGATAAATAAAAAAAAGACTAAGACAACCTTGCTTTATGGGAAGAAATGAATTTCCGTCACAAATCCGAACAGAGAGGTCAAGGAACCGGACTAAGTTGGGAGTTAATGATAAAATGATGATCATGACCATGATCATGATGGTGATGATGATCATGATTATGATATTGATGATGATGATTATTCGGATGATTATGATGATGATGATGATCCGGATGATGATGATGATAATGATGATGATGATGATGATGATGATGATGATGATGATGATGATGGTGATGATGATGATGATGATGATGATGATGATGATGATGATGATGATGATGATGATGATGATGATGATGATGATGATGATGATAATGATGATAATGATGATTACGATTATGATGATGATGATTATCCTGATTCGAATGATGATTAGGCTGACGATGGGCACGAGCATGATGATGATAATGTTGTTATTTTTATTACGAATGTGAATGCTCAGTTCTCCATATAGGTAGATCAAAAAGACGATAGCCGTTTCGAATTATTGAAAACCTTTTGATACGGCTTAAAAAAATGATGAATAAAGAGTTCACAGTAATGACGTCTTCAACGAAACCAGAAGAACAATAAGATCTTCGTGTAAGCAATATCTGACTGAGCAAAAGCAGGGTGTAATACCAAGTAACTCTTTTAAGGTGATTCACAGCACTAAAAACACGATACTCGGGGTACCTGTTCATTCTCAGATATAATCACAAACTGCGCCAACAGCGCGAACGGCCTTTCTGAACCACCCCGGTGACAATACATTTGGTCCCGCCACCATACTTGTTCAGTCATTTCACCTATTATTCAGTTCAATCTTACCAATGTTACATTGGTGATCTTGTTGTCTATACAACGATCACATTGACTGGAGTATGCAGGTGTACAGATGCAGCTAAATGGTCCAGGATACATTGGGCAAACCTGTGTTCCTGACTTATATATTCAAGCTTTGATTTAATCAAGGAAATTAGAAAAAATGGAAAAACAAATCCGCTGTTCTCATGTGTAAGCTTCTGATGTCCAGTAATAGTATCGTGGAAAAAGTTTAAATTAATTGTAAGAGTGCTGTGAGAAAAGCTATTCTCGGCAACCCAACCGACGCTGATTGCAAACATTGCTGGCAATTTTGATACTGAATGTCGAACAGTACTAGGTTTACCGTAACACATTATTTATTGAAGCGGGTCTGCTCCTACACTGAATCATTTTTATTGATTCATAGCCTGCTGAAATGAGCTCAATTATTAATCCCGGCGAACACAGGAAATAAACACGAATTCCTATTTTCATACAGTTAGGAGTCAATGTGAATTAGGAGAGTGTTAATTTCCGAGTGCATTCTGAAGTTTCAGTAACGTAAAGAATTAATTACGATAGCCGAAGGTTTTGTGTAATGTACTTTGGTATTCAGTAGGGGAAACTTCAACCCTCTTGCGACCGCAAAATCGAAAGACAGCAAACTCCCATTGATGTAACTGTATCAGGTGTCTGTTATATACATATGCATATATCTATACATATGTTCGTACTAAGCAAACAGACTTGAGAAACTAGTGTTTGCTTTAGCATTTTGTCTTTTCCAAAGCAAAGTGCCCTAGCTCTCTCTTTACTACCAGTTTGACTGTCATCATCGTATTTTTTCACCAGCAATCAATGAAATGGGTGGGATGTCCGGTCAACAATAATATCTATACTCAAATCGCCAGCAATTTGGCAAAATCCTGAGAATTCTAGGAAACAAGGCAGATGTTGAAATACTTCTAGTAAAACTGAATTTATGGCACGCCGATATTAAGTTTACGCTTTGATATGGGGCCAGTGCCATAAAACCATGTATGTTAAACTGGTATACGGTCATGAGTGGGACATTTTTCCACATTTTATCTTCGCCTCAATAATTCAGCCTCATGCATACCCCGAGGTATGCAGTGTTTTATTTCATAAGTGACTTTGGATCATGAAATGTACCGTATTTTCGCTGACAGCAGTTTCATATAAACCCCAAAAACCTTTGTCTTTGTTGTCCGTTACAGACCATAGAGGCTATTCTTTCGTCCAAAGAAACTTAGTAGATCAGCCGAGTAAACAACAATCTTATGTTTTTCATCGTTTGGAATTCAAGGATATTATTCAGAAGTTTGGAAATTTGCTGACGAAAGTCAACAATGGTGCACTCTCCTAAATGGGCCTCTGAGCAGAAGTCATTTCCCGTCTTGACTATTTTGCCTGACTTCTGTGATACGGCTTCACTTTCCGGCTTCCTTAAACATATCTGTGCCAAGTTTACAGATAGTTCTGATAGAAAATCCAGGAAGATACATTCACAAGAGGTCCATAAAGCTTTCATTTTTTACTCATGAGAGACACTGCCACCTTCTATGACAGACTGATTGATTGATTGATTGCAGTGTTGTTAGGCTCGAGATGGTAATATATTCTCCGCTAAGACAGTAAGCCAGCTCTATCACTAATGAAGTGTCTATAATGAAAATAATGATAGAAAGCCCAAAATTGCAAAGGACATGTGAACAAAGAACATAAGAACATCCCGTTTTCGGTGACACACTTCATCTGCAATAACTTTGTCATATTGGGTCTTGTGCGTGTTTTTGTGTTTCCTATATGCAATAATGTCGTAAACACCGACAGATTATTACTACAATTGGATATATTTGCAATTTCAAACTGTTGTCCAAAATCTGTAAATCATCTTTGTGGCGTAATTAAAAACATAGAACTTGAGCCTTTTGACCCTATAATGATATTCTGTTGATGGATTTGGGATCCAAATCGTGACTGTTGGCTAACCGAGTGCAGGCCTTCAGATGTTAGCCAAATACTCATAGTGTACCACGTCAAAATAAATTCTTACCAGGTGAAATATGAATTGATAGTAATTAGAAACAGAAGTAAGTAAATGAGTGAACGCCTACGGAATTCATTTTTTAGAATTTATACTCTTTAGGTGATTTGAGTATCGGTGGAGCGTAGACTCCTTCTTCTAAAGTCCACGACAGATTTGGAAGCCAGCATTTGTTTGCGATCAATGAGCATCCAACGGTCCAGTAGGTGTGAGTGAACTATTTACTGTATAGAGATAACTACACTGTATTGTTCTTTTTTCAGCTATTATGGTTTCCGTTTTGAAACCACTGATCCTTTGTTATGTTGTGTTCCAGTGTGCACTAGCCAACTTTAGCAAATAAATCTATTTTGTTTTCAGAATTTTAGGCTGGGAAACAATTTTCATTCCCATTCTTATATAATCAGCCTTGCTATTCGCCGATCACAAAGATGCGCGGTGTTGTGTACCATAGAGGTGAACAGCAAGGCGGACTAGCATAGCGCTTGTTGTTCTTAGTTTGATCCCTGACCAGACGGTAGAATCGATCGGAATAATGGGCATTGTTTTGGTTCTGTTCATCACTGTGAACAGTTGCCTGGCATCTCAGGAAAAACAGGAGCTTTCGCAACAACAATTCAGTTCCAAGCACAAGCAAATTGTTATTTAGAAGATCCATACAAATGCCGTGACCGCATTGCAGTGATCACGTATACCTTGGTGTCAAGAGTCGGGTAGAAGTAGTCTATATCAGAAAATAACGTTGTTTTAAAACATAAAGGATAATTTCCATGTTTTAGTAGCTCACATATTTGAATCGATCGTTTTTTGTATGGGAAGCGGTCCCTGATATTTTGAAGTTTTATTTTCTGGTTTGTTAGAATGGAACAACTATGTAGCGGTTACCATTAAAATATGGTATAATGGGAGTTAGGGAAAGTAATTATACTCAACTGAATAGTTCTTTGAAATTCATTGATTTTCAAATATGAAGTAAGATCACTAGGCTAATCTGAACCAAGAAGAGCTGTTTAGCTTATTGTATCGAACCATTACTTCCGTCAAATTTATGGAATGAGCTTGGATTTTGATTTGCAGTAAGCAATATTTTGCTCTATGGCCATCAAGTGGTCAAACATGTGTTTCAAAAACAAACTGGTAAATTACACTTCATTGTTCAGGACAAAACCTGGGACAACATAGGAGAGACCCTTTTTTAGCGATTTTGTCGATCTTCATCTAATGGCCTAAATGTACCCCAATTTGACAGATTTTTGATATAGTCTGAACGATTCACGTTTGACTCGACCTGTGGAAACTATGTAGATGTTCTTCCCAATCCGGTTATGATCATACGGAAATTATAATTCCAAGGCTGATTTACTTGGGAGCCTCATGTTGGAATCAGTGAAGTGAATATATCCGAGGGCATGCGCCACTAGAAATTCAAAGTAATCTTTAGTTGTGAAACCATATTTCTGTGGATAACACTGACACTACATGCCTACCGACGATTTACATCTGATCAAATGAAATTCTTTAGTCCAGGTGCTGATCTCGAACAAGCGCTATTTTGTACCATTTACGACCAATTCACCAAAATAATTGTGTTCCATTAATTCAGATTTCGTAATGAATGCATCCACACAATGATTTGCGCCAAGCATTTTTCTTTCAATACATAACCCACTAAGCGAAAGACAACCAGAAATGTCTTTTAAGTCTAAGGCTTGAATTCAGCGACAACTTAGGCGACGTAGCTTTCACGAACAGCCAGTGCTAGAAGTTTCGTTCACAACGCTTTCAGAAATCGTGTCAGTTATAGCATTATTAATGTAGTAGCCAACAAAAGAATGATAAGGTTAGAACACATTTCGTCCTCAGTCATCTCTTCCACCCTTTATCAATGGCTGGTGACAGAGTAAATATATTCTTTGAATGTTTCATCCCAAAGTCTTGATTGTTCATCACAGTGAAATAGGGGTGGTTAGTGAGCTTTCCGTCAAAGTCTACACTGGAAGAGTACCGATGACTTGCAAACTCCAACAACAAGGTTAAGACGAAAGTCAATGGTAGATCACATGCGGCCTCATTCTGAAATACTGCAGTCATGTCAGAATGGCCCGCGGTCTGATATCCTCATAACCTGCTTAAAATGTTTTCGGATAACCTCCGCCGTCTGGGTTGACTGAATTGTAGTACTACCTGTTTTCACTTACTTTTCTCATTCTATCTCTTGGCCAGTTGATTACTATCTGTCTTCATAAAAATGATTTCACTGCTTTTGGAACAAACATTTCTTTTCACTGTTCCGTCTAAGCGATGACAGAAACATATTATGCACGCTTTGGATTGGTCTATGCAATGATCTCAATCGCTAGGACATACCAAACCCTCATTATCACAGTTTTCGTCAATTATCAAGATGCACTTTTACATAAACGCTCAAAGAATGAAAGTGCCGTTTTATCGTTGATGCAAGTATAATTTTGATAAACTGCTGGCTATCCGCTTCAACAATTTCCCATTACTGAAATTGCTGTTGTTGTCGTTGTTGTTATTAGCATTTAATGTTAAATGGGTTTAATATTGTTACAATTCGACGCATGAACTGCTAGATATTAATTCCAAAATAAGTGCTATTTTTCACATCGATTATTTTCCTCTTATATAGTTGATGAACCGTTTGTATTTTACAAATCTGCCAAGAAAGCTCTCGCTGACGCCGTAATATCCGCGAAGTTTCAGCGACAATAACAATAAATTGAAAAATAATAACTAGCTGGGCTGTACTTTCGGTTGTTAAAACGAACTTGAAAAAGGTTACCCGTGGTGACCGAAATATCCACAACCTACCATGGATTTTGACTATTCTGTGTTATTAAGCAATAAACTTTTATCAAAACTGCTCAACAGTCTCACAAATCTACCGTAGCTAAAAGCTTTACATCCTAATATTCATTTGGCACTAGAAATAAAATATATTTGCATACGTGTAGTCCTGCCAGACACTGGCTAGTGAACCGTAGAGCAATCCGCATTCTAGCGTACCCTTTTTCGGAAATCGCAGTTTGTCCAGTGTTAGTTTGGTGGATAAAATGGGATGATTTATTGAATTCCTAGTATTTAAACACAATGTAAGTTTACGCCTACGTAGCACACTTTCTCGCCTACGTACTAATTAACCAGTTTTCAGTGAAGTTAAGGTCCCGTGATTTGATTTGTGGCTGTGGTTCGCTACAAAATCACAGCTTTTGTTATTGCCGCGGTTTGGGAAAACCGTGTTTTCTTGTTGGTCGAACCAGACATCAGCGGGATTAACTCAGCTATCTCAACGGACTGCCGGTCTAGACAGGAAACTTCAATGTCATTTCTCAGATGAAGCCATTGCGATGAAACTCGTGATTTCAAACTTGGACTGGCTACTTAGTGCCTTGGTGCACTTTGGAAACCCATCTGCATACGTGTCCGTGTATAAACATTCACCGGATGCGTTGGTGTCTGGTGCAGTTTGGAATGCAAATATTTATTTACAAGCAGCTTCGAATTTTGTTTGCAAAATCGACCAGTATAATTTGATGTTTCTCGTCGCATCGCAAACAGTTACGAAAGTACAGAAGACATCTTCAGACCTAACCATCAATTCCGTGTTTCCTAATTAACTGATATATGGTCCCAACGGCATACAGCACCAAGGGGTTTTCCCGACTCGAACATCCTAGATTTTCAGCATACTTTCTTCAAATGATGGTACCCGATTCTGAATAAGATTTGAAATTGCCTCCAACGGATCGGTAATGTTTCTTTTCTTTGTATTGTTTATCAAGGTATGTAAGCTTTATATTCCACAGATTATTTTACTCTTCAAATCCATTGATTTATTGGGATAACGCTTAAGACCTCTTCACTATGCTCTGGCTTACCTGAAATATTTTTTGCAGTTAGTCGTGTTAGTGCGTTTCGGACATTTTCCCAACCATTGCCGATGGACTGAATGTGAACTATGGAGTAACCTTAATTTTCTTAAATGAATATGAAGATGGATATAAGAATGTTACTACAGCTCTGGCAAAGAACATCCATCCCGCTTGTGACAAACAAAATTATGGGGAAGATAATACCCGCAGTCAGATAGACCTGTATCACCAAATAATAAAAAGATGAGTGTTAGTAATAGGGGATCACACTTTTACATAATAGGATTCATCTTCTGGAGTGGACTCTCAACTCACCATAAAAACCATGAAAGCACTGTACAGCTAATCCTTTCTCTTCAGGGATCATCAGCCGTGAACTTCCAACGAACCCCCCCCCCTCTCTCTCTCCCTACGGTATTGAACATGCTGGCAAAGTATAATTCCGGCCAACGGCGCACAAGATACTGTCTTTAACTCTCCACGTTGTGTGCTTGGCCCAACGTTTATCAGACACACTTCAAACGTCATTCGATTGTGATGCTTTCTGATGCATCCGAAACATTGGAAAGTACCAAGGTCTATTCCAGTTTATGCGATTGGTTGACTAAATGAAAAGTTATAAATAAACACTTCGAAGTTTTTGCTCGAATCAATACAAATACGAAACTTCTTTGTGATTTACGGCTCTATTCTTATTTGCATAGCTTGAAGAGTGTATGCATGGACAGTCCTGTCTTCTAGATGCAGTGCCATACTACTCATATCGGACCATACTAATATAGGACCATGTGTCCTGGTTCTAGAGCTTAGCCTTCCTATCGCCAAAGTAACTTTGAAAGAATCAACGTGTGATTATAAAAATAGACTCCCAGTTCATACCCACTCCTCACAACTCAAATGAGATTACAACTGTAAACAAACAGCACAGTGCTCAAGTAAAGGGAAGACTGGGCAGAGCAGCCCCGGGTAGATAAACCTGATGAGTGACAAAAACTTCAAAACCGGCCGACTGCTTCCAGAGAAATTGTGTCCTATCATCCAGACACAAGGACACCATTTGTATCACATTTTTAAGTGATTATTCAGATAATATGGAACTCAATCGATAGTGAGTTCCAGAAAAAGGGGCCTATAAAATTCCGTTCAGTAATTTTATGGTTCAAATTTCAGAAGTGAAAAATATATATGTTCCAAAACGGAATTCCTAATTTAAACCTTCGTCTTTGGGTTCAGTTTGCTCCACTTACTCCAGTTCGAGAATAAATGTCAGTAAACAGTGAATACTTATGCTTTGGGCTCCAAGTTGAACAATTTCATCGGGGAAAATGTCCTTTGAGTTTAGCAGTGATTGCCACCACATCGTTGAGCCAAATACATTCGTGTTGTTGTGAATGTGCTAAAGTTTTCCCAGTTTGTGCTCGGGCCGTTGAGACAGAAAAATAATTTTATCTGAATAGCATCTAAAAGGTCGGTTATGATACTATGACTTGGTACCCACAACGTGGAATGATGGGCAAAATGTTCTAAAAGTATCCTATAATTTTGGGATAAAGAAACGAAGCGGCAATTTTTGTGTCACCGATTGAATGCCCGGGACCAATGATAAGTACGAAATTAGTTATTATATCTGGCACACGATCGGTGATGTTGTTTGCTTTTAGTACATAAACCATTTAGAAACTGGTACAACACAGAGATGGATGGATGCGATACTTTGGATTTGCAACAATAACGGAAAACCAAGACAATCCTGACGATATAAATGAAGTGATAAGAATAGCACTATTTGTGATGTTCCGCAATCTTATGTTGACAGCATTATCATCAGTGGTGAGGAGGGAGACAATGAGGACGACCAGATGGATGATAACTACGAAGACAGTATGATTTTCTGCCTCACTGAAATTTCTCACTTGAACGGTTTCTACTAGCTAAGTCGACCCGTTGTCGAATACTAGAATTCGACTGAAAAGCGGACTTGGAGATACGAAGGAATACGTGGACATAAGAACTTTGTGATTTACAGAAAATATGTCATAAGGAGCAAGCGCTACAAAACTTGAGCTTCCAACCGAGAACGGTTCAATTAGATAACCACTCAGTTGACCGGTATTCACAGGATCTTAGCGAGCCGAATTAAAAGTGTGATTCGGAAAATACCAAAAGTCCAATCCAAAGTCTGGCCTATCTCCAATTTCAGCTGAACAATTGTAGTAAACGTAATTCTGTTCACAATACGCACTATCACCACGCCGTTCAGTTACTGAATGTGCAGTGGATAATACAAGATATACTCGTTTCTGTCTCTCAAGTTGATGATGGTAAAACATTGAAAACTGGCGGTACTAATTTTATGTTCAGATTAACAACTAACATATCCACTGACACTTCTGCATGACCAGGTGCTAACATTGATCATACGTACTGTATAAATACCATCACTATGTGATCACATTTAATATACCTTGGTAAATTTACTAAATAATTTAATGAGAATTAAGAAAGAGCATTTAACCAAATTCATTCACCTATTAACCACAATACCTCCCGACTTATCAACTACTTGTGAAATAAAAGGAGACAGCTGTCCCGCTTTTCTGAATATCCTGATGACTGGACGTACAGAGGGAGTTGTCCGAAAGACCAGTCATTGTAGGGGAACATGAAGTTTAAAATACAATGTTTTCAGGTTAGTACCAGTTACCTATAAAACAGGATTTGTCAAAACCTCATGCTCCAGAGCAAACAAAATCTGCTGTGCAAATCAGTTGCAGAAACAGAGAAAAATTCGAGACTCGAACCGTCTGTGCAAATGGTTGCCTTAATAATAATAATCTAAATTTATATGAGAGAAAAATCTAAGACCATAAAATCCCATCCAATAGAGGAAAAACGAGTTACTTTGATGGTAACATCCAAAGGTGATCATCAGTTAAACCGAATTATTCAAAATCTGAAGGGTGTGCTAAAGTGTACCTATTTTTCGGCTGAAATGAAGATTTTTCAAACCACAAAAGGACTTGACCTTCAAACCTATCTAAACAGTCTCACTAACCCGAAAGTCTTTCACATCACTAATTAGTTCAACTGCATTTTTAGTGACACCTACCTAGGCAGAACAGATCCATGTTTAAGTAAAGAATAAGGGAGCGTGTGCCGAAGTGGCTAATGCATTGGAAGAATTATCCTTCGCTCTCACAGCAAAAGATCACGAGAGAGAAGGCTTCATGGATCACTAGACACCATGTGACCATTTGTCTTTGGACTGATCCTGGTCAAGCGTTCCGAGTGAATGCACGAAGTCGGATTCCAAAACTCCTAATCTTCCGTGTGGCTGTAATTAAAAATAACCTTAGACGTCCACTGTGTGAACAGAAAATTTTGACACACAATACGTGTTTTGCCTTGGCGGCAGCCAATTATATTCATGGAACCTTTTTTTCTAATTTGTTCAATGCTGTATAATCCCATCGTGCTGCTCTGCACGCCTATTTGAACATGAATCCGTTTGTTCCACGCATGAGACTGGGAAGATAGAAATAAAAGGTTCCATCTCGCAGTTTATGCCTTTCATCTGTTTTATTAAACTGGATCAAGGAGACCCAATGTTTCAGATTTGGTAAAAAGATAACACGATGTGATTTTTCGCTTGTTCAATGTCCTTTTTTGATTTTTTTTGCTCTTTTGTCTACGTGAACATTTTATGTTATTGTGGGGCACGAGGGTTCAACAGACAGACAGCATAGCATTCACAACACTTACTTCTATTCATCATCCGTTGTGCATGCTTTATATAAACAAAGGATGATGTATCCAGTTGATGATCAATCAAATTTCCGGCAAATACGCTACCTAAAGCCGTTGTGGCTTTCTTAGATCTGATTTTAACAGTTATCCTCATTAACCTAAATATAAAATTCCATGAAATTTCCTTACCTGCCATCCGTAAAAAGGATTTCTTAATTGTAATGGAATTTGCTTGTAATAATTTTTTAACTAGGGCAACGAGAAAATATAACACTTGCTGTTTTGGATATGAAATCAAATTGCAAATAATACCTCTTTTCTGACGTTTTTTGCACAGCTTTTGTAAATGAACACTTTGTCTACTTGTTTCAAAAGTAAAACCTCAAGTGCACACCGTCAGCCTCATTACTCACAATCACTTGGGAGTCATTGCCATTTATTATTTCAATCAGTTTACCTACTGAAATAAAAGAATATGATTTAGATTGACTTAAATGATTGCATCTTATTTAGATGAATCTTTGGTAATCCTGTCCTTAGTTTGCCGTACTTTGCTTACAGACTTCACTGTAGAAACTTTTCTGTAATGATAAATCCTAATCATCCTATTCCTGAATATTTCTAGAACCTCTCATTTTGTAACAAGTGGAACGAATTTCAGCTCCGCTTTCCATTTTGACTTCATGTTTTTTTATCATAAATCCGACTTGTATTCCCGGGAACTGAGCAAAATAGGTTACCATTCACCGATGTGGAGTTTACGGATATTTTTCTCTTGTGCCTCATCTCATGTCTGTATTTTCAAACAAACAGCTTCCGTCCCGTCTGTTTTCTTATATAATGCGTATTTTATTTAAATTCAGGAGTAAGATAATTATTCATGTCACTGTACGAATTTTTATTTGGTTTCTCTGGCAAAGTAACAGAAACAAAGAAGAACCCCTGAATGAAGCGCAAAATCTGACATCATTTTTGCTTGAGGAAATAATGTATGTTTTGATTCGCTCACAATAGTTTATCACAACAGATAGAACATAAACGGTATCCAAAAGAGCTTTGAAATTTGGTTTGTAGTTATATCATGCCTTGTTTATTTTAACTGCAACACCGTTCTCCCGATATTCTGCATTTTTGAGCATGTGCACCTTCACCTATTTAATTCCTTTGTGAAACCATCAAAAATGAAATATATCGCAGTTGCAAATCATATCAGTGATCAGCTGAAACTATACTACTTTCACTTGAACTTAAAATGGAATCCTGAAAGAATACTACTCAATCTATAAAGCGTGTACTGAGCCGACAATATGCCACTGTAACTCGGTAGCTCGGACTTGTTACCAAAAGCGTTTCTGTGCCCAATGCCGAAGCAGATCGATTTTCAACGTGCAACAAGATAGGAAAGACTGCAAATAACCATGGGGCAAATCCTCCGAAAAGGCAGCTGTTATTTGTGATAAGAAAATTCACTTTTCATGATTTCGTGATCAGATGGTATAATACCTAATTCAGTTTAGGATGATTCTGGCAACTCAGAGTTGATGACTAGACGAAAACTTCGCTACATTCTTCAATGCTAACAGTTATTTTTGCTAAGAAGATGATTTACCACCCCTCCAAAAAGCTTGCCTGGTTTTCTTCACTTTGCTTGATCAAACAATATCTGAATTCTCGCCGACACCGTGGTCGATTAGCATTGGAATATCACTATTTTAAGAAACCGGTTTGAGTACTTTACACCACTAAGAAAATATAGAAAAAATGACGGGACGAGTAACGACATTAGCCCCTAAACACAAGTCAGCTTTCTATTTTAAAATCCAGAAAATCTCTCAACATCTGATGCCCTTAGTTTAACCATACTTTTTTGCTATTTTGATCGAAGATCTATGAACACATATTTCTTGGAAGCGGTTTTTCAAGAAGCCGAATATTTATTTTTTGGCAACGTGATAAGATTGGCTAAATAAAAGGCGAACTTGATAAACTGATTTGCACTGTAATGTATTGAGTTAAGTCGAAAGCTGGAACGTGATTCATTTTCTTTGATTGCACTCGTGGGACAATACCTTTTTTAATCCAGAGATAAATTCACGGAAGGTCATTTATCTACCCTTCTTGCTGAGGGGTCATGTTGACGCCGAAGGACAGATTTTCTTTCTCAAATCGAAACTTTCAGTTGCAAAATGAATGCAAAGAAACAAATTTTCCCTTTGATTCCGACCACTTTCTCACGGTCGTCCATACCACGTCTTGTCCGTTGGTTTTTTCAATTAAGCCCCGTCAGTGTGACCAACTTTTGAGCAACCATAGATGAGGCTAAAAAAAGTACTAACGACTTAAACATGTATGTGCATAGGGCTTCGAATATAAAGATGGGTTTTACTTGATTAGAAATCAAAACCAAAATTCGCCAGAAAAAAATGTGAACAATTTAGTCATTTTCACACAGATAATGATTTCATTCAAGAAGCTTAGTAAGCAAAATCTCATTACGAAAGACAGTTCTGGTTAAATGACATTCACTCTGTCCTTAAATTAAACTTAACGAGTATTCGAAGTCATACCTTTGATTAGATTTACTAAAGTTCGTTAACCATTCATCTGCCTCCTTATATGCATGCATATGTTGCATTTCGGATTAGATAACAATGTTTAAAGATAGTAAATATTTATTATGGTTGATACCACCATGTCGGAATTCAGTATTCAAAAAAATCATATTTTCTGGTATATATGAATCACGCATTTGCTTGCGAGTAGAGTATGGGATTGGTGAACCTATGTTTGGTTGACTGCCCATTGGACTCCACGTTTCACGCGCAAACCTCAGGTCATCCGACCAACCAGCACTCGGGAGAACCAGACTCGAGTTTCGCTTTTGTTAGAGCTCATCAGTGGTGCATATCCATTGCCAAATCCAGGGTTTTAACTTGGGCCTTTCCATCTCGAAGGCGCGTACGTCACTACCGCGTCACCTCACTCCCATCCAAAGTGATCCGAATCACCAAGTTAAGCTTGTTCAGATGTCGTCCTCAACGACAGCCAGAAATGCCCGACAGCTTCAAATGGAGCGAAACTCCAGTATAGTGCTTCCGAGTGCTGGTTGGTGAGGGGAGTTAGCTTGGAGTTAACTGGTCAGGTAGCGTGTCTCTATTTGAAGCTGTCGGGCATTTCTGGCTGTCGTTGAGGACGACATCTGAACAAGCTTAACTTGGTGATTCGGATCACTTTGGATGGGAGTGAGGTGACGCGGTAGTGACGTACGCGCCTTCGAGATGGAAAGGCCCAAGTTAAAACCCTGGATTTGGCAATGGATATGCACCACTGATGAGCTCTAACAAAAGCGAAACTCGAGTCTGGTTCTCCCGAGTGCTGGTTGGTCGGATGACCTGAGGTTTGCGTGTGAAACGTGGAGTCCAATGGACAGTCAACCAAACAAAAGAATCATATTTTCAGTTGGCAGAATGAGTTTGATTCATTTGCAAAACCGGTTGTGTTTTTTCGAGTTACAGGCTGACGGTGGAGGACGCTACTAAGTAGGGCAATCTTGACTTGTGATTCGCAAAGAGACTGAAGCCTTATGGCACGAGTACCGAGCCTCAGCTGAGGGAGAACAAGCAGTCCTCGGAAGTAAGTGTCTTAACTGAGCTAGTTCAAATACTTCAGGTTAAACAAGTTTTCACAGTTCAACCAATCCAAAGGTACGTTTTTATTTTTAAATGAACCCAAGTAAGAAAAGGCTGCACCTGTTTTGGTCTTCCCATCCCACATCCGTTCACATGATCCGAAAATAAGGTGTGTTATAAATGTCCAGCACGTGAAATCTAAATTATACAAAAGTAGTGAGTTCGGTAATCCAGACTTTTAGTTATAAGCGGGACGGAAGTTGACTACCTTGAATGTTTTGACAGTAAATAAATTACGTAACGTGGAATGTATTATCGAGAAAATCCCGACTGTCGGCAAAGTGCTTTTTACTAAGTTTATCCGTGAAGATAGGTAAACTTTCGCTAATGATTTCGAGCAGATAACCCACTGTCCAAATTAATAAAATAACCAAGGCCTTTCCGTCATTCGATGAACTCATTCATCACTTAGAATAGTGTCAACATGAGCACAATGCGCTCAATGAACCATTTCCCCTGGTGAGCGTGACCACGACTGGAATGACTATTCAATCTACATATTTCACTAGCCATCACATCCGAGCTTAGAAACTATCACCACATAAAATTGTTTTTAACACACGTTTCTCAAAATCTTTGTGACCTTTCCTTGTGTTCTGTAAACGTTTTAGTGCATCACCTAACGTATTCACGCTATTATCTCCCATAGACCATTGTGACTCTTCGTAGAACACACCACACAGAATAAACACTCGAAAAGAAGAACCCTTCCAAATTGTTTATCTCAAATTCCATAGAAACAGCGAGCCAGTCAGTTGTGCGCGATTAACTTCGGGTGAGAAGAACAAGAGAGGTTGGTAAGGTACGGTAAAAATCAGCTTGATTTTCTGCGTAATTTGATTGTTTTGTTGAAATTACGTGGTTCATCGAGCCTAGATTGGTATAACTTAAGGCCATAAGGGCTTTACTATGTGAAGACGCTTTTGTTTTCAAACTCTCATGTTGTGGAATTGTCAGAGCAGTGCTTCTTCTGTGAACAAACTGATCTTTCACAATACACTCGACAAAAATGCTTGTGAATCTATGGGTAGTTCCTAGACGCATCAGTATCCAATAAGTGCCCCGTGCTGACAATGCAGTAAAATAGCGAATTTCGACTGCGTTTCTTTTTCCGTTCTTCGAGAAGGTGCGGCAATACTTTCGTTTCGTCTTTTTCAGTGCTCGTTGGTACAGTCCAACAGCGAAGTCGATAACTTTGTCCATGGCATCATAGAGGCTTGGAAGTAATTGAATGGAAAGACTTCTTTGTTACACATATCTTCTGAAATCCTTAACTGCACTAAAGTAGCCCACATAGTGGATAAAGGGGACAAGTAATGTCGTTTTTTTTTGTACGTCCACAGTAAAAGTATAGGGTATCTTGGTTTTAAGAAGCCTAAACCATTTTGCTGGCCCAATTAGACAACAATGTGTATTTTGAATCTAATATTGTTGTTTCACCACCTGGTACCAGGTAATCAAGCGGACCTCCATGGTGAGTTGAGTATCACGACTGGCGAAACAAAATCGCACCAGAAAACCTACACTCAAGGATACCAGTCGTAAAGCATGCTACTGATGTGGTCGTGATTGATATCAGTTGATAACGCAGGTCATATTGCTACGAGATGAACTAGTTCAAGTGTTTTTATGCAGTCTACTGTCTAAAACTGATAGTTACGTATCTTTCCTTCTTTCTTCGATGTCACCAAATAAGTAGTACACGGTTTTTACGATAATCAAACTCTTCTATGAGTCCAACTGAAAAACTATCAATATTTCTTCTACCCAATTTCATGAGCTAATTAAACGCATTTAAAGAGGTAATTTATAGTTCAACTGAATTCCGAATAGCTTCCGCATAGTTCAAAAGTGAAACTCGTCTATCGCCACTTTTGATTTCAAATTAAAAAACTACTAATCATGGCGGAGCAGAAAACTTCCAAGTGATGATGCAATAAAAGGGCCACTTTTGCCGAAACTTACGCAATCACGGAAGCTGAGCATCAGTGACTCTTAAATATACTATATGTCTTCCTCTTCAAGCATGTGCATTGTTTCCTATGCAAGAAATAGAATTTGTTCTAGGCAGTTATGAAATAAACTTTCAAAACTCAAAACTTTGCTAAAAGTATGTTCCGTTCAGTTCAATGAACCAAAGATTTCGTGTGTCATCGCAGAGAAGAATGCTGACTTGGTAAGATATACGGCAGTCGATATGAGCAATCTTGATACTAGAATATCAAACGTAGGTTGCTATGTAACTAGGCTGGCATCTTGGAAATGCTGAAACTATTCGAGAGACTTCCAGTAGTTTGTGAACTGAGTGGTTGAGCACAATTACCAACCTGGTACTGAGTTAGCCATTTTCCTAATCTCACAAATTATTCTCGATTTCCGAATTGATATTGGCTCACCTACGTAATTAAAAAGTAGGCTTCAAGTGCATCTCACCAGAAAGATTTCCACATTACTGTCCTTCTGTTCATTCTTTTAGGTCTGATCTTTCACTCTGGTGGCTCACCTAGTCAAGACCTTTGTTTGTATCATTAGTGTTACTAAACAAACACGGAATATTTTCACTAGTTTGATCGCGTCAAATAAATACAGAGTTTTCAATTCAGACAACAAACAAAGAATTGTCTTTCAGTGTTTCTACAGTCTATTCACGAAGAATTTAAATTGCTGTAGCATCAAAAGAATTATAGAAAACCACTGATTTCATCGTAGTCGAGTATACTTCTGACAGCAGTATCCTTCAAATCACCACGAGAAATTTTTCCTCTGTATTTATAATTCCACTTCTGGGTACACGGATCGTAGGATGACTTGAAGACAGTGCTAATACTGTTATTCTCCAAATGACCTGAAGATGGGTTGTTGGATATTATTTGAAGGTTATTCCATGAACTATTACGGTGGAAAGCCCATCATTGCTTTGGGTATTGACTTTTCTACTACTGAGGGTACAACATCAAAGTAGAGAAAATCCGGCGATTCACTTTTTGAAACTGAAGCATTTCAGTCAGTGACAATAAAATACAAAAGCTAAAAGTGTGAAACATTTCTCCTGCCTTCTATCTGTATTTCGCTAAAACAAATAGCACTCAAACAAGTACACTTTGCAACACAACGAAGTGCGTAGTTGTCACAGAAGTTTCAGACGGGATTTATTCCACGTTTCATGTGGACTCAATCCATCGGTAAGCTAATGGAATGAAATAACTTTATCGCGCTATTTTACGTCCCATATTGTCAAATCTAGTTTAATTACGTATTTTTCAGGTTGATTTGTACCGGATCCTATAAACTGGTACATTTATCATAACTTTCACGACAGATTTTGACTGCTTCTGTGATAGATGTAAAACTGAACTGACTGTTTGGCACCAATCACTTGTTTTGTCACGGGTCCATAAAATACCTCGTGAGGCGAATGAGTGAAACAGCCGAATGACCGGCGGTTTTGCTTCATGTGTGTTGCCGTCAAAGAAATGGCTTTGCTTTTGAAAGCTCACCTGGTCTGTACAATAGCGAGGTATCACAGTTGACTTCTATCCTGAATATGTTATTTGAGTTACCTTCTCCAGGATAATGGAAACGAAATCACCAACCTTGCATATCAAATACGTTCGACTCTTTATCTACGTAAGCAGATAAAAACATTTTTCTTTAGACCGCTTTTTTGGTTGTTTTCCGCGTATACACATAAATAATAGGCGGACTTTATTAGAAACCAAGTACATTTTTGCTTAGGGCATAGAAAGTCGATAAAACCGTAAAAAGAAGTCGCAGCATTTCCTATTGCAAAATTTTAAAGCATTCCGTTCGACTCTACTTGATTTGTTCACAACTTTGTTTCAGGTCCCGTCAAAACAGAACCACTTTATTGACCAGGCTGTAAGCCACCATATTGTTATTCGACTAATGTAAGTGTTGGTGACGACTATTACACTTGCTGAGATTCAGCTCACGGAGTTCTTCTTCATTTTGTGTTTCTGCGGATCACAGACGTGCAACGATCGTCGAGAAAGCGTTTCCCTCGAGTATAACATATCTGCCGAGTAGCAAGCGATTCTTGCCAAAAGTATCATTTCCTTCTGTATAAAGTGGAGCGTATTTAGCTAAAGTATACTGAAGAACACTTGGGAACAACTTTCCCACATTATAGCTTCAAAAGATGGCAGGCCGTTGTGTTATTTCCATTCATCTAAGTCATGGACACAATTTTTCTATTCTCCTCTCGTTATATTCGTGACGACGAACTCATGACTTATCGACTGTACACTATGCAGTCATACACTGTCTTCTTAACAAAGGATAATCAAGGTAGTTCACTTGATAATGATATTACTGGTTAGCCAACTTGAGCTGAAATAAATGCAACAAAACGGTTTTGTGCACACCTCACTCGTTTGCAAAACAAATTTTAGCCTTTTGCAGCGATCCGTGAGTATCGGCAAAGCTTGCCCCTTGCATATCTAGCACTGTAAGAAAGACGGCGTATTTTGACATCTTCCAGATGGTTGAATCCACACATTTCGCAAAATAATCTGAAGAACTTCATCAAGCAACATCACAACTGTTTTTATTTCCCCACTTAACTTCATTTTCAAATATTTTCCCTTGACACAGAAAACTGAGTATCAGCTGGAAATAAACTGCTTCGCTCCTTGATAATCTGCATAAGTTTAAGGTAATCCGAATGCAAAAACCTTAAACTTGTTAGTGTTGAACGGACGTTATTTTGACCCTGACAAACCAGCTAGTGACGAAAATTTAGCGGGTTTATATCGGCGTTGTCAATCTAGAAATGAGCTACAAACCAAATCGCATTGCTTACTGTTTTCAAGGTCCAAGCAAGCGGGACCACTTTATTTCCGATCTAACGGATGTTCAATAATAAGGAAAAAGAACATACTGAGGAGGTGGTCGAATGGTTCATTCTGTGTAATCCTTTTTGAATGCTTTTTTATTAAACTGGAAACTTTCATGGCTATTTTATTCCTTTTGACTACACGAGACTTCACAGATCGAGAAATACCTCCACGAAAGTACATTGTGATAAATATTGTATACATTTTATTTATGAATGTGATAAGTCATATAGATATATATACATATAAGTTTTCACCTGTGAAGTGATCCAGCTATATGAGTTAAAATTAGCCGTGTCATGACCCAACCAGTACTAAATGAGCCTCACTGTTCTCCTGAAATTCGATTGCACTTGCACTATGAATAAACGTCGGTGCATCTCATATTTCCCTAACTAGATTTGGAGGTGATTACTATATATATATATATATATATATATATATATATATATACTTCAACCCTGTATATTCTCCGTGTAGATAATTACCCTAAATGGTTGTGCACTTTTGAACGATAATAGATCAAAAAACCTCATCGTAAATGCAAAAGAACTGAATATATTGAAGACCCATCAAAAACTATCAGAGTACGAAAATCGATTCACGAAAAGTATCTCATACTGGACCGAAATCAACAGCTGACCAACCGAGTCCCAATAATTGGATGTATAATTGAATCAGCAACAAATGCTATTTGCAATCTAAACACGCAATACCTCCAGGATTGATGGAGAAACGTAAGAAGACGGTTAATGAGAGCGGAAAAAATTAACGGTGGTTATCTCTGTGGGGCATAAGAAAAGTGCGTGTTGTTACTTGTCGACCAAATAGCATAAAATGTACCCAAATTCACACAGTGATTGTGGACGAATTAGCGTAATCCCACATCATAGAAGACCTGAACAAAAAAACTGAAACAATTATATTTTTTTAAATGGGTCACGTTTCCTTAGAGAATACCCATCATAATTTTACTGACAAACTGGCTGCTGTACTCTACCAAAGGAGTCCAAACCGCATTTATCGTTATCATTCAGGCATAATCTTGGGCCGACTTCAGATCCTCAGAGTTGATTCAACATCAACAAAACTACACATAACAGGAAAAAAAAAATTTGTTCCAGAACCCAAGTGATCATACCTGGTATAAAGTTCAGCAGAAGTGTCAGCAAGAGCATCCAAGCACTGCAAAATTTGAGACAAACATAATGAGTTACAGTGATCAAAATTTAAATGCTTTGAGAAAGTTCACCTTGCTATGACTGCGAATAATTTATATTTGTTCTTCGGCAACTTGATCCCATGACTAATAACGTGAGACCTTACTTTATTATGTATGTGTATGTTCGAGAGCAGCATCGGCCTTGATGGTGGCATGTCAAAAAAGCCCAGCACTTTCCCGGGGCTTTGCTTTTTCACATGCCCTGCTGAACAGCTACAAGAGTCTGCTGTTTACCCTGGCAGAGTAAACTGTAATTACTCGTGGATACTTCTGCTACTTCCTACTAAGATTCACTTGTTCCATCCCATTGTTGTCGAGCTCTCCCATGGAATCCCACAAACCGGGGAGTAAATCACTGGTTTCCAGATTCCACTTACTTCAGCTCCCTAAATTTCCTTCTCATCAAGCACAGCAAACTGTCCATAGCGTGAAATCAGAGGCCTCTCTATTTATAACTGGGTTTTGCTAGCCTGTCAGAGAATAAAAATGACTAGATTGTTCTTCCGGTTTTCAAAATAAAAAGCTAGATTCACTGATCATGAAAACGACAAACCTACGCAAGCTCTGTTGTAAAAACACGTAGAATACAAGTCGTTATTCAGTTCAATGACTGCCGCCATGCTCAGTTTTCCTTTGAAGTTTATCTATTCGCAAACCTTACTTTGTGTTTCTGCAAACTAGGTCAAACATTACAATAATTTTAACTAAATAGTTACTGAAGTATCATTTGTAGAGGCTTTCCGTCAGACCAAAACCAACGATGCTCAACAGACATTACGAATGAGCCCGCAAAGATAACCGCTCAGCGCCGAAATCCACTTTGTTGTAAGAATCGACTTACTAGCAGTAGCACCACCATCACCCCTAGTAAACGCAACTGAAATGTTTCTTCTATTTGGACAAAGTGAATGATAATAAGCTAGCCATTTCGATGAATAGAACTGTGATATTTGCATCACCGTGTACATTGAATCGTACCTTACAAGTTTCAGGTTGCTTCCCATAAAAGCATCACTGCAGATGACTTTTTTAATAACCACAGCCACAAGTAGTACCAGTTTCAATAGGAACCCAAAGTATGACCTCTGTTGATGAAGTCGAAATACACACAATTTTATCCCGCGATTTAATCTTGGACTACTTGTAAACCAGCGAAGACTAATATTCAAGGACGTATCTTGTATAAATCCACTATAATCCTGAACCCAGTTTGATTGTCCAGAAAGCCGAACAAATCTGCACAGAAGGAGGCTGCTCTATAGCAACACAAACAGTAGCTCATCGGTTATACAAATCTTCCACAATCCTATTATGTTTCTCAATGTTTCCCTACTTGGATCTCCTTTTTCCAATTGCCGAACCGTAAATATATTACTGCTTAAACGAACCCTTCTGCCTAAGATAGGCAAAATTAATCAACACCTACATCTTGCGGACGTGTAATAAGAGCAAAAGATCAGTCAAAGGCCAATTTATTTCGTACGGTCTACTCGTTGTCACCCTGTCATAAAATGATGTATCAGATAATATGTTGGTTTCTCCTTTTATTCATTATCTTTTGCGTGCAATATACATTCACTTTAATGCAGTTTATGATGGACAGTCAAGTCATTAGGGGATGAAACTATTTTCCTTTTTATGAAGTTTATTTTTCCCTAAGTAAACATTTTTTGCGGGACAGTTTTTGTAAAAAAACCGATTGCATTTTTAGCAACTACTTTTTTCGTTTGGTTATTTTATTCAAGAAACATCACAGTGACCGAAATGAATGTTTGTATTCATTTAGGGCAATTGCTCATTTCAGATTCCAAATATCATGAAGAATCATCAGGAAGAGGAAAACATGAATTTCCAAATACACAAAACCTTAAGTTTATATATTCCACCTCTCTGATTGGAACACATGCCAAACACACGGGATTCAAACTCCAAACTGAAAGTATCTGGGTTTCGGTAACACTTGTGCTACCAGACCAGAGTAGAGGCTGCTAAAATAGTCGCTGTATTCACAACCAGATTTCCCCACAAAGACTGGCACCACAAAATGTGGCACAGTGTGCGATTTTGCAACCTGTAGGTTTAAAACGAAACCGTACTCCCATGTTTTCACCTTTATAGAAATGTAACTGTTCCCAAACAAATGTTCGAACAAACTGGGCATATTTTGAATCACTGTTCGCTCCAAATTTTTCTAAAACACCAGCATGTCAAACGGACACCAAAGGCTTCACATACAGAATAGAAAAGTGTATTCAGTCGTGACAGCATTTTGTGACTATAGGAGGTTTCCCTTCCTTAGATTCGCATCACATCGATGCACGTGCACATCGGCGTTGTCATTTTCCCCGTTTTTTGTCTTATCATATCAAACCTATCAAACTCAAGGTAAACGGCGCTTTTTTTGTTTGCAATTGATAAGTATTTGCTCATAGGATCAACAAAAACTCATTTATACTTCGAAAAATTAATTTCCTAAACCTTTGATTTTACTTCGTGAACGAGCAAAATAGGTATACCTTTCCAGTTAGGAACCGGGGTTGGTGGATCAATCATTGTCACAAACTCTCAGATGAGCTCTCTTCTTTTCTGACACGAACACTGTCTACTGATATCTCTGACTATGGAAGACAGCACACAGTTGGGCAAACTTTCCGGTACTCCCGAAAACGGATATCGTGCTGTTCCGAAGACATTGTTCTACGCTGTATCTTAAACTGTTGCTTTCAGATTGGTCTACGACTTACTATAGTACAGCTATTTCCTTCTCCCCGGGAAGGGTTAATCCACTGTGGCAAAATGAAAGCATACGGCAGGGAATCGGTCAGAGTGGCTTTTATGATCAAAGAACAATTCACTGTCTCAATTTCGGCTGCAAAGAAAATCTGTTTCTTTTGTGGTATAAAGCAGTAAGCTTGACGCGAATTGTACAAGAAAAAGCATTTCCCCAATCACAGTTGTTCAACTGGAACAAATGTAAAGACCGCACTGAGGCATCCTTGACTAAGCATTGCAAACACCTTGATAGCTTATCCAATCATGCCTTGTTGACGATCACTGGAACGGAATAAAACTTGCTAAATGCTGAGGTGATTCACGAAACGGGAAATATTTTTAAATCTTTTTCCTATATTTACTCAGGAACTTTCCAGTCGGCAAAAGACGACACAATCGTACAGTGAGACTATGAGATGCAGCTTCAAAGGCTTATATAAGAGAAAGGTTTCCACAAGACTGGTAATCGGTGGATATGCTAGTATTAGCTTACAGACAGAATAGGAAGGAGTGAATGGGAATTTGTGTGATGTGTATAGTGTTCATATACACTTTTTACTAAAACAAGCAGTAAGTTTCACATACCTTGTCAAGAAAAAGTATTTAGTAACTACCTTTTATCCTCGCATTTGTCAGATTAGTGCTGGGTTGCGTTTTGCACATCCTTTTACAATTTTGATTCAGTCCCATTTGCTTTGCCTGCGAAAGTAATCTGGTTTTCCCGACTGCAACAACTAGGTGATCATTCACGCCGCTGAAATTTATAAATTCGAAAAGTTTGCACGCAGTTAGATTGTAAACCAGAAGTTATTTTTATTCCAAATCGGCCTAACGAACAAGTAGTAACCAACTACCTTTAGAAAAATGAGATTCAGTTATCCATAAGATATAATTAGACGTGGAAACTTTACCGAAGATTTTACAAGTTCCCTTAAGCACGCTCCAGATTTCACAGTTTTTGGCACTTTTCCTGCACGCCTACCCAGTAATCCTCTGAAAAATTGGGCATCCGTCTACACCAATAAAGTTCAGATAAGATCCTTGTAGATAAAAGTTCCTACGCACACGTTTATTTTATCTTTGTCTGCAGACGATGTAATTAAACTACTGAGAAGGGGCAGATTTTATTAGCAGAATCAATGCAAAATCAGTGTTGCGTTGTATATCAAAAGAGATCATCCGGTTGTATTACTCTTGATTCAACTTTCAGAATGGATGAAAACTCTGTTGGGCCACCTGCCTTGGTTCACTAGTTTTCACCGGCAGTGCACATTTCCCTTGCCCGTGGTATGACTCAAATCTGACACTTAGGCTTTGGGCCACACACACACGCACACATACACGTTTTGCATTCGGTTTAGTGGCACCTCTGGAGTACACGGTAATGCAATTTTTTCAGTGAATATGGTTTCCGACTAACCGATCACACAATAAACAAACCGCAAGACAAACGACCAAAGCCAGTAGTTGATGCACGGTAGGCAATATTATGTTGGTAATAAGAGCTATTTTGTTTAGTAAACAGGACTCAGTGCCCTATGAATTTTAGTCCCGGACATTATAAGTTCAAGTAAAGAATTCAGCAGAAGGAACTTATTCCACTCTTTATCCTAACACAAGAATTGATCTGCTCATCGTCTTATTTACTTTCTCTGTATTACTGCTTTATAATGTTACAATATTTCAGGAATGAGTTGTTGACCAATTTGGGGCTGCCTATTGAGAAGTGACCGGCAGTGGAAGTAGGATTCGAACCCAGAACTGAAAGACCTACAGCTCACCACGATGAGCATCTAACCACAGCCCATTACTGTACACAAGTCGTGAGATATTTATAACCTATTTGATATGAATTCGATATTTTGAGGGTAAGTCGAAAGTGGTTGCGAACTCCAACTTTTTACTTCACCCTGCACCATTTTTGCAACTTTATTCAACCTTAGCAATCCAAGTAGAAGACAGTTTGTAATTAATAACACAATTAGGCACGGATAAGACTGTTTGGCTTCCTTGAACACTAGGCTCTGTTTTGCTAAAGAGGACGTGATGCCACTCAGTTGAAAATAGATAAGTTTATATTCAACATTTCCAATCTAGACATGTTTTTTGTCTTAAATAGCAACACAGACCTTCGGTGCTGCAGATGAAGAGAAACAACTGACCACCAGTTGCCAATCTTTCGCAATAATGGAAAGCAGCGGAGAAAAGAGACAGCACATGGAGTTGAACAAAGAAAAGAATCCGGCCACCGTAACTTTACGATGATCCAAATGTCCTGAACCTGCCGAGGGATTCAATAGACCTCACAGCCCATCATCTAGCATCACTTGCCATCCAAGTCAGATCCAATGTGTTCGGAAATGTTTGGACTGGCAAAGTCATACTTCACTAAGCGGAGTTGTAAATATTATAATTTGTATTTAAGTAATATTAGCAATTTAATCAAAATAAAGACTCGTGGTCTATGTGTAAAAAGTGTTTTACATTTTAAAATGAAACGGTCGGCTACCTGCTGGTCAAGAGGGAAGCACTCAGTTCATCAAATTCACTGGAAGTTGATTTGAGGTACATTTCAGGGCCAACTGCCTATCTCCTTCCACTTGAAGTATTGAAATGAACTCTGTTAGCTCTCTCCTGATTCTTCCCACCGGCCTCGAAAGACTTCATTGAACAACTAAGGTTGTGTTGGCGCCTTCCAAATAAGAGAACGCCATTCTATTTATAGAAATAACTGGAAACGAATGTACAAAAGAAAATTAGCATGACTGTACGCATACAAAAGCAAAATTTATATATTTAAACATCTGGAAAAGATCTAGATAACGTAATTTATTTGACTTCTCATAGAAATCCATATTCACAAATTCGACTTTACCAACCTATCTAACATGAAATCACAAGTGCAGTGAGGAAGAAAAACGGAAGTCACAGAGCTTCTTTTTTAACCGAACTATTGGGAAACTGGATCCAGCTTCGTCCTCAGAAGCAACAATCATTTCGAAAAACTCAAAGCTGGAAATCTCGAATAACATAGTGCGTTACTTCGAGTAAGTTTTCTTTCCTTACCGGGTCCGTTGTAAACCCTGACCGACAATTCTGAGCACCAAAACCATCATGTTACGGTAGAGCTTTGTTTTTTTTCGCCAGTGGCAAAGAAGCGTCTTCTCAAAGATAAACATGTTCTGAGACGGCCCATGCTTATAAGTTATATTTTGTGATTAGAAAAACGAAATAATAGTCCAAACAACTTGCTATAAAATTATCAGTTTTCTGACCCCTCTAATGTTCCCCAAATCCCTTCCTTCCATCAATCAGTACGTGAAGCATAGCATACTGCTCAGTTTTCTCCTGCAAAAACAAAACTGTAATAAAATAAAATACTTTTTGACCAAGTGGATGCATTGATCTTCCTTCGACCTTCATGTCGTCTTAAGGAAAAGGTTTCTGATCTTTTTCTGACCTATTGTATTGTCTCCCGGTGACATTTTTCATGCATGAGAAAATGCCTTCTGTGAGCTATGCGTGCTTTATCTAAAACAACATCCCGGAAGAGTTGCGGGACGCCAGTATTTTTGGAAAAACAAACCTTCCCGATTTTAAAACAGCTGAGTTCAACTCCGAGGAATAATTGAAAATATCAAACTGGTCAATCGTCTACTTCGTTATACAAAAGGTTAGGCAAATGGATTGACCAGAAGTATTCTCATCGGAGCCGACCGCGTGCAAAACGTGAACATCTTTGAGTTGTAATACTGAGTGACAGCTGACTCAAATTTCACCCTGGATTCTATCATTCGGTTTCTCATACTCGATGTAAGATTATTGGCCTCGTCGGTGAAAAGCAGGTCAATGGTTTCTTTTTTCAAGTTTTGTTGACGTAACATAGTTTTAGGCTTCTTAGCTCCATTGCTCTTCGTGATCAGACTATTCCATGTCATAAATGATTGTGTAATGAAAATTTCTAAATGAGCAACCTTGCGCAGCCAGCTATGGACGGGACTGGAAAAAGGCTAACTCCGTCAAAAAACAGACGTTTACATTGATGACTGCAATAAAACTAACCCGCTTTCCATTGACGCAGTGGAGAAAATTTTCCGGCGACAACTATAACTTTTAGATCAGATTTAGTGAAAATTCCACTATGTTAAATAAAATGGTCCTCCAAAGATACTCAACAGGAACACTATAAAAAAATCGAATCTAAATATGAGCACTGACGTGAAAAAAGCTTCTGATTGGCAGCAGAATCTATTTGTCCTTCATTGCTAAAATATAGTATAATACGGCATTGATATTTTAGAATGGGAGTAACAAATAATTCGACTCCCACATTCGAAGGTCTGTGACAGGATGTATTTTCTGATAGCTTGAGGTTTAGTCCACTTGCAGTTTCGTGTTAAATTCACTAATTTAGGCCCTATACGGAGCACCGTGGTATATATTGTCCCTACTAAGTTATAACCAAAAGAATGTCATCTTTTGGATCTACTCACACGGTATCGAGATTCTATTATCCTTTAAGTCTCATACTGACCAAATTGTTCGAATTGATGGAACTTTGTGAAAGACACAGAAAGGGGGCCACAATTCTGTACCAACCTAACAGAAACGTAGCACATACCGCTGAACAATAATGGTGCAGCACTGCAGGAGTATTGTGATTTACCGTTCTGCTGGATTTATTGCATCTGACTATTGCGATAGATTTCAAATCCTTCTTTTTTGCAACTCAACAAACAAGGCGGGAACTAGGATCCCCTGATTCCTACCTAGCAAGGGAGCAATAAATATCCAAAACAATTGTTTTGTAAGACAGATTCAAGAGTAGCTTTACCCAATCAGCCGAATTGAACGACAAATGCGGCGGAGGTAATTAAGAACAGAATTGTTCCAACGCAGCTTTTTCAATTTCCAAAAGCCGACTGGCGAAAAGTGAAAACCACTGATAATTTCTTGGTTTTCTTATTTGGAGTGAAGGCAGTACGGTTTGGTCCTAGGCAAATTGTGTTATAAAAATCAGAACTGCTCATTAGCTGTGGATCTGGTCCGTTTTGAAAGAAAGAGGCTACTTCATCTTCTCGTCTGATGAACAAAGCTAGAATTCTTCAGTTTATAATATCATCGAAAATATTATTTATTAATTAGAATATGCAGCGACTCAGACTAACAGATCATAAGAGGGTTGGTTTTCGTCATACTCTTTGTAGGCTGCACAAGGTTTTGCACAACTTTATACTCATCACACTTAGGTCTGATCCTCAGTTAAACTTGTGACCCTTTAGATTTTATCAATGTAACGGTTCCACTATGTTGGAAGTTCACCTTATTATAAGCCCTTGGTGAAATGCTTGGGGATATTTCGGCGGATAATATTTTATTAACCAAAACAGCAATACGTCACACAAATCAGCGGATCAATTTGTGTCCATAAATGAAGAAAACAGATAAAATCTCTTCATCGATTGACTAACGACGAATAAAACATGAAAACGAAAAATCCCAGTGATTTTGGATATTGGCATTTTTGTAGATTGAAGATTAGAATGAAGATTAATTACCTTTTTCTGTAAAAGGTGCTGAATAATATTTGTCCCCTAATCTACTTCGGAGGCATATAAAACTAAGTTAGAATCTCTACAGTCCAGGGCTTTCGCGGGAACGTTTCATGTACTAGCAACATTTTTTGTGCCCAGATGCACAAGCTATCTTCGTACCATACAAAAAGTAGCTCCGTGTAATGGGATAAAACAAAACCACTCACGCAGCAGGTTCATCCCTTTGTTTGAAGATACGAGGGAGAACGGCAATAACGTGTCACGAGTCTATTCACTGACAAGTTTCTCAAAGTTATTTTCACTCTCTTCAGCTACATGGGTAAAGCAGTTCGCAGAGCTTGGTAACTGATTCATCATACGCATGGTTAAGTTGTGTGAAATAAACTTTGAGTTCAGTATGGATACTTTGTGCTCAATTCGAAATTGCACAACAAACAACTTTTCGTCAGATTGATTGGTAGAAATCACAGTCGATGTTTTCATCTGAGGACAATCACAGACAAAATGAATCATGATAGGTTGGTGAAGCTTTCGCAGAAATGATTTTCGGAGCATTATTGCCTCAATACTTCAGGAGATGCAGTTGTATCGCGTGAAAACGACTAGGACAGGAGAGAGAGAGAATAGTTATTACCAAAATAAAAGCTATGTACCGAAAACAATGCAGTGCTAAGATTTTGACGAGATTTACGTTGTTTATATGTGCAAAACCCATTTCTCGAAAAGGGAAATATTCTTGAGTCCAGAAAAAGACAACATGTAATGGTTTATAATCACCAGATTTTCTGAGCTGGTTAACGACAATTCCAATAGGCGACGAGTCCCGAAGTTTAAACAGAAAAGCTTTAAGTCAATAAAAACCAGTGAAGTAGAGAATTCATTTCTAGGGCTCAATCCAATCACTTATAAATATAGTTTGCCTTCCAAAGAAGCACACTTATGAGTTACAAATGATCGCAGTTTTATTTTATAACAGACTGTTAGTTATTGTTTTTTTAAAATGAAGTAACATTAAACTAACTGATTTCAGCATAAGAAAAAAAATGATCTACAAACAATAAAATATCCTTTTTGGTTTTTTTTCGACTAATCCCAAGAACCGTTGCTCTTCTCTTTCGCGTCGAATAAAAACACCTGATTACACCCTGGATAGACAAAATGGTCTACTAACGATAGTAGTCAACACGCTACATAATTTTGCATGAAACTCTGTAAATCACTGCCAGACTGATTTTTTCATTGGATTAACCAAGCATTCGGCGGATCTTATCGATATTCACGTGACGGTACTTCATGCATCTTGACAATAAACCTCCCAGTCCTCCACTCTGAGCGATCATTCCAATCAGTTGCCCCATGATTCACATTTGTGTAACTAGCTCTGATGTCGGCAACAAATGCTTGACATTTATCAACAAAGAATAATACTGACCGTGATCGGACTGATCTTGTAGTCGGTGTTGCGATGCGTATCTCATATAATGCAAGAGACAAACAGAGAGAGATGGATAGAGAGGATATGTAACTCGGTATTTCGTGGTTAAATTACATTTTATAAATGTTACTTTGACTGCAGTAGTGGAGTATCTTTTAAAACCCCGTTCGGTGTCACATTTTTGTAGCGAATTTTGCACTTAATAAAATCTGCAGGTTTTTCAAAGTGGTCAGAATTCATGTCGACGTAAAAATTAGTTGATGAAACATCTTGTTCCGTATTATTTTGTTTTCTCACAAAACAATTGACAGACTCCTCATCATCAGTAATGACACGACTCAGGTTAACTGAATTCATTTTCGCACTGCTGATCCGCTGTTCTGAAATACTCTCTGCTGCTGCACATAATTCAGTTTTGAAACTCAATGCTGTCCGTCAGGTCTGCTTCAAACGGTCTTATGTCAATCATGCTTCATCTTCTAATCCAATTTTTATGCGTAAAATCATTCTCAGACGAGGTTTGTCCACCGTCACTTGGAAGCAAAGACGTTTTTCTCTCCTTTTGAACTATTTTTGCATTGACAGCCTACTGGCGGAAAATGAAACAAATACGCACCACAGCTATCTGGTAGAACGATGACTACGCTAACAGATAATCCCGTCCTAGTTGGGATTTTGTGAGTGAGCACTGCAGGCGATTCTAAACAAGCCAGCTGAAAAAGGTTTCACAGTTTTTGTTGATGTATTGAACAGAGACACCACATAATGAATCATTTTTCAAACTACCTGGTTCTCATACTACAGTAAAAGTGTTGTTGTATTAGAACACCCGGTCATTACTCGCTTCTCAGTTCCAAGCGTGAATAATACCGTTGGTAATACGCGAGTTGCTTTGACCAGACCGAGGTCTACAAGAATGTTTCCCATCACAACTTGAACGATTTGTAGCCACGTTATTTGCAACTTACACCATGTCCTACTTAGTTCGTTAACCAGTATATATGGAATAATAATGTCAATCGCTGTCTTTAATGATAAATAGACCTAAGATATCCTTCTGTTCTAAAGGGAGCAAAAAAGAAGCTAGGCTCTCTGTTTTATTGAATGGGAAGAAATGATTTTGGTTTGAGTGATTAAACGAGCTGACTCTTCTCCTGTGAATAAAATGTTCCGTGAACACCAACCCGTGGGAGTAATAACACGGAAACTTCCAGTTATCTACTGACAAGAATAGGTATGACCCCATGTAAAATGTGAAACGAACTGTGTGAGATTACAAGCAGAGAACTGATTTAGGAAATAGAAAAACTATTCACATTTTTCGCATCCAAAATTGCATACAAATGGTTACTGTATTTCTGGAAGGAAAAGTTGTACCATTTTCCATCTAATTTTCAACCAATAAGATGGTAAGTATGCACAGTTTCTCCAGCCTCCAATAAAATTCACTGTGAAATCAGATTCTCCCGACAAAAACGATATTCACTTATTGAAGATGGCAAAATCTATTTTAACACCAAATCTACAATGTGCAATAGAAGCATTGGTCTTTGTTCAGACAATAAAATGACCGACGAATTACGCGGATGGTTTTGTACTTCTGAACGAAGACCCAGGTAACTTGAATTGTTTAACTAGATAGTTTAGATAACAGCTCGGCCATAGGTGGAAAGCTTTTCCTACCTTGAAAGTGCACAATACTGCTTCCAGACTGATCATTTACATCCAAACAGGTGGTAAAATAACTGCTGAAGCTTCGTTTGACTTTTACCAGTAAGAGCCAATTTTGGCATAGGAAGAGCATCTTTCACTCATCAAGGGTCGAGTTAACACTTTGGTATTTAGGTTCCTCCTCGTATATGGCACAAAACGTGGCTAACTGGGGCCGAGGGTATAGCAATATTGCCAGTGCTTAGGCTTCGAACTTTTTGTGGCACTGTTCGACAGTACCGGTACACTATATCAACGATGCTGAATCTAGGTCTGGGGTGCTGAGACCCAGAGATCAGGAGCTGGAGAAATGGCTCACTATAGACGGATCGATAGGGTTCGAGAGCGTGTTACACATGGACACGGATAGAACTCTACGATGTGCTTCTTTCTCGAGGCAGATAGAGGTAGGGAAATGAGTCCGTGTGGTCAGATCATAAACTAGAAACGAAGGTGTACATCCAACACCAGTGGGCTTGACCGAGTGAGATGTGCTCTGCAGATTATAGAAAGTTGCACACTGCACGGTTGGATACATCAGAAGACAAGGTTGTCCCTCTGTCAGAGACTTAGTTCTGTTCAATCCTGTTCTTCGTCTACACGATTTTCACTTGAAAACGTTTTGCGAAGTAGCTGAAAAAATTAAAACACAGAAGTGTTAGGCCCATGGTTTAAAAACGGAGTTTTAATTTATTTTGTTTTTATATAAAGTAATGGTTTCTACTAGAGGGATTTTATGAATCATTTTAATGCGAAGCAAGAATTTTCTAATTATTCACTTTTCGAGCATCGCCTCGTTGTTTTTGTATCGTTACTTACTTTAGAGGGATTCATTGTGTATATTCAAGGTCAGGAACCAAAACCAAGATAGAAATTGTACAAGAACTAAGGCTTGACGTGTAGGGGCAATAAAAATGGCCCCAGTGCATTGACAGGGACCAGTGATTCATTGTAATCGCTTTCAAAAGCCGAATCAGTCGTGCGTTATTTAACGTCTAGATTAGAGGAAAAGCTTCACTGCGGCCAACGTGGATTCCCAACAGGATCGAATTCTTAGCGATGAGCTATGATGGTGCTTTGCCCCAACTACTGAGGTCACCAGCTGACTGCGTGTACCATGAAGTGGCAATATCACGTTGAACTCAGTTTTGTTGCGTGCATCGATGCCCGGTTATGCGACTAGTTTTCCGCTCTTCCAATGTAAGTGACTTCACAGTCTAACTGAAAGTGATGAAGTCCGTTGAAAGTTATCTTTCTCAAGCTAACTGGGAGTCATAGAGTACGATATATAAGTTTAAGCAAACCCCCCAATAGAATCGATTCGCTTATCACATCTCTTAAAATCCAGGTTAGAGGTGAATCATTGTTTATGATACACAACGAATTCTTTAGATTCAAAGTGCTCGGTAATGACTCCATCACAAATTCTGGTGATGCATCTTCGATAAAAATGCAAGTTATCACTCAGAAGCTTGCACAAAATTATCTAGAGTGGGCGCCGTTCTTTGGTGGGAAAACCCACAGTAATATTATGTTTTTAAATCTAAAATTTTATCCGACCTTTTCAAAGACAAAGATACAGATAGTCAAGCCACATACAAACTGCTTTCTGATGATAAATGTCTTTCTTTATAATTATCCGACAGGTCATGCTGCACATGAGGCTGCGTACCTCATAGCCGTTATAGATTTTAGGACCGGCAGAACAACGAAAAATTCAAGGGCTGGTTTTCCACTATTCACGCCTAACACCACAGAATGAATGCGGTTGATAACTTACACATAGTAATACTTAAAAAAAGTTTTCCTTTTATCCTGAGCGAACTCTAAAGGCCAAGGTGATGCACATAAAAGAGCATAGGATAACTGGTGGCCTCTCAACTAAGGTAAGAGAACCTACGCCAGAAGAGTTGAAATAACTCACTGATAATATGAGCAGTTCAAAGATTGAAGAGAAAAAAACTTTCTTACTGTGACTCTGGTTTTATAATTATGCATGCGAACATGAATCTCTGCTTTGAGATTGAAATGCTCTCGTGTTCGTGGGTTGAAATGGTCTAAGAAATGACGGATTTCATGTAGTTTTCTTCAAAGCTGGTTCTCAAAAAATAAAATCAGGAATGTGTTCTCGTTGCGGATAAGGGACAAGCTTACTTCAAGTACCCAGGATTTCTCTCAAGTTTTTGTGAGACGTACACTTTTAGGGGGAAAAGTTAGCCATAACGATTCGGTGATGATTGTGTGGCGACAACTAAATTTTTACCCCGACTACTCCGACAATTATGGAAAACAGTTGGCGAGGATAATCTAACTACTTCCAGGTTTTCACGAAGAACGGCCTTTCCGTAGTTAGAAATATATTGAGGAAGGTTATCGCATGAGAAAAAGGGGAAAAAAGTAATTTCAGAAATATCCTCAATGATTTATACCTACCCTGATCACTAGTTACAAATATCAAGTAAACCAATATCAGACGTCGGCCCAGTTTGTGCTATCATGAAATACATGGAAGTTTTATTTCGGCGCTTAGTGTTATCTTACTCTGCCGGTGAGCATTGCTAATAACTTCACAAAATGGCACAAACTTTATTCCGATCAAGTTCTCTGTATTATGACGATAAGCAGAGCAAGTTCTCTTTCGTAGCTATATGCCGGTCAAAAACTAAGCGAGCAAAAGGCTGTTCCATGTTACTCTAATGCAGACGTTTTACAGTAATCTCACCTGCTTGTTCCGTATTATTACCATTCCAGCTGACAAAGGCAAAGACGTTTTTTGATCGGGTTCGTTAGTTCTCTAAAATCGATTACATATCACTAACCTAAAAGTAGCTGATTAAAAAAATAAACCCTTCGATTAAAACAAAATATTTATTGTCCAATCAGAGAGAACTGAGTGTGTTGATATTCGTTGGAAATGGATTAGATGAAGGTATTAAATTTCCGAAGTATCAAGAACAACCGAATAAAATAAATTTGCCAGTGAATCTCTTTTTTCCATAAAAGTATCGTACAAAAGACGAACATTAGAGTGTTTACGAGCACTCGAATATGACACGTAAGTATAGCTTGACGGCTAGGTGGCAGACGTAACTCTTCTCCAAGTTCGATTTCCTAAACTACCGTACGTTGTGAAAGACTCCGTGGATCAGTGATTTAGCCAATTTTTAACCACTTATTTCACGCAACAACATTTTTTTCCAAATGACCTCAAGTAAACTCGTCCAGATCCTCAAAATGACTGACTTGATACACTATCATTGTTACTCCATCAAGGTTCATATTATTTATTCGGTAAATGCGAGACTACAGTTGGCACTTTGGTACTCTAGTCTACGCGTCTGTAAACGAAATACTTTCTCGAGATTAACTAGCAGGAACGTCTGACTTAGTAGAGTCAAGTTTCAAAGAATATTCGCGTGAAAAACATCCGTCCCCATCACGCGTGGACAAAATTGCATTGCATTTGTATTGAGTCCATGGAAATGGAGTGATTAATAGCCCGCTGCTATTAAAGATCATTTTGTTAATTAACCTTTAAAAACCTTGCTTGACAGTTTACAGAAATTGAAAATGTATTGAGTTTTCTTTTTCCGCTCTGAAGATAAAAATTTCTAAACGGCTTTTGACATTATTGTCTTAGGTTTTGAAAAACTTCCTGGTATCAAAGACGAGTTGATAAACTTTCCGGGAAAAATGTTCTCATTATATTTTATTATTCAAACCCTTTGAATAGTTAGTTACCTAATTAAAAAATTGTATTTCGCTACAATTTAATCCGTGAAATACTTCTGTGTAAAAAGAAAACAAAACGTGCCCCGGTAATAGTTCACTCATCATGTAAAATAATCTTCTATGTGGTTTTTTGGTCGGTAAAGACAACTCCAGTGTACGTGGTTTCCGTCTTTTACTATGAATTAGTTATTTATCACGTCACTCTTATCTTTGAAATAAATTGGGGTTGCTTTTCGTGATGGTTTATTTTCTTTTTATCAGCTTTGTCTAGTGTGAAAGTTGATTAACTAAGAATCAAAATTTCATTCGATTTGAAACTGTCGACCTCCCCGGAAATAGTGTCTTAATCTGTCCTTAAGCAATTACACCATCTATTTTTGTTTTTCTGCGATGCAGTTTTTTTAAATAGATAATTTTAGTCCTGGTATTAGAAAAAGTAACGACAAAAATGTGACTGATATGTCTGAAAAACAAGAAACTCCATGACTACTAGAATGCCGTTGACGTAACATAATTAAATTTTTGTTCAAGTTTCATTTGTGAAAGGCATAAGCTTGGGTAATAATTGTAAATGATGAAAATTCAAATAAGCAAAGATCCCGGAATCCCCAATCTGACCCAGAGATTGACCATCTGTGAAATATTATTGGCCCAGTTTTATTCAACTAAATTTCTACAAACGTCACTGATTTCCGAGTCGCGTTTTCTGTTCATTTAAAGCAAACTTGGGATGAATGTGAGATATTATCCAGTGTTCACGATCATTGGATCGACGACCAACACAGTGGCTATCACTGATTGTGTGGCACTCAAAATCCTGTAGTTCACGAACAAAACGAAGTAGAGCAGGGGAAAATTTCATTTATAGGGATAATCAACAGAAAGTTTGGAAACGCTACACAAATATGTCATGATTTTTGTATAGCAAACAAAACGTTTATTTGAGGCGACAAAATAATCATTGACAATCCAGATTGCGTATTTTGGACACATCTCAGAATGAACAAAACTGTTTTACATTGTTTCGGTTACTGTCCTTCGGAATCCGCCTTTCACGCACAAATCTCAGGTCATCCGACCAACTGGCACTCAGAAGCACCAGACTCGAGTTTCGCTCTTGTTATAGTTCACCAGTGGTGCATATCGTCCGCAGCACCCAGGGTTTGAGCCTGGGCCTTTTCACCCTGAAGACATGTGTATTGCCACGGTTCTAATAGTGAAATTGATTGGCTACTCAGGTATTTTGGATCTTGTCGATGTTGGAATATCTCTTTTTGCCCATTTGGCATCCAAAGCTCAGCCGTTGAACTGTTGGATGTGAAAAAACAAGTAGATTTTACACTCTGTATAAATGTGTGATAGTAGTAACACCAGTATCACTGGATTATACCGGGTTTTTTTAATCAGTTTTTCCACTAGGGAAAATAAAGCCATGGAGTTAAGCCCTTGAGAAAAGAACACAAATTTCGTTTTCCATTGACTGAGAGATTTTTCTGATCAATAAGCTTGAAAGCTTTGGACAACTATGATTGGGTAAGCTGGACGGAAGTAAAAAATCAAATATCCCCCGTCTTATTACCAAACCCAGTATGCGATGTGGCTCATACAGTTTCACCATTTTGTCAGAAATATATAGGTTCTTTATGAAATGAACCAGTTACATAGGCACACAACGACGGGTTAATTTCGTCATGCTTATGCCCTAACAAAGCAACCGTACATCCTTTGACACGGATTCGTAGACTATCAGAACCTTTCTGTCAGTTTGTCCCAAACAAACCTGCACAAAGACAAAAGGTAGGACGACTGAATATTTGCATTTTTGTTCTCTTATGGTGAGAAATACTGCTCCATCACAGTGATATGGAAAAAGTCCTAATTAGATGGATGCAGAAACTCATGCAGACATGGAACCAGCTGTCAAAAGCTCACACTGCTGTCCTTCCGGACTGCTTTCCTCTGAAGGTTTTTACATTACGATTACCGTAATGTCAAGCTACTCTTTAGAAGGAGACCGGTGGTAAATTTTGGGCAGCTTAAATAAGGCCATTGTAAAATATTTTTCGAAGATACAAAAAATGCCAAAATGTTACCCAAATTCTAAGTAACACCCTACTCCTCCGTCTACTTTAAAAAATCGGTAAAATATTTCAGGGAAGTGAACCAGAACCAAATAATGGCTGCCTAACTGGAAGTTACCTGAGGTGGCTGCAAAATTTAAACCCTGGACCACAAGGCCCAAAATTCCCGATGATAATCATTTGCAAAGCAGATTCCGTGAAAGAAATCATTTTCCCTTAACAACCTAAACGCTGTCCCAAAACTTGAGCCTATCAAATATATGAAGGCATATGGATATTTGTTTATTTGTTCATTTCCCTCCTTTGGGAACCCAAAACCTTTTCTTACAAAGCAATCGTATACGGTTGCAGATGGAACGGTTCTGACTGCTATGTCTATCTCGGCGTGAGTCTCAGACGAATGAACCGATAAGAATAAAAACCAACAGAATGCAAACAATAAGGAGAGTGCTGCGACTAGTAGTCTCTGTACGATAAGTAAAGTTTACGAATGTAAGAGCACCACTGACCGTTAAACCTAGCCATATCCTTCAACTTATCCAACCACTGAGTCGGGGAAGCCTAAAGCGCCCTACATGTTCAAACCTAGATTTTCCGTGCCCTTCCTCCGTACAACAGATTAGCCACCCTTGTCTATCTTCCAGCAATGTTTTTCTTCAGTGAACTCGATCCGTGTGCACAAACATTGGAACATACTCATGCTACTAGTTTGTTTTCATTAGGTAATATGTAATCTAATATCGGGATGGAATTATCCGAGCACATGTTATTGCAAGAGAGTGAAACAAAATTTGAAACACGCTTCGACGAGGATAGGATAAAGACGAGTAGGTGGAGTGCGGATTGGAATTTTCCAAAGATTTGTATGACAAAACTTTAGACATCACTGGTAAACTGACGATTTATTCCTAAATAGATAATAAGATTATAAATGGATGTATAGTTCCAATAGAGTACTGACGGCCAGTCCATATGGTGACGCAGTTAAGATGTTCGATTCGCAATCGTTTACCCCGGGTTCGAGTCCCAGTGAGGACTCGGCGGATGTGCACTTCTGCGGAACCCTAACAAGGATGAAACAGTTGTACAGAGTTTCCATGGTCCCCAAAGGTGTGAAGGTTCACACTACGTGATGAACCGTATCACATAATAATGGGATTCCCATTAGCATCTATTAGACCAAAAAGTAGAATTTTGAAATCTTGCTTCGGAGGACCAGGAAATAATCCAGAATGATGAAATGAGTGGAACACATAGCTATAAATCAATAGGCCATATTTGTTTGGCAGATCTCCCTTTTTCTAAGCATATGAAAGTGAGAAGACAAACCACGCGGGGCTCGAATACATAAATGAATGTGCGTATAAAACAGGATATTTCGTATTCCATACCATGGTACGAGGGTTTTAAGTTGATCTCGTGCTGTGAGGAATGTTGATCGTGGAAGAAATAAAATAGGTTCCTATCCCTTTGAAGTTCACAGAAGAGAATCAAAGTGATTAGAAGAATTCAATGCTGACCAGTTTTTACTTATAATGCTGATTTTGAGACAAATAAGCTATAGTTCCACACCCTGATCGATCTTCTGCATATTTCAGGATAAAAACACAAAGAATGACAGGAAGATCATCAATTAGGATGAAAAGTATCACAGCCTGCCAGCACTTATAACGTTTCAATAAATGGGTTCAAAGAGCGAGTAGACGTTAGCATGTCCATGACACATTTTATAATTTTCATCGTTGAAGCAGGCTGCTAGAGGATTCAGTTTTACCGGAACTTCCGACCGTCGACGTTTTCATCCACAATTTCAATTTTTGTCATTTTACACTTTATTTTATGCTGTTACTTTCAGTTATTTTACTCGAATTAATAGTGATTGTCCATCCAAAGCCGGGTATTGAAGATACCCGGAACACAAAGGTTACAAACCTCACTGAAGTGCATAAGAATGGTCCGTTTATTCCACCCGTTTAATTTCGAGTAGGTTAGCCAGTCACAAAGGTCCCGTCGATGCGTGAATTGCCGTAGAAAACACATTTTATTTTCGAAAAAACAAACAAATGGGCGCCATAACATGTCAAAAGACAGAACATTCAGCCTGTCAAACATCTGGCGCAGAATCCATTTTTGTTCAATCGAAGGAAACATAGTCGGTAATAAAGCAGGCGGAAATATGGCACCCAACTTTAGGCACCTACAAAATATTTATTTCCAATCTACCAGATACCTTCAATTCCTGCCCCTATTTGATGCCAAAAATCTGGTCATCCAATGGTAAAGATGACGAAGTAACGAAGTTCAGGATAATTCGTATGCGTTCAGAAGCATGAGAAGATTAGCTCAGTAAAATACGAAATGGGCTAACTGTGGGTTTCTTGCAACGATGACAATGATGCTTGTGCATACTGCCGGGCTAACGGTGATGGTAATAGCAGTAGCAAAAGCGGCAACACCAGCGTGAGAGATAGAAAATTTGACAGGAAAAGAAAAACAAAGCATTTAAACGAGAAATGACACACAGCATTGCTTTGCACCCGGAAATAGCTAGACAAGTTACTGAGAGAAAGAGATGGCAAGAGCAGTGAAGTACGATCGAAGTTGGAAGATGGAAAGATAGGGAGGTGGTAGAGTTTCGACGAAGCAGTTTGTCCAAAACGGGAGCACTGGCCATGTCAGAATGCAAAACAGAGCTTGGACCAAGCAGATGCGAAAGAATGCGGGAAAACTAATTTTCCTATGTTGTGCTATGCATTCATAGACACTGTGTGTATGTTTCTGTGCGCTGCGTGTGCGCGTGTGCGTGCGCGTACGCACGAGTGCTTCAGTGTGTCTCTGTCTGTCTGTCTGTCCGATGTAAGTTCGTCTATGAATCTGTTTATCTCTCTATCTATCAGCCTGTTTGTATTTGTATCTGGTCTTGTTAGAGAAGTGACACGATGGACAATATTTGACGGGAATAACACGATGCAGCCTACCTCTTTTTACCCAAGTACTTTTTCCATCCCACTACTTTCATCAGGTACTACATTGTTTATTCCTAATTTTATCGACAAACAAAGTCATTTTACGGGCAGAAAAAGGAGCAAACCAACTGCTTGTTCTATTATGACATTGCCACTTTGTGTTGCAAGCTAGTCGGTGCTGATTGATCAACTGAACTCCCGAAAATGGCTTCAGGGAACTTTGAAAATGAATTCTATTTTACTTCTCATTCGTCATCAATATTACGCTTTCTTGTGTATATACGTCTTCTTGTTTCACGACCCCAAGAAATCGATTTTGAGCAGGTTTAGCTGCTCTTCGTGAAGGTTAGAGAAACCGTGGGGAACTTACACACTACGAACTGGTGCGTATCGGACAGCCCCAAATGGATCCACCTACTTGCGTAAAAGAGAAAACGCATTTATTGCTTTGGGGCTTAGTGAATGCTCTGTGAGGTTTATTTGCTGTTTGAAATATTCTCAGAATCTCCCCACTTAAGGTTTATACATGCTTTGGAACCAGAGGTGTGCCGTAAAATCAGTGACAAACGCTACACAACCCAAGTTACATATGATATATTCTGCAAAATAAAGTATTTCGCCAGCTTATTCAGACAAGATAATGCTCCATAACTGTTACATTGAAAATGGAAACAGATGGACATAACCCATTAATAATATGACAATCATCCTATAGGTTACAGCTGCCTTATGCGGACACTCTTCACAATGACTGTTTGTTTTTATCTGAAAATGTTCATTTTTAGTGTGTCTGGGATGCACTTAAACACCTCACTATTAACACGATCGGCAAAATTCTTACTGTAAAAATGTTCCCGAGTTCTTCGTTTTACAAGAACTGTCAATTGATGATGATACCCGCGGTGGCTCTATAAAGGGATTTTCTGAACGGAGTATACTGCTTGAGAGAAGATAAGATGTGAATTTATTCGCAGCAGATTTATCTCCTCGGTGAATTATACTTCAGAGAACCTATTTCGTTTCAACTTTGGAAATCACTTGGTCAGAATGCCGTCAACATTTTTAGGATCACTATCGAGAGAGTGGAACATTTGTTCTGAGTATACTGCAAAGCCGAACTAGCATATGTAATACTCACTTAGACAGCGGTTCTTCAGATTTGTTCATACTTAGGTAAACTTCTAATGAAAAACATTTTCAGAAGCTCTGACGACTACGATATAGGTGCACTTCCACATTGGACTCGGCCTAACACACTTACTTGTTCTCGACTTCTAATTAATCAGATCACAGAGCGAATACAATCAGCTCCCGCTATTTTTACCCCAGATTGTATTTCCACTTAAGACAGGACAAATGTTCTGAAACAACAATCACATTGTCTTCCAAATGGAAGAAACGAGATCATTTCATACACTGATGTAGAGAGGGCACATATGGACAACATCTCTAAAAACATTTCCTGGGGACTCAAGATTTGTAGGTTATAAATTTCAGACGGGTAAGAAGTCTGCCCTCTTCTATACGGAATATGTGCACGACATATGCTTGCATAAACAACGCAACTTTTTGGAAACATCCGAGCAAACAATGTGAGCAAGCAACTCCGTTACTAGTAAAGTAACCCAAAAATCTGCGGGGCGAATATCACGTAACTCATCCAGCTCTCATTAATAATCCGCTTCCCTTTTATGTGTTGTCTTGATAGTATACAAAACAAGGTGTGTTACAAAAACACAACCGAATGGGACTTCAGAGGTTGGAATGAACGGACTGAATTAATTATTCACCTAAGTCTACCTGCGTAGGCGTTTATTTTTCGGCAACACAAAGCTGTCAGAAATGCTGGTAATCAGTCTGTGAATAGCTTACCTTGAATAACTTGTCTCCAAGCCAGTTTGGAATCTGATTTCGGCTCAGATACATTAAACACTAACTGCTTTACCCTTTTATTCATAACACTGAGCATGGTTCTCCGCAAAAATTACAAAAGTTGGGAAACAGCCTGAAAAAATGTGACCAGTATTCATTTTGTCCCTCCATAGAGTCAATCAAATGGTCAAATAAACTGTATCTAGCTTATTGCAAATAAAAAAGAAAGCCCTTTATGCCAAAGCTCTTCAACCTCTTTTTTCTTCGTAATTTTTTTCGGTTCACCGACAAACTACTGCAATGAGGTATTTGGATGCAAAACATTTTTTTCTCCAAAGCATTAATTACGAAGCATAACTTGACTGATTTTTCACCTCCCTCAACCACCTCTCTCTCCCAAATCGTTCAAAACCAAATTTGGCATCATTTCTACTAGGGTAATCTGACTGGAATGAAAGTAATACCCTACTTTTTTTAGAAAGTAGAGACTACCAGACCAAAGATCACTATGCAATACGTAGTGTGTTTTCGCTCCGGGAGTAACTTACCAGTTTCGTCACCCAAGCCAAACTGACTTACAGCACACTATCGTAGTTCTTGTTGCTAGCTCTCTTTCGCCTTATGAAAATCGATAAACCATCGATCTCCCAACACAAATTTCTTTTTACAGAATGATTCTTTGGAATATTTACTGGTCTTGTCTGAAGACCGTCGAAGCGGTAGACTCTTCAAGTTGTTTAGAAAAAGTAAACCTGTTGACGCAAATTATCAATGCGATTGATATTTATTATTTAAAAGGATCGTGTTGTTTCAAACGGCCGTATATGTTGCTGAAATCTAAAATCATAGTCATGTGTTGAACATTCTCCTCGTGATATTGGCGTTTTAACTCAATTAAGAACCGTCATGTGCGAATCATCAGGCCATCTGGATAATTTCATATTCTTTTTGGGATAACTCAGTTTCAAGGAGAGCATTTGTATTCGATAATTCGTATTCCTGTCCCAAGAAATTATCTGAGGAACAGGTATTTATTTCGTATCCAGATTAAAATTCTTTGTCAGTATCATGAAAATGTTTGACCTAGGATACAATAGCTGATGTACATTGATAAAGCGTGATTGTTTTACCGTCCTACCACTGATTGCACATTATGAGAGTTCATATTTTGATCCGAGGATTCCATCTCGAGACAAATCAGCTGAATTGCTCGCTCCAGTTACTTTGTGTGAGCACAAGTTACAACGCGGTAAGCGAAAAGCAATCGCCTTAATTTTGGTCGCTATTCTGATTAGGTCTGTTTTCAACCCAACCCCGGTAACCTGCTAACCGTGACCCGACCAGATTTCAGTTTAAGCGACATCGTACATGAAACACAGAACCGTATCATTCCCTTTTCCGGAGTATTCTTACAATGACCATCAATTTAGCCAACAGCTATTCGACTAAGCTAAACTTATCAACGTTTGTCAAGTGGTTATCAAGTGGAACTCTGTATCTTGTGGTGCCCAATTTCATTGCTACTGCAGCCGGTCACTTCTCTTTAAGAACCTTTTAATTGATTTCAGTCCCCTTATATATATATGCTGCCTTATTTATTTATAAATCACTGAAGAGAGGTAAAATTAGTATATATAAATATATATACATATATATATATATATATATATATATATATATATTAACAGCAATATTGGGGATCACTGAGAATAGCCTTGAGTTACATGGAACATCATCAACGCTGACGTAATCAGCGATCAGCGATTAGGCGTCAAGACATACGGTGTTCTGAATTTACGTCCTACGAAGCAAAATCCATATTTCAGTGAAAATTATCACTGTGCATATGATGAGTTCACTTGGTCAAATTATTTCATCAAACAAGGTCATTTTGTGCCAGACCAAGGGTGTAAAATGTTCAGTTCAGATAAATACTCTGAGTTTTCCAAGAAATGATTAATATTGTCATTATCGGTAAGTTATCTACCCGCATAGTTTCACATTTCTTTGTATTCCTATGACATTTTACTGGCTTTTCGAATCCCCTAAGATGAAGCTTTTCATCAAGTGATGTCAGCGTGACAAAATGGCATCTAACAATTTCCGAAGACTAGAAAGATCGGGAAAAACTAGTTAGCCACAAGGCCGAGACATACATCGTAGAAACAGAATGCCCAATAGGATAGCGAAACCGCTTGTCACCAATGTTTTGGTCTGTCACTTAAATAAAACCCCAAACCTCAGAACTGATAGTCAGTTATTATTACCAAGGGAAAGCCAACTGTCTGAACATCACAAGCTGAGGACGTTACACATTAGATTGTGTAGGTACTTTCAGTGACGCGCGTGGAGCTTGTTAGACTTCCTGAGTGGGCTCCAAGAGACCCTTCCATTCTATCGTTAGATCCATTGGGGTATATATCTAGATGTCGCGATCAGTGGAGCTCTAGCACCCTTAAACTTTCTTTATCGATGTGATATCATCATTTGTAGGTCTCCTCTCAATCCTTTCATTCTTTTTTCCTCATTAGTTCATTCTGAGGTTTTTGTTTGAAGATAACAATCAGAGCCACCGCACTCATTGCATGGTTAATGGTATTCCGAAAAGAACTGAACTCAAGCCCATGTAACCGATATTTTAAGGCCAAAGGATTGATGGTTTTGCTGCTCTCTCCATGGCTTTCTATCTTCTGGCGGGATTTGATCAGCGTTAACCTCAATGCCCCTTTGCTAGGCCGTTCAGAATCGACCGCGGCATTGACTGCGAGAAGCCCAGATTTTCAGTGTATCCTCCTTCTACTCCCAGAAAATTCTTTGTGGTAGGCTTAGGGGATAGGTGGTTCGAAATCGCTCTTGGTACAACGCATTTTGCCTCTGAGTACCGTTGTTCGTTCTCTTTTTCACACCTTCCCTTTTAGCACACAGAAACTGGCTAACGGTGGATTTCATTTCAAACTGTTTGCCATATGAGACAATTCAGTAAGATCGGGCAAGAAACTGACTATTTGTATGTATCAGGGGAATGCGTCAAAGTTAGTCAGGTCAAAGGAGAGACAGAACAGAGAATAAAAGGAAAACATCATCTTTTAACACGGTCGGATCAAAAGATCGCACTGATTTAAGTGGTCTTTCTTACCTAAATTAGCAACTGAAGAAATAACAAAAAATAACTTATGGCTTATCTTGGCCCCCACCGATCCAATCATGATTCGCTTGAATAATCCTGTTCTATGGGTCTAGAAACTATGTGTATGATCTCAAAACCTACAAAGGTCATCCATACCAGATAAAACAGTCACTAGCAAGCTACATGAAAACTGCCAGTACCCAATATTTCTCCTTTTATCTATGACATTCTGACCGTGTGGATAAGCGACTTCTAATTACATTCATCATGGTTATTGTTTGTTTGTAAAAGGTGTTCTCTTTCAAGCGTTTTGAAGTACCGACAGCAAACTAGATTGCCATTCTCGCCCCGATATTGCCTCATTTCTAGTTGCCAGTAGCCCTAACAATTTATGTGTTCAATGGAAGGGATGATTACTTGAAATGTATTCAATGTCATGTAAATTCAGCAAATGTGAACCTTAGAATTAGAATTCTGACTCAATCTAATAATTCGACCAGGTAACTTGGTTGAATGAAATTAAAGCTCACCGCTATCATCGGCGAAAGATGCTAGAGAAAATCGTGAATGATAAATTGGAAAGCATCATTCTGTTGCTACTGAAACGTCAACAACCCACTGAGCCTCATATTAACTGGCTGGAAAAAGAAAGTGCACACAGTTAAATGCTGAAAACACAAGTACAAGGAAGATAGTTAGTCTCGAAGCATGCATTATGCATCATTCTCTATAGAGTAAAACATGTCAAAAATATCCAGATAGAATATGGGCAGATCAGGTGGTACCGATCTTATCAAATGCCCTACGGAAACGCGAAAACACTCCGGCAGGCAAGCCGCACGCTCATACCGGGAATCGTGTTGTAACAATCTTCGGTAATTTCTCTTCAGAATATTCTCTATGTGCGCACTTTCTGCTCTTTGGTATTAATTCGTTTGACTTTGTCAGCCATTTCGGTAATATATTAAACTCTAATATTCAGCAAATGGGTGGACAGTAGCATCATTACTACTTCTAACGTTCAAAATGTTCTCTGTAATGGACACTTGAATCGTTTTCAGATACATAACACACTGAATTTGTTATTAGTTAGCATAATATAGACCGCGTTTTACCTAAAACTGTGATTATTGATTACCTGTTTGCGCTGGTCATCAGATAGTCTATGGTTGGCCCACACGCAAAGTACTTTTTTCAGAAAGAAGCTCATTTGTATATCATATCCAAAACCGTCAACAGATGATAAACAAGATAGTTTTCTATCCATTTAGATAGATCCTGTTGGTGAAAGCAAGCAAACTTCGGACTACAGGCACTCTTCTCCTCCTAATTCGAGTGAAAAGTGGATCGTCATGTAAAGTTTTCTTTTGGACCATTCTGATCTGTATAATGTCATATTCAACGCAGCCAGCTAAGCTGTTTCTTCTTTTACGGATACATTCACGTCTAGTACTTGTCGCTCAGCGACAAACAAAGCAACTGATAGAGAAAAAGCTTTTTTACGAACTTTTCCAGTAATTTAATTCTACTTGAGGCTAGACTGCTGTTTTGCTTGTTTGAAGTGGTGTAATTTGATGCTATTAGCCCTTGTGCGAAGTAGTTATGATATTCCCGATAACGACTTTGAGTGGATGGTCACCCGCATAAGCTTTGTTCAAAGTGACGGCAAATGTTTTGAATTAGGAAATACATTTCTTTTGTTTTGCCACCCGGGGCTGTACCAGTGGAGCATAAACTGAGATCGCACACATCAAATATACGTTAGAATAAACTCACTTCTATCATAGGTATCAAAAGCGTAGAAAGAGTTGAGATTACCAAACTATGCTCTGTTGGCAAGTCTAATAGTGTCTTGTTGAATCAGCCAAGTTAATAAAGCGTAAAACTGCTGAGTTGGACGTTCATCTCTTGGAGGAAGTAAGTGAAATTGTTCGCAATATGTTCTACACCAGAATGACAACGATAATGTTATAGTAATCCGAACTGAATAAAATACCCCGCATGGAGCCCGCGGTGGCGTGCAGCCTTGTTTTCGGTGCTTCGCAACGAGCTAAATACAACACATTACATGCACTGAAGTTAGGATAATTTAAGGAACAAAAATAAAACGGTAATTATGATGGCAACAAATGACAGTTCCGTGTTCAAATAGTTAATGCGCTATCATGGCCACGCTAGACAGTTTGCGTTGATAGTTACCATGTCAGCTGCATGAGGTGCATCATTTTGTCGTATGTTTTTGCGCCGATGGATAGTGTGGAAAAAGAGGTCTCACGTATCGTTTCTGGACGCAGAGCGAGGTTTGTTTAAGGGGATCACGAATACCTCGGCGGTGGTTTAGATCTGGCATCCGATGTGCTTTATTAATTTTCCCTTGACGGCACAGATAAGACGACAGTTTGTTAACACAGATCAATCGATTTGATCATACCAAATGGATTGCTGTTGTCAATTGTCCGTCCTTCACCATTCCTCCGTCCAAACAATTCAGAAGGTGCCTCCTTATGCGCGTTCTGTTACCACCTAGGTATGTTATTTTGCTATCATCCGTCCTCATAGATTTTTACAACCATCTCATGACATGTTTAGTGCCAGACCAATAAATGTGAAGCTTACTTCATCTCTAGACTTCCTTTAGCTGTTACGTATAATTTGTACATAACCCCACTCTATAATTCCTCAAAACTAGCCAATTTCCTGAATTCATTTTATTCAAAACTAATAAAGTGGACAATCAGCTCACATTTCATTGTGGCTGGCAACTTCGACAGTTCTGATCTGAACTAAAGGGCCTGCATATCGATACTAATTCTTCCATTAGAGATAGAGAAGATGATCGTTAAGACAACTTGTTCGTGAATGAGCCATCTTTCTTTTATCCTGTAAGGCTTGCCCTCATGGGAAACTTCTATTAATATATCGTTAACTTTCTCCCTGACAGTTTTAGTATATGCAATCACCAAAGCTTAATTAGGCACCCAGTCCAAAAGGTGCATTTGCGCTAAAGTAACGTGCTCAATATTCTTTTTCTGGAATGTATGGTAGCCCCTTTCAAATTGAATCTGTTAAGCGACCCTAACGTGTTTGTTCTTTGTGGCTATATAACAAGCTATTGAAACTTCTTTTAATGGAACATGTTGATCGTGAAAACAATTATGATACATTAAGACGGTATTAATTTAGAAATGGCAAATAAGTCGCAGGGAAAAAAGCAACGGTCATATCATTTGCACAACAGGTTTACAGTAAAACTGCGAAACCTATGAATCAAAGAAGAAATTGTTTATCTTGACCAACCATACTTGAGGATCATATTCAAGGACACTTTTCCCCACCATTTATGGAGTGAGCTGCAAATGGTACGCTGTCCCGCACCTAAATCACACTACCAAAGGCAAAATGTTGATGAAAGTATTGGATCTTTTGTCTCAAAAAAATAATGCAATCGTGTTAATATGCAAGCTACCCGGAACCCTGAGCATACTGGGAAATCCTCGTTACGGTCATTCGGAACTTACTTATGAGGAATTTTATTCGGTGAATATAACTGGTTCCTCAGACCCAATGGCCTCAGTTCGGTTTTTTAAAAACTTTTGCTGCCGGCTTGGCTTCCTTGTTCTCTTTGATATTTGCATAACATCTGTCGGAAGGCAGACTTAAAAAAAGCAAAAGGTAAATTTCCTCCCGTTGCATTCGCTTCAGAGCTACTCAAGAATTTCAAGCGAATTGTTATTATCGATCTTAATTTCGCTATTGTTATCTGCCTTCCGAAAGTGGCGCTTTATTCTAGACGCATTCAGCTGTCTGGTCCATTCAGTTACCTTATTGATTGATCAGAAGATTGAATACATTCATTTGTGTTCCCTTCAGTTACCCCATTAGAAAATTTTTCTATTTTACTTAGCTCACCAAGGGATATCTCCGTTGTTTTCCAATTGCCTAAACGATTATTTTACAAACCGGTCTTAATTCACATAAATTGATCATCATCTATCCTCAACAATTCTTACTAACACAAGTATACTTGAGCCACTACCTTATAATCCTTTCTGTTCGCTTGTTTTGTGAATGACCTTCCCTGTACTACACCTTCCTTTACTTTTAATCACGCCGACCATGTTGTTGTTGGTTTTGAAACTCGAAGGATGCGATGTCAGCCCACTATAACACTTTATCCTCACGATGATGGGACGGCCAAATGCCTTCAGTTTATCACCTAACCCCAACAAGTAGGTAGAATTGCTGTTTTCAGTTGATCGTAAATTCACGTTACCAGCAAGTCACTGAACACTCATGACGGAAGGTTCAAAGGCGGAAAATACCCAGTGCTATAAATATCTTGTTGTGCACATCTCATCAGTTATTATGTAGACCCATTTTGTATGAGATACTTTTTCAAGGAAAGAGGGCTGACATTTGACATTTTTCTCCTGAGGTCTGTACATATTCCTTCCCACATCATTTCCAAGTTTATTCTGTCTTGTGTTTTACGTCACTGGTAATATTGCTCTACTCTTACTCTCCCTGGTTTTTTTGTCAGAGGCTCTGTGCTGATCAAATACTCCTTTGAACGCGTTTCTCGGTGTAACTTATCCCAATCTGAATTATTGATTCCCGAGTAGCAAAAATCCTTTTTTTGAATGTGAACGGTGGCACAGCACGAAATTTTCCGGGGACACACTTTCACTAAACTCATTTCTCACAAGGTTTCCGATTCTACCACACGTGATGAATACAAATTGATAGCTTCCCTGACTGCCATGATTGGAGACTTGGTTATTCCACATCTAACAAGGTTGTTTGTTTTGGAAGAGCACTTTGGGAACGAAATGCGGAAAAGCTCACCTGTTTAAGATTTTTCATGGCCTATCCGACCCGTTTTAACGAACACGGCGTGCTGATTCAATTATTACCCCTTTTTCTTTATCTTGTTTTTTTACTACAGACAATAAAAACAACTGATAAATTTTCACTAAAAATTTATTCTTTATGAGCAAGTAAAGAGCATCCTTGACTTAACTTGGCTTGATTCGACATATACAGACTGTCTCCTTGAGCTCTGACCTCCTCACTCACTCCACAGGTGCAAACGAATCGGTACGCACGTTTAGAATTGGAATCCACGGACAGTTTGAATTTCGTCTGCAAAAAATGAACGAGCGGAGAAGTGAACAAAGCTTGGAGTTTAGCCGTGAAATATGTCACTCTAAGAGCAGTTTCAAGTCCCTTGTCTAAAATTGTTCCATTCATCTACTCTTACAAATCCTGATGAATAGAAGGTCATCATGGTGACTATTTGGAGGTTACCGTTGATTCCGTTATTCTACGTGTTCTTATCAATGAAGCACTCGCTTTATCAGTTCCCATCAAGAATTTGCTTCAAATCTTTAAGTTACTCTTCACTGGTACCTGTATAGATTTTCTTATTGGTTATGGTTATCAAGCTCCATGTAAGGTCCCTTCTCTGGAGTACTGGTTCGAAGCTGGAACTGTGTATAATGACCTGCTCATGTATTCTTATGGAGGAATCTTCTGAAATTTATGATTTTTTTGCTAGCTAACTATCGATACGAATTCCCATGGACAACGTTAACGATTTGCTGTTGAGGTGCACATCTAGTGTACAATTCTTATTCAGTGGCGCATACTACGGACAAAAATGGTATAGCAATGGGACCCCAATTGGGTCCACTTCTGGCCAATATTTTCATGGTCCAGCTGGAAGCAGGTGAACTGAATGTGGCTAGAGAGGGTTTGACTCATTATTATTGTTGTGTAGATGATGCGCTTTGTGTTGGTGAGCGGCCTTTGAACGTGAGAGAACTGATAAAGTTATTCAAGGCTGCACACCCAGTGGTAAATTTTCAGGTTAAGACAGAAGTTGACAACCATCTCCCCTTTTTGGACGTTGATTTACCAAGGTATCTGGACAGTTCTATTCAAATTGGAGTCCACAGGAAAACTACATGGGCCGGGAAATATACAAACTTTCACAGCTTTGTCCCAATCGGCCAGAAGTTAAACGTAATGAGAGCTACACGTATCTGTTCAGGTGATACACTAGAGGCTGAGTTGAGAACTAGTTGCCGGTTGCTGTCTGAAAACAGCTACCCCGACAAATTTATGGAAAGCAATACAAAATACCAAACAGAACCATAAAGGATATCGCAGGTGGAAAACGAAACTCTGCTTCTCAAACTTCCTTGCAAGGTGGATGCGGCTGCCGAGAGAGTCATTAGGGTTTTACCCGTCACATGTAAATCCACTTTCCAAGCTGCCAAGCTCAGATGCTTATTCTCGACATCTGCCATCATAAAATTCGAGAACAAAGATAAATTGCCTTCGATGACTTCTTCAGTGCTTATTTATCAATTCAAGTGCATCCGTGATGCCACCTATGTTGGTCGAACCATAAGGCATTTATCTAAACGCATTAAAGAACACCAACCACGTTGGCTTTAACATGGAAGGAGAGGAACAGTGTCAAGCTCTACCCTCTCTTTTGTTGGACACAGGCTATCAGGTTGATCCGGTCACGTCATTCAGCGTTTTATGCAGGGTCCAACTGAATGAGTCAAAATCAGTCGGATGAAGGGCGTTAACGACGGCCGAGGCAATCAGCACCCGGCTGCTGCGGCCCAAGCTTGGTTCACAAAAGAAGCTGGTCCAAGCACTTGAAATTCCGCAGCCGTGGCTCGATGACGTCATTTCCGAGTGTGATGCTGACTGTAACACGCAATTCTACCATGTCCCTTGTTTATCTAGCGGTTGGTCAGCTAACCAATCGATTGACTATCTGATTGATTGACTAACTGACTACATGTGTTCTTTCCTCTTCTTTCCTTTTATACTGTCTTACATGAAAGTGATTGTAATTGACCTGAGAATGAAATCACCAAAACATGTTCTACGGTGCCTTCCATTTTGTTCCTAATCAAGGGCATTTTCAGCAGACATACGTGATATCATTTCGGTATGGCTTGTGAAAGCCATTCCCTAATATCTTTCGAAGAAGCACATAAACATATGTGGCAGTATCGGGTCTGAAGTAAATCCTGTTTTTATTGCATCCGTCACACTTTATCCACCTCCAATCAAATTGAAGTTACAATACGGAAAATCCACTTGCATTTTTCACACCGAGAAATCCAACACCACGAACCGGAAACGATCTGGCAACATTCAGCTTACCGGGCCGACGCTGTACCATTTGAGCTCTCGCTGTTTGTCCTGCCAGGTGTGAATATGTAAATGGATTTTCGGTTGCATAAGATTCGGTCTCCTCGTGCCAATAATACGTTCGATGAAAATTGAAATATGTTGGTATATGCATAGGTAAAGAAGTCATTTGCTGTCCTTTACTGGCAGTTCAGGGGACCTTTAAGTATCTCCAGCGTAATCTCCAAATTATTTGATAGTTTGTTTTTGAGGTAAACTTGTAAACAGAGAAAATAATTCGAGGAAGTACGTTCTCTCCTCCAGCAGCATAATGGGTGCACCAGGATCCACTACTTTGAGTGCATCTTGGGGGCCGAATTTCATGATCTCTGACATGTTCAAAAATCTCTGTTGATGACTTCACCATTGATAAGCCGAGTTGCCCATGGCCACGACTGATCACAGTTTTGTGTTTTTCTTGTGTATATTTGGCAGACCATAAACATATAATGGTACCAACAAGTCGGATTCCTTTGAAAGTAGAGGATAGGAATAATTCATTTTCTTTCACCATTCAGACTGTTTTTGTGATGCAGTTTCACACGCAGACTGAGTTATCCTTCACAAACTCATTCTTTACGGACTTGGATCTATCGTCAAGTATTACAACCATCTTGATTGCATAATCCAACACACTTGGAATGAAAAACGGACCCCATTTTCCGGTCTTGTCACTTCTTATTACCAAGAACACTAATTTTATTTTTTTTTATTATCTTAGTTGCAACACTTGTCAGTTGTGCTGTATTTAACCTTGGTGAAGGTCTTGAAATAAACCTGTTCGCCATTGAGTTCTCTGATGTCATCACAACTTACTGTTTCACAATGCGCCACAAAGTGATCTTTTCTGGTCGGTAATTCGAAGTCTTGAACAACACATACTCTAGCCTAAATATTAGTGGTAGTGGAATATTATTTGCATTTTCACATCAAAACATTGAAGTTACCAGCTAATTTAGTTCAATCATCAGTTTCCGTGATGTGGCGAGGGTTGTGTATACTTACGAATTGATTTACACGAGCCCATCCTCATGGTCATGTAAGGAGATTAGTGTTACACAAATCACCGGCATTCTCGGGTGGAAAAACCCCCTTCATTGTCCTGCTACCTAAGTTCTGATTTTATCAGGAATAAGTGTAATTTTTTCATATATATTTACAGAATGAGCTGGAATTTCAAGTCAAATTATCACTGGTCAGCACACAGTCACTGATGTATTTGAAAGCATTTTACAACTGATTTGTTAAGGATCGATATTAGAGAACGAACTGTGGGTCCCATGAGGATTTCGAGATCGGAGACATTCAATTTTTTGGTAATATGATTCGGTTTTATATTGTGCGCTTAACGTACGCATAACAGTGTAAAGTGAAAAGACTCTTACCACAATTTTTTATAAAATTTATGATTATGGTTAAGCAAAATAATTGTTTCTGGGGCTTCTTTATTATTTGAAATATTTCATTGAGACACTAAGAGGAAAAAGAACGCCTAGATTCTTGTCACGGTTTTCAGTGGACGACTAGTGAGCATCTTATAACATCTAATAAAAAATAATCACCTAATACGAATCATCCATCACCGTTTTATTGATTCAATTCGAGTGTTAGTTTAGTGCTCATCAACAAACAGAAAATGAGCTTCTTCCGCGACCCAGAAAGGCATAACACAGCGGCTGCATTTGACCAAAGGAAAATACGATGGGATGAAATAAAACCTCCTGAGGTCACTAGCTATATAACCAATGTCAAAATAGTAATGTCATAAATGTTCTTTTCGCTTACTTATTCGAAAAAGATCACCTTTGAATTTAGCATTCTCTTCTGACCGGGAACATCTGGGTTAGCTCAGATCGTTGGGCAGAAATTTTCCACCCTGTGGGATTCATTCGACCAGTATAGTCTAATTTTTTCCATTGGACAATGGGCATTCTATCCCTCTGATCTATTGTACATCAAATAAAACTGAATTTAACGACTTCAGTTGGAAGCCACAACCATCTGATTTACGCTGATTTGATAAGCCCCTTATGGTCTCTGATAAATGTCATGATTTCCTTTAGTAAATACCTTCTTGATAAAACTTGTCTTTTCGTTGTCCTCAGAAAGTTCGGCTATATGTTGAGTAGATATCCCAATTTCCCAGTGAAATTTACGATATGATACGAACCTACTACTTCATTTTATTTAGTATACACATCCACAGTGGGCCGTGCCATGCAGTGAAGAGGTAACCCCATAGCCTCACGAAATCAGTGCACTGATAGAAATCACTCCAACGTTGAATTCGGCTCACGTCAGATCCCAGTAGGTAGGGATGTGGCAATGCGCTCGATGGGTGCAAATCGCAGTCTATGACCAAAGTGACCAGTGGTATTGACCTTTGAACCTCCGAACTTTAATGTGATAAAAGCTGAAATCACTGAATCAAGTGATCTAAAAAGGTATACGAATTGTTCTACAATGAAATCTGTGTAATACTATTCATGTGAGACTACGCTCATCATCTGCCAAAAACCAGCTTCCGAAATATCGGTGTGCTGTCCAAAACTGAGTTTACTTCAACATAAATGAGCACTTGGTACTTTCGTAATCCATCTTATTGTCACCAAAACGTCGTTTAAAGGCTTGTCGGATCACCATGCAATATTATCGAGCGTGACACGTAATTGAATCTGTTAATTTTCAACGTCAATTGATCCAAAAATGAACTGGTATTTGACCTCTCGGAGCTTTCAGCTGCCTGGAACGGATGTCAGACAATGAGCTACCCAGAACGACGGACAGAAAAGTTCCGATAACTAGTTGATGGTCACAAACCCACTTGTGTCGTAAAAGTTTGTTCCCGGCAAAAAGTCTGTATATCACAAACACACACACACAGATACACACGAAAAGTGTCAGCCTCTAGATATTTGTTCACGCGTTCATCCTGTGCCTGTCCATAAGCTGTTTTCTAAAAAGTCATCAGAATCACTCCGGTGAGTGTTGACCCCTTTCTATGACATTTTCTTGGACTAGAATTTACCCGTTTGTAAACTGAAAGGAATCATGAACATCTCACCTAGAGTTTGATAGTCTTTTGTGAGCACAGTTGTACTATGTCTGTTCTAGCGTCTTTTTAATTTTGACGATTATACTAAATTAATGACCCTTCATTCTCGGTTGACTACCCGTTCACCTAATAGTATTATGAACCTGAGCATCCTTAAGAGTGGCTGTATTTTTGTCTGTCCTTGTAGGGCTGGCTTGAAAAGAACTTGATAAGCTGATCCTATTTTCTCAGAAAACTCTATCTTGAAGCATTCTAAATGGAAGCCTTGGAACTGTTTGAGCATCACAAATGTAGGACTCGAGACTGCCTAATCGGAGCTGAACTGAACCTCCGCCGCCGACGCCTCGTTTCTGTTTGCAATGATGTTTGCGCTACACTTGATGTCTGATTAAACCAAGAGATGGGCTCTGCCTCCGCATGAATATGGTGTATCATATAGTGATAAGTGTTTCTCAGCAGAGAGCTGCTCGTGCTCGATACGTAAAACACAAAAGCACAGAAATTTCTCTGAGCAAGAAGCTCAGTAAGTGTCTTATCGGGAACCCACAGCTGCCTTAGTCGAACACCAAAATGGATGCCAACGGCCTGCCCACTAAAATAGGCCGATTTGTATTTAATCGTGACCCTTGAGCTCCAAACTTATTATTCGTGGGAATACACATCATGATCATAACTTAAACAAAAAGAGAATTTGAACGGGTAGACTTTTCGGTCCACTCTACTCTCGAAGCAGTAAAATTTCAGAGCTTCTCATGTCGTATGCAGCGCAAGTTTTATTCTTTCAAAGAAATCACATTTTGCTAAACAAAGAAACAATTAGCGCTACGGCATTTTGCACTGTTTATACCTATTCCAATACATTCATCAAAGGTAACCTTTATCAAATATGAGATGCGTTACACGTTTGCCCCAGTTCAATGGACTTTGTATAAACACGAAACAGCCAGGACGGTAAAAGATTCTCCGTGAAGGCATCGCTGAAGGTGAAATCAGAATACACTCCAAAGGATATTTGAAAACATTGGACGTTTTATTGTATAACATATTGTATCTTTACAAACAGAGAATTTTTAGGGGAAAAAGCAAGCCACGAAATTTGATTTACGAGCGATATGGATAGTTTTGGGTGTCAAATGTTGTTAGACGATAGAAAGTCAGGTTGAAGGCAAGATAGATGAAAATAACAGACAGACAAGAAAACCAAATTTCTAATCGTATATGCACGATGATGTCAATTATTTGGGAGTCAATGTGCCGTCATTGGGCACAAACTAAACTGTGGTAGACTTCATTCTGAAACGAATTCATCCCGACGCGTGCACGAGCAGGCCAGGAAGTCACCCCAATATTACCATGTGACTGCAGGATTGCACAGCATATGTTTTTCATTGTGTAAAGAGGGTGCAAAATTAGAACGGACAATGATTCTTGATTTGATTAGTATCCACAGATGGGTGGTCAACGTTTCTCGGAAGCACACTACTGGCTTTGCCGTTATTGCCGTTCATCAGATATGTATATCCGATACTCCCCTGTCCGTCCCTTTATTTGATAATTGTATACTCCACAGATGTTTGTTCGCAACAATATCATTTGTGCAGAGGAGTTCAATAAGGAATGCCCGATAACTTTGCTCTCGCTTCTTTTAATTCACTTCCTTCAATATATAATAGCGACTTATTACTGCGGGAACGGAGTCACAGCTAGTTAGAGGCTGACAATTGGAGAAAGTGACTGGCAGTAGAAGCTTGATTCAAACTCTAGGCAGAAGGGTAGAAAGCCCACAACGATGGTTGTTTGACAATCACCAAACTGACTCCACCTGATTTTTAAAGCATAGTTTAACTTGTGTTTAGTATTCTCGTGGAACCCCTTTTCGAAGACGTATAAAGGACTAATGCAGAGCTGTTTTTGAATACGATTTTAACCGTGACACCTATCCACATCAAAATATCAGCAAATTATTCTCACGGCTGAGGCCAATGAAAAAGACGTTCGTGAAAGACTTCAGAAATTCTGTTATGACGTTTTTATCACTGGAATAAACCCTGATGGAGGTGCCAGACCGAAAATGTTAACTGTGAGCTAATAGCAATAACTACAAGAGATTTTTGTCAAATCAGGTGTGCACTCGCATTTACGTTTGGCTTCGATCTCCTCGAAGCATTGAGCTGGTAGTTAATGACGAGAAAAAACCAATGGAGTGGAACATCCTGAAAAATAGTGCATTGTAAAAGTACTTCTCTGGAGGCTTGATTTTTGATAAGTACAAAATCAGAGCTGTTTTGCAGAGTCAACTTATCACAACAGAGGTTTGTTGTTATACTTGACCACCGTTTTGGTTTCACTTCAAGGTCTTACGTGGATGGACTATTTTCTAAGCAGTCTTGAAGTTAGGTTAGCCGATGGGTGCTGTTCTGTCGGGTTAGGAGGTAGATTTCATTATCACCCGCGCAGAATTCGAGTCAGAATTCGGACTCAGTGTATATGCAACACCAATCGACGCTTTAATCAAGGGGCTCCCCTTTGCACCAGGACAATGAGGGGATTCTCTTCATTGAAAGGTGAATCCACCGGACAATCACAGATGTGCTTCCCAGATAGTTCTCTGTGGATTGATCAATACTAACCTAGCTAACGACTAAATTGCTGTCGCAAGTTGAACTAGTGGAAGTAAGTAGTGTATAGATGGGTGCATTTATTCTCTCGAGAACACAAGATCATGAGTTATGCGTGTCTTGTAGTTCTTCTACCAGTTGGCGTCACATATTTATGCGTCGTATGTGTTCTACTTTTAGCAAGTCCATTTGAGCGCCAATAACCGCAAAACTGGTTCTGCACTTTCAACAGATAATCCCCCTTCAATATACTACTTCATTTCAACCCCTCGATGACTACTGAGAAGCTGAGGGCTTGTCACTCTGCGATGAATCTTCTTAAAAATGGCTGTATTTGACAGCAGTGATCGCTTACCACAACAACTGGAATCAAGTTTGACGAAACAGGCTGAAATAGATCAATGCCGAAGAAATCCTGGTTGATGAGTATTAGTGATCCCTAAGCACATGAAAAACAGGTTAGGGTTTAACAAAACCTGATAAAGCTGGCGGAGTAAACATCGGAAGCACCGTAATGGATGAACTGATGGGGCGGTTTATAACTAGACAACTAGAAACAAGCCAAATCCCTCATTTTTTTGCACAAACAGTGGTGATGGTATGATATAGTTCGGTGTTTGGTCTTTATTTGCTACTGAATCCAGTGAAATAACTACAGCCTAATATTAAGTGTGCGGCGTACATGGTCATAGTTTTCGAAAAAATTTACCAAAATCAAAAAGCAACGCAGAAAATAGCAATGATTCCGGCAGAATTTTGCTGCCTTTCGAAAATCTCCACAGGAGGAAAAAAATAACTTGCTTTCACAAAGAGAAGAAACTAATATCTGAGTTTTACTTTCAGTGTGTCAACTGATCCGCCACAACTAGGTATTTTATATTTCTTGGTTTTATGCGTAGAAATGCCAAGCTTAAAAGGAGAAGTCATGGATCACATAAAAAAAGAAAAGCTGATTTTGTTCATCTGTTTTTTTCAATGACGTCAAATCTCCCATTTTATGAACAAATACACGCACAACGCACTTTATTGAAGATGCTACCTACAACGAAATTATGATCAAATACTCTCTTGCCTTATTATTTTTGTGACGGCATTTCTCTGCATTTTAATTCACCCAAGTACTTCTCTAGTCGGTTCTCTTACTGGGTAAAGTTGTATATGCAGTTATTTTAGCCGATCAGCTTGCTTTCAACCTGAAACGGTATTTGCCTGCTTTTAGTGAACAGTATATTCAGTTCAATAAGAAGAGTAATGATTACTTTGTTTGTAGCCTCAATTCCGAAGGATAGACATCGTGCTGAATGCTTTTGATCTATTGGTGACAGGATCTAACATACAAAAGTAGAACAAAGTGCTCTTCATTCAATATCTTACGGCAATATTCATACTCCGGCAACCGTCCCCATTCAGTTCCGCTCCACAATGGGAGTAATGTCACTGTGATTCGTACGTGTATTGCATGAGAAGGAAACAAATGGTTGAGGTTATCCGGGAGACACTGTAATTAAGGAACTTCTTCTCCGTAACAAATACCTAGCCCAGAGCAAACAGCTGATTTTTATCCACGAAAAGTTTATCACAACTTATTCGTTAGGATGTCAACTCAGCTAGTCGGCATAACAACGTGTTCTTGTTCTAGGTAAACTTTGACACTGCAGAAGTGATCAGTCTCTGACCAAAAAACAAAGATCTATTCACCGGGCCAACCCCGTTTCAAAGAACAATGACGAAAAAAATCATTGCGTGATCACTGGGTAACCGAAACTTTAAAAAACCAGAACCACTTTTTCACAGCTGAAGACCAAAATTCCCTAAATGTTTTGACATTAAACCCTGGTTATTTTCGTTTTGTTTTTTAGTATTACCCGGAAAGATGTACTAACCATCAGATACGGTATACGAATGAAACTACGCTGGCATCGCTAACCATCACCTCATGGTGAATTCCCTAAATGCCCAACTGCATCGGAGAAAAACCGTGCCAGACAGCGTACTTTGTTAGTAGTCTTTTGACTACTTGAAAATTCACAGTAGTTTGTTGGTGACAAGAAATCACATACTGAACACGAAATAAATAAATTGAAGCTCTAAGGGGACTGATAAGATATTACTTATCACCTCTGTTCTCCAGCCGTATGACGATTACAAGAAAAGTTCTCTTCGTTTTCATTGTGACCGTATTCCTCACTTGGTTTCGGCAGCCTTAGTTACGCAGAAACCTCATTCTGAGTAAGATTTCCTTCAACAATGTGAAGGAAAATATATTTTTTTACACAGAACTAAGAAACGTTTTGAATGCCGCAAAAGTAAGACCCTTAGTTAGCTTGCGACATCTCAAGGGCCGACCTTGATATGATCTTTAGGGGGGAGAATTCCGAAGCACCCTCATCGTCTTTCTATAGCATATCTTGAATTAACTGTTTTGAAATTTCTGCTTCTTTGCAAATTATGGCACCTTTGGACATTTCTTAGTAATTTCCCACTACTCCCTAAAGGAAGAAACCATAATATGGTTGGACGCTTATCCAATCTTGGTTATTCAGTATAAAACCTTTATTCACGAGGGCAAGTGAAGTCATCAGTGCATCGGGAATATTCACGAAATGACAAACTGATGGCCCAAACCGCTTGGCACTGAGACCACTCAAAAACCAACAAAAAAACATAAGAAATACACTTACAAAACCCAAAACCAACTAAAGAATAAATTTATTGGAAATATTGTAAAATCCATGATATTAGGCAAACTGGAAGAAAACTTATTACATGAATCCGTCGATCTCAGATGATCACAAAAAGTGAGTTCTGCATTACCGGCTATTGGTTAACGAAGATCAAGCGGAAAGCGAATTCAACGCAGAAAGAGTGGAGCTTGTTGCTGAAGCGGGAATAAGGAAATGGAAGCAGTTTTTTTGAGTCCTGAAACCATTCATGCAGATCATTACTGACCAAAAACTACACACTCACGAAGATCGAGTACGGTTTATTCCATGGCCCACTAATTAAAAATGATAGCAAAGCAAAAAAGCTAGCTAGCTTCTTTGTCTCCGTCAATCTTACCGAATCACGACGACAGACAACTAACCAGTGACTAAGTGTAGACAATGGTCGAGTTATATAGTCTGTCAAGAGCAATGAGACACTTACAACACCACCCTGGGGCTGATAAAGTCTACTCCGTTGATGACGAACCGTTTGTGATTCAGCTGCTAAATTTGGTAATCAGGTCAACATCAACCTGTTAAACCAGAGTTTTCAGAAGCAACATTCTTGGTAGCTGCGTAAAAAGGTGAACTCTAGATGAGTGTAAAATCGTCATCACGGTTGATTGTTAGTCCGGATAGCCGAGCGGTTAGGTGCTCGATACAGAAAATTGCCAGCTGTTGCTCGCAAGTACTAATCTAAACTCGCGTGGCAAACGCACAATACAGTTTTGCACTATAAACTAGAAAATCTCCCGATTCACGGCCAATCCTGTCTAACTTATTGGTTGAACCAGTAGCCGAAGTTTCCTGCATCAATTTGTTCATACCTGTAAGTGGATATATATTCATGTGAGTCCTGAGTTATCTAAAAGCACCTGATGTGTACTGAAAATCTCAGTAGTACAACCAAATTTTTCCACATTACACTTGTCTCAGTAATCCGCAATTTTATATCTTCGATCCCGTCCTATTTCTTTCTTTGTTCTTCTACCCTATTTTGTACAGAACTGGAAAGCTTTTGGGCAAAATGTAGGAGTTGTCATCTCTATTCAGTTTGTTTACGGAACTTGCTTCCGCTTAGGTGTATTGGAAAGGTATACTTCACAGCTCTGAAGGCCCACTTAACAGTTAGGGATAACAACCTACTTTCCCAGAGACGTCGTGCGGAGAACCACACAAATTCCCGAAAATCAAGCGTGTTTACAAGTCAGGTGACACGGATTAATTTATTCCACCAAAGCGACCGTCAGTGGAGATAATCGAACCGCTGGTTGATCTAAACCACTAGGTAAGCACCGGATAACCAATCCAAATCACTGCTTTCAGTTAAGAGACTTCGACGTGAACTGGTGATCATTTTATCATCTTCGTGGCTGCGAAGTATGATCATTGTTGAGTGTTATTCTGATGTGGACTTGTGTGAGAAAGCCTTGTGATTTTGTTTTTACTTGTTTCTCAGCCTAGCGGTTGTCCGCTTTCCCATAAAATAGTCACTGTGAGTTTGGTACACACAATCTGAACATACTGCAGCGAAGTGGTAATCAGAGGATCACCGCTATCCACGAACCGCTAATGGTTGTTCTAACTGAACTAGATTCACTGACTTCTCTTATATCCAGCAGACCAAAATGAATATACGAGGTCAAATCACAAACTGAAGAGTGACAAAAGACACGTTATTAAATGACGTACCACTGGTCAGATTCTGCGTAATTTGGTATTCTCCTCGGACTTACTATGCAAGGCAATGCTAAAATAACCAACGTGACCACTTTATTCACAACGAAGGAGTTCATGTTGGTTTATACACTACTGACTATTTACACGATTTGCTTTATCCACTCACTCTGTGATTAAATATACCACTTTTGAATGTGTAATTTTTAAATTCCTATGTCGTTCGCTGTTTCTTCAAGGGAATCACGCAACTCAGTATTTCTCGCGTGAATTCAGAAATGTCGAAATCTAACTATCGCTAACATTTACAGTAGTAATATGAGGAATTTGAAGCTCCGGGGGAGAACCCACACTCGAAGAACACAGTGTACAACCTCTTCGCATGCATTTTAGGAATTATCCGCGGGGCACATCCATCGATCATCTTCTGGCTGTTGGTTAACCATACTAGCAATCTAACAGCTAGTCTCAATAACTGGACTCAAAATCAAATACTTTTCCCATTGCTGACCGGCACAAAGGTTCTATATCCACCTACCCACGTTCCTTTCTCTCCCTCTCTAACTCCCTCTCTCTCTCTTTCTCTCTCTCTCCCTCTCTCTCTCTCTTTCAAGCACAACTTAAACCCTCAGCATTACTGCGAGCTTTTCTTTATTGGCTCTGACTGGGGGTTCCCTTTCTTCTAACATTTACCCGCTATTCTCTTACTCAGGCGACCAGTCATCCTTATCAGGTTTCCGTCCCCAGACGACCTCTTCTGATTTTCCTTTCTTCCACGGACTGCCAAAATATGGAACACTCCACCTCCTTCTGTCTTCCCACTCAGATGCAATCTTTCGTTCTTCAAAAATGGCATCAACAGGCAAGTTCTAACTTGGATGTTCCGCCAGCTCCCCTTTTAAATTTTCTCTTTTGGCTGTAGGGTTGACCTCTACACTGTAAATCAGTGAGTGTAATAAAAAACTGAAAGCCGATCAACATTAAACCGTAAATCTGCACAAAGCGCAATGTTTTTACATTATATTTTGTGATTTGTTTCACTAATGCATGAAACTCATCTGATAGCGATCGCAAATCATAAAACACATTCATGATCGATATTCAAATTGTGATGATCAATTCATTTTTGTATCAATAGGAAACCATTTCACAAAGGAACAGTACCAAAATTGGTCCATCTAAACAGACACAAAGTTTCCGCTACCGATGCTGGAACTCCCGTTTTTGTCCAGTCACATAGGCTTTTCATAGATTGGTTTCCACAAAAGAGTAGCTCATAACCAATGAGCTGCAGAAAATCATCCTGAAATCACAAAGAAAACCGTATATTGCGACAAAAACAATGTCCAAAATGAATCCGTTTATTTACTGAACGCGTTGATGTTACAAATATATGCCAATAGTTCGTCCACTGACGGGGAACTTACGAAGGGATATAGCCTAATCTACATTTAACGGTAAAAACACAATCTGCATTATATCGGTCATCCCTCAAACAACACAAAGAGATTGGTACTGAACAGCGATAAACCCCAACAATAACAAGTAGAACAATAGCAACAACGGCAAAGGGATAACAAATTATTGCTCACCATAGTACCCTTGTTCTCCCAAATCAAATGGTAGGAGCCGATCGGAGTAGACGTGCGAATCAAGTTAGTCGTTTCCTGAATCAGCGCCTTATTCACCTCTACCGATGCACTGGCCCGCAAGGTGGATACTAGTGCATGTGTGCCTGGATTCGCTGATATTGGTGGACGAGCAGCCGCGTAGCACGGAAGGACAAAATCCAACACATGACCAATCTCTGCTGGTGCGTACATTAACTTTAGTTTCTCAATCGAGAACACCATGTTGGCTCCCAACAGCTGGTTATCGTGCACAGCAACCTGTTACACAAATATTGAATGATAAAGTAATGACTAAACTGGTTCGAATTCACCCAAAGTTTGATTACTGAACATACTGTCCAGTCACAGGGTGTTTCCAATTAACTTACCAATGACAATTCCCTATCCAGATTGAACATTGAGGTCAAGTAGATGTGCGTATAAAAGTAGAAATGCCTGATGTGCAAATTGTGCACCTTTGGATCTCGTTTCTCAGTTTCATTGGTGATGTATTCCACAAATTGATACAACGGGATATCATCAACGGGCAGCAAAGTGAACAGTTTCTCCGACGAATTCCATGGCCAAGTGATCAAGTTTGAAGTATTGTGGTTTGGCTCCTCAGCAACTGCGTTTGTATTATTAGTGAGTGCCCAAACTGAAGTGATAAACATTAGCACGGTCTCGAAAAGCATGATCAAAATTATCAGAATGTCGGATTTAGTCGCAACTGTTACTCGTCTCGTACATCAACAGCCGTTGGTTTCCTATTTATGAAACCGTTCTCCACGAGTTTGTCAAAACACGACACTGACCTTGACTGGTTGAGAAAAATAACGAAAACTATTGTACATGTTCTTGTTGTTTCGACTGCTTGTTCTAAATGCTGGACTTTTGGGCTACCCAATTTGACCTCGTGCACCGTCACCATCCGCTTAGAGCGGAACAACAAAAACGCAACCTGTTTGCCTCCCGAGCGCCTGTCAAACTATGTTGTCCAAATGAGTCAAGTCCAAGGTCATTTTCCAAGCCAATGCCGATTTTATTTTGCATAACTGGCTAATATTTGGAACACATTTTTGCACTCTCTATCTCTCTCATCCTACTCATCTCTTCAGTTGACGCGTGTGGTTTCTGGATGTGATCCAATTGGACCGTGAGACCCCAGTTAGATCATGGGTAATCTCCCGTATAGGGTTCATTGCTGTGAACATTACTTGAATCAAAATATATCAGAATCGATTTCTGAGTGCATGACTGAGCCAATACTACCGATTGCGAATTCGGGATTCAGTCACTAGATCACTTGAACAGCTTAACCAGTATATATTTTACCTAGTAACTTAACCAAATGGATAAAGAGATTCTAGTTGTTGAATGAAACTTCCGGATGTTTAATCGAAGGCTATTGTAATCACAAGATGGATGAAGCGGTTCTGAGGGAGGAGCTGTTCAAGTAGTACATTTAAACTTCTGTCCCATATGAAGCTAGTTTCCGAGCGGTCACTTTTCAACTCGGAGTATGAAAGTAGGCACATAATCGCACAGTGGAAGTTTTAACAGCTTTCTGTGCAGCAATAATTTTTCTGTTCAACTTTTATACGAATTACACTGTCTGAGCCCATGTTATCCTCAGCACATTTTTGACATTAAATTGGAAGTGTGGTTAAGTTGAAGTGTTAGATTTAAAAAGCCATGAAGGCAATATTTTTAGTTGGTAATTCCCGTTATCTCTCACCGAAGGTATTCAGAAGGAAGCAAGATTTAATTCCTCCGGGGTTCGAACTATTTCTCTGTCGGTCAATCCGTCTTTCGGTAACTTCTGACTGATCGCCACCAGTTTCCTGTAATATAGTACGATTTACGTACTCTACTCCAAAAGGAAGTGTAACATAATTGTTGTTATCCTTATTGTTGTGTTTTCGTTTCTGTATATTAGCCTATAAGCGGCCCGTGTTGCATTCTTTCAACATTTTCCTCTGCCTGTTCTATATCTCCCTATGCTGCTCACTGTTCGAATGTCTATCAAGTAATAAGTCCCGTAGAAATCCAAGTGTGCCGAAGGCTCACGAGGCTGACCGGTAAAACTGTTTCGCCATATAATGACCTGAAAACTCGAACTAAATAAACAATGGAGTTAAATAATATGATTCATCATGCAGTATCAAAGCTCATCTTACTGATGAAACCGATGGAAGAGCGGCGTATCTGTTTCGTCCTTGTTAGTATTCATTAGTGGTTTTCTATGCTGAACGGAAAGTTGACACTGCGTGATGAATCATATTATGCAAACTCTGGTCTGTGATTACTTAAACTCATACAGCAACCAAACTCCGAAGGTTGTTCACAATTAGAGCTTTTGTTCAACAAACCGGTGACAGCTAATCCAGATAGCGTAGTTAAGTGGTTTATCCTTGGTTCGAGTCTCAGTGAGGGCTCGGTGGATTTGCATTTCTGACAGTTCCTGACAAGCCAGGGGATACAGTTGTGCAGTAATTCCATTGTTTTTAGTGGTTAGTTGGACGTTCACACTGCAGCTGATTCATATTAGGTAAAACCCAATGTCCTACTACTCATACTGAAATAATGATATCTAGAATAGACCAGTAAGTACTAGTTCAATCTGTCCTTAAATGTCTGTGCCCACTTCCCAAATATGCTTTGCTTCTTTTCAAACCAGTCCTTTCTACGCTGTAACTACTAATATAGGTTTGCTTACGTGAAGCTTGTTTCTTATCCAACTGAGCTATTGCTCCCCGTTCATCTAACACTGTTCGCCACAGGACTGTCCAATAAGCTTGCAAATGACAGACCTTTTAGATAACAACTTTCTGCTATGTTTCAATATTTCGTTCTTCCCATGGTTTTTTAGTTTGCTTTAGTTGGACTGTGAAAATTGTATTTTGTAGTCTTGGTACCTTGGCCTCCGATTACTTCCGCCAATCTCTGTACCATATCTCAGGCGAAGAATATCCGGGTGTACTCTATGGAGGACGCAAAGATTTGACGTTTTGCGCATTCTGCTATTTGTCATTGCCATTTAAGTGCAATACTGTAATTAAATTATCTGTTAGGTTTGACTTTGTCTTTTGACTTTGCGCATAACTTCATTCTGTTCTGAACCGTTGGCTTTCCGTTCCTTTACATGAGGTACTTCTTCCAGATAGAGGTGTAAACTTGGTGTTTTGATTTCTATTGATATCATTCGAATGATTACGGCGTGATTTGTATAAATTAAAATGAGTACTTATCTGAAGACAAAATCGAAACTAATTCACATGATTTAATCCGGGATTCGGGCTGATCGATAAAAACATGGTAAGTTATTAAAGGAAAATGAAAGGATCTGGGAAATTCAAACTATTTTGTCATCTAGTTTGTTTAATGAAGTTCTACACACGAAAACTCAATGAGGAGCGGAACAGTTCTGATTCACTATGAAGCAGTCAAAAGTGGCCTTCTAACCTGGAAAATGATCGAACATTTCCCAATTAAATAGTGTCACATGAGATCCGATAAGGGACGTTGAGCAGAGTTAAAGGAACATAACTGAATAATTAGGGTGGTGGATAATTTGAATAGGAGGGAAAAACTCACTGATTGGCTGGAATAAAATCTTTTTTCAAACTAAGTGAAATCCGGTTAGTTAGTTAGTTGGAGTTCGTTTAATACAAAAATGAATCAAATCCACTCTTGTCCCAGTTGATTTTCGCAGATGATGTATCCAACCTCCCTGCAGTGTGATTCTCAGGTAGATCTACCAGTAGTTTAGTACTATAGAACTATTATTATTATGTTTTGTAGTGACCGAATAGCCGAGAATGGAATCAGAAGACACTTCAACTGGTACCGAAATTTTAGAATATAAAATGCAGCATTTTTGTGGACGTGAGAAAAGTAACAAAACACAAATACACACAGGTATTCATCTGTGGGCAACGCGGTTTGTGGACTCAAATTTGCCCAACACTGTCACGGACTGCGGAAGTGGATCATGCGCACGGGACGTACTAACTGCGATAGCCAGTAGCTAGGGTTGCATTAAGATGATCCATGTGCACATAGTGTATATGTTCGTGTACGGAGGCGTGTGGATGCTCATTGGAGTGCATACTGAAAAACAAACACTGGTTTGTCCAAAATGGGTCTTTTATCATGGCATGTAAGTAGGGCAGAATTACCACATTGTTGGTACTACTAGCGACAAAAGTAGTATTATTAGTAGTATCAGCAGAGTTGATAGTGTGGTGGGGTATACATATTACTGAATCAGTAAGCTGTTGACTGCTCAAAATGCAAATGTGGACAGATGTGGAATAGCAACGAACGTGGCTGTCACAGGGACCAAATGCAATAAGATAAAAAGGCATGGAAATCACGAGTGTATCCTGCAGCTAGAAAACAACTGCCCTTAAATGGATTGAATCATTGAAATGCAAACAAGCACCGTTGTTCTGTTTGATTAGTTTTGATGACTTTTGAACAAATGATGGCCTACGGACCAAGTACGTTGTCTGGATTATGATTGTAATAGTGGTAGTGATGGTACTATTTGAATGGGCGTTACTAATTCCGGCATTAGAAATAGCAGAAGAAAAGATTTCGAAGCTCGTGGTGTATCAGCTTTTCTATCTGCATGAACACGATACACCTTGACGTTCATCCGCCATAGCTAATTTACCGCGACTATCCGATTGCGACAGCGTGTACGTCATAGACGGTTTTCTGGTTGTATCCATTACCAGCTGTTAGCTGTTTTGTGATGGCTTTAACAAAGCTTTGTGGTCAGCCCGTCAACACACGACTGACCTGATTGGAAGGAAGTGCAATGTCGACTACGAGTGTTAAATATCAGAAGTACTGTTGATGATTAGCCTCGTTCCAAATGCTGGTTGTTAGTTCTGGAGAACCTACTTTTGACAGGACAACTTGAGTGCATGAGTGTATCACATTTGCAAACTTGATGAAAATTTGACCACGCCCATTAAAAACAAAAACCCTTTTGATGATGATGAGTTACTACAGGGCAAGATAAGATACCAAGCCGAAAATTTAGGAATGGAGTCAGGCAATAAGCTGTGACTCTTCTAGACATTCATCATGTGAGCGATGAGTTGAATAATACAAATGAAAGTTTGTCGATATCAAATAAGAAGCTATATTGTTGGATTTGGTACAAGACGCTGAGTCGGAATCGACCAGGGCGGAATGCGTCAGCTGTAGTTTACATGAACTTTGTAGGTGAATAATCAGAACAATATGAATCCAATCCGTTTGATGTCTAATATTAACTATGAATGCTGCCGATCCTTCTGTGTTAGGAACAAAGTTTTCCAAGGTATAACTCGGCATACCTAGGACAGATAATCATGGTTTCTAACTTAAGTAGTTTATGCATTAGATAGAAATAAGTTACAAAGCTTTTTCGCCCAAATTACTTCTCATACTAAGGAATTAGTGGAGGCAGTAATTCTCCGTATGGTGTAAACAATTCATGAAAATAGTGAGTGATGTGCGGAAACAATAACAAAAGCATCAAAAACAAAAACAAAAGCATCACCAAAAACAACGGCACCAATGACCTGAAGAAAAAGGGTGGAAACACAAACAAACATCAGTGTTAATGCAGACGTTTACTTGTTCCGTAGTTAATCAATGGTCAGTGGTGCATTTTCATGGAATACACACCACACGTTTGTTAACAAACTATGGATAAGTGAGAATGAAGTCCATTCACGTTCCATGAAGGCTTGTTTTGAACCATTTCATGTTTTTGCTGTTCCAAAATCTGGATTTTTGAAGTCGAAACAAAAGTTTACAGTGCATTCTTGTTGGTAAATATGTGTTAGTCGATAGCTCTGGGTTTTTAGTCTTATTGTTGTCTGCGACTGTATCACGTTATTATTCAGACTTGGCCATGCTTAACGCCAGCGTCCTAAGATAAAGTCAGCCCGATTATGCTGTCTCATTAATCCATTTACCCGTGAAAACACTTCCATCCAAACTGTTAGAAGAGGCTGCACAGTTCACACCGGAGAACCGTTCGAATAGTTCCACAAACAAACTAAACATCCTAGTACTAAAATAATTTCAGAAGCCAAGCTCTGATGGCTGTTTCTGAAGTACTTGTTGCAGTCATATTCCCACTGGAGTGTCATTCACCACAGAAGTTGATTGCATTATAGAGGGTGAATATGTGAACCTGGTAACCACTAGCGCAGATGTATTACACTATATACTGTTGAAGGGCTGAAATCCGTTGAGAGCCAACCTGGATACTCTGGTGGTAACTCGTGGATCCCACAGTTATGCACGGTTCGAGTTCAACTTTGGACTAGGTAGATATCTACCGATGGCTGTTCAGAGGTGATATGACGCTGACATGACCAAATGAATCATTTCATACAGATATAAGCTACCCCATAACTCAAACTGACTGCTGAATCATTCCACAGAATTCGGTTCGCTACTGAGATTTTTTTGCTGTCTGAGTGTTCTGTTTCAAAGGAATAAGACTTAAATATAAACTGGCCAATTTCTAAGAGCCGCAAGTGATGATCAAATCCCCTTCGTCACTAGTGTGCTGATTGACAGCTCGGAAACAACAGCAAAATCTGGGTCTTACTAAGTTTTATGTTGTACAGACTGTTGGGGTTATTTCCTGATAGAAAACGTCTCGAAGTTGTTCAAACTAATCGAAAAAATAGACGAAAACGAACACACTATTATTATTATTATTATTATTATTATTATTATTATTATTATTATTATTATTATTATTACTCACAACCGACCCTTTTTCACCTCATTCTCACCACTCACCGTTGTCGTTGTTTTTTAGTTCTGAAAACAAATCTTCTTAACAGTTTAACCCTGGCGGGACACTGACAGATTTTTCAACAGTGACGCGTCACTGCATTGTAGCGTGTCCATCTCTGGTCTGTTAATCGAGGTGTACTAAGCTTCTGAGAATATCGATCAACTTAAGTCGACAGCTTCTGCTGGGCACTGAGAAACCAAACTAGTGTGTCTATTTCGTGTCGCACTAATGAAACCTTTCACAACACACAGGAGGTAGATTTCCCCTGAAGTACGCAGCAGTGTGTAGAATGTTGAAGTGTCCTGGTAGCTGAATCCTGAATTCTCAATTAGTGATGTCATCTCGGTTATACCCCTGGAAACTGATCCCAGTATATTGTTGTTCCAATGATGGTTACAACATCAACGCCCCGATTGGATTTACATTTGTTGATTCTATTAGGTATTGTCCAGAAATGCCATATGTCATGTGAAAAGATACAGGGCAGGAAGGGTTTCTGAAATTCGGAATTTTGCTACACGTAGTCGATAAAGGCTATAAAAATAACCTCAAATTTTGCTCATTCTACTGATCTCGGCAACAAAGGTAAACCAGTGAGCAGTTGTGTACAAACGTATAAGCATACATTTGTGTTCCTCTATGTGCCGAAATACGAGGAAACATTTGGTTGTACTAATATCCGACATCTAGAACAAACAGTCCCGACGTCAATAACAACCCTAATAGTTCATGTAGTAGTCGGTAGCTTTGATTACTCGGCCAAGATAAATTTGAGTCCAAACGTGTGATGTAATTCTATGTGAGAGATTGCAAAGCTGGTGGTGTAACACGATAATGAGCTCGCCCACTGCATAACGGAAACGGCGGTGGTTCGACACGGACACAGATGAACAGGGCCGCGCGGATGTGCTGGATGCAGCGCTCTTCCGGCGGGATTGCACGTATACGATCTGTAAAGACGTAGAAAGAATGGAAACCCGATGAGCCGAAGTCCAGTAAGTGTATAAGCAGGTGCCAACACTTACATCAGAGAAAGTGGGAATGGTGGTCTCTGCCAATGCGTTACAGTGGGTCAGTTCAACCTGAATTTCATTTCACGTGCACGATCATCCCCCACCAGTAGATTAATGAAAGCTCAGGGAGGTGAATGAAAACAGCAAAAATCCGGTAAATTGGATTAGGAAGCAATGATTTCGAAAAACTAGACTGCCGACCCTGATTTGTTGGCTATATTGTCAACTAAATTGGTACATCGTCGATGAATAACGACATTCTTCGTTCACGTAGATTAGGATTTGGGAAAGAAATTTCCAAGGGATTACTGATACATCAATAATATAAAGGTGATTTTTCCCGTCCAATTCGGTTTTGTCCGACATTGACAGTGTTTGATCTTACGATACGGACTTACAAGAAGGGCGACAGATGCCCCTTCATCAAATACAAAAATAAACCAGCTTGATAAAAACCAAATATACACTGCTCATCATCAAAATCACTAGCCAATCATCCAACACTCGCAAAAGCAGTACACTTGCGAATCAAGCCAACTGAGAACCCGGTTGGGAAGGTATCAATCATGTATTTATCCAGGGACAGATTTCGGCTCACAAAGGCACATTCTGTGGGCCAATAATCTTTGTCTTTCTTTGTTTAAAAGAGGTGTTCACTTCAACAGACAGCACAGACCTCTAGTGTTTTTCCTTGTGCTATTGTAAGCCACAGAATTTCAATTTATTTTGCAATAATTATACGAAAACAGCCAATGCCAAGGTCGTGTTTATGCCTATAGTTCACCCGAATTTATCTCCAGAATCGTTGTTTGCCAGGGCTTCCATCAATCACCGTTCCTTTTCAACTTTGTCAATAAAATTACTCTAGAAAAACCCTTTTTGGTACAAGAATAAAGTATTCAGCTTTGTTGAAGCAGAAAACTGTCTAACAGTCCTTGCGATCGATTCTGTATTTTAGAGTACAAACCCAAGTAAGTTTCAGGATCTTCTAAGTAATCTGAACAACATTTTAGGATAAATGTGCTAAGGGACAGGACTGGCCCTGCACCAATCTCTACCCTAGCAAAGGAAATCTTGGCTGAAGTGGATAAGTGTCATCCAGTTTACAGAATACCCATTTGGTCTTTACCAAACTGAGTAAGCGATGGACTTGACACAGTATCTCCTTGTTCATCAAGATCGAACTGCAAACCGCAGCAGTCAGGTCCCTCTTCTCATATGGCTCAGAATGGTGACCGTTGAGAGGGAAGGTAAGCGAAGACTATCGGTGTGTGAATAGTGATTTCTTCGCAGCGCTGATCCAGTATGGTGAGAAAACGCTATCAGTCATGCTGAGGTATGGCTTAAGATGTTGAGATCTAGACATCCTTCACTGAGGCAGTCGCTTTGGGCAAATAGGTTATGGTGGTTTGCGCATGTGCTCTGCATGACCACAGATAGAATTACTCTGTGCGTGTTGTACTCCGAGGCATGTAGTTGTTGGGGGATGGGTTGAGCTAGTTAGCACATCATATCCTAGCAGAATAGGACGTATTATGTTTTAGATTAGAGGTTCACGACAGTAGGCTATCTATCATTTGTGATTACTTCATATTCTAGTAGTAAGTTACAATTTTTCTGATTCGAAAAGCTGCAAGATACCAAACAACATGAGATAACGGAAGCCTTGTGTTTTGGCTGAATGGACTGAACTGAGCTGTAACAATCCCAATTTTAACCAGAAGCAACTGTCTGTAGTGAAACTCATGGAATGTGTGATGAAAGTTTCCATGACAGAAACTTCAACCATCCATGAGAATCCGAAGATGATGGCCAAATCCAAAGTGAGTTCAGTCTGTTCAGTTAACGGACGAAAATAACTTATCATTCACCTTGATACGAGGAACTTTTGTTTTTTTAAAAAAGGAAAATTTGTCGGAATTTCCGTTTCGAGTAAAATAAACTTCCACTGGTCGAAAACTACAAGCTGACCAAACTAACATTTTGAATAGAATCTTAACTGCCGTGCACACCGCTCAAGTACTGCGGAAAACCCTAAGTTTCAACGGTCCACTGGATGGTATAAAAAGGGTGGAAAAACTGACTTCCCCAGGTAAATTTACTTTCATACTGCTCATAAGAATTGAACTAAAGCTACTTAGAACATTAGGTGGGTAATAATCTCAATAAACAGTAATCTTCGTTGGCTGCAATGACTTTATAAGCACTGATTTTGGCAGTACCCATTTCGTTCCACAAAATAATTTTCCCTCCAAAGCAATATTCAGTTTCAAGACAGAATGATGTCTGTTTCGGTGAGGAATTTTACCAAATAAAACTAAACCAAACTCTAGTAATCCAACAGACTGGTTGCAAATTGTGGGTCTCTCAGACACGGCTTTTTGTTTCACGACAAAATAATTACTCACAAAAAGCTGTTACCTCCCCGTGAGTAAAAGTGTTGTTGTTGGAATATGCATAACAGGACGGAAAGTGATAAAGTCTGGAAAGGCCTAACCAACAACTCGCTCCAAGTACACTTTTATCAGGGAGCAAATACTGGTGTTTTCAGAAACAGAACAAAACCACAACTGCTGAAATACTTCGCACATTAAGAACGCAATACCTACGGCAGAATCTCTATTTTGCTTACAAATCGCTTAACAGTTTGCTAGTTCGTGTTCTTCATAATGGCCGTGTTTTGTACTCGACTACTGTTCAGTAGATAGAATCGGAATAAGATTATTTTTGTGGGTTGGCCATTTGGAAATATTCTACAAGGTTCCCTGAGAACTGCCGCTTTATCATCTCGAGTGTAAGTTTTCATTCTGATTTCCATTCCCCTCGTTTGCTACTGCAAGTTTCGCTGATGTCGCTGTCCTGTTATTACGACACTATGATTTTTCAGAGTTTCAACACTCTTCTAACCTTTTACTGATCTCGGTTGAGTAGATCGTGTTTCATCGTTCTGTTGTTGCCATTCACCGTATTGTGATCAGCTTTTCGTACTAACCAAAGTGTTCAAATTTGGGCTGGTAAAACGATTGGAAAGATCTCCAAGAGACCTATATGAGCACATAATTTGCATCCCCAACCATGGTAGATCTCGGGTCTTAAAAAAGTAGTTTATCCAAGTTTGCATTTGCGTTGCAACTTCGAGTAAGATTTGATTCACGGCAGTATTATTCACGTCCACGACAAAGTAAATGCTTTTGTAGCGTTCCATAACGGGGGTAGTAACTGACCAGAAACTGTTCTTCTTAGAGAAAATCCCACGAAAAGCAGACTGTACTGCACAGATTTTTCTGCCCTGAATAAAATGAGAATTATACAACAAATGCCCAAATGGTTCTACTTAGTTTTGCTGGATAGTTCATCATTCACAATATTATTGTTATGCGGTCGTCCACACTGTTAAATTTTCGGTTATGGCATGGAGGGTTTTACAGCGTCAGTAAACTAGCATATTTTTGTTCGTGTGATTCCTATGTAGTCAACAAAGCAACCATGGAAAACTAATCCAAGATTAAAGTCAATGATAATTTATACGAGAGGAAATAATCATAATTGGGGATAAAGGTTTGGTTACCAGAATTGTGCTCAACCGTTTTTCATTCGAAATCATTGCACACTTCGGGCTTATGACGGGGGGTGACTTGAGCTAGTCGTATTTCGGCAATCTCTCATCGGCTGTGCTGTGTACGACCGTATACGAGTGGCTTGGAATTGAATATTGCCTTTGCTAAACAAAGCACCGCCTAACTGATGCTCTGAATGATTTGGATTTAGTTTATAAAGTCACCATTGTGATGTAACTAATCATCAGTGATTGTCTGAACGATTAAATAATCAATCACATTGAATGCATTACGCAGCAAAATGGTCCACCATACAAACCTATCTTTACAAATTTTCTATTCATATTCGGTAGGGGAAGTCGTTCGTTTCCACTTTTTGTAAAAAAAAAACCTTTGGCATTCTACTTTAATATAGTACTTTGAAGTCAATATTCAGTTACTGAGTGAGACTCTTGTATGCAAGAGACCTCAGCACGAGTTTTGCTGGCTTTCTGCGGTTATGACCCGGACTTCATATGAACAGGTGTCAAATAGCATCTCCTTTATAGAGCAAATGTTTCCACCACATATCTGAAAGTTCACGATGAACATATATATATATATATATATATATATATATATATATATATATGGAAACAATACAATTTTTGACCTGCCGAACAACACCACCTTGATCCGTGTGCACTTTTCAAAGACTGCGGGGTCGGAATCTATCTTGCTTTTTTCGACGTGTTATAAAATGTAACCCACGAGGGAGAAACAACTTGTCACAAATGAATCATCTGAGCCCTTCTTGAACTTGTCTTTCTTTCGATAGAGTACAACCTTCAGTACAGCAGGGAAGTAATGTCTATGTTCAAATTCACGAAGTTAAGAATGAACAACTATCAATGAAACCGAATTAAACTAGTTATCCGGAGCACAGTAATATCAAGACCGAAAAGACCATGATTGTTCCTACTTGATCAGTTATTGCTTAATGAGCTTGATACCGTGAGTAACCATATTGCTGAACTGATCAGTTTTCATAATAAGAATCATGAACCTTTTTTTCAGGTTGACCAATCGGGTGGCGCCTTGACTGGAAGAGCAGTGTGAGTGATTTCTTGATACTGTGTGGCAAGTGACTCTTCAAAATAGTCCACTGGTAACTTATTTGTTTTTTCAGACAGAAATGGTGGGCGCGAAGTTCAAACTGCTCTGGGAAATTCTCTTCGAAAGACACATAACCCACCTGTTGAGCCTGTTTAATACAAAAATCTAAGAACATATGCCATCCACCAGGACCTGTCGAATACACCAAACCAGTAGATTGCATTCTTCCTTTTTAATTGAAAATAAAAGGAAAAAACTATTTCGTTTCTCCCCATATATATTTTTGTACACGAACCGTTAAACAACACCAAAAACAACAGCAATAACAAAGAAAATCATTTCGACGCATTAAGGGTTTTTCTTCGAGTTTGCGTATGAAATGTGACAAAATATTTTCACATGAAAATCGGAAACATGTACAAAAAAGAAGAATGATGCAGCGTGATCAGATCCATTCCACACACGTAAAGATGCGCGCGAGCATAAACATATGCAAAACCAAGTTGTGGTCCCAACAATAATAACATTCTCGTAATCACACTGGGAGGGGAGAAAGGCAGTACCCACAAGTTTACACAGAAGCCAGCGCGCAGATCATAACTGGAATCATGTCGATGTTGACACCGAAACATTAAAAAAAACAGTAAAATGAGCGAACTGATGAGTAAGGATTAGTTTAGTCTTCATGTGTCATCACAAGGGTTTCACAAGCACATAAATACAAAGATTTCCAGCTTTCTCCTTATTCACTCCGAGCTCACCCCAGTTGCAAAAGGCCATAGAAGAATCCGACAAATCACTGCTACAACCGCTTCTTGAGTAGCCGAGTTTTTTCAGAAACGAATCCTTTTTGGGGAAAAAAACACAAACGGGTGGAGAGGGGGAATAAGTACACAAGTCGGTCAGTTTGATTACCAATATTCGTACATTGTTCTTCAAAACTGATTTTTAATACATCTGGCTCAACACTTACCATCAGAATTCGGTCCTCCCACAACAAATGATATGCTCCAGGGGCAGCCATTCGTTGAAATGCTTTGGTTACTTCTGTAATCAATTTCCGATTGATATCCTCAGTTTCAGCAGTTCTTAAAGTAGAAACAAACGATTGTGCAGATTCAAGCAATCGGTTCTTCGTTCTCACGTGGTCGTAACAGCGGCGGACAAAAGCCAACACGTTTGTGATATTGCCAGGTGCGTATAAGGATGCTAAAGCATTGATTGGTAATGCCATATTTGCACCGTGCAACTCAGTGTTTTTCGGACTATCGCCGACGGCTACCTGCAATTGAGATTGGAGTATGAAGGAGGACGAATAGAATCAATGATTTCTAATGGCGCTTCCGTGGAGCTGGGCAGAGAAAAGGTAGGTAGTGTTGCTTTTGGTAGTTGAGAGTGTAGAGATATAATAATAAGAATACGAATCATACTTACTACGGACAAACTTGGTTCCACTTGCATCCATGCAAAATACATATGCGTATAGTAGAGGAACTGTGCAATATTCAAGTCGTACACTTGCGGCTTGTTTTGCATTGTTTCTTGGGTGAAGTAGTGAACCAGGTGATAGAATGGGACGGACGTTGAATTGACGAAAACAATTTGGTCCGAAGAATTAGTCGCGTGAGTCCGCTGCGTGGCGGAGTGCAATTCCTGTAGCCTCATGCTCATCGACTGGGTCACACTGGTTCCGAACGTCAGCAGAATAAAATAGAACCACCAGGACCACAATGATAATGGCATTGTATAGGAAAAATCGCAAGGTGCAATGCACTCTGGCTGACCAGTTGGATATTTCTCGAAAAGAGACGCGAGGCTGGAGGCCTGGATACACGAAAGGAAACGGAACAGTCTAATAGTCTGAAATGGATTCACACCAATTATTTATATACTGCACCAGTTTACGTCTACAAGAACTAAACTCTGTCTTCCGGCTCACACAGAAGCTGGCGTGTGTGCGTGATTTTGTGTGTGTATTTGTATGTCGTTGGAAGAATGATCGGTTCCGTGCACTCGTGCGCATAAGCACGACCAGAATGCTTGCCTGTGAATGTATGTGAAAGGGAGAGAGGGAGAGTGTGTGCTTATGAGAGAGCGACGCAGGGATAACGGGACATACACACACGCCCGCACATACACACAAACACACAAATCTTCTTGTTTTACACAAAGTAGACCCCGGGGATGTTTGCAGTGCAGAAGTGTGAGACTGATTCCCCTTGTTCAGCTACTCTCAGGCTAACTTGGTTTGAAAGGGCGGACGCTGCGACCAGCTGAATTTGTACGGCCAGCATATGTATGGTCTGTCCAAGTTTGCGGAACCACTCGGTCATCGGGACTGAAAGCAGCCCCGGTACCGTTAGTGTAAGGGTACCAACAGTCCTAACTAGTGATGGGTATAGGGAGCTGAGGTCCTTGATACTACTGGGCTGGAAACCAGGAGAGGTTAAGAAACGGTCCAATAAGAATCGAATAGTGACCACAATGGGTACCACAGGGGTTCGAAATTCCTATCATGCTTTTGAATATTCACGTACCTGTTAAACGAAAATTTCTCTTGAGTGACTCATGCCATCGAAGATCAACGCCGATTTGGGGACTGAGGGAACAAGCCTGGGATTTCTGGTACTATGTCAAACATCCCAAAAAAGCCTTTTGAAAAACAAAAATTGGCGAACAAACTCCTTTTCAGCCATTCCTAATTATTTCGATAAAACATAGTATGACAGGGTACTTAAGGGTTGCAGTCAAGGAAGTCATTGTTACGGGTTAATATTCATATGTATTTTATCTCAAATTTATCCAGAGACTTGATGTGAACGGATTATCACAAACTCAGTACGGTAGCTGTCTGTCAGCCTGTGCCTAGCTGTTTCGTGAAGAACAATCCGAGGTAGGCTGGGTACATGTTCAAACTGCTTCTGAGCTCAATAAAAGAGAGTTGTGGATGAGAACCACTGAAAACGATCTAGTTTGTCGGGTTGTGATTTTCGATTCCACAGAAATTCGAAGCCTAATGGATTTGAATGTCTTTGCTTCTTTTGAACACTTTAGGGTGTATACATGAGAATTTCGAAAAACAAAAGTTTGGTGAACAATCTTGCTTTTAGTGCTTCACCTACTGGCCAAGTACAGCGTATTATATAACTCACGAAACAGTAGAGGGAGATAGGAAAATTCGTTGTTTATGTTAAGAAGACGGTATGTTGGACAGCACTGAAAGCAAGCTTGTTCGTTAAATTATTTTTCTTCCAATAAACTTATCGGGATTACTTACTCACTGTAAGAGAATATCCCTCAAATCAGTTTTATCGCATCCTTGCTTTCCATACTAGGGCGTGAGTGCAGCAGAAGGGTTGCATATCAAAATTTACTCAAAAACCCATTGCACTGATACGGACAGTCGGCGATCATGATGCTGAGACTCAAAATGGAATGGTAAACCAGGTGAAATCCCCATCAGATTAGCCGTAGTAACAAGCTTAAGGACACTGGGCATTGGCCTCAAAAGCTATATATATTCACGCTATCCAAGCTCTGTACTTTAGAGGTGCTTGAGGCTCTTATCACTAAAAATAAGCGATAATAAGTGATTGGTATCGAAGTGAAAGGAAAGTGAGTAGTATTTTCTGTGGGAATAGTTGTGTTTGCTGAGACTGGGTGGATGAACCAAAAAATATTAAATGGGTACAAATTGTTAGTTATCAGGTTGTGGTGGAAAGTTTCATGCGCGATGGTGAGATTTTGCAATTTCACTTTTTCAATAATACGTTAACAAATAGTTCGAACTTTTATTGATTCATTGATCATGATCAGGATACCAGTTGTCCTGTTGCGCATGGTCAGCTCCCGAATTGGGGACATTAAATTACCTAGAAGAGGGGGGGGGGTTAGACCGAGATTGATTTGTGGCAGTGAGAGCATCTGCTAATTTATTCTTCCGACAGAATACATCTCATAAGGACTAACATGGTGGAAGCAATTGACTGATATTTTTATTTTGGCTCCCCGTAATCATGTGATGATAAGAAAATTGAGCCGATAAGCCTAAGTGGTAAGAATGGTGTGAAGGAAAATGCACGGATTGTCACATCACTTGATTCCGAAAACCCTCCACAATTCGGTTTCGGGAATGTCTATATTGTGCCCTCTAGTTCAAAAGTGCAAAGTCTAAAACGGTTACATCTGCGGGTTAAGTATCTTCTTTCCATAGGAAGGAATGACTTCTCATAACCGTGGTTTACCTAATTTCTGACCATACGATTCAGTTTCATTGAGGAAATCTAACCGAGAACATCAGTAGCCGTTTCCGACCAATGTGACTTTTCGAGGTTGTTAGAGACATAGATACTTTATTTAAGAACTAACGCTCGTCAGGCTGTTCTGAGAATTACCGGTTCGGTTAAAGCAATACTGACAAGGGTAGAGTAATCGAAAACACTACATTATTTCACGTCGCTTGAGAGTCAAACGCCGTACCACAGGAGATATTTATCAACAACTCTTGAGTGGCTATCCCTCGCATTGTATGAATAGCGGAATGTCGGATACTTTAACTCACACATCTTACCAGACGCCTGTAGCTTGAAACTGAATTTCAGAAAGTGGTGTGAAAAGGATTTTCGAATCAACACCGACAAGGAAGCATCTTTAGACCCAATAAGAATGTACAGTAAAAGTACTGTATACGAGTATCGGAAACATGTTATCGCTAGAGCATGTGATAGTCCAATTTCGACACTTTGAGAGCCTTGACACGAATTCTAGAGGAGACGTGATCAAATGGGCTTGGTGGGTCCAAAGCAACTAATCCAGGTTATGTAATGTCCGCATCCCACTAAATGGCAAACGAGAGCTTGACAACTAACCATTCATTTATGGGCGACTCTTGGTCTTCCGGTAAACTTCAAGTTACCGTAACGAAGCGAGGCTAGTTAAACTTCATTCGTAAGGCAAGCAAAGAAGAATGAAGCTGTCCGCTGAGGAAGTGCAGAGTAAGTCGAAACAATAGATCTGAACACGAGAACGAAAATCCCAAACTCAGAAGAATGACTGTCAAGAGTCAATAGTACGAAAGACCTTACTAGTCAACTTACTGAGAGCAAAAGGACTGGTGTCTAGGCGGATCACAGGCACTAAGTAGAATGATTACTAGCAAGGGGAGCTCCGTGTTACAACTTTACGTTGACGAACAAATTACGGCTTTTGATATTCTCGATCGAGCGGAATATTAGTGAGAGGAAAACCACACATCAAGATTTTGCCATCCAATAAAAAATGTACTAACTGACTATTCTTGCTTGCATTTCAACCCTCAGGATACCATTTCCTATATATCAAGCAGAGATTTACAACCAGCTGAGGGCTGAAAAACCCAAGAACACAGTGGTGTTTATTCTGAGAATCCTCCTGTAGGTCAACGGGCATCGGAAGCTGCTTGGACTACTATACATTTATTCCAATTTCCTCTTGCTCATATTTTGATTTTCAACCCCATAGAGGAGGCATTTAGTTGCATTTAAATTTCGGTAGAAGTGTTTACTGGGAAAGATCAATAGAACACCGGGAAAACAGTCTGGTAGGAGACAGGTTTTTTTATTACCAGAATTGTGCCGCAAATTCATTCAGGGTATCACAACAACTGCACGTGCTTCGTATGATGGGAGCAGTTTCGCATACATGCAATCATCCAAAGATCTTTCAGATTTATAGTAATATTTCTATGGATAAATAAATTTTCTAAGTTATATTTTCATACAGAATTCATTCGTTGGTGATGAAAGACTATTGAGTTACAGTGCAAGGCTCATACCACTGGTCAAGGATCTTAAACTACTAAATTTTAGCCGCACGAGGATGTACCATTACATTTATGGTTATTGTGTATAGCAAAAATGCTATTACCAAACTGTGCTACGACCACAGAGCACGAAAACGAAAGGAAACCATGGTTGTCCGTTATCTTCGCCTTCTATGATTGTTGGCAGCCCATCTCAAGAGCCAGCCTAAAGTATCTTCCTTCTTTTTGACTTATATGTGACGGTTTTTGGTTACGGTATCTGTTCCACTTCGATTCTGGTAAGAAGAATGCCGCTGAAGTTTATTTACACGCCCGCGTAACTTGCAACCAAATTTGATTAAGTAAGCTTCAGTTTCTAACGGAGAGAATACCCGCCATGGGAGTCGATTTCTGTGCGGACAACAGGTTGTCACCGTGCAAAAGACAGTGATGGAAGGGCGCTATATCATGTTTTGATGATTTCAGACTAGTCGATAAATGCCAGACGGAACAGCCTACTAGTAATTCGCTCGATTCCTAATCATCACTTTCCTCCTTCTTGTTTGAGTCCCATGGAAGGCTAGTGGATGCCAGTTGCAACTGATTATTCCTAATATTCCAGATGAAACTCCTATACAGTGCTTTCATGGTCTCTAGTGATGAGCTGATCAATAATGAAACATTTTTATCTAATATCTTATGAAAAAGGGGGAACATTCGAAGACTCCGAAGTGATTTCATTGTTTAGTTGAAAATTGATACTGAATGAAGAGTTAAACTATCCACAATCATTCCTATCAAAGAAAGAAGTCTGACTTGGTGATTTTAGATATTGAACAAATTACACTCTGGTTTCCACGTTTGATCTATTAAGGTTCTTAGTCTGCTCTCACTCTAATTCTCAGCATCACCATTACCGGTTCACCTTGACGGGGCAGTGAGCATCAATGGCTACTTTATCTACATCTTTCACTGTACGCACGGGGAATATGTAAAGCGAGGTGGATAGAAAATTTTCATTGTGTCACAAATTACCCCACTTTGACATGGAGTTTAGTCATATCAGTGTTTTGACTCAGTAAAATATTGCTTCATTAGTCCACTGAAAGTTATATGCCAAAACAACTCCAACGTACTGAACTTGATAAAGGGGATAAAAAGCAGTTTGGCAGCCTAAACCGCAATAAGAAGGCCGAGAGGGAGAGAAAAAGGATAGGAAGAAGACCTGTAAGAATAACAATAAACATAACATTTCCGGTTTAGGAGCATCCAAAAAGCGGCCATAAGTGCATTTTAAGTCAACCAGATTTCTCCCCCCCCCCACCTGAGATTTGGACTTCATTGAACCGATGGCCTTGAACACTTACTGTTTCCATTGGCGAAGAAATGAGCTCTTCGCATTTCCTAATCACTTCAAAATTTCTCAAAGTTGAAATTTTAGCTTTTAACTGTCATTTTATTGTCAGAATCCTGGTGACTTTGCTCTTTATGTCTGTGCTATAACCACCAAATGCAACAGCTCAGAGCCTACGAAGTACCGCTTTTTTGTCTATATACTCCATGAACATTTTGTAGGGTAGCATTGGGGAAGAATTCAAGGAATAATTCCCTCATAATTTTTCCCACACACTTGTGATTGCGTCAGCCTTCTACAAGGTAAATCTTATGACACCCGGAGAAACTCGTTAATTTATATTGTGACTTGTACCTTTAGTTTACTGAATTCTCAACCAAGTTTGCAACACAAAATCAAAAGAAAGACTGCTGGGAGTGGAAATTTCGTTTGCGCACAAGGCCAAAGAAATGGTTACTCACGGAATACTCATTCAACAGACACGAGATTACGTTGCTTTTGGTATATTAACTAATACGTTGAACGAAATTCAGAAATAAAACCCTTTTTTATGAATATTGCGAAAGTGTACTATTTACAGTTATATAATTCATGATTTGATTTCCAACTGAAGCCTAGCGGATACGGTATGCTAATAGGTGGCCCCAATTCAAACAAAATAGAGCGGTTTCAATTGATCCCATGATTTCCAGTTTTGAGTTGATACTGTACCTGATGAATCATTTCATAAACAAACTTCACCGCCCACTACCCAGAAGAGTAGTATATTACCCAACTGATGTTTTCCTCCTTTTTTACTGTCTGCCTCAAAATGAACTCGCGGCTGAGGGAGTGAAGAATGAATGATGTAAAGTAAAGTTCAGCAAAGTGAACAGATTTCAATATCTGAAGGATCCTAATAGGCACTGAAGCATGGATAGCGCCTGTGTGAGTTCGAGTCCCGCCAGCTTCAACGCCGTTCACTACCTGGAGCACTTTTAGAAATTCATGGTATGTCAGACACTGGACAGGACAGCCGCAAGACAGAAAATATCCTTCTTTGTTCCAGTTTTTGGTGTAGACGATTCATTCGAGCTTTCTCAATCCAGTCAACAAGCTGCATCCTTTTTGGGACATAAAACTCTGGAGTCGTATGACTTTCATGCAGTGTTTTATCGTCTATGTTTAGACCCATGAAGTCGAGACAAAAACCAATCCGGTTTCGTCTGATGGCGTGAAAGTCAGTGCGGAACTGTGCCACCTTTTCTTTATGATTTATTAAGATCCCTCAAATTCCATCACGTTCAGAACAGTATTTTGCGTCTTTCTTGCAGGTGTTTTCGTCAAACATGACAGTACTACAAATCTGAGGCATCTAGCACTATCAAACTCACCAAGGTCATAGTCCGATCCCATGATCCATCCGTCGATGTCTGTTCAAACCTCCTGGTCAGAAGCGTACGATTTGTCGGACATCGGTCCAAAATATGACCTTTGCACTAGCTAATCTCATGTCTGGTAGCCAGTATGAATTCTAACACACCCATTTCGTTGGGACAAAACCAATACCACGGCTGACGGCTGACGGCTGACTGGATGGGACCGGGGACAGCTAACACGCTTTTCTGGACCACCGCTCTTGTCCGTATTCGCAGCTGACGTCTTCACCCTCCTTTTCATGTTGCCTTTGCCCCTACCGACAAAGCGACCTTGTCTGAAAGCAGAGTCTGCCGATGCATCCACACCCACCGTCCGAATAAATCCTATCCCCTGCCTTCTCTCTCCCGATGAAACCCACTTCTAACCCCATACTTGGCGCATCTGCCTCCGCTGCACAAAGCCATGGGCGCACGTCCGACAGTCAGATCAACGAGTCTCGAACCCCGGCACAAATGAAAGCCCCAAAGAAGGCCTGGCACAATGAGTTCTATCCTCTTGGTCTGAACAAGGATACCGATATTCGTCTACCGGCACAGAGGTCGTCCCAATGACAGTCAATACATGGAATGACGCATCAAAGAATCGACCTATAGTGTACGCGAGAGCTTTGCTAGGCCAAAAAGAAACCAAACAGCCACTTTGATTTTTCGTTACCCCAATCCGATTCAACAATAACCTGATAAAAAGAAGACTAATGCAAACTGCAAGTGCTACCTCAAAAGCCGTCCGAAGGGGGTACGCTGGTCTCGGCTGTATCACTGCATCCAGCAAGACTTCGAGAGAGAAAGATAGGACAAAGCATCGTACAATTAAAGTTACTGTCGGTGACTGGGGGACTAGATCATCGAGACGAGCTCATCTCATCGAACAAACAGAGCGCTGCAAACTCCACCTATATTTCATTGCTATAAGATATGAGTTTCTGGTGTCAGCCTGGTCTTTCCCCCTGTTATTCAAAATGTAGCAGCAAAAACGACCTAACAGTCTGAGTAAAACGGTGAACAAGCTGAGATAATTCGGATGGAATAAGCTAACCAATCTATGCTGGAGTTCCCGGTTTGATTGTAACATACAACTTCGGTACTGAAGTGGTGGCACACCTCTGTTTGAACTCGAATCAATCGAAGTTTCACGACTCCCATCTTATTTGATTGGATTATTTGAATATAGTATACAGTAGAAAGGCAACCAGTCCTTTCTTAACTGGAAACAATACAATCCAATTTTTTCGGATTGACTAACAGAAAAAGGGAAAGCTCTGACGAACTCTATAGATTGTAACCCTTTCGCAGTAGGCTGAGTTTCGTGTCTTTATTGAACATGTATACGGGGCTTCTAAGCTGGGGCGCTAAGCTCTTAAACCACAAAAATAGGATACTACTCACTTTCTCCACGCTCAAAGCATGAACTCAGTGGCCATGGTATACAGCTAATCATAAGGGTTCACTAAAGTGTCAAAGGGAAACATGAAACGTGACGTGTTGTAAAGGCGTCCCGGAACTTCAGATCACACCTGTTTGTTAAATAGGCACGTATCTCTCCTGCTAGTGCAACGTGTCACCCCATCTCTGTTGCTTTGGGTTCATTACTCTGGCCGTGTATAGTGCCTTAGTAAGGTAACTGAAAAATTTCGTCGAATCTGTTAACAGGTAATCTAGACATAAATGACTGAATTGTGAAGCTTTTTGACTCGCATCCCACTAAACTGGATTAATCGTTTACATTATCATCATCAATGATCTGATACGGTTATTCCAATTACAAACCAGTGGCACTTTCCAGAAATTGGCAGATTCTGAGTGACGTTTTTGATTACAAAACGGTTTACGAGTTTACCAATGTATCGTGTTTGGAGAAACTAAGCTCTTCCTAGATGAAAGTGACGTACATTGTTCTTTAGGTTACACTTTCATCGACTGTTTTCGTAAAATATACTGGCTATTCCTTCTCATCTAATAGTCACGCTATTCCTAAAGTTATTACAGTTCAAACATCTTGTCGAGTTACTATGGGAACATTTGTAGCAGTATAATTTTGAAAGATCCGGTAAGGTCAACTTAATGACTTGTTGGAATTTAGTATTCTAGAAATTTTCGTATAATTCCACCCATCCACATTGGATCGCATCGTTAACTCGGACAAATAATTGTCTATATGCTGCTCTGACACTAAATGAAACAAGCACAAATCCGTTCTGTAGTGTGGTTTGTGATTGTTTCAGGGTAGATTCGAGTTTGTGATTTGTTTGTTTAGACGAATGTGCACACTGGAGTGTAAGACAGTGGGAAGTAAATTGTGAACCGTGGTTGTTTTAGTCAGATAGGTTTCCCGGTCAGTGGTTTAGTTTGATAAAGGCTTTCTGACTGCAGCCAACGAACAAGGTTCTCCGTTGGAACTGCACGTCATTTTGAATCCGATATTTGGTGCAGATTTATTTGCTCTGTGGAAGAATAGTGTTCCGACCAGTCTGAGCTAGCAAGCCATTAGCAGTATGCTAGAGAATTGTGAGTATTTGATTTGCCGAAGTCCTCAGTACAGTGCAGTACAACACAAGTAACATCCACTGTAGGGTGCTCTACGGTGGACAACTCTAAACTGCATGGTTTCATCGGGACACTGGTTCCGTGATATAAACGTAACTTCAGGCCAGTACCATGCACTTCTCGTGATCTGCAGTTTCCTCCTGTTTTTATGAGAAGATTGGAAGGAACTCTGCCTAAATACCATTTTGTCTATGCTTTGCCGTATTCCAATAACTATTTTTATTCTCTTCCAGCTGGCTGGGAAAATTTATAAGTTGGAATTACGAAATTGGTCAAAAAAGTACAATTTTCTCATACAACCTGTTGCACAGTAGGGTTTTGTTCTTCTTCAAGTCTTGAAGAAAAAAAGGCGGGCGGCGAAATGTAACGCGAATAGGATATCAATCGACCATCCATGTAGCATTTTTGCCCCATTTACTGAGTTCGGAGAAGAAACGATTTTTCTCGATCGATTTGTAGCCGGATTGAGAACGTGCTTTCCCTGTTACAAGGTCCCCCTTTGAGAAAAACGAGCTTGGGAAACAGAGAGCAGTAGTAGTAATTGTCATCCGTAGTAGTAGTAACATTACTGTGGTTGAGTACGCTCTGAACTAAGCAAAAGTAATATCCGAGATTTGTGACCATTACTGAACACAGAGTAGCAAAGTTACAAAATGACGGGGACAAACACAGTGGGCTAGAACACAACAAACAATGCGATGACACCCTCCAACTGAATAAATACCGGGTTATCGTGGGCTGTACCGCACTGACGTAGATGAGATGTTATTTGTGGTATACTTTGTGAGTTTTACTCCTGAAGCTTGGGTTCGAACAAATAACCCTTTGTCCTGCACTTCTTCTGGATTACAGTAGTAGTAGTAGTAGTAGTAGTAGTGGTAGTAGTAGTAGTAGTAGTAGTAGTAGTAGTAGTAGTAGTAGTAGTAGTAGTAGTAGTAGTAGTAGTAGTAGTAGTAGTAGTAGTAGTAGTAGTAGTAATACTGACGGACAAATGTTTCGGTGGTTTCATGAAAAAAATCCTTCTTCATCCTTTGCCCTATTATCTATTTTACTGAACTAAAATTGGATTAGTATAAATTTTAGCAGCATAGCCGTGCGGAGCTTTCATAGGATTCCGCTCTTGATGCAACATCATCTCCTTTAACATGATTATTATAAAAATCATCATCCAGCTTTCACCGAAGTAAATGAAATTCCACATCTGTGTGTTTTGGACCATTGGATTACTTTAAAATTAAAACTGGGAACAACTGATTTTTTGGCATTGGTAAAAATGTCATGACTTCAGGTACATTTGTTCAGTTTTCTATCATTCTGATTGGATTTGACGGATCAGAATCAAGTCATCGCTATTGTCAGTGCATCCTTTTCTCATGAGACTGTAACAGACTGGCTTGCCCCGTTTTTGACTTTTTTAGACAGTCTGATTGGCCCAGGAAAACTGCCAATCGCCACAGATATGATCAGAGTGCAATACGGTTTTATTGTGCGCGGCATTATTTCTGGTATCTTTGGACTTTTCATTCGAAACTACTTATTTAGCCTTTCCAAAACCAAGAACTCTTTTTCAGATGTGATACATTTTCATGCCGGACTATTAGTTTGCCGATGGTTGACTACAATTGCTTTACATGCACATTTTAACCGCCAGCAGTCACAGCTGATGATCTTCAGACAAATCTCTATATGGATCAGTTTATCAAGAAGGCTTCATCAGCCAAATCCGAAGTTCCCTTCATCAGTGAAAAGTACTGGATGCACAGTACTGGTTCTCCCAAGCTTTTTGTTGTAAGTTCTGGGTACAGTATATTTCTAGCCTCTGATTTGCTCTTTGTACTTTTAACCGATGATCTCAGATCCAGTACTACATGTTTATATCATCCTATTCAGCCGTCGACAGTGCAGCTCACATCGACCTGATGTGACAAATACTAAAGTATGTCAAAGCTTGTTTTACGGTGCTTAAGAGTCTGACTCCCATTAGGGTTCTTTATCTACAAGCACAGGCGTTCGATTGTTCTGGACCCTCATGTTGTTCTTCTGACAAAATATATGAACTGGTTTTCCGAAAATTTTAGCAAGCATTGCAGTCATACAGACAATCGTGTTACCAGGCAAAAACTTGCCCCAATGACATAATCATCATGCAAAGTTGAAAGTAGGACCGAACTACTAAGTATAATATAACGGAAAAAGGAGGTGAATTGTACATTATACTTGATTCAGGCTCCTTGAATCAGCGATACATTTTACTAAATATAGCTGGATTCTCTTCGATTACACATTGTTGCAGATTACCCTAAACTAATTTCGTTTTCTCAAACCGTCTACATGAAACAAGTTCATAAGAGGATCATACCAATTACCACGGAATCTGACTGTTTGATACTATTTTTAGTATCCGGCGTGACTAAAAGAGGAAGAATAATTTTATCGTGTTCATACAAATTGCACATGTATTTTTTTATTATGAGAGTAACAAAAATATTATTCACTCCTTCCCCACTGTCTTGTAAAAAGTGCCTACATTGAATTTATTTTAATCAATAACCGACCCATGGAATATTCTGTATCGTTACTTTCTTCTGGAGGCTGTCGAGTGGTTAATAGGACTTTGTTCCATGACCCGATTGGTTGCCATGCTCAATCTAATTAGACTATGTATTTCTCCACCTCCCACGCTCTCCATTTCATGATCTTGGGGTTCATGTTTTCGGTCATCACTGACAGTGCACAAGAGCCAATCGACTCCGGGCAAATCCCTTCCAATTCACCCGTGCTCAGGTATGGGATGAAAAAAGAAACTCACTCTGGCCAAACACTGAAATATTGGTTAAATTGGGTTCAAGAGCACGCGCGTTAGATTTATGCCATCGGAAAATTTCTGATAAAATGGACCTATCAAAGTCAAATTGGAAGTCAAATTTGTAAGTTTACTTTACCGTCATCTAGCCATAAACTTGTACATTTGATCTATCCTCGTCATATTGCTTAATAGTACCGATTTTTCTTCTTCATATCATTAGCTCTAGGTTTGAACCGCTTTATTCAATTTCTATTCAAGTCCCGTGAAGACAATTGGATGGAGGTAAGACATTTTTGACCATCTCAAGTGACTTCGTTTTTTCAGTGTGTGAAAGCCCACCAAACAATAACTCCTCGAACGAATAAAAAACCTGTTGGAAGACCTTTTGCCAAATGTGATCACATGTAGCAGTTGGTGTGCATCTTTGAAATCTCGAAGGGCAGGAGAGTGAATTAGTGAAAAAACAGACAAATGCTTGGTGCTGGTGAAATCACATGCACACTCCACGTACATTTCAGCCGATAACCACCTGGAGGCGAACCTGATGACCTCGTTCAACAGATGTGATTAGGAATTCAACGGGGACACAGAACTAGTAGATTGCGATTTGATGAGACATCGTTTAACGGATGATAGTCAGACGGATGGAAGGCAGGAAGGAAGAACCGAAACAGATAATTCGATTAATCCCTGGAAAAGTTCCTAAGAGGGTACAAAATGTCAATAAACCCATCCCTACACCAGTGGCTTGCTAATGCAACGGCCTTAGTTGTTATTGACTCATTTCTTATACTCATGAATGTGTTATTGAACAGTGTTCAAGTCTCATGAGATTCAAGAACAAAGTTGACTCAAGCTGAACACTCCGATTAGAAGCAGCGGTCTCTCGTTCATGAAAAGCACAGGGATGGCGTGAGATTCAAGGAATTCTAAGCTGGAACAGAGAAACGTAATCGCATTCCATGACTCGAGGATAAGTATGATCCTGATTTCCAAGAAAAATTTCAGACCCATGATGGTTATTCCTAACATTTTCAAGGATCCCGATCATCTTGCTGCTGAAGAAAAGTGTGTAGTTTGAAGAAGAATCTCCAAGAAGGCTACGAGGTGACTCCTGTGAGGTGCTTTGAATCAAATGATGAGGGCACCGAAGCTGCAGAAGTCCCTCCAACTGAACGTAAGAGTTCCCCGTCTACCGTAACCTTTTCACTCTGTCCCAAATCTGTGATATAGAAGGATAAAACTAATGCCCTAGATGATAGGCTGCCATTTCGCAGACCAAGATGAAAGCGGCAGAATAGATATCATTTGGAGTACTAAGTTTATTAATATGACGTGTACCGATAAGAAAAAGTCCATTTGCGACAGTTTTGATGGAGTGATGTACTACTGGCACGACTTCAGGAAAAAGCAACCTGAATCTCAATTGTCTAGCCTTCGGTGGTGGCTCTGAGCTACTGTTTTTGATGATGAAAAGTCCCAGCTGGAAGTCTTGGAGGGGAAGCAGAAGGCCGGCTTATATACTAGAAAAGTGGACAAATTTTTACTTCGGACCATTTCGAAAAAATGGCTGAGGACCACAGAAAATCAACATTCATGTATATAGCCAGCCTCACCTGTGCTGGAACGCCAAGGCGAAGCAATGGCCAATTCAAAGGCCAAACTTGAATCTAATTAAAGTGTCCGGTGTCCTTTAGCGGGGCGGGCCTATGCTGATGGAAGTCTTTGGCTTTTTGTACAAGAATTCCACCATCCTCAATGAAGTGGACAGCACAAAACCTTATAACATCCAGAATGTAACTGGAAGCATGTCTGGAAGTTTTGCTTCAGCCATTAACAACAGAGGTCACTATTTATTTTAACCCGGTGGGTGTTTCTATCACGGGTCTAGGGGTCGGTTTAGCAGCATTTCGCACCCTCTTAGGGAGTTTTCTTCGGATAAATTGAATTATCTGTTGCACGCTTAAAATCCGTATGCTGGTGGGTTACCACACTATCATGTCAAATTTGGTCATTCCAAGTAGTTTGCATCAAAAGTGATCGTAGAAAACCAGAGAAAAACGGGCTGGGTTTGATAGCACGTCGTGAATACAATAAGAATCTGCTTGTACACAGGCTCCCAAGATGCTACTAAAAGATTTTGTTTCATCACTCAAAGGTGAATATCTGTCCGCACACAAATGTAAGTGTGCCAAAAAAGCAACTCGGCTTTCTGAAATTCCTTTTCTGATAAACCACATAAGATAGTTGACCGTTAGTCAAAGTGCGAAAACATGTTACTGACAACACCAATAAACTGCTTGGAGTACCATGAGCTGAAGAAATCCGCGTGATAAATTCATTCGTCAAAGCAGTCAACTTGAAGTGGTCCACAAAACCATGGAACTGATTTAACTTGACTTCCTGAATATTTCTCAGTGTCTTTAAACATCTTATTGAATGCCGCCCTTGTGGTTCGCAGATCAGAATAGGTTGGATGAGTCAGCGAACAATAAGATTCACCTTTTCTCTGTCCTAGTCTCAGTGAGATACGCGTCCAGCATTCCCTCTATAGTCACGGCTACTTACTCTATCGACTGAGGTGGTTGGTGGGGAAATTTATTTTCATCGAACAAAGATCCTGACAACCTGTGCAGCGCAGAATCAAACAAACAAAAGTCTTTTATGCTGTCTGAAAACTTTCAATGAAAGCAGTAATGGTTAATGATTATTTATTGCTTCCTGACTGAAGCTGATAAGTGCCGTTGCTATAGATTCTTTCAAACTCGTTTAAGAAGGAACTCAGGAAGATAAACACAAAGCTGTTTTTTCAAGGAAATTTACGGTCGAATTCTTCGGTATGAGGTCAAGGTTGTTGGATTATAACAGTTGATAAATGAACACCCATTATGGCTTTAGTCCAGTGAAATGAAGTTATATGAAGTGTTTGTCATGTGCAACCGGCCGTGGTTGGACTTCAAGTAAGTAACAAATTCGTTACAAACTAGATAAAATGGGAATCACAAATTTGTGAAATGAATATGGCATATTCCATAAGAAAACAATAACAATTTGACGATTGTTCAACCAAGCAACTTACCGTACCATAGAAGACTTGGTGTTTTTTAATATCGCTATTCAAGGGTGTCACTTACGATGTTCAGCTAATGACGATCGGATAGGTAGGACTACCAACTGACGGGACTTATCATACATTCTGGAGCAGCTGCACTCCTTCATGAGACCACAGAACCGACCTGAGCAGCATCTGAGTCAAACACGGGGGAATGAAATTTTGCTACTGGTGATAGTCCACTTAAAACCGAAACACTTATCCCACCTCTTCGTGACAATGGTCCCGTCTTCAGGTAAAATACGGCGGGCCTATGTTTTAAAATATTTCAGGAATCCTAGCTGTATTGGAAACTCCAAGACAAACGAAAGATCAGTTATTTCGTCAAGAACGGCTTAATTTTCGACGGAATCACTTTAGTCCCATATCGAATCTATGAGTCGGAGGAGATTTGTGAACTCTCAAAATACTAAGAAATATGGGAAACGCACGTCCCTTCTTCTTCTTCTTCTTCTTCTTCTTCATCATCCTCTTACCCCTTCTCCGACAGCGGCTTTTGATCAGGATTTTGTCAAAACGTGCGTATCAGTGTAGGTTGGGATTGGAGCAAGCTTCTTAAAAGCAAGGTCATTCTTCCGGTTTTCTTATAACTGAAGATTTTGGAACTATTTCTGCAAAACAGTCCCACTGTGATAATTTTCAAGTAATCTACTAGGTTTACGGGGCAGATTAAAAGGCAAAGCTGGGTTTGTCTTTCCAAGGTTCTAATTGCCGAGACAGGCTTTGATACTGCCTAATGAATGGTTCCATAAGTATAAAATTTCTGGTCGGGTCATATTCATTCATTTCTCAAACCATTCGTTCATTTACAATCACAGCGAAAAATTTCCTTGTATTCTACTGAAGGACTCTGATTAGTTCGTGGGGAACTATTATTGTAGGTGGGTAATTAAGAAGTTCACCGGGGTGGGTACCATCTGCTGATGTTATTGTGGCGCATGAGCAGTCAGATTCCTTCGGAAACGCCCGAAGTCTTTTGGAGTGGCTCCGCAGCTCAGCCGATAGAAAACATGCTGTGGTAAAGCGTGGGAGACTTCCATGTATAGGTCTGAGTCTCACCGGAGTCGACGAGAGTCAACTTTTAACCAAATCCAAAATTTACACTCTGTTTTCTCTTGTTACAATTAAAGCACACTAAATCAGTCTGCTCGAGGAGACAGAATTCAACATCCCGGTTGTTTATGAAAACGAGTTATCACAGTGTTTGAACTGGTTTTCGACAAACCTGGAACAATGCGACGATTCAGTACGAGACATAGAAAAACCAAAGTGAATTGTAAAAACCAAATCATATAACTTGTGATTCATTCCAAATGCATACACATAAGGATGCCAAAAGGTTGCGAAATTTTTTCAACCACAGATAGCTTTCGTCTTTATTAAATCGTCTAGCACCGAAAGCGGAAATGGAAAAACAGGTATCGTTATGTACAGTACACCGTAATAATACCGTAACTGATTTAAATTCCTGTGACCAAGGATTTCAGACATGCACGTTTACTCACACCGACTGGCATGCAAGCACATACGTTTACAAGTGCACAAAGCGGAATTCGGGTCCACTGGCAGATGGGTGAACGTGCGTGTGCGTATGTATTTTTACGCGTATGTGCTTGTTCTCTGTGGTCTTTAAATAATTACTCGTCCAAACAGTCTAGAGCGTTTTGACAGAAATGAGTAACTCATTATTAATTGGCACGGTAACCTGGGTGGAACTTGGCCAGTATGGGCAGAACTTCCGGGTCTTGGCCAGTTCACGAACTAATGAGGTGATCTGATGGCTCCCGATTTACAACAACGGCACGCATATTTTGTATCCTCTCCACAAATGTATTTGGTTCCTTATTAGTCATAGAACAATAACCACTGGTAATCCAATAACTGGTAAACAGATGAACACGAAAACCTTCCGTTTCCGGTGAGCAAGCAAGAAGGTTAGTCCAGTTTACTTCAAACAGCCAATAATCATACACTGATTGAGGCGGTTTTGGTAGCTTTTGCCCTCCGAGAGCACCTTGATCAGAAATAATCTAAGAACAAGAGTATGGAAGGTTTGTGAACACTACAGCATCACTGGTCGCATCACCTAACCATATCATCCAGTGTATTTAATCACTGGGTGAAGGAAACTCTTGGATTCCACCCAAAAAGCCTACATCGCTAAGCCCAATCATTAGGCATCTCATACATTTATCCCACGTCATGAACTCATCTTCCAACCATTTTATGCCTCTGAGAACAATAAGCACCAAAGAAAGTTATCCAAGGATGTTCGCAACACATGTCCCAACCATCTTAGCCTGGTGAGCTTAAGTGTTTCCTCAACGGATTTGATTCGTGCCCCTAAGTTTTTGAGATCAAACTCAGTATTACTGAGACGATGCTCCCGCCGGATTTTAAGAATGCTACGAAGACAGCGGCCTTCGAATGCAGACACTACTCGTATATCCTCCTTCCCCAGTGGCCATGTTTCTGAACCGCGCAGAAGCACCAACCTGACTGCTGTAGATTACACTCAAGTCTTGATAGAGAAACTGATGTCATGTCGATACCATAGACGACTCAGGTTGGCAAAATCCAAACGAGCCTTCTGTATTTGCGCAGACTCCTCAACTAACATTCGGCCTTCGGGTGAAAAGTATCTGCCTATATGATAGAATCTATTTACCGTGTCAACAGTCTTCCCCACAACTAAGAAGTGTGATGTTGGGCCAATCCAGTTCGGCTCCAGCATCTTGCACTTTGAAGGTGCAAAAAGCATACCGAGCATTGCTGTCCAGTAGTTTAGGCTGTCCGGAGGTGCTTGCAACTCACCTAGATCTTCACTTAGAAGAACTACCTCTTCCGTATACCGAAGATCCGACAATTTTACTATTTGACGAAGATCAATCGCACTATCCTCTCATGAAAAAAGGCATTCTTTAGAATCATATCAATCAAAATTTAGGGAGAAAATGAGGGGACAAAGAACTCTGAATTATCGCGGAGAACTCGGGTGAAAGAGCAACCTAAGCCCGAACTCGGCTTCGGCTATGCACCTAAAGAGAGTTTGTGGTGGAAATAAATTCCTCTGTTACATTCTCCAAAAGGAGGCAGGGCCAGAGAGCAGTGCAGTCAAATGAGTGCACGACTGCTTCCAGTCGTGAAAAACGGAGATAGTGGGTATACAAAGGTATGCCTACGTTCTAAAATTTGTCGAAGGTTAGAGAGGTGATCAATACAACTTCAAAATAAATCTAACACTAGCTCTATTCTCCCACCTGCACGGTTCGCGGGTACTGGGTAATCCGTGGAGAACAATATCAGCCAAACGTTCGGACGTGGTTTTGATCAGATTTATTCTTTTGTGGTTTTCTCAGGAGGATATGTGGCCTTGTTTGTTCGTCCGTACGATCACCGTCATTGACTATTCGGAATTCGCTCTTTCTGCCAAACCAAACTAAGAGTATTTTTCCACTCCGATGACAGTGATAATTGATCATTTTGATAAAAGACGGAAGCATCCTATCTGGTCGAACAGCGTTATGTGGTTCTAGATGGATTTTCTCACGGAGAACCCTCACATCTAACGGAGGATTGGTATCTCTCTATATTCAGAACTTTAAACATTGTGCTACATAAAAGACTTTTGTGGACAAATGTGAGTTAATCTGTTTCCTGAAAAGATTCGCCCAACGACTCACAAAAAACCCCTTGAATCTGAATCAGTGAGCCGCCCACATCTTTGATCCTTTAGCTGGCACCTGGCCTCAGTGAACCGGTATTTCTGATTGGAAGGAAAGTTTGCGGTTGTCCCAGATCTTCGCAACATTTACCGTCTCCCTACACATTGAAACCCGTCATAGCTCACGGTCGATTATCAAATTCCGAATCAGTTGGTGTCTAGTGAATCTACATGCTTGATCTTAACACAAATCAGCGAGAGCCCATCTCCTCTCATCTAGCACTTCAATTGTAGATGCAGACAGCAACCGCTTCTGCGATTTCGGTTCTCGGGCCTAGAAAACCATACTCAAATAGGGGCTCCTTCCTCTCTGTCCCTCGCAAATCTGGTTGATACACATGCAACATGCTTTTAGATAACAAAATTCGAGGAGGCGAAACAAGCATAATCGTTATCCCAATACTCGTGGCTGGGAAATATGTGCAGTCCGTGTGTACGTGCCGGTTCAGAAATGAGCCTGGAATTTATTGTGTACAATTTGAGATAAAACGGCCCAGACTCATTATCGTCTGTTCCGTTTTTGGGCACTGATAAGTGTTCCGAGTGACCGACCATCCTTCCATCATTGTGGTTACAGATGCTTATGGAAAGTGAGGATAAAAAGGTTCAAAACAGAATAGAACGGTATCAAAAATCGGAGTTTACTAGAGGAATGAAATTGGTAATAACATACGACAAAACTATAGAAAATTTATCGGGAAATGAAAATGGTTTCAAAGTGTGGTCCTTCATGTGCATTTGGCATTCAGCTATGATTATTGTTAGATCACGGATGACTCCGGGTACAAAATCACTTCCACTGTACTTTCCTTAGTTTGAGAAGAGCCCTTAGTTTAGGAGCCATCTATCACAATCGCTATCCAAAACCTGTATAGACAGTGAGGCATCGGATATTTTGACTCGTCCAATCAGGTAATATAAGCGTGCTTCTGAATCCCAGTGACTGGTACAAACAATCGTTTCTGGTCAGCACCAAAATCAGAACACCTCAAGGTCAAGTACGAATGCTGACCCGAGAAGTGTCCCGTATAAAACCGTTCAAATACTGTGACTAAGAAGCAGATATCTGAACATCTCTGAGTAGACATTAAGACACTAGAAAGCATTGGAAAAGAAGATTCAGAAACTGGGTTAAGCAGAGGTTCCAACAAAAAACAATTTAAGGGTGATTTTGTCACAGAACTGTGAACGATAATCTCTCAATAACTCTCGTTTGGATTGAAACGATATTCGAGTCTGAAAGTTCTTGCTTGGCCATTAGTTTGAGGCCAATTGATTGACTTCTTGATAACCACAGTGATAGTATGAAAGGACTAACAACTCAACCTAATAAGCGCAACAGGACTGACGTCAAGACGAAGCGCCTCATATACGCAGGATGGTTGCAGTTGAGGGGAAACTTTGTACTTTGACTTTAGGCTGACAAAACCATTTACAACATTCTTTCGTTAGATCGGTGGAACTGCTAGGGGAAACATGTGTTCAAAGCTTGCCGTCAAATAGATATACGAAGGCGATTCTCATTTTCCGAGCTCCTACCTCCGAGATTTTACATTGTGAATGTCACGCGAAAATAATGAAAAAACAGATTTTCAACAGGTTCTTCGAAGCGTGCTCCTCTATAATGAAAGCTGAACAGCCCAACACGGAAGTGGATATAGTTTTCGACAATACTTCGTCCCATACAACGATGGGTATACGAATCTGTTTTGGCCATTAAACATTCATCCCATTCTCTTTCTCTTCATAATCAACTTTTTAATCCTGTTGACGGGGTGTTCAAATGCAATAAAATTTCGATAAGATGTTTATCAGAAGAGAATGGAGGAAAGTTTATGAGAATACGAGACAGACGTTCTGCTGTGAGGCTTTGTTGTTAGGCCGTGAGCTGCTGACACGGTGGTGCTGACCAGAAACGATTGTTTGTACCAGTCACTGGGATTCAGAAGCACGCTTATATTACCTGATTGGACGAGTCAAAATATCCGATGCTCCACTGTCTATACAGGTTTTGGATAGCGATTGTGATAGATGGTTCCTAAACTAAGGCGCTCTACTCAAACTAAGGAAAGTACAGTGGAAGTGATTTTGTACCCGGAGTCATCCGTGATCTAACAATAATCATAGCTGAATGCCAAATGCACATGAAGGACCACACTTTGAAACCATTTTCATTTCCCGATAAATTTTCTATAGTTTTGTCGTATGTTATTACCAATTTCATTCCTCTAGTAAACTCCGATTTTTGATACCGTTCTATTCTGTTTTGAACCTTTTTATCCTCACTTTCCATAAGCATCTGTAACCACAATGATGGAAGGATGGTCGGTCACTCGGAACACTTATCAGTGCCCAAAAACGGAACAGACGATAATGAGTCTGGGCCGTTTTATCTCAAATTGTACACAATAAATTCCAGGCTCATTTCTGAACCGGCACGTACACACGGACTGCACATATTTCCCAGCCACGAGTATTGGGATAACGATTATGCTTGTTTCGCCTTCTCGAATTTTAGTGTGTTACCGTGAAACCTTTTTAGATCATTTTAGTAGACGTCGAAAGTTCTTTTTATTCGCCCTCTCACCTGGCCGATTTTATCCATCGGTAAAAGTGTGCCGACCCAAAATCCCAGCCCGTTTTTGTCTTCTTCGTGGCCGGACTTCCATCGATTGTTTGTTTCTTTACATCGAATCAGCTTCACTTCCACATATGAGCCGCGTAGTTCATTTTTTTGTATCCCCTCCTTTAACTTGAAAGACTGTTCAATGACTGGCCCTGAACTTGCAAAACTGTCCGACGATTGGTCCTGTACACTTGTTACACCTCATGATCGATATATTCTTGAGTCTACGTTTGTACTCAGCTCACTATTATTCACCTCAAAAGTACTACGGTAATAGACACTGGATATCCGAAAAATTTTATCTCTCCCGAAACTTGACGAAGTGGACAAAAGGATTGAGAATACCAGAGGTTGCAACGGAAATGCTCCTCATATGACTCCTATTTAAAGAAAAAGCACAACTGAAAATATCCGTAGATTACTGTGTACCGCGGTGAGTTCCACTCTAAACGCTACCTAGAGTTGGATTCGAAAACAAAGATAAGTCACCTTGTTTAACATCAACAATGTTCGTTTTCCAAACCAAGTGCATCTGAGGTACTACTTACGTGAGCCAAACGATCAGATAGCTATCAAAACACATCAAAGATCGCCATCTGAGTAGGGCTAAACACGCCGGGAATGGAACCTTATCAAGTTCCATTGTCGCACACTGGATAGATACGGGCCACTCAATAGACTAGCCAGCGGTAGTTACAGCGGTCCACCTTGTCCCCCACCACGAATCAGGAGCAACCACTCTTCGGATGCCAACAACCTTAGAACTAATCAGCTTCCATCTCGTGAGACCAGAGCTGTGCAGCAACGAAAAAACGTCCAAGCACCCTGACCGAAAACAGATTGCATCTTGTATGAGCGTAGCGATGGCGTAAGTTATTGACCATCTTTTATGTAACGTACTCTTCCTTGTGTGTTTAACTTGACTATTGTCCCATTCTCTTCCAAACACTGGGTGAGACATTTCTGGTTCGAAAAGAATATCAGGAAAATGTTGAGCGGTTTAAAAGCACCTCCAACGCTCAATTTTATCCTATAGACTTGGACGAAGGAAGCGAATCCTTGTTGGTCGTTTCACGCCCATGGTTAACTATCGGTGCTCAGTAGTCCCGAGTCACCCAGTCTTACTGCCGAAACCTGTTCCGTTGAGGCCTTCTAATCCTGCTTGAGTCTGGCATACAGACTCTCGCTTGCGGGTGGTTTTCCCTCCAGATTCGTACACATAAGTTTTGTGTACGTGAGGGAATGAGCGGGTTCGCAAATGCCCCTACTCGTGTTCTCGGTTGAGAGTATTGTCCCGTTCAGCTTGTCACCGTTACTGCTATTCATCATGGTTCGGGCAGGATCACGTGCAAAATACCAATGGGTAGCAAGTGGACTGGATCAAAGTATACCCGATGACCTGAAACTATATCTAGCATACACGAGACAGAAAGAATCCAAACTGGGTCAGCGAGTAGACAGCGGTCAGCTTGACTGCCTTAGCTTGGCTCGACCCCCAAGCGGTTTTGCACGAAATGGAAGGAAATAAAAACTATCTCGTTTGTTACTCTCAAATGCACACACGTAAGCAGAGAGAGAGAGATATGGATGGGCACATTAGCGTCGAAATCAGCTGCTTGTACACAAAGTAGTACAGACGTAGGAAACGAATCGTGTGGCATTCGGTAGCCAGCATTTTTTTCGACCACCCCAGTCCTAGGAAAGTGAGTGTTTTTAATTGGTCAACTGGGGTTGTCCGAATTCGGGCTCTCTCTGAAAGTCGACGAGACTTGGATAATAGTTAACATTAACCGACGAAATTTTATTTTTCTTACAGTTATCGGCGAGTAGCATGCAATCGGAATATCTTAATATACGGTAGAAAGTGGCGGTGATACATTTTGTTGTGATTCTCGTTGTTATTTTTGTTGTGATGGTAGTGATGGAGTTGGTGATGACGATAATTGATCATTTATGCTACTAATTCTGTATTTCCAACAACTAGGGTATGGTCTAGTGTGAAGATGAAGAAGGAGCAGAGGATAATAGACAATATTTTTGACCTCCACTCATTTCCAGTTATGTTGAATTATGCCCCCATACAAATCCGCCATCCAATGAAAGGATGATAGACAATTGACTTATGGCCACTACTCATCACACTTCCGAGTTCTCCAACGCTAGGAACCGGATCTGAACCTTCCTGAGTGCTCGAGTGTAGTCATACCTACAGAAATCTCCTTTCTTTGACTTTACAAGTACGCCTATCATCCAAGCACTATGGCCAATATCATCCATACGCGCTCACTTCCAAACCCGAATGACTCAGTTTTGTGGTCGAAAACTGTTTTTCAGACTTTTGTGGATCGGTCGATGCGAACGGATGCACACTTGTGGGGTGCTATGTGACTGTTAATTGTACACTATAAATCATTCGAACTGTTTCATCCCTCTGTCGCTTTCGTAGTTTGTGACCAAGTCCGAAAAGTGGGTGACGTCGTCAGTGATTTGGATGAGGATCCCGCTGCAGAGGTTTTTGTCCTTGTTGTTGTGGTGGTGGTGGCTTTTGTTTTTGTTTTGGGTCATGAGGATGACAGTGCTAATAATGGTCAGGGTGATGATGACGAATATGGCTCAGTCCGTAGTCAAAAAGAAAGGACTTTCATGGGGGAATACAATAAATCACGTGACTTATGGGCTACGGATTACCGTCATTCGGACACAAATGACATAAGACGTCCTCCTTGGATGGAACTTTGGCTGTTTTAGATAACACAGATAACGGTATTGATGTTTGCCGTACGCATTATGAGGAGGGGGTTGGCTGTTCAGTTAGGTATTTTGCTTCACTTACATCCTAAATTAAGCCTATACGAAACGTCACCGGTGAACAACTGAAGTAGGGAGAGGGCGATCTTATTGACCACCGGATACGTAGGTAGATAGATGCACGTTGTCCGCAAAACAGAACCCCCGTTCAGACAGCTGGTCACGTCTGATGCTTATCGCATAGTGTCCATCTTTAAGTTCGACTTCTGAACGAGACACTGACCTGTGCATGCTCACTGTTGAATATTCTTACTACGCAAAGTCTGTACGAAAACCCAGCTATTTGACTGGTCGTAAACAGCTTCACGAGTGCAGACTGCCAGCTGGAGAGCAAAACAGAGGGAGAGCTCGCGTGTAGAAGGGAAGAAAAATGAATTAAGCACGCGGTTGAATTAACTCGTGTCCCCCAACAGTTAGTGTGGTGGGCATGAGTATCTTATGTCTCTTCCACCCCTATTGACAAGTTATTCCGTTATCCATTCAAGCGTACTTGTCCCTCCCCCCTCCGCCCTCTTGTCCTCTTGGTTTTCTTTAAACTATTTCGGTTTGCACAAAACAATGTCATCACCCAGATATGGTATCAGCCAACTAACTAGTCGTTAATCATACGAAGCACAAATGACGTTGGGTACTGTGCTCCAAATTTTGGATTTCTCAAAGTCCCAATTTGAGACCAAATATGAATCATCCATAGTCGATACCAGAGAAGAACGAATGACCCACGGCAAATGAGATTTATGCCAGACACTGAAACGAAGAATTAGTCTCTTTAATGCGATTGCCTAACTCAAAATCTGCTCGTGAATGGTTCTAGGCAAGGAGTCCTCCCAGAAATATTGGCCGTTATCACGAGGAAATCGAAAAAGGAGCTAAAAATAAGTAACACGTAATTGGAAAGTTATGTTGTGAAACAAACTCCTATACCTAGACAGTGACTGTGTATTCGTCAAGTGATTATAAACAGAAATAAACCGAAAATAATAATTAGACTGAGCAGCACGTTTCTAAAATCCTTTTCAGCAAGAAGATGGGAAGCGGTTTTTTGATTTAAGAAAACATTGCAGTCGGCACAACTCGCACCGGCACTCACATTTACCCGCCAATTTAAAAGCAACAGCCACCTAATATTTACTCGTAACAGTTGGTCGAATGGCTGACTGGTGTAAAGCTTCGAGTAGAACTAGCGTTCCTATCATCGAAACAACCTTTTCCCGATATGAAATCTAAAAGAGAACGCAGCAGATAAAGTGTGTACAATTTGTTCCAAGATGATATTCACAGTATACCATCAGGTGCGTGCAACTGATAATAGTACTTCCGTGATGTAGATTATTATATTATCTGAAATATGCGCCTGAAGAGATAAGGCGAAATCTATCGGGATGAAAATTGACTACCGTAACTCTGTTGTGTTCTATTTTCAGAACCCTACCATGGAATTCAACTCCTTCATGTCATATTCGGGTTGATGATTTTCTTCCCTTTGGTACACAAACACAGACTACCGTAAAAAGTAATCCCGTTTGTCTCTAGAGTAGCTTATTTCATTGCCATAACACCCAAGCGTTTCAAACACCACTACGGATAAGAAGGAATTTACGACTTACGGTAAAGACCATGTACTTGAATCCGTTTGCGAATAATAGACTTTTGAATTATCTCTAACAGTCGCTGGTCTCCTAAGTCACTTTGGGTCAGGAGAGAAGTGAGTTAAGAAGTAGTTTTCTCCTCACTGAACCATCATTTATTCCCCGCTGAGACCAACATAGGTCCTGAATCGCGGCGGTTGTAAAGCGTGTGTGATTCTCAAAGCCGCAATCCTTTTTAACTGTAGACTAATTTTTCCCCATCATTTTTGTATTTTTCATCAGTGGCGATCAAACAGTCAAAATAAAAGACTAGAAAAATCTTCAGCCACGGTTTTCAGATGTTATCCCGTATCTGTGGGCTCAAATTGCCTCCACTCATACACGGCAAAGTACCTCATGAAGAAGAGTAAATTTGCCTGTGGAAAGTTTTACCATGTATAGTCAACGTTTAGGTCGCTAATGTAAACCTACGGAAGTAGTCAGTGTGCTGGTGACAGTTGCTACAAATCTACCTGCCTTTTAATAGCCACCGGTGATAATTTGTTTACTTCCATCTAACATTAACCAAGCAGGTCTATAACGCACATCCATACTCCCAAGGTCACATCATATGGATGGTTTTGCCTGCAGGTACTCCGTTCAAAGTTCACATGTGAGAGATACACAGACCGTCATCCACTTACATCCTCGACGGGTAGCCGTCACCATCCTGATTCCCAGCGGAATACGCGTGTCAGTTTCAACAGCAGACACAAAGGATATTGAAGGTGCAATGTCCAATACCTTGGAAAAGGCAATGAATAAAATCTCCTTTGATACCATCTGTGGCCTTTGTGCGACTTTCCCTTCCACGTTACGCGGTCGTTGTTTTCGGTTACCCTTGAGAGGTCTTTGGGGTCAGGGATTGTTCCTCTACCACTGCGCTCAAGTGCGGTTATCAAATGCATCAGTAATTGACAAAACAAGAAGATTGGCTAGGAGGAGTTCATTTGAAAAATGATGTTGTCAAAACAGTAATTTTAGGATAGATTTAACGTGTCCATTGACGAAGGGGCGAATTCCACGTTCATGTTGATTACAGCAAAGCGTAAAATAGCATAGATATGTCGAATTTAAAGACCACGGATAAACTTCTTGCCAACGGCATATCCACTATAAAAATTTATTTATTCAGCAACTGGAACGAAACATAATTCATGTAAAAGAGCCAAGTTCACCATGCAATGTGGTTTGAGAATCACGGCAGTTCGCCTTTATAGCGAATTTCACCACGTCATTTAATGCTCACATACAAAGAAGCGATCGGTGGAAAATATTCCGCGCTTCGGAACTTTGTCATCAAGCGAAGGTGCAAACCTTAATGAAATTTTCTTGCGGTTCAGATGTGGTTAGTATGCTATACTACGAATTCAAATTGATATTGATTTGAAACGGCTTCTGGAGAAATATTCGTCAAAATAGACAGTTCTTCCAGCTAGCTTTCCAAATGAAAATGCAACAGTTCAGTGACAAGTAGATGTAGTTGTGCCGATTACACAATGTGCGATTTGGTATTTTTGTCCCACAACCCGATCGGTGTGGCCTTCTAGTTCACTCAGCTGGTAGAGCCAACTCGGTACTAAGCGTGATTGGCACTTATGCATGGGTTGGAACTCTCCAAAATCGACGACCTCCTCATTTGTCTCCATACGTTATAGATATTCTGTTAAATCGTGGATAGAAAATTCTAATCAACACCTTTTGACTGTTCTCTATGCTGTTATTCACTTATGACCATAAATAGCGTACGTTGTCGGTGAGCGTGACTGTTCAACGCGACCTTCAAGGACATAAACATGGGCATGGTGTGACCTAGTGCTGTATCTAAGAGCACGATAGGTTTGCTTAGGGAATGCTAAGCGGGGCTCACTAAGCCATCACTAGTGGCTTACCACAGAATAAACCATGCCTTTCTTTTCACCCATATCTTACGGCCCCCTAGCTAGAAATAGAAATAACAACTAGGACTACCTCACTTTGTGCATGGCTAACGGTCGTTCAAACTTGACTGAACTGAGTATAGTACACTACAGCCTCTAATATTTACCTTTTATAACGACAATCAATTTCTTCCTAAGAGTAGAGAAATAATCATCAGTCATACAGAAAGGTGAGCGACTTGTAGGTGAGAGGCACAAACAACCTGAGTTTTCGCACTTTTCAAAGGCATTAACCTTTGGAAGTATTTGGTTCGACTCCGGCACCAATGGGTTCTCCGAAGACAACAGCAGAGTGACCTATCCCCCAAGAAAGCTATATTGAAGGATCATCCCCAGAACATTCCCAAGACCCCCTCCCCCACCCGTTTTAGTCATATTTTTCGGAACCCTTATCTGTTGTTCTCCTTGACACGGAGGTTTATGTTTCATTGTATTCTTTACTGTATGACAGTAAGTCTACCATAACCTATCTCACATTTTCAAAAGTCATCTAACACGTCACCCTTTGCGATGATCCCCAGGCTAGTCATTCACAAGGACAGTGATCCAACAACCGGATGGAAATTTGCTCAGCTTGAATCCATCGATGAAATCAGTGGTTAGAAGGAGTTTAAATACAGAAGATGAAAGCAATAAGTTGCACAGAGTATACCATAGCTTTTCAGTACTGTTATCAAGTTGGTTGTTCCAAAATGGTAACTCGAATGTTTTCATAAGACTAAAGACAAACATACAACAAGTCGCTCAGTCACTGTTGCTAGACAAAAGGATTATGAACACGTAGAAATACTTTACTGACGCGAGGCTAGCGCAATTGGTTATCATCGCTGTTTGGGGAATTATGGGTGGTGATGGCTAATTGTTGGTGCCTCCGCAGGTCCTAACAGTCTTCGGTTGTTTGTGAAGTAAATGAAGATGAACGCCGTTTTTAGAGTGAAAAATCATAGGTGCTGTGCATTGAACGAGTTAGGTGCTCTGTGTTCGTTCGATGAGGTCACCAATTCTGTTTGTTCGCTCATCACACTTCTCAGCCAAACCGGAATACGTCCTACCATTCCATTGCGCAATTGTCTCACCTTTCCGCCAATGTAGGTAACTGGGCATCCACATTTGAATAGGCGAATACAACCGGATATTTGGTTTCCTTATGAAAATGACTCACCGTGTAATATCAACGTTTACCTCATCACTGGAAATCCCAGTCATCTTATATAATTTGTCGTGAATCATTGACCGCAGTGCATCGGTATCCATGAAAAGGTTAGGACAGGACACGGGATATATGATTTTGCTTGAACGCGCAACAGCCCGGAGTTCGTAAATGGGCACTGCAACTGATAACTTCTAACAAGCTAAAATGAAACATCTGCATAGTGCTTGCATGGAGTTAGGTGATGAATGGCACCGACACTACAGTGACACTTTATTCACACCACACTAAATTGCGGATCAGCATAGTTTCAGCTGCGGTGGCAATCTCCAGGAGCGTGATCAAAAAAATTGTCTCTTCCGTTGAGCGCCCGGGAAATTTTTCTAGACTAAGATCACAGAAAGGTGTAATGCTCACGGGCCGCCGAAATTTAGGGTATATTTTTAAAGAGGGCGATTTGAACAAGAAAAACGTGTTAAGAATAAACAAGAGTTCACAATAGTAAATTAGGATAGTGAATTCATCTGAACGAACCCCTCCATAGTACCACCGTTTAGATACGTTCATCTCACTTTCTCGTTTACCTTTGGCCAAGGAAGAAGTAGCACTTTGAGAAACTGAAATAGAGCGTTCGAGGTCATCCATCGAGTGTCACAACCACTCAAAAGGGGCCAGATAATGAATCCTATATTCTACTGAAGCAATTGCGAACAGGTTACATCGGCCCATACATTATTCGCAATAACAGTGTCTCAAAGCATTGTTCCATCATTGGCCGATATTCAACGAGATGGTTAGATAAACACATGGGATTGGAGAGACGGTCGAAGGAGTCTTCCACATGAATTCATTATAGTGAGACCGACAATCACTATTGTGAATTTCTATGAACCGCGTGGTCTATTATGTCCCATTTACTAAACTCCAGAGCTTACTCTATTGGTCTGCCAAGAATTACCGAACAGACGAATTTTTGCTTGTCGCGGTATTCTGAAATTATGACGATGTGAATAGTCCGCAGGTGGTTTTGTCGAAAAAAATGACGCCCAAAATATCAAGAAAATGTTAGCCATGTTCCTGTTCAGCAGTATCATACACAAAAGGTGACAATTGTGACCATAAAGCACACTGGCCACTGTGTCAGTATTCTATGAGGACTTATATTGTTAGATTTCAGTTAAGGCTTACTTTAAACTGTGCCATTCAAGATGAAAACGCCGGAGAAAATCATGTTTCAATTAGTGCAACCGAAAGTTACAGTTACTTGTGAATAGCATGTGGAAAGAGCGATATTTTGCCTGGCTAGTTTGTCTAAACAACAAAAATACAACAATATAGTATGTTCCTCCGCCATTTACGGTGGATTGTCAGTGCGTTTAAGTTGGTAAGGAAAAAGATGTACAGAAAAACTTTGGAATTACGTTCCACTGAAGTTAAAAATCGGCTTTCCACCCGTATATTCCGTAGGAAATTTTCTAGTCTCAGTAGATTCCTGTAGGCTCAAAATGACGCTTAGTTCATACATATTTCATCGTTGGTGAAAGTGGCATCGTCAGTCCGCTGGTGGTTATCCTTGTGCTCCTTAGTATGTATGGGAACCTTGCCCTAAGTAATTGCCTTGCTCTTCCTGGTGATTTTCGAAGTCAGGCCACTAAACTTGGAAAAGTTACCTTTTGACCTTTGGCGGTTGCTTCTGAATTTGAAACTTGGCCCTTTAGCTTTCATGCTGTTGCTCTTCTTTTTAGAGTATTGTCTCTGACCAACCTCAATAATCTTGTTTCTGGGATGCTTTCATGTGAAGAATTGGTGTTCTTGGCTATGGATCACTGGAACAGTTTGCTTTTTTGATTGCTTTCCTAAGTTATTGATAAGCATTGCGTTTTATGACTCCGTACGTGTGATTCAGTTCGATGTTTCTACCGACTGAATTTGTTTATACGTGCCAGACTTCGAGAGAATCCCCTGAATATCTCATGTTGCTTGATCCAGAATATGAACTTAATACAAATTGGAAGTGTGTTCTTCTTGATGCTCGTGGACAGATAATAATAAGAGTGAGTTGTTCAGTTCTGTTCAGTTTGCCCAGGATGGCTGTATTTTCGGTAATTTTCCCTGACATCCAACGTTTCATCTTTTAGACGAGAGCGCGTGCCTGCCTACCATGTGTTCAGATACTGAAACCATTTCGTACTCAAAATCTTAGGATGAGTTCGAATCGACAGCGCATTCTCGGTCGGATTATGTCCTAGCATTTGCGTGGCAACCTTTCTCTCAGTTGGAATAGGTAGCTTTTATCTCATTCGTTTCATTTGGTCATGTTTATGACGTCTACTCTATCCTCAGATTTGAATTACTCTTTTGATACTGGTGAGAATCTTCTCGAAACCCTGAGAAGATCTAGATAAGCGGACTTCTAGGTTTATCGGAGGGGTCGGAGTAAATCCAGAGGCAAGATTCTTATAAATATCGACGAGTACGGGAACTGTCACCCGCATATGGATGATGTAATACCGAATGATAGTGAAACTTTTACAACCAAACTGCTAGCAGCCCAGCGATCGGGATTCAGTGTTCACAGAAATTCACAATAGTGATTGTCGGTCTCACTATAATGAATTCATGTGGAAGACTCCTTCGACCGTCTCTCCAATCCCATGTGTTTATCTAACCATCTCGTTGAATATCGGCCAATGATGGAACAATGCTTTGAGACACTGTTATTGCGAATAATGTATGGGCCGATGTAACCTGTTCGCAATTGCTTCAGTAGAATGTAGAGGACGACATCTGAACCAGCTTAACTTGGTGATTCGGACCAGCCCGGACTGGAGTGAGGTGGCGCAGTGGTAACACACACGTCTTCGGGGTGACAGGGCCCGGGCTTAAACCCTGGGTGTGGCAGAGAATGTACACAAACGATGGGCTCTAACAAGAGCGAACTCGAGTCTGGTGCTTCCGAGTGCAGATTGGTCGTATAATCTGAGGTTTGTGCGCGAAACGTGTAGTCCGAAGGACAGTGAACCAAACAAAAGATTGTGGGATTCATTATCTGGCCCCTTTTGAGAGGTTGTGACACTCGATGGATGACCTCGAACGCTCTATTTCAGTTTCTCAAAGTGCTACTTCTTCCTTGGCCAAAGGTAAACGAGAAAGTGAGATGAACGTATCTAAACGGTGGTATTATGGAGGGGTTCGTTCAAATGAATTCACTATCCTAATTTACCATTGTGAATTCCTGTGAATTATGTGGTCCATTTACCAAATTTTATAAAATCCTATATGTATGGTGTACGGGTCTACTGAGAAGCACCGAAGACCGGACCTTTGTTCGTAGTGTACCGTATCGTAAGAATTGCTTGTGCTTTTGCATCCTGTAATTAAATAATTCACACGACCAACATATGTCTGCAAAAGAATGAATGCTGTGGATTCACTCACCTCATGATTCGATGGATTATGTTTCAACCCGCGAGATATTCCCTACAAAAGTTACGGAAGAAACTTTTCAATAAAATGAAAAAAGTTCTCTATTTACAAACTTCCACACTATTATTATGAAATACATCACATGTTATCAAGTTCACCGCTCGTCGGACTTCGGCGGTTGCTTAAGTGAACCTACAGTGAATGTTTCACCTGACAAAAAAGATCTACTACCACTCTCTAGGATTAAAGAAATATGATTTCTAAAAGGTATTCTGGTACAAGGCGGAGGCGTAATTGTCGTACCTGTATAGGAGGCACAATTTACTGGTCCGAGAATCATTTGAAAGATGACTCAGCAATTAGAACAGTGTTAGACTGGCACGTCGATGAATATTGCCCCGCATAGTATTTGCCAATAAAATCGCCCCCGCAAAAAAATAACTAATAAGATCATATGAACTATGGTCTTGAGGATGTATGCCGTCAGTTCGGAATATTTCAAACAAGTCCGTACTGTTGTACTTTTACGTCGTGCAGTTTACCGTTGAATGAGATTTGCTATGAAGGTCAAACACACTTGTGTACTTCCCATTCTGACAGCCCACCAGTCTATCCGTTCCAGTGAATCAACGTGATACTTGCAAAGATAAAGATCCTCTGGCTTGCCAGCGGAAGGTAGGAATCAAGGAAGTCACGCCACGAGATTACCAAGTATTTCAGTTTTTCAAGACTGACAACGAGCAGATGAATCGGTCGATTCAGCAACGGAAAATCATCATTTGGACCGATGAGTCAGTAATTTCCTTGTTCAAACATGATCCTCGAAGGCGTGTTTTGAAACAAGTCTCTGAAACTAATCGAGGCGGTATGATGACAGCAACAATACAGTACAAAGAAGATTTTGTCCACATCTGGGAATCCTTCTGGTGCGAATATCTGAGTGAACGAATATTTCTGAACGGCACTGCCAATGGTCAAGTTTACCTAGAAGTCCTCATCGGACATATTTTGCCACTGTTAAACACAACTACTAGGGGGATTTTTCTGGGCTGCAACGCGCCTGAACAACATTCCCTTGTAGTACGCGAGCTTAGTACACATCATGGTACAAAGACCCCATTGGCCAACTCTATCTACAGATACCAGTCTAATCGAACTTTGTGGGATCAGCTTGGGATGAAATTGGATATGAGAAGGCAGTATAGATCTATAGGGTAATTGAAGACTGCCTTCAAGAAGGAATAGTACGGTATGTCAAAAATACTATCGGGCTGTTGATAAAGAACGCGAATCAACGGATAAACGTGGCTGAATCATCCAAAGGCGGTCCCGCGATGAACTAATGAGTGGCCGTTGGGAAACGATCACACCATAATAGTCAAAATGAAACACTTCAATTTTAGTATAGGACTTCCCTTATGTAAAATTCTTTCTTGGGGGGGAGGAGCCTTCTGTTGTTGACTACTGTATTTCCAGCGTTTAACCGATTTAAGTAGGCTATAGTGAATCTATCAAGCCCCAATTCGGCTGCGATTTCTGGCCAAGGCTTACACGCCGGAAGGTGGAATTCGTCTTTGCTTATCTCTATACGGATATCGTATACCTATTTGAATATTGATTTAAGGATGTCGATTTTATCAAAAATAATGTGCCTGAAGCTTGCGGAATGCTCACAGAGCATCCTATAATCACTGTCGAAAAAGTGCACGCTTTGGTTCATTGAATAGGTGGCACGAGTCACACGTACAACCATTGTCTTGAGCTACACTTCGCGATATGTCACAGAGCAAAGTTCATACCATGATGATTCATCAAGTCGAATTGCAAGTTTGAACCCTTGGTTCATGAAAATAAAAGAATGCTTTGTGGAACAAGGAAAAATGATCGAGCACAAAGACTCAGGAATAAGAATAATCAAGATTGCTAAAGCAATTTACAGATCAAGGGAAGTTACCTGGAACTTTATGAAATATCTAAACAGTTAAGGATCTAAGATGAAACGTGGGGTAGGAAAACGAATTTCTGGAAAAGCCAGAGGAAAACGTCTTCATGCTCCATTCACCTAAATACCAAATACTTCAAAGTTGAAGACATTCATGCAGTTGAGTATTGGTATGTACCGTGTACAATAAGTGTCAAATGTAGGAACCTATCTACGATATAGAAGGGTGAAAGCAGTACCCTAGATGACTAAGTGTCGAGTTCAATGGGTCATAAATCACGTCAGATGAAAAGGCTAGATAGGATAACGTGATATTTATCGATATAAAATGTTCGTGTTGGACGATCCCGACGGACTTACATATTACTGGCATGATATACGGAAGAGAAAGCTTGACCTCGACTATTGCGCCTTCGGCGAAGGCTCTGTAATGGTCTGGGGTGCTATTTTTGAGGACGGCTAATCACTGCTGGCAGTTCTTGCGGGAAAGCAGATAGCTGAATCATGCATCAGGACTTTCAATGACACCTTACTTTCTGCAATTCCGGAAGATCAGAGAAGGTCCACGCTTTCCGAGCAAGAAAATGCCACCATACCTACAGCTCATGTCAGTGAGATGTAGCTTTAGTATAGAAGAACCAAAATTCTCAATTGGCCTGCTCACAGTCCTGATTTGAGCCCCACTGAAAACTTTTGGCTTTGCTGGCTAAGCGAGTCTGTACAAACGGAAGAGTCATCGACGCTATTCACGAACTTACTTCTATTGCCCTCACTGAATGGCCGAACTTCAAAACTGCGACAATCTGAAATCTTATTGTCAGCGAGTGTGATCGACGATTTTCTGTTCTAAGCAATGAAGGTCCTCACGTTTGATCACCAGGTGGTTGTTTTTAACGATGGGTTGAGGATGCACCAAAAGCATTTTGTGCCCTTCGGGTACGTTATTCTGGATAAATTCGTCTTCCCAAGTCAAAACCAAAATCCGTATGCGATCACTCCGTAACAGCAAAACAAGACATACGCACACCGAATTCCACTATCCCGCGTGTATGTGCTGGCAAGAAATCAAGAGAAAATTTGGGATAGGCTAAAAACATTTTGTGCACAAATCTTCTTTTCAGTTAAAATTAGGAAAAAAAATTGTGAAGTTGCTGTGGATAAGTGCTCGCATTCAAAATTCATATCGAACGAAACCCATGCATAGCTATCAACTTGTGAATGACTAAGAGCACTTGAGCAAATCTAACTAAATTCAGTTCCGTCATGTGTTCCGAAATTATATAAGTAACTAGGCTAGAATGAAGCGGACAAAACAGAGCTAGAAGAAGTCTCGATCGGGTTTGCCTGCTACAATGACTCCACTGGAGAGCTAAGCTCTCTTTTAGGATCACCCACGTGGGGCAGGCCGAGGGCGAGTTGCCACACAAAAGCAACGAACAGCAGCGATATAACCCTACAGACAGCAAAGCCATGTGCACGAATGTGATCAGCCACTGAATAAATCCTTTACAACCTACTTAGCTACCTGAAGTGGAATAAGATTCATTAGGTCGCGCTGGGCATCCTCGACTACCAGACCGCTATCCAGAAGGCGTAAAATGCTCTCGTTCAGTCACTGTATCCCAACACATAAACCTTCGTTTGCCCAAAGGATATTACTTGGTTTTGCACAGGCTACATTTGCTAACTCGAGCAAAAAGCCAAGTGAAGCTGGGGATGCCAATTGGGAACTTATTCCCAGGATTCTTCATGGACTGCTCCTCTACACACCGTCCACGGGCTAGTGCCGTTCGGGATATCCATGAAGCCGGCTCATCCTCTCGCAGGAGCTAGTCGCATGAAAACAAAAGTCAAGCAACTTAAAAAGGTGATTCGGTTGGTACTCCACCTCTAAATCCCCAAGGATTTCTGTAATTTATATAATGGCCAAACATCAAAATTTTCACTTGCTTGCACTACAATTAAAATGCGACATCCAACTGTCCATTCAAACAGAAGTAAACATTAGTTATACCATTACTGCTTACTTACTATTGTGCACGAGTGTACGCTCACGTACAGACTGATCAGTCAGACTCATTGAGACTTGGCTCATTAAAATTGTAAAGATGATAACCCGTGTTGGCAGGGATGCGAACAAGATGCTGATAGAGCCAACTGGGGTATTTCCGTGATTGTTCACAAACAGTTTCAGTCATGATTCTGTGAAAGCCCTGCTCGTTAAGTTCAGACCGTTTGTTAGGTGATGGTTCACGTGAAAGGACATCTGAAAAGTTGTGGGTAAAAAATTGATCCCAATAGACACTTGCAGTAAACTATACGAAATAACCCCTTTCTGCCTATTTATTAAATAATTTCCTCTACTGGAACGCTGCACCACTGTTTTATTTAACGTTACAGATGATCACCAACGGATGGCCACCGATTTTTTGAACTCTATTCGGAAAAATTTGTTAAATATGATTACCTGGATTGAGATAACAATTATACAACTCAATACGAATCATTCTCGGTAGTGAGGCAAAAACGAAGTAAAACGGCCAGCGATTAATTTATGGAATCGAAGTTTCTGTTTAGATAGTAGTAGAAATTTCTACAACCCAAGTGTGCACATTTTAAATACGTCAGACCTGTGACCCGGAGGTGGTCTTGGTGGAGTTGAGACAGTGATATCCCGGATTCCTTTCATGCCACGGACAGCCAATTCTGCATTCGGTAGCCCTGGACTGGGAGGGAACACCAACCGAAAATTCGGTATTTTAGCGCAAGCTAGGTAGCAAAATATTTATTTATTTATTCATTACAGGCTGATAATTCGTCAAAGTAGTAGTTTGTTTGGATGTTTGCTCAACCAACCAACTCACCCCTTAAGCCTGGTTGACTGACTAGTGGGTAGATTTATTCTTCCTAACGTAGCTGCACATATTGAATTGAATTACAATATCGTGAATGTGAACGTCTGCAGTGAGACGTTGGGAAGATATTTCTCCGCACTGCTGGGATTTGCTCTGCGTCGATCGAGTCATTCCATGAGATTAGAAATATTCAGGTTAGTATGTCTCTCAACTCTTCATCTGACAACGTCGTGAACCGTTCACATTGCCAACAATTCGTACTGAAATACCTGTATCAAATCCTTCCTCCTGGTTTGTGTTGTGTTCGCAACCAGAAGCTGCAGAACACGTAACTGCTGCTCTCCGTTTGGTTGTGAGAATGCAAATGCAGTCAAATCACAGCCGGCGAGTGAGCAGCGCACATACAGGTAAGCAATCAGTTAAAGGTGCTGAACAACTTGCGTGCTCAGTACATAGAAAGATTGGTCATTCACTGCAGTCCGCACTGAAGTATGAGAAAAAATAAATACCAAGCAAGCGTATGCCTATGCACGTAAGGGATATTGACTGGTTTTCCGAGTAATACGCGTGAATTTAACCAGACATAACAGTTTTCAATGCACAAAAATGATGAAAATAATAGGGAACAAAAGTTGTTGTATTTCTGGCATTCATTCTACTTGTTTTGGAAAAAAGCAGTGAAGACAAACATCTGAAAGAGAATAAATCACCGGACAGTGATATTAGTAAGTATGAGGACAAAAAAGAAGGGATATTCACCGAGTAAATATATGCTTACCAAAAGGAATAAGAACAGTATTTACAATTATTATTATTATTATATCTCCGCAATCACCACTTATAACAAACGTAACACTTACGTGTAACAAAGGAAAACACATCAGATCAAACCTGTCACCAAGATAACCTATCACCTTTCCCACTCCCCCTTCCCCGATTGCTCCAATGGGGTATTTGACGATGTACTGCACCGTTGTCAACTCCACTTACAGGACGCACCTCAGTCATGCAGCATTCACGGCCGTCCCCTCTGGTCAGTTTATACGACCGCGTATTACGACAACCAGTTGTACACAGCTAGGTACCTGTGTGTGTGGCACATTCTCCGGACATCCAATTTCTAGTTCTTCTCCAGACCGAACAATTTGGAGTCCAGATTCTTCGACCCTCTGCCAGTGGATTCGTATGGCCCTTACGCATTTTGAATAAGCAGTGAAAAAGTATTCAGCAACGTCCTCAAGCGAGGACATATGAATTAGTCACCAGTGAGAATCAACACGGTCAGGAAAAACAGCTTGTGAAAATTTCACTAGAAAATACAAACTCTGTGTCTAAAAAACTTGTTTCCAGTGTCTTTGCTGCAAGTGATCACCGTGTCTAGAAGCCTACACCGGGATAATCGTCTTTCATTGAGACGAATCGTAGGCAGTCGAAATGCAAATTCAAACACCGGTGAAGATGACATCATCCGATCTGCTGATCGTTAGGGATCTCTGTCCTTTTTCTAGGGAGCTACTCAAGTAGGCCACAACCACAGAAAGCATTCACCTTCGAGAGCGAATTCTGACCAAAAATACCATGTACATGCACACACGTGAATAACATCGTTATGGACATCAGCACTGCAAATCGCCCCGGTGACTTTATTGTATGAAATCATCCCAACACTCATATACCTACCAATTCACAAGTGCACACACACAACGCCCGCTCCCACGGTTAGGTACATACCACTGGCTCACGTTCTACGGGAAGTCCGTTTACTGCGGACAGACTGAGGTAATCCTCGACCTGTTGTTCAGAGGTAATCGGTAGATTTCTCGAGTGATCTGATTGGTTCATATGCGCATAGGAGAAAGCTGAATACTGAACTCGTAAACATGACTCACCAGACTGGATCGGATGGACATACGTCAGGTTGGCCTGGCTTGTAGTCCAGTTAACCAACCATCGCAGCTCAAACGATTCTTATTGGATTCTGGACGCAAACACACACACGCACACACACATTTTGTCACGCATTTAGTCCGTTGCAATGATTCCGGACAAACAAAATTGGGCCGTTCGCTCGTAATAGTAGTTTCAGTGGTTTGCGAATAGGTGTAATATTTCCAGTTGGTCCAGTTACGACCATTTTCATACATTTATCGGCTCGTGGACGAAGAAACACAATCAATAATAATAATAACAATAATAGCCGTCGTCATGTTCATCTTGTCAGTCACAATACTTATCATCATTTCAATTGTCTACTTGGTTCCGGCACATGGGGCTATCACACCGAATGAACGTTGGTACGTACGATCCAGCAGCACCGTGCCACGTTATCCACTGGTCGCTTACGTTGTGCAAAAAACGGAGGATAGCGATGCAAAAGTTAAATGCTTGAATATCCCATCCAATGAGTTTCATATGCATGTGCATTTTGCATGGGAAAAAGCCATGCATCCCATGTCATTGGTGAGTAAACCGGGTTTTTTCAAGAAAATTGTTTGGCTTGTGCTCCAGTATAGTTCAGTTTCCGTAATAGGAGATTTCAATTGTTCAGTCTCGTATACATTAAAGAAGCTCAGTTCACCACCAAAAACCATGCGTACTCTCTCATCCGACTTGTTAGGAATCATTATCTACTCACGTGAGTATCCAACGAATTCCATCTGCCGGTACTTGAAACCCCCGAGTGTGTGATCGTGTTCCTATTAGGTTACCCAGGCCTCCTTTCACTTAGGCTACCACTGGGAGAACATATACCACTAGGGGTTTATTTGTTGTACAGTAGTTGGTAATCTGTTGCCGGTCGTCGTTCATGAAAATTTCTTTTTATTGTTGTATCCATTTTCTTTTTATTACGTATTATCGGTATGATATTTCAGGAGGGGAGTCGTGACCAGTCAAAGACTTCCAACTGAGGAAATGGTCGGCGGTGCTGCTAGGATTCGAACCCGGAACGGAAGGGTCAGACCCACTCCCCATGATGACCGTTTAACCGTTGCCGATACTGTGTCATGCAGTATTGACTCGAAACAAACCGTTGTGATCTGGATCGAACAACGGCACGAGTAACATGTTTGACTCGCAATCCTCGTGTACTCCAGGGATTGGCAACCTGGATAGGACACTGTGAATGGGCACTGCCATTGGCGACTCCTAACAATCCAGATAAAACAGCTGTGCGGCAGACCTTCGGAGTTGATTTTGTCGCAAGCATCATCTCAGAAATAACGTATTTGTTCACTTTGGCAACCTAAATTTCGGATATCACTTTTGGAGGTTTCTGTACCACAAAGTATAAGGGGATTCCTGATAGCTTTCGACGGATTTTCACTGAGTATCTGCTCAGAGCAACTGACTGAAGAAATTAAGATGAAACAGAATTGGCGAGCCAAAAGTTAGAATATCCACTTTTCGAGATTATGAAAGTATCACTGGATTATAATTTCCATGAAGTAGTTAGATGTGGATAAATTTCACTTAAGTTCTTCCTTCAACCTTTAACCTCGAATTGCGGAGCTCTGGCTTTGGTTACGGTAAGTGAGAGGCGAATCCCTTAGCAAAACCGTCTGGTTGAGACCACGCAGAAGAAGTCGTTTTACTGAGTGAAAATCCAGGTAAGTTGCAATACGTTCCAGTTTTTACGTAAACTACCGTGTAGCAACATTAGGTAGAGGTTTTTCACCCTTATAGTGAAAAAAGCTGCTCCAGGACTGAGCTAGTCCTAAACTCCATAACTCTGCTTAACGGACAGATGTGGTTTGTTACCTACGCATGCTTGCCTTGTCTGTTGTTCAGGTGCTGGATGAAATTTTGTCGTTTGGCTTTGTTGACCACTAAGTAAATGTGTCTCATCTTGCATTTGATACAACTCACAGACGCACAAGCTTGTGTCTGCTAATTTAACTGTAAGTGCCACACAAATAATGAACATCCTGTTCTCACTCTGTTCTATCGCACAATCTACGATAACAGCTACAGAGTTCCCTTTGTCTGAGCAAAACTACTGGATCTGAGTTTTCGTACAAATCGATTTGTTAAAAAAGATTGTACAATGTCCTTTCCCTTACAACAGAATTTTGATCATTTTTCTGTATGTGACTCCAAGAATATGCTTCCTCCACTTATTTGTGTAATCACCGCTTCGATACCCGATCACCAAACATTCTGCAGCTTAACCAAGTGGCATTTTCAATAAGCGTGGACAATGATGTCATAGAGCTTATGACTGGACCAGATCTAATGGGCAAATTAGCGGGTCCCATTGCTGAAATAAGGGAGAAATTTCACTGCTTTTGGATGTTTGTGTTGTTCATAACTCACGGTTGATGTTCTGTAAGCCCTTGGTGGCTGAGCGTGGCTTACAGGACGCCAGCTTTCAATCACCAGTAGGGCTGACGTCACCAAAGAGTAAGTGATAGCTCTTATGAACTCTTCCGTACTTAACATAGTCCTGTGCAAGAGGTTTGACCTTGACGCTCTCAGATGGTCATAGAATAGTACGGCGTGGTAAATAGGACAAACGATCTATCGCCGCGGGTTGCTGGTGCTGAATGTGTAATCACAAGAGCAGAAAACTTCTTGAGCCCAGCACAATGAGTGTTTCACTGGGATCCCAAGCTCACTTTAGTCGAGCACCAACTTGGTGCCCCATGTATATAGTTTACCACTTACAACGGCTTCTCTTATAGGAAGCTAATTCATCGTAGAACTAGTCTCATTTTAATTGACAGCACTGTTTTTTTGCGTAAATGTGCGCATTTCAACTTCCTGCTGGATATAATTCTATCATACTCTCGTTCAAAATATTTTTCTCTTTGGATTTTCAACTTCAGCTTATAATCTTCCTATGCCCAATTCCTGTTCGACTTTCAGGTTGTCATCAGTTATGATGGATATATTCTGGGCGCTAATTTAGTCTTACCCGTCAACAGTATGGCCGAGTTGTATGCACCTGGGAACATTTCGAATGTGGTAGATTTCGCCACTAATTGTTACTCTTGGGCTCGATCAAAAGAACCGAGCGGTGAATCGGTCGAATCTTACGTGTCCACTTTACGTGCATACAATCAAGAAGCTGTGAATAAATACTTGATTCAGCAAACTGCTGCCCAGTTCAGAATGCATTCGAAACCGGGGTCGTATCATTTTGTATGGGAAGCCGGATCGTCAATGGTAAGAATGTCTAATTCCATCCATCTGATGGTCATTTCATTTTGTTAGCACGGGTTTTTGTTGCAGCTATAATAACAATATAATAATATTAAGATTAATAGTAATAATAATAATGATGATAGTAGTGGTGGTGGTAGCAGCAGCAAAATTGTAATAGTGGCAGAAGCAGTAGAAGGGGCTGTTTTATTTGCTTCTTGATTATTATTATTATCATCATCATTAGTATTGTCACCAATAAGTTCTACAGACATACCGAAATGATCCTCGGAACTAGTTGAGCTGTGTGATATATTTCCCACTGGGAAGTGACTGATGAGGCTAGTACATTGAATAAAAGGACACCAGTTGTAGTGTATTATTGGAATAGTGGTTGATCGTTATTGGATACTCACTTGTTTTGTTCGTGTCAGAATGGCCGTATCATGATAGGTCAGATGGTTAAGTAAGTGCCCGGTAGTCGGTGGACTACCTGTTCGACTCCTGCTGGAGGAGAGGAATTTTATATGCAGAAGATGCTAGTCGAGTTCCTTTATTTACATCATTACGGTTCCTTGTGCAAATCAATGGGTTATGTACAAGAAGATGCTTACCAAGTGAATAATCATCCAGTAGAAAGTACAACTCGTTATAGAAAACCCTGGAAGCACCATGCAGTCGTTTGCTCATCATCAGAATACATCCACCGAACCCCCACTGCTACTTGAACCCTAGGTGAACGGTCGTGAACCAAACAGCTAACTTCCAGGCTGTCCAGGCTGGCTGTCATGGTTTTGTTTATCTTCACTGTTATATGATATGACATCCCTTCGTTTCAAAATGGAAAACCCTTTAACTGTACAACAATAGACTCCTATGATAAAGGACCATGATTGTTGTTGCTGCTGTATCTGATTTCATGCACCTGTAACTTATGAGAATAGAACCAATATAACTGAGCTTTCGCTGATGTGTGATTCTGGCACATTTCAGTGAAAAGTTTTCCCAAGCTGGACAACAGAGCGCCGTAGAAAAAATATCTCGATTAAATGCAAACAGTTGAACGAGGCTGGAATTTTTCCACATAGATTAGAGCATGAATCATCCGTTACCCCAATTTTGTCAGCCAAAATGTGGGTGAAAACCCTTGAGGTTAGAAACACTTAGGAATGTTCACTCTGTGGAGGGTGTAGAAACTTTAAGTGTGTCGGGTGGAAACAGCGGTTGCAAAAAGTGGTGCATATTAGATCTTTTAGACAAACCGCAGCATTCGGTATTCCGTGTGTCTGTTGCAAAGACTGGTGAAGAAATTTTACTCCGGGGATTAAGAGGACACATGAACTGACCGGTAGTAGCCAAACGCCCTTCATGGTAGGCTTCTGATGCTTCTGTTCTGGGTTCAAATCCCAACAGCTCTGTCACCGGTCACTTCACTAAATTGCACCCTACATATGGCCGCGGCTCGCTTCCTTAATTATTGTTCTATTATTATATAATAAAAGTAAGTAAGTAAGAGATTAAAATAATCATCAACAAAAAGAGCTGTGCATTCTTGAAATTCATTTTTAAGAGACTAAGAGAGCACACTAACAAGTATTAGTAAAGATAATTGTTTGTAGAGGTTATTTTCACCGTAGCTGACCAATGTGAAAGCCCAAGTGAACCAATTTTTCGAAACAGAACGCGGTGAAAAACCATCATTTAGAGCTACTGTTTTCTTAATAACTTTACTTTAGAGAGGGCAATGTTACGGATGACCACGTCTTTCAGAAAACGGGAGCATGAGACACTGAATATGATCTCAGCAGATTTTGATGATATTAAACTATTATCAGACTGAGTAGAAGAGCATGATCTACAAAATAATTGCAGATGGATTTGCACAGAACGATACAGCCTGTACACTTCAAGGTTCAGATAGGAGAAGCACCAGAGAGATAAGTAAAGTATATATGCAAAACTGCTAAATATTATTTGTACACCGGTTTTGGCATCAGAGCAACTTGCCAGTGATTTTCTTTATTGGTTCCCCATTAGCAGAGATAAATAACAAACTGACCATGTTTGGTCAGTTATGCATGTATTGAACGTTTCAAATTATTTTTGGTAAGAAGCGGAGTTGATTTTTTATTAGATGCTTGCGCGTGAGTGCAGTGGAAGGGGTATACCCCATATCCTCAAAAGCTCAATGCACTATTATGAATAATCCCCAACCCAAACCTAAGACTTCGGAAGGAGAACCACATAAGGGAACAATAGATAAGGGTTGGCTAACCGGCCGGACGACAATGGGTCACTATCTACCACAGAAGTGACCAGCGTTGACGAGATTCAAACCGCAGAACTAGGAAGTAGAAGGTAAACGCTGTAAACCACTAGACCACCACCGACACAGCATCCGTTGCGTAGATCTTAAGCAGTTGTTCGTTGTCTCAAGCTTATGCGTCAAGAGCAAACCACGAACTGTGATCGTGAGACTTGAAACGGAAAACTACATGGAGATCGAATAGATTACTCACGACAACGATCCGGGAGTCAACCTAGTGTGTCTACAGCTGTTGGTGAGGGGTGACAGCCCCGTACTACCGAACTGGTAATGAGAAATGCACGCCTCCTGATCACCACCAAGCCATTATAATGATGCTCGTCTGGCTCCTATTTTCGCCGTTATTGTTATTAATATTATTCTGAACTCAAGTGACATTCACTGCACATTACATGCTGGAACGCCAGCTGGTGGATGAAATAACGAAAGCGTACGTCACTTGTGTTGAACTTTGACGAGAGAAAAAATCCCGTCATTTTTCCATGCAAGACAAAGGAGATGGAGTGAATATTTTTGAAATTGTCCATATGCTCAAAAAGAGCATTGACAATTCATTGGAATCTGAAAAAGGTTCATTTTTCCCTTGAGACACTCGATGACGAGCAGAATCGATGGGCCAGAGGTCGTAATAATCTGTACTTTCCTCGAATAGATTCTAATAATTTTCCCGGTGTCTAAAATTTTATCATCTGATAACGATGTTCAACAGCGCTCTGTTGAGAAGTAATTTATGTTTCGTTGTTTTATCCTATGCTCCGAATGATAAACTTCGCATGATCTTCATGTTATCATGGCCAAAAAGCGTCTACGTAATCACCACAGCTCTCAAGTACTTTCTGAAAGCTGATTCTCAACTTTTTCTCAGAAGTGCGATATGAGGCTCCGAACAATAAAAAAGCCGGTAATGCAGAATATTATATCGCAGTAGATGCGAGGAAATATTACGGAATTAAACAAAATTGGATTTTACTTAGGGGTTCTCATATCAAGATACGTCTTGTTCACGTAAAGCTTACAGTTGGGGATAGAAATGATTGATTTGGAGAAGTCGTAAAGCGTCTGAGGTTGGCGGTCAAAGATGCCCCAAAAATCGGCCTTTGAACGCGTGCTATACCTAGGTATTTAAAAGGTAGGTGTGGAAGATTCTGTGCTACATGTCCACTACCTTTCACCAGTGACACAGACGTTAAAATCAGCTGGAGAATGTTTTTGAAGTTACTCCAAATGCCACAATTAACCAATCCACGTAGAGATTTGTCTACCGAAGGGTTGACAACCATGGACCTCAATGAATCAGCCAGCATCACCGATCGGTTGATTGGGTTTTACTGCCAAGTTAGATACGGTTTATTAGTTCCCTGGATGAACCAATAATCTATAAACTGTTTAATTATGGGCCGGCAATAGTGATACGGTTATCATTACTAACTTTAGGTTTTTCTGTCCCTGGTTCGAATCATGCCTTGGCTGCCTTAGCCGGTCACTTCCCCCGGTCGGGAGCCTCTATTCGGTGATGATCTTCTTTCCTGAGGCACTGTACCGTAATGATATCGTAAAAAGAAGTTAGTTATTGGGAGATAACATGAAAGAATAAAAGGTGATTACTCTGTTGGTCTAGTGAAATACTGATTATTTCTCAGCATATCAGTAGGCGATAAATTTAGATCAATCCTGCATGGACATTCATACTCTGACTGAACCAACTTGATGCAGAATGCACGAAAGAATTTGAGAACCTACTGGATGAAACATAGATCCTGGCTCATTCACAATTACCCCGAGCAAAAAGTAATCCTTTATTTGATCGCAAACCAGATCGGAATAGTTTTTGGCTTTTGTTCCGGGAAAATTCATAACGTTTTTGTGAGCGACTTGGCTTTGGATGCCAATATAATTTAGTCTCTCGTTTGCTGGCTTTGTCGGAGTTGGTTTCCACAAAATACCAAACGATATTCTGCCGGAAAACAAGCACGAAGCCAGTGAATCAAACTTAGCTTATTACTACTATTATTATTATCTTTATTGTTACGAATCTTTTCCCCTATTTGAAAATCTTGGTGACAGTGACTAGACAGTGCGTAAGCCAAAGCAGATCAGACAGGATTTGAATGATGAAATTTTAAATAGTATATCCATCACGCTCGTTTACATCTCTTGCACACATAGATCTGGCACACAAAATCAGCAGATTATGGAAACATCCATGTAAGACTGTCATACAATTATTTAATCGACTTTGTCTGATAGATTTCATCAAATGCCTTTGGTAAGCTATCTAATCCTATTTCTTTTTACATCCCCACGCGCGTAAATACAAATCTGGACAACCCTCGACTTCAACAAAATAGCACGACTTCATGATATCACAGAACTATACAAAAGTGGCCTGTGGCAATTCCAAAGAGCAACCGAATCCGTGCGACTGGCAACGAGCCGGACTCCCTAGTTCTTTTGCCAGTAACTTGTGCCTCTATCGTACAATCAGTCCGATATGGAAACTGCAACCGGTATAATTCTCGACGGTACTGAGCGGCTACACTGTGGACAAGGCTGATTTGATCTATCTTACTGTAGCCCACATAAGAGCTGCAAGTGTAAAACAAACAATGACTGTTTAAATTGCAACGTGCTGTTTTGTCCTTCTTATTCGAACTTCATTGCACCCATACTCAGCAAATATTCTTTGGTTGCCTCTATCATCTAATCCTTTCTAAATGTTAGTAATTATCTTGTTTCCTTAAAATAAACCAGCATTGGATTCACTATTACTGTGCCTTGTAAATGATTCCAAATAGTCTGCAGCCAATTTTGACGACGAGAAAAACCATATATACTCGTCAGATAGACAGTCAAAGCAGAATTCATTCCTCTTGTTTTATCAGCAGAAATAATCCCATCCATGCACAGGGAGAAGACTCATAACGAAAATTAGTTTCATTCTGACTTCATTCCACCTCATCCACCAATGTTCACAGCTTCAAAATCTATGAGACATAAATTTGCAGCATGTGTAAACCTGTATAATCAAGAAAACAGAATGATTTCTGCTAACATGGCAACAAGCTGATCGGATCAGTGCAGTAGATCAAGTTAAATGTAGGAACTGAGCAAGTAAAAGATCAGAGTAAACAATTCCTGATTAAATAGGTGTGTGAAAAAATAACAAGTTTGACGATATCGAACGTGGACACAAAAAGGGAAGGTTTTGTGCCAGGACTTCACGTAGAAGCGCTCGTCTCTTACAATCATGATAACAGTACAGGTTGTATTGATTTACTTAGCTTTCATAATTCGGGGATTCAGAATTGTGATCGCCATGGCTTCAGATGGGGAAAGAATTGGTTTGCGTCATCATTGGTTGAGCAGTCTGAATATTTTTGTCCTTGTCTCGGACTTGGTCGTGGTGTCGATTTTATGTCCATTCTGAACCAAGCTTTGTAAAGTAGCGAGCTCAAGAGATGTTTTGTACTGTCACATTGTTTATGAAGACCGGATAATGGTTTGCGGCCACTTTTGCCAAGCTCCTTCGCGTATACCCGGTAAACTGAGCACTACGTGCATGTGAATTGATATACGAGAGACGCTGACTGACAAGTCAACTCACAAAGTGATTTAGTGAACAATGAACGACTCCATTTTTGCTGTAAACTTCACATGCGCTACCAGATAGCACTTGCCGACAGTTACAAACAGCCGTCTTCCCGAGATTTTGGAACATAATTGACAGTAGCGTTCGACAAGTGCTGTTTGGTATTTTATATTAGATTTCCATTCAAAAATGTCGTTGGTTCACATATCTATTTTATTCGTAAGGCTCCAGCCGTTTAATATCGCAAACGTTTCATCATCAGCTGAGCTTTTGATGTCACTTCGTGTTTTCTCGTATCATCATAAGTCATTGAACAACTTGGAACCGAAAATTCAGCAACCTCATGAAGAATCAATTTTTTGACAAGCAAAACCCAACCACTCGCTCCACTCTATGTGGATAGTTATACCATGTAACCATGGGATCGCAAGACCGGTGAATCATATTACTGAAGCAATTTGAAACTGATACCAACAAAATTACGGTGTTGTTATGCTGCCTGATCGTCATACTGTCCACTTGTACACTGCAAGTGTTTACGATTCGTGAAAGACGTTGCTTGAATTCGTTTCAAAAACTGACATGTGGACAAAATGAAGTGGGGCTGTTCACGAACAATCTGACTCATTGTTATCTCAATTCTCGATTTTGAACAGTTAATAATTATACACACTGACTATGTTCATATTATTCTGATTAACCGTCAAAATTCCAACCAACCGCTTGGTGATAACGACTGTGGAGCTAGTGAGCTCGAAATGTAAATAAAAACCTCTTAGACTGAGAAAATGAACTGTCTGAGACAATCAAAAAATCACATAAATTTTTTTTCCCATGTGTGCATCAAGCATAACATCCACAGGAACGACTTGATGAACAATTTTTCGGAGGCACGGAAGTTTGCCATTTGACAGGAAGGAAAGTGTCATAACGAAACCCATTGATCATCCTTGATTTTTGGATGGGGGAGAAATACAAGGAAATTGGAACCTTGAGTGCTCCGTGGTTTTACAGGTATATATATATGAATAATAGTGGATTATCCATTATTTAACACCCAGGTTTTCGTGTCAACAATATATTCTACGAAAATATTGTAAGGGATTTTTCCGCATCCCTGTTGTAATATCGGTACCAATAGGAGACAAAATAGGTAAATGAGGCGGAGAGGGAAGTCTCGAGCGCGGCTAGCTTACCACTTTTGCCGTCAGCAGAATGGATTGGACGGATTGCTGTATTTGTGCGTTGCACTGCCTATAAAACCAGACGAATGCCCTTATTTTCCATAGAGGTTATGAATCAGACTGAGAATGTTGAACTACAGTTAATCTCCTAATCGAATTCTTATGACGAATCATCAGTATCCAAGCTGCGTTCATCGCTGAAGTAATCCAATCACCAAACGGAAAAGTGAACTAATTTGAACCCAGCGATTAAATCAACAGGTGGTTTTGTCTGCTGAACGATCAAAGACAGCTGCATTTTGACCAGATATCGGTGACTTCGTTCAATACGCCACCCAACTTTCAGCTTCGTCAACGGTGACCAGGATGTGTACAATTGTGGCACAGGTATTTTTTCCATTGGTAAACCTGACCGTACTCGCGACACGATGATTGTTCTGATAATCAAGTTGGTTTAGTAGATGTAAAGCACAACCCGTATGGGTGTGAAATGTTATCAGAAATTCTGTCATGCACAATATGAGATGGAACTCGTTGCATCAAATCCATCAGGTTTCTTTAGGACTAATTCCCCTAGCGCTTTTGAGTTTCGCATTTTTCATCTATGGAGACGAAAGAAATGACTAATGTATATCATCGTTTTTATAATTATCACTAGTTTCTAATTTATAATCAGCATTTTCCATCTTTTGTATCATCACTTGACCGGTTATTCCGATTCCAGCAACCGTCTATAGTAGCATAGGCAGTTGGTAACCGAAAGTGAGAGGCGAGCAAATAAATTTCAAGGCGGGATTTGAATAAGGCTGTCGGGCCACCAAATTCTGCCGTGCGGTGCGTTTGATATCCAGGTATCTCTTTTGTATAAAAACTACAATCATAGGTCTATTTTTATTATTATTTTTTAGTGGTACTACGGTGACAATCGTGGGACATTAGTCACCAAATTTCGTGCCACTGGTGCACTATTGTTAAATGTTGTGCCTTATTCGAAGAGCTTCATGGTAACTCGCAAATGCACCAGTGTTTATGACGGAAACCTCACTTGAGGAATCTAACTGAAATAGAGTGGAAATAGTTTTCAGGACATTAAACAGCAACGTGAAGCGTCGGGCTGGTTGGAGTCTCTTTGCGAAGGTACACTGTCCCCAACGCATGCACATCCGTGGCTATGAAATGCGACATATGCTCTCTGTTTGGAAATTTATCTGATCTGCCCGATACTGTACGCAGTCGAGATTATGAATCGTCGAGGGGCCTTCTTGATCCAAGAACGTTTGCTAAATATATTCTTTGAAGAATCTCATGGTCACATCATTTAGGTGACAGTTATGCATTTGGTTGGCCGTTGGTCAGACTAGAGGCCATTTTCCCAAAAGGGGTAGGGTTATATCGTCACTGGGATCTAATTTGAACCGTCTGGAGTGTGAATAGATGCTCTGCACACAAATGTGAATGGATAGACCTCCACAAATGAATAACAACTGTGATTTCTGTTCACACTCCAGACGACTCAAATTCGATCCAAATGACGACATAATGTCAGACTGTACCAGTATAAAAACTAACGGGCAGAAGAGTGCCGGGTACGAATACCTGATGAGCGGCAACAACCGCGAAACAGGTAGTGTGCTTTCGCGGAAATTTGGTCAAAGTTACATACTGCCTACTGTCAACATGAGCGCTTGGATATGTAGTCTCGCTTTTCACCGGGTTGGCAGTAACCTAGACACGAATAACTAGCACAAGTCACTGTTTTGATTCATTTGTGGACTCTTCAATTAAGAGTATCCGTTCACACTCCAACTAATTCGAATTAGAACCTAGTGACGACATATATATATATATATATATATATATATATATATATATATATATATATATATATATATATTACCTGTCGTATCTACGAACCTGAATAATATTCTGGCATAATCTTCACGATATCGGTTAATCTTTATGTACGCTGTGGATAAAATAACTGAGCACTCTCTGCGGAGGTCGAATTTCGTAACCTACTACTAAAACACTTATTAGTAAGTATAGGAAGGCAAATACCACAGAGCAGCAAAATAAAGTCAGACAGAAAAGTGCATGTCAAAATTGGATGATAGTGAAGTTAGTTGGCGGACTTGAATGTTATTTAAGGTAGATTATTGGCTCTGAGCTCCACACCAAACTCAAACAAAGACTGCATTTTTGATATACTCCTTCTTAGTGTACGGGGAGCTAATGCAGTTTAAAGTTGACAATGTCAGTGGTCCATGCAGCTTTCCGCCAAGAGTGCTGTCTGATTTTGCTCTTATTTCATCCTCGGGGCTAACACATTTGTATAATCAACTTTTTCCACGAAAATGCCGTCAGGGAGTCCGAAACCTCCCTGAAAAACGCCATCTGCAAGGCTGCAGTCCGCGTTCATCCAATCCACGGACAGGGTGCGTTGTGAGCACTAACCGATGACAAGGCCCGTATATCCGACATAGCGGTGCAGCCGCGACGCCTGTGCCCATGAAATGATCAGTCTGTCACACGTCACTTTTCACACCGAACATTGACGAACAACCTGCTGCCTACCTCTCACACCAACTCGCCAGCCAATCAGACTTCCAACACAGTGATTCGACTTAACCAATCACATCTGTGCATCATGCTGAGCAGTCAATTACGATACCAAATGTGCCCATGCATTCCTTGCCTCGTCCCACATAAAGTGTTCATTTTTGGTTACAATTGAATACAGTTTCCGCACTTGTTCGTGGTTACTTTTTCGCTGGGGCTGGATGATCAGGGAATCTCTGGCCATGGATAATCCAGAGGTTTTGCACACCGACGTAACAAATACCTTGGATTGTGCTACAGTGGCATCCATGACGCGACTGCATGTTAACCGCCTGGGAAATATTTGAAAGACTCGAAAACCAATCACCTCGATTGAAGTATGCAATAATAAAGACGCAGCGAAATGCTCTGGAATATACCGCGCAATCTAATGCTCTTGAATTTTGCTTTCAAGGATACTTACTGTTTGCAAATGAGTAGTAGGAGATTAGATTTGTATATAATATGATTCATCATGCAGCTTGAACGCTCAACTCACCATTGAAAACCATGGAAGCACTGTACAGCTGTTTCATCCTTGTTGGGAATCATCAGCAGTGCACATCCACCGAGCCCCCACGGGGACTCGAACCCGGGGTGAACGATTGTGAATCGAACACCTTAACCACAAGGCTATCCGGGCTGGCTCTCAACGGTTTGTTGAACATCTACACTACATGATATAGCACCCTTCCGTCACTGGCTTTTGAACGGTAACAACCCGCTTCCCACCCAGCGATCGACTCCTATGATGGATGACTTCTCTGAAGGGGCCTGAGTACAACGAATGCATTCCGTTATGAACAACCTACAGAGCTTGGTTACTATTTGCAAATGAGTAGTAGGAGATTAGATTTGTATATAGTATGATTGTATCGAACGTTCTCTGAGATAAGAACTTATGCCTCGGTCGGCTTAACTATCGTTACTTAAGTGCATCATTGGGTACCATTATGCCATGCACTATTTATTTTGATTTTCACTCAATAGTAAGTGTAAAGCCGTTGGTTTTGTATTCGGGACAATGATGCACTCAGTTTTATAACGAAGATGCTTCAATCTGTATTAGGTGCAGGCGGTAGACTGCCATCTACCGGAAGTAATTTATCTGATCTCTTAACCAATTACGAGTAATTGGTATGTGGTCGTGTTCATAACATCTTAGCTACTTTTACCGACAATCGTCCTCCAGGGTATCATTCTACCACCCTGTTTCTGCCCCACGTACGTACACATAGACCGCTAATAAAAAACACATTTTCATATTTCAGTGAATGACTCACGGGCCAACCTACTTTCTTGATTCCAAAATTGACATGGTCTAATCAGTTACACACCGCGTTGACCTTTTACGGACGTGAACAATGTCGTTCACCGCGAGGCTCTTCTTATCAGGCCTAAAAGGAACAGGACGAACTATACGACGGGGTCCATGCCGTCTAACAAATCAGATTAGTGGTTCACGCTAGTATCATCATGGGAATTCTGGGGCACACCTTCATCCCAAATATAGACTTATGATGAGATGAATCTAATCAGCAATCAGGCACAAAATGGTTCCCACAATGTAACAGAGGTGAAAGGTTGTCTTTCAGGGTGCTAGTACGACTATGAAATGATTAGTAAATAGAAGACCGTGAAGTAACAACTGTGAGAGATGCATCAAGCACGCACATATTCTTAGCTGGGGAAATAATCTTTTTCGGCACTATATATGTTCTGCAGATAAGTGAGAATGATCGCTAGTGGAAACAGAACGCAGTGAGTAGTAGAACGGGCGACTGGGCTGTGTAAGTCTTAAGGAAACCGAATACTTGTTCTCCGGTTTTGAAGAGAATCGTCCGATCGTTTTCCGATCCCGATCTGCGTGTTTTTTGTTGCTATAGGTGGCCATTGCTGAACCCCCGTCACGCGAAATGTTCACAAATATAATCATGAAACCTTTGTAGTGATGCATTGATCCTGTTCTTTGAAAGACATGGCGATAAGTTTTATTTCACAATGTGATCTCCGCACGACCAATGTTGTCAATACCGTATATGATCAAGCAATTACCACTTTACATTGAAGTGGCCACACTCATAGCTGAATGAAAACACTCGACTAAACGCCATAAACCACTCACAGACGTTTCTCATTCATCAGTCACCGAGCGAACGGCGGTTATCGTGGTGTTTAAGTATGATAGGAAACGGAAAAATTCTATTTACGTTCATTCTCTCATGATGCTGTGTTTTCACTTAGCCTACCCAAGGGGACCAGTACAAAGAATTCTAAATGTCATCTTTACACCAGTAATGGTAGATGCTCCAATATCAGTGAGTAACACACGCACACAGTTTTTCTGTATTAACCTTGCATCGTGTACCGTTTATCCGACGACCCCGTACACATTAGCCAAGCAGTCGCGTCAGTCAATTTTAGGCTACTGCACACTCACGTTTAAGCACAACTGGTTTTCTGGCTATACACACTCCCCGGTGCATGAAACTCTTCCAAGGACTTGGTTTACCCGGATATTCCTAAGACAACCTCATCGCTATGTGTTGCAGTTGGCACACACATGCACTTGAAAATGCACACCGTAACTATCACTGTCATGTCAACCCGTAGTAGTAATTCCCAGAAACGATGATTCATTCGCAAATTACCGTTACGTGGTGTTACTCAACCTATGGTCAAAAAACCGGAGGTTATCAACTGACAACACATTTTGGAATTTTGCAGTGGTCACTTTCGTATCTCAATTACATAGTCAGCTCGGCGAACATGTTGTGGCTTTTCGGGAAGCGTAGACCGATAGCGATAACCTTGAGCGTTCATACGATGCCACTCCACTGGCACACAGACGTACTGTTGCACTTATCGCAGCGACTACAGCTCACACGTGATGAGGGTCAACATGTGGATTGTCAGTACTGTGTGGTTCGGACGACGGATAAACTCGACGGTAGCCCGTTCGCCTCTAAAGGCACATGTTCACCGAGTTGACCAGAGAACCAGTTGCAATAGCCTAAAATTGACTGACGCGATTGCTTCAGTAGTATTAAAGGATGGTGTGGGACCTAGAGTCAATAATCTAAACTATATAATCGTCAAGTCCGCCAATTTAACTTGCTATCACCCAATTTTCTATCTGACTTTATCAGTTACTTAGTGGTACTTACATTACTCTGCCTAGTACCAAGTTTTTAGTAGTAGGTTGCCAAATGCGACTCCCGAAGGTGAACTCAGTTTCTTGTCCATAGTGCATAACTCGTAGTGACTTCAACTGAGCGGATGGGAGCTTTCATACTTCTCTAGGGCTGCAGAATATCGTTACTTTCCCAGCCAGATTTGATGTTCACTTCGACCGGTTGGTAAATAATCACTTTCTGTACCGCCAGTCTTTCACCGATTTGCAACTCAGATCATACGGTCATCTTACACCGTCTACGGAGGGAACAATCATCAACAACTCAAGCAGTGTCGCGCCAAAGGGATCTGTAAACACCAATGCACTCCAGACTCACGGACGTAACTGCAAAGTCGGAACTTCGTGTTCTCTCACTCTGAATTATATATATATATATATATATATATATTCTGCTATCACCCATCGGACTACCTATTGCTTGTTTCCATGTGCCGCCCAGTGAAAATTACGTGTCCATGCGGACAGGATTTCACCCCAATGCGTCGTACAAAAGGAACGCGTATACAAATCAAAGCCGAGCTACGCAGACTTCTTGCGATGTATGCCCGGACATGAACGACAAATAACGGCAGTCACGAAACTTTGAAGACTCTCACACAATTAAGCAGCAAGAACTTGAATAAACTCTCAACACAGCCCAATGTGCTGAAGGAATGTGCGGTTTCTATGGTGCCCAACCTCTAATTGGTGCTTAACCCACATGCGAATCCTTGACTGCTGGAAAGCGGTCTCCATCACACCGTTTCATGTTCCTCGATTTGAATCCCCCGGTGATCTACTGCATCTCATGTGAAATATTCTTGACTCCTGCGGTCAAATTCACTGGCTCTAAGCCTCCCCAGTATTATTCCCTGGATTACTTATTTAAGACTTTAAACTAACTGCTCACACAGGTAAGTGTTTGTTGTTCAGAAACGTCGCGTTATCGGAAAAGATGGTGGTCAGTTGACGCTTTAGTTACCGCGGGTAACCTTTCTCAAGACCAGCTTACAATCGGAACCTAAAGCATTTATCTACGGGTAGTCACACCACGCAATCAGTTAACCCACTTTATGATGCTCCATCAGCACAATTTACGTGTGAATTTCTCCTGAAGGATACTACCGGATGACGAATCGCACTCCTTAACCCTGATCCAAACGAATGTATTTCTACATCATCCACATGCTCTCTCTAAACATGCCTCCTCATACCAAAACCTATAAACCCTCTACGGTACCATACCTCGTTTGTTTCCTCGCCGATTCTGAATCTATTATTACAGAACTAAACTTAATGCTGGATTGGCATTGTACTTCGCTCATTGTACGTGCTCTTACTTCGTAACTGGAAGTGACTATATAGATGCAGATTATCCGCCTCCGTTTGCTTGAGTCATACATCTGACTTGACTTTATAAGCAATACTGAAAAGCGTGAAAACATCCTACGGCTGGTGTACTACTTGTTGAACAAACATCGACAGTGTACGAAAGAAGAATATTCACCGAAAAGCTCGACTTCGGAATATTGAATCAAACACTCCAAATTATTAGATTCAGACTACTTGAGGTAAGTCTGAAACGGTGCGCTTCGCATTAGATAATGCGAAAGTCAAAGAGTTCTGACATTACGACCAGTAATCAGATTTCAGGTATCGGGAACGCGAATGACCCTCCGCCGGTGACATGCAAAACTCACGCTCACTACGATGTCCCCATGTGCATAAAATAGCAGTGTCCACCCACCGCCTGTTTTAGACGTTAAAAACTCGTCATTCACATGGTGGTCCACTCGTACAAGACGTTTTATCAGCCTAGGACTAGGTAAAACGAAGTCGTCACCATCAATAAACAGATTTTGATTCCCCCCTCAGTTTCATTAGTAGATCTGAATTATTTATAGGACGTTTCATCATGTGGCAGGAAAAATACTAAAATTATCATACAAAACCTTTCGAAACACTGCTATACAATTGGGTCGTCCATGTTAGGAATCATCAATGCGCGGGATGTCTGACAGGAGTTGGTAAACTGTGCCCTTGGGCTATTCCTCATCTCCTGGGTCTCCGTCGGGTACTCAGATCTCGCCTGTGGCCTCACGAAGCTGAATCATGTAACAACAACACCGGCAAACCGCTCAACAAGCGCGCTAAGCCAGGTCGTGAGTAACCGAGGTTCAGAAACCTCCGTGTGACGGTGTTCGATATGCGAAGACAGTTACTCTGAATGGACGGACGAGATTTACCGTATAATCCAACGGCTGTGAAAAAAATCTGTCGAGCTAACAGGGCTGTCCTTGGGTTGGATTCAATTCAATCGAGTGGTGAACGAGCTCATAGGGAGCCACCGGCAACCATCCATGAACACACTGCTGCCTTGCAGTCAGCAATTGGTTGCCTAAGGGCTAGAGGTGCACCCTCGAAAAAAGCCGAGTGACGCTAGAGATGTCTCTTGTACCAAACACCCACAAAGCTTCACGATCATGTCATCTACACGCTTTGTTATCCACGTCAACGACCAACCGGCCGCCATGGGCAACTGCGACTAGAGACATTCATGAAGCCCGCTTGTCCTCTTTATCGAGCCAGCCTCGGGGTTCGAATTGCGTGTACTCTCAAAACGGAGTTACTAACTGAAGTAATTTGTATACTAGAGCCTAAGACAAATTCCTTTGTTACGCCGTTCTACAGACATAATTTGGTCATGGGTAAGGTGAGGAAGAAAGCAGTACACGAAAGAACGCTTCTGTTTCACTCTTTTATTTAAGTGGCTCTAGTTGATTCATAACGAAACCCAGAGAATGCGTTCGCATGCAAAAATTGTGTCAGTTTTACCATTTCCAAACAAAGCAAACCACGCCAATTATAATAAAATGAAATCGGGGCTTCATAAAAAACGAAGGTAGAGTAATAATTGCAATGACTATAACTAAATTTTTAGAAACTTGAAAATTCGGATCAGAAAAAACTCCGTATCAAAATAACGGAAGGAATCTGGAGGCATGCCAATAATGTTGATATAAAAATATATAAAAAATCTGAGACCTGAGCGAAAACCATGTAGTACAGTGGATAGGGAGTTCGCCTCTCACGCCCGCAATACTGAGCTGATCATTCGGTGAAACGCTTGACGAATTCCGGTATGGAGAACCATTTCTTGCATCCGTTGTATGTCATGCAGCGTACTTTTCCAAAAATTGCACGCTCGTTCCAGCCCTGATCATGAATTCCACAAATAGCCCACATTATACCTACAAAAAGAAAGCGGAAACAGGAAACGAACCCAATCATATCCCGTGAAGATCTGTTGAAATCGGACATGGAAATTCAGCTCGCCATATCAAGAAGCTCCTCTGAACTGGTTTAGTTCAGATCTCGTGCTATCCATGACAATTTTTGTTTCGTATTTACCAAAAAGTTCCTTTGTTGCCAATGTGCTTAGACTACTAGTTTCCACGCCGACCATAATCCCCTCGCTTCCACGCCCGTGCGATAATTTGTTTGTTAAATCTCAATGCGTCACGCAATTTTAGCCTTGTTTTTATGACATTTGTTGACTGACCTTAATTTCCATGGGTCTAACTGTTGATTTTATCTGTTTGTACTGAACTCTGATTCTAAACAGATTTTATCGTTTACGTAACCTTTCTCCCTGGTTTTGGAATCTGTGCACTGACCCACTGGTATCCATGACCCATTCTGTTGTTACATCATAGGGAACAATGCGTTCCCGTCACAAATTTGAAAAGAGAGGTCAGAAACATAGGTTTGTACGGTGTATTCTGGACCATTTCCTGCATCTGTACAGGTGCATACTGCGGTCGATGTGATTTTATATAGTCAGTACTACCGCCGCTACGTTGATGATACATTCATCATCAGTGACAACAGCAACGAAGCGAATGTTTTGATCACTTTAACAGCCTCCACCCAAGCATCAAACTAACTCGTCGTGGCGTAGAAAAAAATCACATCTTTCTGGACATTGACATTTCTAGTCTACCGAACGACTCAATTAGATCAGTCTACCGGGAAAACACGTGGACTGGGCGATTACATTTCACGAGCTTCGTACCTATGGAATTTAGGATCGGTCTCATTCGAACATTGTTTCACAGAGCACGGGAAATATGAACGGAAGACATTAGCTGATGAGTAAGAGAAGCTAACCACCAACGGTTATCCAGTGCAATTGATTCCGAAGCGCTCTGTAGGAAAGCCATACACTACGAAGCCATCAAGTGCTCAGAAGTTAAAAGTCTTCCTAAAACTGTCATTCAAAGGTGACGACTCCAACCAACGAATTACTAAGCACCTGAATTCAGTCATCAAACACACTCATTACGCGGCCGATCCAGTTATTGTTTTCACAACCACACGGATACCAATACAGTCGGCGAAGAGCCACTGTCTCTCTGCGCCAAATCAAACTGCCTATCATTTCACATGTGGATGTTCAGCCGTCTACACAGGCAGGAAAGAGATAATTGCGTCACCGAATAAATAACAATATTCTGGTGTGACTTCGAAAATCGATGCCTAGTCAGTTCATGGTGATGATATCATCAATGAAACCAAAAGTAATTAGATCATCAATTACGCAGCATCCGACTAAGCGAAAACACTGTGCAACTCCAAGCGATTCGTTTGAGGTCATTTACAACACCACAAATACGAGACCGATTAGATATATGTTGAGGCCCTAGCCATTCGGAACTATAAACCTGAACTGCGCAAAGGGCGTCTCCCTCCCATTCCTGTTCGCTCCTATGACTTTTCATTCATTTCGATCTCGTCTCAGTTTCATTGGTTATTTTGTTGAGTGTATAAAGTCACATTGACTGCAGTATGCAAGTGCACGGATGCAGCGAAATGGTCCAGGATACATCGTACAAACCTATGTTTCTTACTTCTCTTTTCGTATTACGTCACAACTGCCTGGTTTACTTGACAAAGCCCAAACATATGGACGTAATTATCTTTCCTTATCTATCTACTTCATCTGTGTGAATGACTGAACTCCGGCCATCCCGTTATGATCATGCCCTTCTTCATAGCCATGCTATTACGTTTGTTCTTCACCACGCTTGTGTATATGTTTCCTCAGACAATTACTTCTCTTCTGAACATTGGTTGATCAAAATGCTTTCCGTAACTAAGTTCATTCTTTGTAAACCACTTGACTCACTCTTGCATCGCCGTCTCCAGCGTTTCCTGTCTATTGTTGCCCGGGTGTTTTGAAGCCTTTGTTGATTGTTTTGATTCCGTGGTCCGTTTGCCCACGATTTGAGGTACGTTCTTGTTATCGTTTGAATATTTGTCCTACAGTACACGTAGTAAAGCGAGCCTGTGGTCTCTGCCTTAGGACTTGGGGTTTGTTAATTGCGGGTCACTCAATTACGGGACGATAATGCTTTACAATACCTTTATGGTAGTATGGAGTACGAAATAGATCAGGCTTTTTTGATCAAAGGAATTGACGATCCCAGTTTCTAAGGTTATTTGACAGAAAAGATAACAAGAAACAACCTTTCCCCGTTACAAATTTGAAAACAGAAGTCAAAAACATAGATTGCACGATGTATCCTGGATCATTTCGTTGCGTCTTTACAAAGTGCATACTGCAGATAACGATCGAATAACGGAGATAAAGAAGCATAGAAAAAGAAATAACCATGGTTCTGTATCACGTGATGGAAGCAAAATAATGCAGGCTAAATGAGTAGTTTTCGCTATTTCGCGCATTAGCGCTTGTCTAAAATAAGCTGTTCGGAGGAATTTCGGTCAGCCTGACGAGAATACGGCTCACAATACCGTAGCTCGGATCAGAACGAATAATAACCGGAAGGATGAAACAGTCGTTAAGTGTTACTACGGATTTCCAATGGCAACTGTGGCTTCTTCCAATCTGAGTCATCTGTGGCATCGACATGTCATCCGCCTATCCATCAAGGGTCGAGTGTGTCTGCAGCAGTCAGGCCAGTGCTTTTTTAATGTTCAGAAACATCGTCATCGCGGATGGAGGATACAGAAGATTATCGGTATTTGAACACCGATGTCATCGCACCACTGCTCAAATTTGATGGGAACAGCGCATAACCAACTTTTAGGTTCCGCGAATAGTCTCACATTTACGAACGAAATCCATAGATGAAACCCTTGAGCTCACTAGGCTAAGATGGTTGGGACATGTGTTGCGCACGTCCCGTGACAGAATTCCACGGCGCGCAATGTTTGCTGAGGTGGGTACGGTTGAAAGATACGTAACGGTGCCCAGTCAATGACATGGAAGAAAGGTATGATAAACTTAACCAGTGGACTTGGCCATGTAGAGCGTGTTAGACCTCCTGGGTGGGATCCAAGAGACCCTCCCACTCAGTGGTTAGATACACTGAAGGATATGGCTAGTTGTCGCGATCAGTGGCGCTCTTCTATCCAAAAATTCTTCATCGACTTGATACCAATATTTGTAGTTCATATTTTTGTTCTTTTCACTATTTTCTATTGAGGTTGTCGCTCGGAGATAGCAACCAAAGTCACCGCACTCAGTGGATAGTTAATGGTTGTTTGAACTGAACTGTAGCGTCGGTAATGAACGGAAAATCATTCCGTAGCAATCGCAGCAGTCTGCTAATTCACTTTGGCTATGCTGCCAACAAACAGACTGCTCATATACATTGTCTGTAGAATCAGATTCCCGAGCGAAGGACTTTATACCTGTATTCTTCTCTAATTCGCGTGTTGAAATTCCCACGAAGTATCAGATTTGGTCCCGATGCCCGTTACTTTTTGCACGTACCTTACTACTGACCCAGACAACCCTACATCAATTTAACACTGACCTTGATCCAGGATTTTCCATCAATTAGACCGAGCCAGTTTCCTTCGTGTCTTCGTGTCCATGCCTATGCTATAACTCGTTTGTCTTACTCCTTCGGTGACAACATTTTCCGAGCTGTGCAATCGAAGGCATCACTTTGGTCTCGAAAACAAGCACTAACAGGATTGCATTTCCTACAGAATGAAAAGTAAAAAGCATTGTCAGACATAATGGTATCCAGTGGAGTGCTTCAGTGACGATTTACAAGCTGACAGATGTCATAAATTCTTATCTCAGAGGACGTTCAACGCAATGAGACTCGTCCAGATATTCTCAAGACGGTTGGTATGCACCATACGTATCGCAATGCGGCCGTACTTGTATTCCGCGATAGTGCGATAAATGTCATTGCCCATAATCCCCAGAAGAGCAGAGCTGTGTGCTACCGGGAACATCCCCAGATAGCGGATAAGAGAGCGGCGGCAATTATCGCGGTTAACCGTGAATAAGGTGGAACTGGCCCACCAAATAAGCGGTCGCGGACGATCTGCGGCATTGCCTGAGGATGTGGCGAATTTTCTCGCATTGCCAACATTTTCCGCCCTAAAACTTCACATAAACCAGCAAACGGCACTGACGTGGTGAAAGTGACCCCCGTCACTAAATATGGACGAAACGCCATGTAATGTTCCATTTACCTGACAATGTATCTTAGAGGAAGCGAATGAACCGTATAATTGGAGGTACATCCTTGAATAAAAAGCACTGCTCTGGACCGGGCGGCCGAGTAGTACAACAGCACACAAGGCAAACAATGATAGATATTATTATGACTGAGCGTACTTTCATGCGCATTGATATTTCTCACACGAACGCAAGCTCTCTTACATTGCACACAAAAACTTGTTTTTCCAACGACTCACTTTCTCGTCCTTCTTTACAGGCATTACCACTTCCAGGGGAAGTCTGATCAACCGTACTAGTCATAGTGTCTTCGGTGGAAATGATGATTATGTTCTCTCGCGTTCTTCCTCGACTAGCATCCGAGTCTCACCGAACCCCCGACCGCCGGCTGATGCCCTCCTTCGTTTTCAATGCCCATTTAAACCAGCCACGTTCAACGCGCGAACCTTGATGCGTACAAGAATAGGCAGGTTTAGCTCACGCACTTGAAACTCTTACCTTCGATGCGTAATGCACTTAAGAGATTGGCATTCCACCATTCGACTGACGCCCCTCATCCAATCCTTTCGTCTTACTTATAACTTTCTGAGGACCCTTAAGCTGAAGTTCCCGGTCCTGCTAGTGTTGGCGTAGTCTTAGTGAGAGGGCTGAAACCTCGCCGTTAGAGTGAATCCCTGTATACAGTCGGATAAGCCTAGTGAGACTCAGGGCTTCGTGCAAAGTGAGCAGCCACCGTTCTAAGAGACGCAACCTGCTTGTCATTCCGGCGTATGCATCCACCGATTGTAGCCCCGAAGCAATCAAAGATGATTTCTACCAAAAGCTACATGAGCTTTTACGCAAAGCGAGCCGAGTTGATCTCTTGATTTAGGCAGGAGATATGAATGCTAGAATAGGTCGGCTGACACCCACCAAGGCGCATTTAGGAGGATCTTTTTGGCTAAATTCCTATCGTTCGGAAAACGGATTTTGAATGTGCTCTGACCATCATCTCTTCCTAGCCATTGTAAGCTTTGTACGTTTCAATCAGGTGGTAGACGGTCCTGCCATCGCCCGGGGTGGCACCAACGCCTTTCCCATAGGATCCCTATGTGGTTCACCCCCCCCCCTCCAAACCCCAGAGTTGGGTTTCCGCTTTCATCGAAAAACTCATGAGATTCACAACTCACGGAAAATCATCGCTCATGTCTCCTCAGCAATCACAAGAAGAAATCCTAGTTCACACCAACATTTGTAGTTTGAACTACAATGCTGATACTGTGCATCATTTTCCAGAATATTCTTGTCCTCTTGCTTTTTTCTTGACTGAGACTCAAATTTACCCCTCATGAGATACCACTCATCTCCAGTTTCTAAACGACCTGCTCCATCCGTCATTTTCTCCTAAAGCCGATGTCTGTGCCCACATCCGCCAATCTATTGCTACCTGCCGTATCACACACTTGGACTTTTCCAACAGCGAATTACAGCCGATATGGCTGAAACCCCGGTTCACTTCTTTTGACAATTACTTCTGTACCACTTATCGCTCTCCCAACAGTACTGATCCCTCATTTCTTACGTACTGTCTTCTAGCATTGCGAACCTGCGTGCATCAGGCAATAATTGCCAAGCTGCCATTCTTTTACATTCTCTTGACACTACGGCTGTGGGGCGTGAAGCCGAAATTCTCGCTTGGGACAACAACCTAAGTCAACTCGTTAACTTACTCACATGTATTACTGACCGGGCTGGCAAACGTGCACATACCCTCGATTCTCTCATTTCCTTTTTCCTCCGTACTTTCTGACACAACCTTCCTTCCTTTAGTTGGCTCATCAGAACAGTCATATTTCCCACCATCTCTTTTCATCCTATTCCTATGTAACTCCAAGCCCGCCTTTCGGTGTTACGATTCCGTCAAATGGGACGGTTTTCACGATTTTTTGGCTTCCTGCGGTGACTGTTGTAGCATTCCTGTGGTTTCTACCGCTGTTTCAAACTTTACTGAGACTGTTCTCTAAGGCATGCTTCTTTTTATTCCACCCTTCCAAGCCCGGCAAACTACGATCTCCTGATTGACTTACCCATGCCTGTAACGGCGCTGTGCTTGAAGAATTCAGCATTCAGATGGTGGCGCCGCTAAATACTCCCCAACCTCGCAGTCTCTTCATGCATGCCAAAAACAAATGCTCGCTTTCCATTCAGAAAGCCAAGGATCGTTTCATCCGCAACAAGGCCAAACGTCCAGCTTCTTCTGCCACTGGTAGTTGGCCATTTTGGTCGCAACACACAGCCAAAGCTGTTTCTTATAGTTTTTGCCCCTCCAATTTCTCCCTCATTTCTGACTCTTCAGTCTGTGAACCTCAAGAGAAAGCCGAGGTTTTTGCTGCCCGATTCGCATCTAGTCCCGCTTTATCCGATTCTTCTATTCCTCCGCCTCAAATCACTTTTACTCCGCCTGTCTCAACCAGAGATCCGCTAAACCTTATGGTCATTCGACTAAAACAAACCACCTGGTCCGCGCAGTTTTCCATCTATCGTCTTGAAAATGTGCTCCAGAAATAGTACCTATTTTGCGTCATCTTTTTGTCATTCCAATCTGATACTTTTCCCGTCGCATGGGAAGAAGCCGTATTTTCTATTCCTATACACGGCGACCACTCCGACCCGAAAAAGTACCGTCCTATTTCCCTAACTTCTGACATTTCGAAAATTATGAAGACCATAATTTGCGACCAGCTGCGATCGTTCCTGGAACGTGGATGACCGCTGCGCGATCGCCAATACGGGTTCGGGACTCGTTGTTTCACGGATGATCTACTCCCAGTCAGCAACGCTCGATAACCACGGTGAAATACACTTGCTTTCACTAGGCAGATCGAGGTCACAATGGTTCACTGTCAAAACTGCCCACTTTTGGGTTTCTTTCAGCCCTTGTGTTGAAGACGTCAAGGTTTCCCAGTAACCGGGCCATCTCCGATCGAGTCGATAGAGTACAGTTACGTCTTTTTTCGTGAATGCTAGTGTTCCCCAAGGTTCCGTACTTCCACCCACTCTCTTTCAATAATGATCTCTTATCTGCCACTTCCAACCCCATTCACGCTTTTGCTGAAGATACCAGCCTACACTACTCCTTTCCTTATCCCACCTCCCGCCACGCCACCGCCGACATCGACAGCGACCGTTGTGCTCTTGTAAAATCGCTCAGTTCGGACCTTGAACAGACATCCCCTTGGGGCTCTCAAAATCGTGTTCTCTTCAATGCCTGCAAGATATCTCTTTTCCCGGTTTCTTTCAAACACTATTCTTTTCTCCCCACTTAAATTTTGATTCCATTCCCTTCGTTTCTCTCAGCTGGTGGTGGTCGAGCGGTTTAGAGCCTCTAATTGCCACACCAGAGGTTCGAGCCCCCGCTATCACCGGTCACTTTGGTGGTAGATAGTAATCTAGTTTAGTCCGGCTCGCTACCATACCTGCCCTAGTGGGACCTTATGTGGTTCTCTGCCACTCCAAGTCACAGGGCCTCGTGTCCGTTTATCTTTGATAGTGCAGTGGGCCCTTGAATCTACACGAATTCACAAGCACGTGATGAAAAACTCGACGCCTTTCCTGGGTCTTTCGGTCGCTTTCTCTATCTTGGTCTCCTTACCTATGTTCGCTTGCTTTTCGTGCTGCGCGCAAGATTGGCTTCTTATTCCGCACCAGACGTTTATTCAAACTAGCTCAATTTTTCTTACTAAACAAAGTTCAAACTCGTCCCCCACGTGGATATCGCCGTCTCACGTTGGGTGGAGCTTCGTCTTCGTCTTCATCTGTTCTCCACTTGGTCCGATGTAAAGCTATTCGTCTGGCAGATGACCTAGTTTTCAAGTACGATTTGCAGTCACTAACTCATTGCCCAGCAGTTGAATCATTGGCCTGTTCTACCGCGATTAATCCGGGCTTCGTGCCTAAGACCTTGTCTTCGCTGTTCTTATTCTCATTAATTTTTAATGCTAGACTTGAGCACAGGCAGCTAATCACCCCTAACGGGTTTTATACCTCCATCTCGGACCTAAACCCTCCAATCTATTTTTCACCGGACGGCTAAGTTATACAACACCCTTCTCTCCTCTCTCAATTCATCTAGCCATAAACTTTCATTTTTAAAAGCCGAATTCACAAACTGATTTTGACGTGGATATTTCCTACAAACTCTTCTTACAATACGTTTTCGAACTATGGGGTTTACCCCTTTTACTATAATTAACTTTCTGTGTAAAAAATGAAAAGAATGTCCAGTGGTGTCCACATTTTTTGAATAAGCAATGGGTCCACATTGACAATAGCTCAACGTGGATTCCAGTTCCAGTTGCTCTAACCAGGAGGTTGTCACTTCTTCTTGGGAAGCACGAACAATCATGAACAGGCGTTCTGTATCATTCATGCCGCACGCAACTGCCATTTCCAACCTGCCTTGGACATTCGGGGCCATGCTTTGAACGAAACGATTACGAACAAGACGTACCCTAGTAACGCCGCTTGCCTCACGCAGCACGATCGATAGTTAACGCAACAGGTACTGATAATGAACAGCCAGGTGTTGGGTATTTTCATACAGAGCCGTGCTGAATTGGTCCATCGCTTTCTGGCGATCACCGTCCTGTGTGAATTCCGTCACCAGCCCCGCACGCACCTCCCGATAAGTAGTGCTTGTTTTCCCTCCCATCTTAAGATTATACACCGCCTTCGTACGCCCAGCCAGCAATGCCCCAAGCGCCACCAATAAAGGTGTGTCTCCTTTTATTTCGTTGCATGCCACTGTCCTTCCGAAATCTGTGATCCATTCCCCCGCATCACCATCCGCGAACGGACCAGGCAAGCAAACTTCGTTGCGTGAGTGTGGTTACGGCAACAACGTAACAAGGACGACAACACATGGCAGGATACTTGCATTTCACCGGCCGAACAAGACAAGTCATGAAACACATACAATCGTTTATATAGGCCTTTTCCATATTGCGCGGCACCAACATTTCTACTGCCGCTGCTTGAGTGCTTCGGCTGCGTTCTGGCCAGTTGCCCGTGGCCGATAGCTTGCTTCTCTTGGACGTCATTTTCCTTCGGTTGGTCCGATTGTCTTAGTTGACGGCTCGATCGACAGCCCATCACCTGGGCTATCTTGCTGGTTACCGGAGATTCCGCTGCTTCCCCCGTGATAGTTCGTATGTCTCCTTTTGTTTGCTTCGGGACGCCTCCGACATATTCGCCGTCTGTTCTGTAGTCTGTGGCCCTCGTTTGGTCCGTCCGTGCGCCTTGGTATTCACGTCGTTCCCTTGCCCCTGCACTCCCCGTTACATTACGTCGTGTTGTGACACCTGGATCTCAGTGCCCCTTCGGTGCACATCAGTCAATCCCAGCTGGAAGCGAACACAACAAACCACAGTTCGTGGGGTGGGAAGAAAGGACATTATAGCCATAATAGCCAGTGAATTAGGGGCACGGAAGGGAAAAAATGGTCCCGGGGGCGCACAGGCGAATCACGTTAGGTTAGGTGCGAGGGTGCTGAGATATAGATCCCATCTATTGATCAGCAGATTCAGCACCTACTCGCTTTTTGGAAAGCAAACAAACGTCAAAGAGGCACTAGGGATGAAAGAACCCAGCCAAAGCCGAAAGCGTTCAGGTATAGGTGAAGGTTTGGCAAAGTTTATCAAAAGCCAAATGAGAAACCGCGAGAAGATTATTCGTCCGGAAACAGAAAGCAAAAAGGAGAACCCCGCACATACCCACATAGCCATTCGGATCTGTACCGTCTAGACTGAATCGATCATTTAAATAGACAGCCCAATCGATGGCTGTTTGTGGGCCCTCGGCACACCATTCCAAAATTTTCTTTGCCCAATACTGACGAAGAAATCCATGCATTTTTCCTGTGTGCACTAGCTGCCGTTGAGCAGCGTTCCACAGATCGTCTGCAGTCTCCGCATTTTCTAGTTGTTTTCGTGTGTATGCGACCAGTCGTTTATCCTTGGCGTGTTTCATCAGAGTTTCTTGGGCCCACTCTCTTGCACCTAGGTGGGATGAGTGTGAAACAACCACAAACCATTTAGTTTTGTCTCAGTGGCAACGTATTATCGTGAGGTACTGATTTCATAACGACAAAGTCAACTAATCACAAAAGTCGTCGGTATCGTAAGACGGTAACACTCGGTTCACTACATCACCTCCAACATGAAAACTTCAAATTTATTTTGCCTACTGAAGTAAACATCAGTAGTCACGTCGCATATTGCCTAAAAACCAGTGAAACTGCCCGAACTACGCGGTCAGTCAATTACTGATAAACATTATCTTTATAAATAGAGTGCTGAACTCCTAAAGTGAAATATGATAGTTCCAAGTTATTTAAACTGCTACAGTGGAACTTTCTGGGCGAACACACTACTTATTTGGGCTACAGCACCTTTTTGAATCCGCCCAACTGCTCGCACCCTGTCGTTCATACCTATTTTAGGTGATCCGTTTTAGTATTTAAACAAATCCTGCACAACAGATGTTAGTGAAAGGCAGTTGTTAACTCTAGCACTCGTGTCTCTAAGTACGTACCTTGACAACCTCCAGAGCTCTGTTCGCTCCAAAGGTAATGAGCGAGTTCGTATTCAGAAGCCTCGCAATGTGACCGAAAATCAATGTGCGCGTGTTCCGATTTATCCACCATATGCTGATTTAACTGATAAAAGTTATAATTCCTTCTTTACCGCAGTGAGAGCAGCATATCTCACTAGCTCACTGGTTCACTGCGATATCAGAAAGAACCAGGATTGATGTTTGGGTCTGAGCGACAGTAAGCCAAACACAGGAAAAGCGTAATATTGAGACGGTCAACAGTGAGGCTTATTGCTGTCAAAGTCACCCGGTTTTGGTGGGGTCGGAACTTAAAGTTTCATGATTGATGGTCTACGACATTTCAACAATGAGCCAACCAGTAAGATGTTTCACCTAGTAATCGGGGTCTCGTGTGCACACTGTCTAACGAGGTCCTCTGAAGATAGCGAAACGAGTGGACGGAAGGACACCAATATCTGCAACATCCATATATATATATATATATATATATATATATATATATATATATATATATATATATATATATAATATCTACACGTGCCTGATTTCAGACTGCATGCCAAAAACATGGTGCAATCAGGGAGGAATGGGTATATGTAGTCATAGACAGAAAGCAAAGTTCCTGTTTTTGTTTTGTTACGTGCTTATTTTGCGCCTTTTTGTTTATATTTGGTGATTACAACGGAAACGGATACACTCCCGCGGATGGTTTTGGTTTTGAGCCACGCCCATTAACGAGGCAAACCAGCTTTCCTCGTTATCTCTATCGTTCCAGCCTGACAGCAGAGACGGCCCTACACGTGACAGACATTCGGTCAGTTTCTTCATGCCTCTGTGCCACGTTATTGCTTGTTCTCTACGCTCTTTTTTCCAGTCGGGCCCAGGGAGCGCAAACAATGCGCAAAGCGGCAGGCATAATAAAACATGTCCTAGCCAGCTGAGACGGTGCTGCAATAAGGTCTTTTCTAGGGAGGAGTGGCCGTACCAAACACCTGCGTACTTGATTACTGCTGACGCATTGCTCCCACCAAACACGAGTAATGCTACGTAAGCAGTGGATATCAAACACAGCCAGGCGGCGGATATCTCGAACTCACAGGGGCCATTTTTCACAGCCATACAGCAGTACGGCGTGCACGGCGGTATTGTGCAGTGAGTCATTTAAGACGTGCGAAAATTTTGGAGACTTACCTAAGCCCACTTAAACCACATTCTGCAACGGACTACTTCCATGATTGTCAGTAGGCAAATTATCGAAAAGTCCACTTGGGATGTGAGTGTCAGCCTGTTTGCACAGGTCGTGTGTTGGCATACTGACAGAATTCTCGCCAGTGAAAGTTGCGATAAAATCGAGATTATCGATGGATAGACACCAGTTTGTAATCAGCTCCCATTAATTCCACAAGGTTATGAAGCCGGTGGTCCAGATTGCTTCCCTACAGTCTTAATGCATGCGGTAACAAGTTAGCGTTATCGAGACCAATTTCGTCTGGATATACCGAACAATCAAAATCCTGAATCTACAGAGCTTGTGAAAGAATAAAAATACGATCCCTATGGCACTCATAAAATTCTTTGAAGACATATGAAACCTTATTGCAAAGGATCCTTGATGTGAACCGTAATGAGTATTACCACTCACACAGCAGATCACATGCTGTAACCTTACTAACGTCATATTTTTCCCTTTACTCACTGGGAACCGTGTAGTGTCATTATGTTTTCAATGCTAAGCGGATGGATTAAGCTTTATCAAGCTGTCAAACAGAGATGGATGATGATTACTTTTGCTCGTTCTGGTGGAATACAAAGTAACTGTAACTACTGTGTGCACGATTATTTGCGCGTATAGTGCAGTATTTAGCATAATTCGCGTTATCTCTTTATTAGCACCAGAACGCAAATCGAGTCCAAAGGGACATTAGCTCGTCGTAAAAATTGAATAACTTGATTTCACAGCAATTTTTCAGAAATTTCGTGGCTTTTCCTGATGATCATTTTTGCGCATCTCCTTGAAGTTTCGCTGATGTGGTGTTTTATAGTTGTATTCCATTCCTCTAATAACTTTGGTATATTTGAAAAGATCTCATTATTGGCCTTTGAATTTGGTCCGATTAGTTAGTATGGGCGTTTTTTTCTGGCGTTATGATTCAAAGTGTCCGTACGAAACTGTCGCCATTCTGTCGAGGTTTTTTCCTTCATGTTTCCACTGTGTGGCAGCTTTTACCTTGTTATGGTGAAGTGACATATCAGAGAAATTGAAGAATCTTGGACATGTCGGTAATTTTTATTGGAGTTCGGTGTTCCCTTATCATTTTTGCCGGTCATCTAGTGAAAGATTTTGTCATCTTGAAAAGGCCCATTTGAAAAATATCACGATTTAGTGTTATCTTTCACCTAAATCAATCAGTTTCCCAACAGAGCACTCCGCTCCATGCGACAAACCGTGCAGCAATACCATAATTTGACTTAACTTGACAGAATTGGAAGAAGTTGCAATCAACTTTTGTTAAAAGCAAGCAATTCTAGTGAACCACCTAGTCGCCTAGACTTCTGAATAACATTAATTCGTTCTTTTATTCGAACATAGCGGTAAAAGAACAGTATATAGAAATACATGGAATACGTTTGGTAGTGACACAGATCGGAAGTTAGGAGACATTGTCGAACACGCTACTGCCCACACGCATTCATCTCAATAAAGATATGCTGAAGACTGGTATTCCTGTTAATGCAACACTAAATCAGTCAGAAAGCTTCTTCAAAAGTGAAACGACTTAAAAGCGAGACCGTAGGTCAGGTTCGAGACAAATGGTTCACAATCTGTTATCAATTTTGATCATCTAATGTATTACAGTCCAAATCGAAATGATTAGCTAGTTCAATAGTACGTATTCACCAACATGGAGCTTCAAAAGATGCATCTATATGTTCGCCATAACCCCTCAGTTAGTCGTCAGAAACACAGAAAGAAAGGTCAACGTAAGTGAATTAAGTTTTAGTTGTCACGATATGCACTCGTTTACATCATCCCGAAATCGCAATCACCCTAACTGAATAAGAATGCATTGGGTACACCACCATCCTCAGTCAGATATCTAATCACACGATCAGCGCGAATGCATATCACTGCAATTTCAATAAATCCCGCAAGGAGTATCACTTTCGCATGCTAATGGGTAACGATTCTTCCCGAAAACGACGAATCTCCAATAGACTATCGTTATTTTGTGCAGGACTGATCGAAACACCTGTTGTCTACGTCTGGCGATCAAAAAGACCACAGATCAGACAGGCCTTGTGTGAAAGTTGGGTGACTGGATAAGTGCATCTCTGTGTCTATGAACACGTGGCCACAAGCTAGGACCAAAAATTAAGTGCAGTGGGGCTGGTTAGTGGTCATAACTGACGCACGCGTCAACCACGCAGTGATGTGTATACTCAGGTTGAGCTGTATTCCCGTTGATGAACGCATCATTGCCAAATCATATATGCGCACCACACACGCTCAAGCACGAAATGTTTGTGCTACGTTCAGAATAGGAGGCCTCAGACTATGAGAATCATGCAAACAATTTCGCTGCTGTTCCTAGATTGTGCACGCACACAGGTGTGCTTACTCGGTCACCTAGCTTTCAACCAAAGCCTGTCCGCTCCGTGGTTCTTTAACCGTCAAGATTTCAATGATAGGCGGATTGCATTTCTATACCCGATGGAACTGAGCCCTCTGTCCGTGATTTGTCTTAGTCGCCTGCACTCTTATACGTCCCACGTGACATGTTTACGACGTGTGTGTGGTGTGCAACTATCAGCATGATACAGAGTAGGTTTCATAAAATGCGTTGAGAAACAAATAAAAATGTGGATGTCGATTTAACGCAGAATTAATTGGAAATACCCGACTGAAAGATCAGAACACCTGATAGAGAGCGACATTGTTATCAGCGCTTTCCAACTGGCTTAGCATAGCGCGTTTTATAGGCATTTAGATTCAGACTATAGAAGAAGAAACTTGGTACTCATGGTGACAGCAAACGACATTTTCGTGTCCACATAATTACAGTACTATCGATGTCACGAGAGACCGCGTGTGTTGATGATTGTCATGCAGAATTGCCTGTTATCAAATTCGAAAGATAAGTCAGCACAATTCGCACACACAGTTGAAAACATGAGAATATCAGTGCTTAACGTCACTCCATGGTACCTAGAGGATTGAACTCTGTGTAATTGAGTGGTGCGCGGAGTATACTCATCATTCAGGAAGGCTGAGTGAGATACACTCAACACTACGGCGGATTAAGTGAAAGATCACTTTGTTCACTTTGAATATTATCAGATAGGTTACTTATTCCTCTTTGGTTGATACAGCATGGTGAATACTTGCAACGCTAGCATACTACGCTTCAGTTTCTGAGAAGCTACAAGAGAGGTCGCTTACGTAATGGGGTGGCCCTGAGCACCGTTTTTGTGTCCTGGAAAAGGGCGCAAGATTTATCATCAGGAAAAGTCACAAAATTTCAACGAAATGTTACGAAAACTAAGCTATTCGACTTTTACAACCAGCCAGTGTCCCTTTGGACTCTTTCGGCGTGCTACCGCTGAGTAAGAAGCAACACGAAGTATATCAAGAGTTACACCGTACGCGCCGATGATCATACCCACAATAACTGCAGTTCTTGTGTATCCCACCAGAACAAACTTTATTGTTTTCCAAAGTAGTCACTTTATGGAAATGATTATCATGCACCCCTATCTGACAAATTGATGAGGCCTTTTGAATTAAATGATTGCAGTCAAACACAATATACACATTTGACCCGCAGTCGGATTGATGAAGTTGATTTGGCTAATTTATAAAAGACAGATCTAAGAGGAACACCAGTTATTTCCAGTAATCAGTAGTCGGACAAAAGCATGTCTGTAAGAAAGAACATGTATTCAAGTACGTCGTAAGATAAGCGGTAGTTTGGACTGAAACGACGTGTTGTATTACAGTTGAGTAGCTGATCTCTGGTTGGCAGTGGGATACTGCATGTGGCTGAAGTATGTAGCAAGTTTTCTTGCTGACATAACCGAATTCACCGGCTCATTATTCAACACGTCATGACATACTTACGGTCCCCGATGAATGATAGAAGAAAAATTATGGTGTTACAGTATGTGATCTGCTGTGAGTCGTAATACTCATTACGGTTCACATCAAGGATCCTTTGCAATAAGGTTTCATATGTCTTCAAAGAATTTTATGAGTGCCATAGGGATCATATTTTTTATTCTTTCACAAGCTCTGTAGATTCAGGATTTTAATTGTTCGGTATATCCAGACGAAACTGGTCTCGATAAAATTAACTTGTCACCGCATACAATGCGCCGATCGGCAAGCAGTCTGAACCACTAGCTTCGTAACACTTAAACTAAACTAACTCCTTGCAGAGCACCGAGGAATCGACTACATGCTGATATTTGCCATCCGATAATCTTGGTTTTACGAAAGCTTCTACGGGCGAGAATTTTTTGTTCAGTGTGCAAAATATGCGATCTAAGCAACCAGGCTGACGTCTTAGAGCCTAGGAGGATTTTTCGATAATTTGCCTACTGAGAAGCATAAAAGTAGCCCGGTTCAGAATGCAGCTCAAATCGGCTGGGACAATCCCAGAATTTTTTTCACGACTTAAACACTGCACGCTCGACCTTTCAAAAAAAGGTTGATGTCGTGTCGGCATCAGAGGTATCCGAGGTTCGATAAAGCTAGTCTGGCATTTGAAATACGCATAGATATTCCCCCTCCCACGCCGCCATTTTCAGTTACACAACTGCTTAGGTAGACAAAACTTTCATTGCCCAAGTAGAGCGCGGGTACACGCTCTCGTCAATTATGGAGTAGCACCTTACACTTCGACGACGATAAGTACGTTCCGTATAGAGTTACTGCAGTTATAATGCGGTTCAGAAGTTGAGCAGCTGAGATGTTAGAAATGAGCAGCACGACGTCATCGACGTACTCCATATCAGCAATCCTGTGCCCTGGGACGAGTTCGACACCACCACCCACGAGGCTCTCGACCGATTTCTTAAGGGCGTCGTCAATTGCGAAGTAAAACAGGAATGGTGAAATAGGACACTCCTGTCGAACTCCACTGGAAACAACAAAGAGGGGTGAAAGCTTACCATGAGCTCTTACTCACCCTGAAGTATGGCGGTAGAGAGATTTGATGTTTGGTACATACTTTTCAGGTGCACCATTTCTCAATAGGCATTTCCATAGAGCAGTCCCGTCAACCGAATCAAAGGCTGCTCTGATATCTAGGAATTTGGCGATGGTCGGTCTTCGGTAGGTGTGTCGACGCTTCAACAGCTGACGGGGGTGAATATCTGGTAAATACAACCACGGCCAGGGTAAAACCCCGCTTGCTCCTCGCGGATTTGCTCCTTTCTGTGTGATATCAGTCTACGAAGAACGACAGACGCTAAAGCCTTCGACGAAATCTGAATTAAGCTGGTTCCTCTATGATTGTCACAGATAGCTCGGGATCCTTTCTTGAAGACGGGGGCTACGACAGACTCCATCCAAACCATAGGAACTTCCTCCTCCTCCCATACTTCAGAGAACATATGCGTTAGCTCCTTCACCATATCGTAACCTGCCTCTTTGAATGCAGCTGGTAGTAGGCCGTCTGGGCCTGGAGCCTTGTGACGCTTGAGGAGTGCAAGTGCACTATAAATTTCAGCTTCACTGGGCGGATCTAGGGACACGGATCGCTAGGCACAACATTCATCAAGAGGTATGGTAGTATGTACAGGAGGACAGCTGAACTGTAAATTGTGCGATTTAAGACAGACAAGTAGGAGATAGGAACATTCACGTTATGTTACCCGACTTTTGAAATAAAACTAACGTGAATGAGTACCTGCGACAGAGTGAAGCCAAAACAGTATGTGCTCAAATACTTACCTTGAAGACAGTCGTACAACCGATTATAGAAGCAAAAATTCTCGGCCAATTCCCGACGGTTGAATGCTTCTTCAATGAATATGTCCGCAGACCGAACATACGATTTTCGAACGGCAGAAACTTCAAGAATAGACCGCTGCGGAGAAATCTGGCCTGCTCAGAGAAGAGAATCCGTGGAAAAATTGAAACCGTTCTCGATCATTACGCGATTTCGGTCCGTACGGAGTGAGCAACAACTTAGTCAAACGAAACAAAACATACCCACGGTGTTGCATTTTTACCATATATATATATATATATATATATATATATATATATATATATATATATATATATACTTTTTGTGCTGCCATTTATCTCTCCATCCTTTGAACAACAAATCCACCATCCGGGTCGATCAGTTTTGTGGTGTAGTTACAAGACCGGGAAACGCGTGAACTATAAAATTGTTGAACACTTGCTGAACCATTTAAATGATGCGAGGATTCGATCCAACTCAAACAAGTTGAACACGCCACATTAGCCTACCAGCCATTATGTTCTTTGTCACCTTCCAATTTCATTCTCTTATTCCATCCGTGCATTTTTATAAGTGCGGCAGAAGAGACATACCCGTCACTGAGGACTATTAACCATAACCAAAAGAATTAAACTGGGAAGCCAAATGAGGCCCCAACAGATCAGGTGTGCTAGTAACGAGCCGTCAATAACGAAGCTGTCTCCCGCCAAAATTAGTTAGTTGGTTGGCTGTAATGGAGTTTGAACCCAGGACATCAGCATATTATGGTCTGTGGCTTGTGCCACTTGCACGTTCTACATTGCCTAAGAGTACTGAGGAGGTTTCAGTAACTACCAACGCCAAACCCAACTTGACCTTATTGATGAATTCATCACGATTCTAACCAACTTCTTTTGGTGGCGCCTGTATCCTATAGTGCTTGCTTAAACAAAGAATGACCGCACTAACCGGCGAGTTAACTACTATCACTTTTACCATGGAAAAACTAAAACTTTCTTACTACAAAAACCTACCGAAATGGAACCAAGGAGATAGACCACTCAGAGCAGGATTGGCTGGATTATTTCGTTGAGCATCGAACCCCTTCAGTCGTTCCTCAATAAACGAGCGCAATACTTCGAAAGCCGCCTTAGTACCCGGGGTGGCCCACGTTACCGCATCCACGGATGAATCAACGAAATGGTTCGCTTTGATTGACTGCCAATCAATCATCTAAAACAGATACGACAATAATAATAAGTTAATTTCACAAGTCAATTAAACAATCAACAAACTGTAAATTTAGAACGGTATTGAGTCACATTGCACCTACCGATTGGCAATTCGTGTCCATCTCGTTTTGAAACGGGTGAATGATGACTGGGGGAAATTCCGTCAAGTATTTGACGGTTTTGCTGAAGAGTTTTGGCCGAATAGTTCGCGCATGCGATTCCAATTTGTCTGAGCCGCACCATACGGGAACAATATTGTGCGCGTCAACCTAATAATACGAAAATAATAGATGGGTAGGTGAACGAGATCAGCATGAATTACTATGTTCGCAAATACGATTGTACAGTTCACGTACTATTGCGCTCAAAGGCGTTCCCGAACTGAGTAAAGTATAGAGAAACAAAAACAGGAATTGCTGTGGTCTATAGGTCGAAGTGATCACCCTACACCGCCTCCGGTAGCCCGGTCATGTTATGCGGATGCCTGTAAATCGTCTGCCTTTCCGTGCTCTATTCGCACGCGCTGGCATAGAGGTATGGAGAAGTTAGCATCAGCAATGGCTTCGGTTGGTGCTTCGTGTCTCCTTGGTTGGGGCCTAAGGGATGAGGACTGTCGTTGGCTAAAGACACTGGGGGGACATAGATAGAAATAGAAATCAGTGGCGCGAATGACGCAAGGTTGAACTCTCTTGGCCCACAATCACAAAAATATATCACCCAGACAAACAAAAATGACAAAAAACATCAAAAAGTGCACGGGTGAAAAAAGTCACAACATATCTTTTACTGACTACTTCTTAATCATTGTTGTACTCTCCTGACTCGCATTTTTGTATTTGTCGTTTAGCGTTGGTACCCTGCTTGATTCCACGCCAGTATGAAATATATAAGCAGGCAGCAACGTAACGCTGAATAATGAATCTTCCGGGGAGTCGTATTGCTTAAGAAGAACGAAGACATCATTACCACTGTTCTCTCCAGAAGTGTACCTCATTCGTAACACCTCATATATGGATAAGACATAAAAGCTGGTATGTAAGCAGTTTACAAAAATCGGACTGTACAGAAAGGGGTCACGAGGGGTGAATAGTGTAAGGTTAAGTTCGCAGATAAATCCCGGAAGTAAGCAGTGATTAGCCACCAATATCGTACATTAATGTGAGACCAAAAAAGGAACCCACAAGATAATAGCTCGTACACAACGCCAGGATAACAGATTGAACACTAACCATCTATTTGTGTAAATGTGGTAGATGTTTGCATTTTCGATGCTTTTCTCGAAATTCAACGGCGTTTTAAGAGATGTGATGAATAGTAATGGGTGTTGTCTGGATTGGAATCTAAAATAAGGCACCCAAATTTTTCTTGTAAACTTTTGTCATTGCTAGCGTTTTTGTCAGGTGACTGTAAAGAATCAAGCCAAATATAATTCACACAAAAACACGACCATCAAGAATTGTAAACACAATCGAAGCAACAGACAGGCCGTGTGGCACATACAACTAACCGGTGACGGTGCTTGCCTCAACTTGGACAACGATGGTTCAGTAAACGACACATGCAATCTGAGCGCCGCACCACTGTTTGCACTTAATGCTGCTACAACAAGCAAACAACGATGAAAAAACATTGATTTTAGGGCCAGAGAAGTAACAACCGTTACCTCCGACATTTCCTCACCACGAGCCAGCACACGGTCGATTTAAGCTCGTTCAATCTTCTCTACGAAGACCTATCGACAGTCACTGACATTTTATGATGAAGAAATAGGCTCTCCTGAAAGGTCAGCGACTGCGTGAAGGTGAACTCCTTACATATCTTATAAAAGTGGACTAAGAAAACCGTACTTAAATTGCATGAACTTACCTGACAAACCGGAATGTCCTCGGGCAAAGCTCGGACCACACTTTCTACCCACGCGGAAGGTGCACGCAACGGGGAAAAATCGACAACTAGGCAACCAACGTGCAACGACTTCACCAGTGAGCCAACCGCTTGGGCGACGGCTGCATCATAAATTTGTGCACTGGACGAGGTGGTGTAGTTTGGACTCCAACGTGCTTGCATACCCGATTTACGGTTCTCATCTGGACCCAAATGATTGTCCGCATTAACCAAATGAAAGGGAATATTCAAAGAACGGCATTCCTGTTTCAATGGGTAAACAGGAAATCACCGTCATGTATGGGGTTCGGAATGCGTGTCGTCATTCACCTCACGGCATAACAATACAAATGACCATAATCATCCAGGAGATTAACAATGTTCCGGAGACTTTTGCCTCTTCACTCAACTTGAACCCCGCTATATTGATTGACTGTTACAGTTCTTTGACCATAATTGCGAACCACAACCCAGCTGCATCTTTTTTAGACGCACATTTCTATAGCTTTCTACTGAGAACCCATAGGATAAACATGAGATTCTCGATACGAGTAGTATGGCATTGTATCTGGATGACAGGACAAAATTTCCCCGGAAGCGCACAACCGGTTTCGCGATTATTGCCGTTCATCAGGTATGCGTATCCGGTACTCCTTCGCCCAATCATCCTTATACTTGAGCACTCCACAGTTGTTTTACAGTTGTAATGTCATTTGAATCGAATGGAGCGTGCATGGACGGGGAGTCCATACTACTCATCGAAAATTCACACTTCGGATCACGTGTCCTCGTTCTGATGGTTAGCCGTGTTAGCCGACGAATTCACTTTGGAAGAATCACTATGTGATTCTAAAAATGGACTCCCCGTCCATGCACGCTCCATTCGATTCAAAAGAGATTACAGCTGTAGACATGGGAAGTTCACGGATCCACTGAAGGCGTCAGACAGGTTCATTCACAAACATGCGCAAAAGACCATAAACTAAGGAAACTGACACTATACAGTTGACGAGACTTGAGGAGCTGCAGTGCGCTGGATGCTAAGTCGTCTTTGCTATGAAGTTGTGAACTGTCGAGAGATGCAATCAAGTTGTGGAACGAACACTGACGCAAAAGAGAATTGGCCAGGGCAGGAGACGAACGGCTGCGGAATGCCTTAGCCGTAGACGACCTATTACTATCAATTCTACCCAGTACACTGAGTACCGTAATGCAGATTATTTTTGCAACCGACAGACACAGCATGACTTTTTTGTTAATTATAGTCTGTATACCATATCTGAGACAGTCTAAGTACTAAGCACGAGACTTATTAGGTTACTGGTTCGAAATAATCAATTCTGCCCCCAAGTTAATCGCTAGACAAACAGCGTGAGCATGTGGAACCTATTCCAATGAAACAGTTATTCACCCTTCAGAAAACCGTGCTTAATCTGGCCTCTATTAACTTGTTATGCTTGGTCGGATACTCCGTGATGAACCACTGTGAGGAACATTCGACCGAACAGGTGGACAAACTTTACACATCAAACCTGGCTGTAGTCTCGTCAGCGACATTTGGTGTACCAAGAAATCTTATCACAGGAAACTATGGGGTATAAAGTAATCCAATGTGGTTTTTTACGGATATGAGAACAGGCTCAATTAAAACATATTAAATAAAAATGCTTTGCTGTTTTCTTCAGCACAATTCAGTTAGTACCAAATTGTACTTTGGGTCAACTGAATAGATATGAGAACTGATTATCGGACCGATACTATTATTACTCAATATGGATTCGTTTTACAAAGAACACAAGCTGAAACATACTTGCTCAACTTCCACAAGACCACTCAGCATGAATGAAAGGTGACGTAATGTATCTGCCTGATAGCATGGGGCCAGGCAAAAACACACATGAAGTGGCACTCGAAACTTAAGGGCCAAACGTTGTGCGTAAAGCATTGCCCAGTTGTCTAGTGAGGAAGGAAAACAAAGAAATTTACTTCATTGGAAGTTGCCGACAGAAGCAATCTGAGAAGACTAGTGACCTGCACAGAAATTTCTTTATAAGTATTATTTCGATCGCCGTTGTTCGTGGCAGCCATTTACTAGAAATATTTTACTAAAGGTGGCGTAATCACATTTTGGTTGGTAACTACCGGGTTCACAATTAGGGTTGTTAACTATTCACATCGTCTGGAGTTTCAAAACCGGCGTTTATCTCCCTATATATGTGTGCATACCAATGAATTAAGAGTCGACATAGAGCTTCACGTCGAAACTACCTTTTTAGTTGTCACAAAATACAAAACACTCCAAGTTTACCGATGGTCTACCCTTTATCTTCAGCATAGTCAAACTATAAATCAGTGGTCACCTTCGGCTTAGAACCGGATTCAGTAGAGTATATGATGTGTAACATGCATGCGATGACTACTGCTACATCTAAGCGCCTCAATCCAAATATAAACGAGACAAAAACCATGGAGCAAAAACATTAAGTTCACCCCGAAATTTCAACTGTGTTGATTATTTTCTTACTCATGCCACCTCGGAAATCTGTTTCTTTCTGTTCTGAACTCCATAGTACATGTTTGTTTTCCCAATAATGCCGGGGAATTTCACAAACCACCGATAAAGCACACGTGGTAGATAGCTGCGTTGTCAACCTCCCCATAGCTACATCTGAAACGATGAAATCACGCATTTTACCACTTCAATCACCAAGATTATCAGTTCTACGAGACGGAGTACACGAGATTTATCCATTCCATTTGGCTCTGGGATAAACACAATAAAAACAATGAGAACACTACGAATCTCTGCAATGAACTGGTTCCGTATAGAACCCGGAAAATTTATCAACGGTTGGTGAAATGAATGGATTAAATATTTCAGTAATAACCGTCGACCAGTGCCAAGTAACTGTGGAAAACAGTACCAAAATGATTGATGTATTCTCTACATAAAAGGCATCGTCTATGTCCTAGTAACGTTTCTATATATAACGAAAATTTATGAACAGATCACTTCCCTGGGTTATTTGAACCTTAGTAACTAGTATGTGGTCACAAAATGATCACATGCCACGAGACTTTAAAGGAGAAATCTTGTGTACGCAGCTTACCCTGTACACGTTGGTCACGTATCATCCAATACAAGACACTCATAGGAGCGGATTCACTTTCGTCAACCAGCCCAGGAAATTCTTCAGGTCCATGAAGGTGACGGATTCTGGATTTCGCAAATTTGAAATCCAGTACGGATTTGGCTGTATTCACTCTCTTTTTTTCTATTTTTATCAAAAATGAATTTTCAGAAGCCATCACTGACGGGAGAGAAGCTGGAACAGATGTAGGTGAATGTTGATATGAATGGTGTATGCCCCCAAGGCTTTTACTCTGATCATAGCATTTGCAAGTACTTTCCTGACCATATCACACTGGAGCTTGTGTAGTCAGAGAGATGATCAAACATTCAAATACGAAAATACGTTCGCATTCATTTACCGGCGCTGTGTAAAACACGAACCAGGTAATGAATGTAAGCGAAGTGGAAAGTTCCTCCGGAGTTGGAGCGGAAAAATCCCAAGGGTAACCACCACTAGCTACGACTTGGGCCCATATCCGACAGCTTTAAAGTGAACTATACCATAAGGGGTAAACTCCATAACCGGTCCGGGGAAAGAAAACAGATTGAAAGATAGAAGTACGACATCTAGTGGCAAAAACTTGACAAGGGTGTCTAGTTGCCTGGGTACGTGACGTTCGGGAAAGTTTTGGGAAGAGGAACTGCGGAAGCAAGCTCAGTAGAACAAAATCCAAAATAGTTTCGGTGGAAGAGAGACAACGAAGCAACAGCCCGACGATGGGCTAGTGACTGCAGATTGGAGGTTAAAGAAAGGTCTTCAACCAACCGGATGACCTTACGTTGAATCCGATCAAGAAGAGAAAGAGAGTAGACGAAGATCCACTCCACACGTGACTGTAGTATTTAAGTGCGGGGCGGATTTGACCTTTGTACAGCAGAAGATGAGCTGGTGTGACGAAGCGTCTGGTGCGAAACAGAAAACCAACTTTGCGTGCACCACGAGAGGCCAGCTGAGACATGAAAGCGGACCAACACAGAAGTTATGGATAAGCCAAGAAGAGAAATAGAATCTGTGGAAGGCAGCACGGTTGAATCAAAGGATAAATGAGGAGAGAATGAATGATGTTTCAAGGAAATTCAGAGAACTGAAGTTTTGGAAGCATTAAATGCAACATGATTGTGGGATCCCCAGGAAGACGTGTTGGAAGTTGGAGTCTAATGCCCCACTGACTTCACCGCGGTCACGATCGATGTTGGTGTTGGCATGACGGGGAGTGCGGTAAGAAAAGGAAGAACGAAGGGTGGCGTCATCGGCAAAGAAATGGATTGGGTTTGAAGTAATGGATAAAAGATCGATTATAAATGGAAGGAATCGGGTGGGCGCAAGTACTGAACCTTGAGGAACACCAGCATCCATACAAAATGGCTGGGACAGAACCCCATCAATTCGGACGAAGATGGTCCGTTTACTGAGAAAACTTGATGTCCACGATACGAGAGCGGAGGAGAACCCGAAAGTGGACAGCTTCGCCAGAAGACCTTCGTGCCAAGCTCAGTCAAAGGCCTGAGATGTCGAGCCAGACCAAGTGTGTTTCTCTGTGGCTGTCTAGTGCAGCTGACCAGGAGTGTGAGACGAGATCCAGGATATCACCGGTGGAACGGTGATGTCGGAATCCACATAGGCGATGATTCAGTAGTCCTTCGCGTTCGAGAAACGTACGCAGTTGGTCGGAGATGACCGTTTCGAACACTTACGAAATAACGTGTGAGGGAAATAGGACGAAAGTTATTCAGGTCAGAAAGATCACTGCATTTATGAATAGGAAAAATCACGACGTGTTTCCAGGGGATCGGAAAAGTAGAAAATTGGAGAGACAGAGAGAGAGAGAGAAGAAAAAGACGACGTAAGAGAGGGGCCAATTCAAGAGCACACATTTTAGGGACGATGGGTGGTATATCGTTCGGACCGGGTGGCTTGCATACGTCCAGAAAACGCAGCACTTGGCGGGCCTTCCTAGTGCTAATATGAGGTTGAAAATGGGAGACAGAGGGAAGAGGAACCGGAGAAGTAGGACAAGTGAATAAGGTGGAGTTGGAGACAAGCCGAGAAGCAAAAACCAGAGGAATTACATATGGGAGAGAGATTGGAAGGGCAAAAAATGCGGCAGACTGCTTTGACAAGGGAATAAAAGGTTCGGCTACGGGTGGCAGATGAGAATAAGCGTTCGGCTTTCCAACGGACGAAACGTTCTTTGACACTCTGCGTGGTTTACGACCATCTGTTTCTGGATTGCACGAAGCGAAAGTGGGAGTCGAGAGTGAGCGAGCGGCTCCAGCGGCGAAATGCTGCACGCTTCGAACGTACAGTGCGACCACATGCGTGGTTGAACCATTCGGGGGATTTGGGTTTCCGGGGTTTGGAAAAGTGAGGAAAAGAAAGTTGTATATCTTGAAGAACAATGTCAGTGAAGTTAGAAACGGAAACGGAAACGTCTGAGGTAAAGCAGCAATCAGTATAGGGATAGGAGACTAGGAAATCGCGAAAACCATCCCAGTTGGCTGAACTGTGGCTCGAAAATGTGTATCTCGAGGTGGGTGGAGAATCGAGGCGAGTAAATCGACAGAACAGGAAATAATACAGTGGTCACATGAGCCAAGTGGAGGAACAGCAGATGCCTGAGAACAGAGAAGGAAAATAAGTGAGAATAAGATCAAGCATATGGGCACCATCGCCAGCTCGATCGGGAATACGTGTGAAGAGGTCAACAAGTTGGCACGGGTTGTTGATCGCGGCGAAATGTTTGGCTTCGCGCCTCAGGACCGAAGTGTCTGATGAGTGAATCAACCAATCTCGATTGTGAATATTAAAATCTCCTAAGACGGTGATACAGCAGTTGGGATCCGTAACAGATAAGTGCTCACTCTTCGAAGATATAAATCAAAGGTCGATGAGTCTCTACCGTTGGGTGAACGGTAAACAACGCGAAAGTAGAGATTAAAATAGAGAAGTTAGAGGTCCAGACACATCAACTGAAATTCACGACTGGAAAAGTCAAGATTCTGGATTCTGAAAGTGGTGACTGACTGGTGGACAAAAGTACAGACACCAGCTTTGGGTGAAAAAGAGAGCGAAAGGTATAGTTGGGAAATTGGAGGTCGGTGGTGCATGATGAGGAGGAGACTTGGATTTCGGTCAAACATTGGGCAGCAGGAGAGGAAGATTGGAGAAATTAGTGCAGAGAATCGAAATCATGGTTTATTCAGCGAAATTTAGTGAGTTTGATGAGTTTATGCTTGTTTTCCGAGCGGGCAGGGCGATCTAGAGAGGGAGTATAGAAGACGTTCGAGCGCGGCTAGTGAACGTGTCTTCTATTCGGTCTCAGCGCAATACCAACGTTATCCCCTCTATCGGACAAATAGAGATAACGCAAGTCGGTTTACAGATGCAAAGGTGTATTCTATATATCGTGGCACCGAAACAGTACCGATATGAGAGATACACCGAACGGATATGAACGAAACGGCTTAGCAGAAAGCGAACCGCGAGCGCGTACAATCGGCGGGGGATCGAAAGTAAAAGTGATTCAAAACGAGGTCGTCGGAAACTTCGGAAAAGTTGGTCCAGTAAAACGTACGCAAACGAACAAAACAGTGAGGTTGATGTCAAACGTCAGAAAAGATCGTAGAGGAAATAAACCTAAAATGATATCCAGAAAACGGTCATTTTCTCAGAACGATCTGGGTCACGTGACTACCACGCCTGATCTATTGAGGTCTTATGTAGTTCGCCACTTTAAGTCTCAGGATCATCGTTGCCGGTTTCCTCCATACCAAGAAACATGAAAATACACAGCCTCCGGTCCCTGGTAGGGCCCGCCGATAAGGATTTGGAGATAGTTAAGGAATTGTGGTTGGACTCCTTACCCTTTCATGTTCAGACCACCGTAACTGCTCTCCTCGAGGACTCGTCCTTGGAACGAGCAGTCGCCGTGGCTGACAAGATTGTCGCACGTGTCGACAGTGGGGCTAACCCCCTCATCGCCACGACATCGCACAGTACTCGGGGTGTTAATCTGGATGAATCGCCGGAGGCCTCGGTACTCTCGATCCACTCAGCGTCGACTGTCTTTCAGAGACAGAGTTAAAGTACCCACCCTTCGCAGTAGCCCACGTAAGCAACGGCACGGACGGGCGCCCTCCACTGCCCACGTCCGCCGTGAATCTGCCTCACCTGCCTCCTCCAAACCAGACCACCCTACCCGCGGTTTTTGTTGGTTTCACCGCGTTTTCGGACCAGCCGCCCGCAGGTGAAGACAGCCGTGTTCATCCGCGGCGGGAAACGCCCCTACCGGCGAGTAAAACCGGCTATACTCGCCGGCAATCAGTCTCAGGTTGGCCGTTTATTTTACGTGCATGATTCGTGCACCAACACTAGGTTCCCAGTTGATACTGGGACCCAATTTTTTGTCTTTCCGGTTGGTAAAGACAAGCCACGAGCTTCCTTGCTTCGGCTGTCCGTAGAGAATGGTTCCAGTATTCACACCTACGGCACGGGACAGCTTGCGGTCAACCTAGGACCACGACGACGGTTTGTGAACGTTCATCCTTGCGGATGTTCCCACAGGCATACTAGGAATCGATTCTCTGCAGCACTATGAATTACTTGTTGATTCATGTAGGTTTCAGTTTATCGATCCTTCGTCGGACACTAAATTCACGGGCCTCGCAGCTTGAACAGATGAAAACCGAATCACAGGTTTGTTTCCTAACATTCCTCACGATTTTTCAGACTTTATTTATTAAATTCCCCATTTGGACTAAACCATTTGAAGAGATAGATACAGTTACCGATCGTGTGGCACACCACATTGTCACTAACGGACCACCAATCACGGCACGACCTCGGCGACTGGCACCAGACAAACTGGCTTTCGCCAAACGTGAGTTTGATACTTTACTTTCTAAAGGTATTGTTCGTCCTTCTCACAGTCCATGGGCCTCATCTCTACACATGTTTCTTATGAAAGATGGCATTAGCTGGCGACCATGTGGCGGTTATTGCGCACCTAACTCGGTTACCCGTTTTGATAGCTATCCGTTACTCCACATACACGACATCACGGCATCACTTCACGGCACGACTGTATCTTCTAAGATCGATTTGGTACAAGCCTATCGCTAGATCCCAGTCGCCGCTGAAGATGTCGAGAAAACCGGTCACGACTTCTTTTGTTTTGCTTGAGTTCCTACGTATGCCTTCTGGTTTGGGAAATGCTGCTCCGACATTCCAGAGGTTTATCGATAGCACTACTGTTAGGATGTTAAAACGGAAAAAAAATTTTAGACAAGCCACTAATCAACTCGAGCGTATCAAGCGGGATTGAACAATCAGTAATCAATAAATTATCGGACGACTCATGACGTAAACCTCTTTGCTAATCGAGCATTCATCTACAGTCCGACGCAAATTGGGCCAACGGATCAATAGTCAATCCGGCAAGATATTGTTACCAACCTAATCGGATCCACAGAACTTGAATCTAACTAGACGCCCGAGTTCGGAAATATTCGATTTTCGCTTTATATACAGCACGGTGACTTTTGTTAAGGTCACATTTTTGGTGAGTCGGGTTTTGCCTTCTGATTTTTCGTAGCGTGCTGGGGCGATCGGGAATCGCAAGCTGAGATTGAGTGCGCGGGTTTCACGAGACTAAAACGTATTAATTACACAAGACTTGAAATTTGTTCACGTCTATATCGATGACTTGCTAATCGCATCGTCGAGCGTAGATGAACATTTCCAACATTTGACACTACTATTTCAACAGTCTGCTTCTGGGATTTGGCAGCCATTGGAGTTTTTCTCTCGACGCCTCAGTCCCACGGAAACGAAATATAGTGCTTTCGGTCGCGAACTGCTGACTGCATATAACGCCGTTAAACACTTCCGCCATGCAGTCAAGGGTCGATATTTCATCCCCTACACCGACCATGAGCCTTTGACGTATGCACTGCATACTAAGTCTGACCGTTACTCCCCACGAAAAGTCAGACATTAAGACTATATTTCTCAGTTCACGACTGATCTACGACACGTTAAAGGTGAGTCGAACTGCGTTGCAGATGCTTTGTCGCGTATTTCACTTAATGCTATTAAATCTCCGATTTTAGACATCCCTGCCATGGCTGCAGCTAGTGTCAGTCCGTACCTCTGGCTACCAGTGCTGGGATTATACTCTGCGACATGTCTACTCGGCTACCTCGACCAGTCACACCCTCTAAATATTGGCGTCTCGTGTTCGACATCCTACATGGACTTTCAAATCCAGGCATCTCAGCCAGTCTCCGACTAGTAGCTGCACGATACGTCCGGCCGCCCATGAATAAAGATGTTCGTATGTGGGCAAAACAGTGTCTACAATGTCAATGATTTAAAGTCCATAGGCACGTAGCCTCGCCTATCGGTACTTCTGCTACGCCTGGTGCTCGCTTCAATCATATCCACGTAGACATTGTGGGTCCATTGACCTCATCACTCGGGTATATCTATTTATTAATGTGCATCGATAGATTTACGAGATGGCCCGAGGCTATTCCCATCTCTATCGTCACGGCCGAATCAGTGGCTCGACATCTGATAGAACGATGGATGGCTTTATATGGTTGTCCTTCCACAATCACTACTGATCGAGGGCAACAATTTCAGTCCGATTTATTTTCTTCTTTGACTCACATGCTAGGTACGGAACGCATTTGCACGACCGCGTACCATCCGGCATCGAATGGTTTAGTAGAACGTTTTCATCGCCAACTCAAAGCGGCTCTTAAAGCACACGAGAGCCCCGACTGGTACGAAACGTTACCGCTAGTTCTGCTTGGTATCAGGACTTGCATAAAGGCAGATATCCAATGTTCCGCCGCAGAACCTGTCTACGGCATGACATTACGACTGCCTGGGGAATTCTTTACGCCACGGAGTGCAGATTCACTTGCTGTACAGACTTACGTTCACCGTTTGTCTGCGTACATGCAAAATCTCGCTCCGGCACAGACTCGAATGCAGCGACTACAGGTTTTCGTTCCGACTGAACTCGAAACTTGTTCGCATGCAGTCATTCGTGTTGAATCGGTACGCAAACCATTACAACAGCCTTACGAAGGTCCATTTCACGTGATTTCCCGTCACGATAAGACCTTTAAGGTTGATCAACACGGTCGCGTCGATACAGTTAGCATCGATCGCCTCAAAGTCGCGTACGTTGATAGCGTTTCGCCCGCTCACGAGATTTGATGTTAACCCTGCACTACCTGTTGACGACACTTCCGTGGCACGTCAAGGTCTGCAGTTAGCGTTGCCTGCTACGACTTCCAATGAGGCTATCGTCTCACTGTCAGGACAGCACCCAGTTGATACTGCTACGGCTTCAAATGAGATTGTCGACTCACGTCCAAGTCAGCAGCGCACGCCTATGAACCCGTCCGGGAATGAGGCTCCCGTCTCACGTTCCGGTCGAAAGATCGTTTGCCCAGCACGTTTTCGCGACTAGGTCATAAACGATCTTAATCACTGCACTTCACAGTAATGACTTTCGTGTTTACCGTTTCGACACGACTTGACATACCTCATTAGTTATTGCTGTGTTCTAGTCAAGTCCATCGCGGCTGCTACACCAGTTTTCCGTTTCTTTTCGTTTCATGGAACCTCGCCATATAATATACTTCGCCGGAGAATTTAGGCACCAACATTTGCATTCTGGATCGGCCCTGTCGTTGTCGTTTCTTGCCACTGACGAACCTACCAATTTGGCTTCCGGATATCATATTGGTTAACGGTTACCCGACGATGGACGTTATTCGTGTGGCATACCCGGATGACGATTCACGCAATCGATGTCATTGGCAACGAATCCGGTTTACGCTCGATCATCATTCCACGGTTCCTGCATACCACGGATTCTGCTCGTCAGCATCCCACAGCACAGCTACATTCACGTATTTTGCACGCACTCACGCGCACGAATATCGTTTGCATGCCTTCACCTTTCTGACATTTTTCGAAAGCTTTCCACGCTTTCTAGCGGGGGGCTGCTGTAGTGACCTCGGTCGTTCTGAGAAAATGACCGTTTTCTGGATATCATTTTAGGTTTATTTCCTCTACGATCTTTTCTGACGTTTGACATCAACCTCACTGTTTTGTTCGTTTGCGTACGTTTTACTGGACCAACTTTTCCGAAGTTTCCGACGACCTCGTTTTGAATCACTTTTACTTTCGATCCCCCGCCGATTGTACGCGCTCGCGGTTCGCTTTCTGCTAAGCCGTTTCGTTCATATCCGTTCGGTGTATCTCTCATATCGGTACTGTTTCGGTGCCACGATATATAGAATACACCTTTGCATCTGTAAACCGACTTGCGTTATCTCTATTTGTCCGATAGAGGGGATAACGTTGGTATTGCGCTGAGACCGAATAGAAGACAAGTTCACTAGCCGCGCTCGAAGGTCATGTATAGTCCTTCCAACAAACCGTACTTCGGATCTTGCAGTCCCCAGCTTGAAGCGACAACACGCGGTTAAAATGCTCCCACGCCAAACACCAATGTCGTAGTGAACCCGAAATCAACTGATCCAGAATCGGTTCAGTTCAGTTCTTCCAACCAACAATCTCGTATTTCTGTGCTCGTTTTGGTTGCTACCTCGCAGTATCGTGGGGTCCAGGGCAAAATGAATAAAAACATGAAGTGAAAGAGCCGAAAAATAATGAGAAATGAATAAAAATAAAATCAAATGCAGTTACAGCACTGGCCGTCACACCTAGCCGCATCACTCAACGTTTCCAACCACCTGGTAGGCGGGCCTCGTGAACCTCAACCCGCAAATCTGACACGTCCTACATGGCCAAGTTCACTGGTCAAGGTTTTCATACCTTTTTCACGTTGTGGACCAACCACTTCAGCCTACTTTCCAAATACTATCTATCTCGAAGAACAGTGTACGGCGAAGCAATCCATCGGCGGACATGCATAACACATATCCCAGCCACCTTATTCTGCTTAGATTTAGTGCTCGTTCCAGTGACTGACCACTGGTTCCCAACATCCTACGGCTAATCTCAGTATTGTTAATCCGGTGTTCCACCACAGTTGGGCGACACTACCAAGACCTCCATGCTCAAACACCGACACTATTTGTGTATACTATCCTAAACGGGCACGTTTCTGGGGCATATAAAAGAACGAATCTAGCTGCTCCAGTCTGTTCAGTTTAGTTCGTCCAACCGTTGAACTCGCACTGTTGTGCTCTGCCTTTGGTTCCTACCTCGGTGTACACCTGACCCTCAATGAACAATCGGATGTTACGGTGTAGAACCAACCCAATCCTGTAGTAGCATTTTGCACTCTGTAGGTGTAGAACGCATCCCAAACATTGCGACACTTTTGTTTAGGCTTTGTAGAAAAGCCTCCTGGATCTTCGCCCAGAAGAGCAATATCGTCCGCGTACTCCAAGTCAGACACTGACTGCTTGAGCACAGATCGATGCTCATATTCTCACACGAGCATAGGGTTAACTGAATAACTACTTCAATTGCAAAACTGAAGAGGAAGGGCGAAGGAGGGCAACCCTGACGCCCATCGCTCCTCGTGATGAACTCGGGTGAAAAATCGCCGTAAGCACGAACTCGGCTTCGGCTGCTCGCACACAGGAACTGGAAAGCAGAAATAAAATTCTCTGGTACACCTTTTAATGAGAAGTAACGCCAGAGAACTACGCGATCGACTGAGTTGAATGCCGCCTTCAGATCAAGGAATAAACGGGTTGTGTGATTACAGAAAATGTATCTATGCTCCAAAATTTGTCGGAGGGTAAAGAAGTGATCAACACAACCCCGACCGGGTCTGAAACCGACTTGATATCTATTGATCCGAGTTGACGAGGTTCTCTAGATCGTGCGCCCAATGACGGCTGGCGTGCCCCAAGGTTCCGTGATACACTCCACGCCATTAGTTCTCTTCACCAGCACCACCACCACTTTCCAACATATTCATGTTTTTACCGATGGCAACCTTTGACTGCTCTCTGTCGCATTCGTCATCTCGTGCAAAACCAGCCAACATCTCTTACGAGCGCTGAAATGTTTGTGTGGCGCTGAATTCCGATCATGATTAGATTAGTCTGGAGCTCAAGAAATAACCGTGACCAGTAGTGGTCGAGGAGTTTACAGCGTTTGCCCTGTTCGAATCCCGCCAGTGCCGGTCACTTTGGCAGTACCCAGTAATCCATTGCCGCCCGGCTCGTAGCTACGGCTGACTAATTAGGACCTGATGTGATTTTTCACTCTGAGTCTCGTGGTTGGGTTGCCAGTTATCCCCAATAGCGAAGTGAGCCTTGGTTATGGAGTACATACCCCTTCCACAGCACTTATGCTCAAGCATGTAATAAGAACGAGTATCCGTCGGTGCGGTAAAACCTAGTTTGCCTTCTCCTGCCAAACAATACATTTTGCTGTTCATCCCTCACTTTCGACTCCACTGGTCTTATTTCCACATATCCATCGATCCTCCTCTTCTTTCTATTCTCAAATTCTTCTTGAACTTCATGTTACAGAGCATGCCTCGGAAGCGATGTTTGGTCTTTTTTCGTGTCATCAGTCAGTCAGTTTGTCTTATGCAAGGTCTTAATGCGTTCCATTTTTGAATACCGCACCAACATGCGCAGTGCGACCTCATCTTCTTCATTCCTTGTGTAGTAAACAGTCTATTGTCACCCATATTAGTGTTCGATTAACGTAAGCGTAGGATCCTGTTTATGCACTTATTCAGCCTTAGACGAATGTGGTTTTCTTCTATTTGTTTTGAAGATTGAACACAAGTAACCCTTCCCCCCTTCTCGGAGGAACATAGGTCCTTATATACCGCACCTGAAATTGACACTTCACTATTTCAGCTGAAGGTCTTAAAACTTTCTCCAAACAGGCGTTCTTCTTTTTATGGAAGGACGACAAAGTCTGCACACTACATTCTAAGTTAGGTCCAAAAAGGGCCCCTGAAAAGTGGTACGGTGCTGTCGCGTCAAAAACCTAAATTGCTCGATAGCTGACCTCAGCCTAGAGCCTGCCTTGGGTTTTGTGTGCAGCCGCTGCACAGTGATTTGGCCTTTTAAGATCAACGGCCACAAGGAACTCAAGACCTTAAACCCTCCGTACTGCATCTTGCAAAATTACTCTGAGTTTTGAGAATGCAAAATGCAAATCGTACATGTATATCACTATCACAGAGTAGCTCGTAGCGAGCTGAATTACCTGCGCAGTCACTCAGCGTTATTGCTTTGCAACCTGTTCTCATTTGAAACACTGCCTTGTACTCGATATTCGTATTAATTGTATCCATTTTTTCTGTTTTTGAGTATACTCAACATTGGAAGCCAAGATGACGGGCCCTGTGTAGTGACCTCAACCGTTCTGAGAAAATGACCGTTTTCTGGACATCACTTTGGATTTATTTCCTCTACGACCTTTTCGGACGTTTGATTTCGACCCCACCGTTTTGTTCGGTTGCGTACGTTTAACTCGATTAATTTTCCCGAGGTTAACGTCGACCTTGTTTTGAATCACTTTTACTTTCCGTTCTTTGACGACTGTACACGCTCGCGGTTCGCCCTGTGCTACGCCGTTGCGTTCGTTTTCATTCAGTGTATTTCTCGTAGCAGTACTGCTTCGGTACCACCATATACAGAATAGACTTTCGCATCTGTCCACTGACTCGCGTCTTCCCTATTCGTTCGACAGAGGGGAGTTTGTTGGTATTTCGCTGAGACCGGATAGAAGGCACGTTCATTAGCCGCATTCGAACGTCTTCTATACCTGTTTTTTTTATCTTGCTTTGTGTTGCGTTACTGTCGACACTCACTGCAGGAAAATGTAACCATTAGAAAATAGATCATACTCCCTGTTCCGACAAAACAGGTATTGAACTAAAAAAACTCCAGATGCAGCCGACGCATGCCGTTATCCGTATTAAACATTCACTAATTTCCTATAGGTCATTGTTCCCGACAGAGTAAAAACAACGGGCAACTATGTCACTCCAACTGCTTTCGAATGCATATCGGACTGTGCGAATATATATATATATATATATATATATATATATATATATATATATATATATATATATATTACACCGGCTTGAGAACAAGCATGATGCCAACGCTGCAACAACAAGAGGAAAATTACGAAGTCCAGGGGCGGGGGATTGAGTCAGCATAAAGATTACAAGTAAAAGCACATTTTTTTTCAATTTTTTCACCTTACACGTTTTGTAGGTTTTTTGTCTGTTTCCCAATTGTTTATAGGGAACGGGAAGTCAACAGACAGGTCATACAGCATCCGCACCGCTGGATTCGGTTCTGAGCCATATCTCTCTCTAACCAACGGCAATCCCCATCTCTTGGGCCCCAGCCAGGAAGGCGGGAAGCACCAACCGAAACCAAAGCCGAAGCTAACTTCTTCATGTCCCTGCGCCAAGTCATAGCCTAAGTGCCACGCCGTTTCTTCCAGCCTTGCCCAGCGCGTGCAAAAAGAGCATGAGAAGGTAAACGATGCGCAGACATACGTAAAACGTGCCCGAGCCATCGGAGACGATGTAGAGCGATTATCCCTGTCAGGGGGCGACTATCAGCGCCGAACACACGACGACGAACCACGACATTGCTCACCCGATGTTCCCAGCAGACACAATCAATGCTTCGGAGACACCTGTGATCGAAAATAGAAAGCCGCCGAGCATCCTCAACGCAAATTATGATGTTGCTACAGCAACACGAGGTTTTTACTGTAGTCTCAGAATGAAATCGTCACGAGACGCTTACCTGCCACGGTCAGACAAGATAGCGGTCAACGCTTGGACCAATTTTTCATCAACTCCCAAATCTTCGTAACGGTTGTTTTAGGGCTGTCACCGTTGGAGTATTGAGAAAACGTCGTACTGGATGATTTTATCACTGGAATATTGTCTACCTCTATCAGACAAATACTACTGGGTAATAAAACACTTTGTTTGAAGGAAGTATTCGATTAAGTTTGACCGTTAAAACTCGCTCAAATACGGTGTGAATCGTACAACCAACTGAGCCAATTTGCTGGTACAAGAACCACCACCTTGTTTTTTCTGTGGTTTTAGCCTGCATCCAAGATACGAGTCATCATCACGAGCACCATCGTACAGCGTTAAACAGCAACTGACAACTGCTTTTCTCACAAAGTTACACGTAATAATAGAGAGAAAAAGTATACAAGGTGGACAGGGAGTGGACCTACAGGAGTGGGAAAAAGATAAAAACGCCTTAGCAGCCAACACATGGAATATGCAGTATAACTGTACAAACGCAAACCGATCAGTCATTTTGATTTCACAGAAAATGAGAACACGATCGCCACATACTTCAGTGTCTCCAGAAAACTGGTTGACGGATCTTCTGGAATATAACCCTGAAGACCGGAAGCATGCACTCTCCCTAAGCTCGTTGTACACCTTCCCATTCCTCGCTGCCACCTCATTTGTTGATCTCCAAGTCACTTCTTCCACTCCCAAGACGAAACGCAAAACAGGGAACGGTATGGTAGACGTGCATTTGCAATACGCAACACGTCTCCCAACCAACGAAGTCTACTAAGCTGAATACGCTGTGATAGAATATTCTTTGAAGTGGTGCCCAATACTCGATTTCTAACCTCGGCATTCTTCACTCGGCGATTCCATCCAATCTTGTAGTGCTACCGATACAACACACGATGACAAAGACTAACAAATTTGTTTATTTGAACAATTACCGTTTTTGGTGGCGCCACTTGCTCTGTCTGTGTACGTCGTCTGCACGCCGTTGCGCTCCTCCAATACACACGTTGTCCAGCTCCAGCGTTTTGAGTTCTGCTTTGCGCGCTGCCGAGTTTATTCGCTATCGTGTCACAAACCGAGGACCAGGAGCTATAGACTCTATACGGCAGCAGGTCCTGACTTAACTGAGGAGAATCCTAAAATCTTAGCGACACTAGGTAATCATCGATGGTCAAAAAGCTCAAGGCGACGGACATCTGCACACGGACTCGATGTTTCGCAATCATACTGTAGCACGCAGGGGCAATGCCCTTCCGACGAGAGTAGCACGTGTGATCTTCAAGAGCACAAAAGGAAAAACCTCATCAGCCGGGGCCCAGTCAGTGTATTGTTACGAAATTTGAAGACGGTCACGCAACGTAGGATCGAGCTTACTAATTCATGCTTCTTTTCTCTGTGCCAGTGGAAGAAATCGACCTGGTGGACTTCAAGGACAATTAAAGACAGTGTTATTACTGCAGACTGAATTGTAATGCGCACTTCTTCTTTTACTGTAATCACATTTGTAGTGTGCCACATTTTTTTGGATAAACTTCCATCTGGCGAATCGTCTTCTTCTTGCTGTACGTTTCAAACTGGTGCCGCGACCTGGGAGAACAATGTCAAAGAAGCCAGCAAAGTATTCCAATGTGGTAGAGGCGAAAGAAAGTGAGTCGCAAGGGTGCAGATCGGCGGATACGCCGGTGGAAGAGGTTACTCGAGACTTGGTGGGGTGCGCAATTCACAAAACGCAACAAATACCGACCCCAAGTGCCCCCGAGAAGTTTAGTATCGGCGGAAACTACAACAGATGGGAGAGCCAAGTACGTCGGTACATTAAGTGGTTCAATGGTAATGAACAAGAGGATGTCATCATGAGCCTCCTAGTTGGAGAGGCGTATGATATCGTCGATGAGTCAGATGTGTTTAGGGACGGCGATTGCGATCTCGTCTTCAAACGCATTCGAAAGTTGCTGGATGCACCGGGTCACCCAGTGGAGTATCGGGATCAGTTGCATCAGAGGCGACAGCTTCCAGTAGAGGACGTCCGGTCTTTTGCGCGGGAGCTAAAGCAGCTGGCGACGCGAGGATATCCCGAGGGGGATAAAGCCGAACTAGAGCGGCACGTCCTGGATCGGTTTGTTGAGGGCGTGTCCAATAAGTATGTGAAGAGAACTCTCCTGAGAGGAAGATTTACCGAATTGTCAGAGGCCGTAGCAGCGGCAGAAGAAGAAGAAAGAATGGAGAGAGTGCTAGCCAAGTCGACCACGGATCAAGAGTGTTTCGCCGTTCAGCGACAATGGGCCCAGGTGACAAGGGGATCATGCCAGCCGGGATTGAGAACCAACAGAGGCTGGAGGGGCCGCCGCGCTAATCTATGGTCCACTCCCAACTACCGTGGATTCGGTACGCGTGGGCGGTATCGCAGGGCGGCACACCGACCGGCGGTGCAAAACACGGCAACAGTGGTCGAAGGCACTCAGGCACTGGGCTCGAGGTAGTCACCACCACAGCCAGGTGAGTCCATTATACGAGTCGTGTCTTTGCTCACCAATTGTTCGGATACTTTTTCAACTTTGATTCGAGTTAATGATGCCTAGCTGTGTGCTTTAGTTAATACTGGAGCCACCCGTAGCCTTATCAATGCGGCTGTAATACCCCATCTGGGTGCAGTGAATCTGGAACCGTGCGGGTTTTTACTGACTGGTGTAAACGGTGGAAAACTGAACACCGTGGGGGTGGCATCATTCTTAGTGGAATTTGGAGGGTTAGCTAAGCCGCAACCGTTTGTTGTCGTCCAAGGCATCTCTTTTGACGCAATTGTAGGGAAGGACACCCTGCAGAATTTCGAGTGCATCATAGATGTTCCAAGGAAGAGACTTTATTTTGGTTATCAAACGAAGGAGTGCGGGGAGTGCGGTCGCAGAAAGTTAGATGTCTGTTCTGTGGAGTTTTCTGAGAGCGAACTCAGGCGGCGGTTCCAAAGACTGGTGGAGAATAATGGAGCCATGGAGAAGAACGAAAGGCTCTATCAAATTTTTGTCAAATGTATCGACTTACTCATGTGGGATGGCGAAAGGTTAGGGAGGACCAATGTAATGAAGCATCATATCGACAGAGGGGATGCTGAGCCAATTAAGTTGGCCCCCAGAAGAATACCACTGCATTACCAGGCAGAAGTACAGCAAATGGTGGAAGATATGCTGAAAAGTAATATCATACAACCATCCCACTCCGCATGGGCAGCGCCAGTAGTACTGGTGAAAAAGAAAGACGGCAAGCTAAGGCTGTGTGTGGACTACCGCCGGTTAAATGCAATCACTAAGAGGGACTCGTACCCGCTGCCAGTGATGGAAGATCTGTTTGATGCCTTGGGAGGTGCGCGGTATTTTACCACTCTCGATCTAGCCTCGGGATATTGGCGAGTAGAGATTGAGCCCGAGGATAGGGAAAAGGCAGCTTTTGCTATTCCATCAGGTTTGTACGAGTTCCAAACCATGCCGTTTGGATTGACTAATGCGCCCGCCACATTTCAAAGGCTAATGAACCACGTGCTAGAAGGATCAACGCCGTCCACATGCTTTGTCTATGTCGATGATGTGCTGATCCATGGGAAGACGGTAGAAGAAGTTAGCTTCTTGGGTCATATAGTTTCTCACCGTGGAATAAAAACTGACCCCAGCAAAATGGATCAAGTCCTGAATTGGCCAACGCCCCGTTCCGTTTCCGAAGTACGAAGCTTCCTGGGCCTCGCCTCCTATTACCGTCGTTTTATAAAGGATTTTGCAGCACATGCGTCACCGCTAAACGCGCTCCTGCAGAAAAATAGTAATTTCGCCTGGGATGATCAGTGTGATGAAGCCTTCCGATATTTACGTTCCACGTTGTGTTCATCGCCGGTGCTAGCGTTACCAGACTTGTCCACGAACGCCGGCGAATTTATCCTAGATACGGATGCAAGTGACAGCGCTATTGGGGCAGTGTTATCTCAAGTAGGCACAGATGGCTACGAACACGTAATAGCATTTGGCAGTAAAACGTTGTCAAGTAGAGAAAGGAATCACTGTACCACACGAAAGGAGATGCTGGCTTTAGTGACTTTTGCTAAGAAATACCGATACTACTTGATTGGTCGCCCGTTTCGAGTGCGTACCGACCACCAATCGCTGTTGTGGTTGCAGAACTTCAAGGATCCACAGGGACAGGTTGCTCGGTGGCAGGAGTAATTGCAAGAGTTTGCTTACATTTCCGAGCATCGACTAGGTAAACGCCATGAGAATGCTGATGCCATGTTCAGACGTCCAGTAAGAAACCATGGGGAGTGCCCGTCCTGCACCGTCAGCTGTGTGGCACAAATCAGTCTCTGTGAGGATACCAAGGGGGAATGGACCGCGATGCAATCAAGCGATACGGACACCGCATTCATATACGAGAGAATTAAAGCCGGGAGTGCAAAGCCAACACGCCAAGAAATAGCAGGTTCTAGTCTACGGACGAAACATTTATGGAGCCTCTGGGACTCCTTGAAGATGGTATATTGGTTTTCCAATATGGACCAAATTATCCGGTTAAAATCACTGTCCCTCGAACGATGATACGAACAGTCTTAACAACACTGCACGCAGAGTTAGGTCACGCGGGCTTCAATAAGTTGGAACACGCTACTAGACAGCGGTTCTGGTGGCCATATCAGCGTAGAGACATCCTTGACTTTTGCAAGACGTGCGAGGGACGGCAGCCTCAAAAATGCTTCAACCAAACATCGCGCCCCCCTTCAGCCAGTAGTTTTCGGCTTCCCTAATGAGATGGCGGGAATGGACATTGTTGGGCCACTACCAATGACGCGCGCAGGCAATAAATACATCCTAGTGCTAGTCGACTATTTCACAAAGTGGTGCGAGGCTGTTCCCCTGGGCACGATTAATGCGGGCACGGTGGCCAATGCAATCCTCGAGTGTTGGATCTACCGCTGGGGAGCACCATGTCAGCTACATTCCGACAAGGGGTCAAATTTCGAGAGCTCCCTTATTGCTGAGTTATGCAGGTCACTTAAAATCGACAAAACCCGCACTATATCATATCACCCACAAGGCAACGGACTGGCGGAACGTACCAACCGGACGCTCATTGCTTTATTGAAAGCGTTCGTTGAAGGGAATGACGATTGGGACAAAAAGCTGCCTAATTGCCTGTTAGCTTACCGTAGCACGGTCCATGCGTCGACTAATCAAACACCGAGTCTGTTATGGACCGGTCAAGAAATCCGACTAACAACGGACGTTCGTCTACCCATCATCAATAATCTCCCCACCTCGGTAACCGAGTATGTGAACGAGCTACGAGAGTCTATTAAGCGTGGGGAGGAGCTGGCACGCACACACCTGAAATCAGTTCAGAGGCACCAGAAGGAGTATTAAGACAAGAAGGAATTCGGCACCTCGTTGCAACCGAATGATTTGGTATGGCTGCATAACACTGTCCTCACAGGGGGGGTGCCAGCTAAGTTGTCAAGACACTGGAAAGGGCCGTTTGTGGTCGAAAAGATATTGTCAGACTGCACCTGTGTAATTCGTAATGCGTCGCACTCTGGTCAGCCATCGTTTGTGGTTCACTTTAATAAGCTCAAACCCTAAGAGACCGCAATTCACCCAGAAAGCGGTAGAGTGCCACCAGTGCAGTTAAAGCTGGAGGTCCCCGCAGAAGGAGGGAGAGCTGTGGCTCCGGGGACGGAGCCAATTGGGGGAAAGTACAGTGTTACGAAATTTGAAGACGATCACGCAACGTAGGATCGAGCTTACTAATTCATACTTCTTTTCTCTGTGCCAGTGGAAGAAATCGACCTGGTGGACTTCAAGGACAATTAAAGACAGTGTTATTACTGCAGACTGAATTGTAATGCGCACTTCTTCTTTTACTGTAATCACAATTGTAGTGTGCCACATTTTTTGGATAAACTTCCATCTGGCGAATCGTCTTCTTCTTGCTGTACTTTACAGTATCAATAAGCACCAACACTTACATTAAACGAACAACAAGGCGGCGGTCTGAAGTCTGGCCGCGAACTGCGATACACCGGATCCGGATTGGCACCGAACCGGTTCAGTTCAGTTCAGTTCAGTTCAGTCTGCACAGGACAGGTAATGGCCACGGCCAATCGAGCGTCCAGAATTCCTTCGATGGTATGCACACCAGTTATGTACCCACCACTGCCGAGTGTGTTTCGTTGAATCCCCGCTAAAATGAGAGGGAAACGGAAAACCTCATCGCACATCAACTGCGAGAGACATTATGCGTCGTGAGCGTTCACTGAGACAGTATGCAATGAGGGAAAAAGTCTGCTAAAACATACTCCAGAAGGATCACAGTGCTACCCGTCATCCATCTAGTTGATATTCTCAAGGCTCACTACAAGGAAAGATCTCGTACCACTTGCGATCTAGGGCACTTTTGAAGGATTGGACTGTCTGCAGATCTACCATTTCACCAGGCAGACCGTTCCAACTGTTCACAACCCTGTTGCTGAAGAAGTGCGATCTAGCCATCAACCTAGATCGGGCTTTTATCAACTTCTTTTCATGTCCCCTTGTTCTGGAGTCTACGGCCACTTGGAATAGACTATCTGGTCTAAGGCCAGAAAAGCCCTTCATTACCTTGAACGTTTCTATGAGATCCCCTCGACTTCTCCTCCTTTCCAACGAGAAGAGATTTAGGTCACAGAGTCTCTGCTCGCAAGTCTTACCCCTCTGCCCTTCAACCATTCGCGTGGCGAGACGTTGGACTTTCTCGAGGCAGGCGGCGTCCTTTTTGTAGAAGGGTGACCAAGCCTGCACGCTACCTTCTAAGTGAGGTCGTACTATAGCCATGTAAATAGGTACGAATACCTCCGGCTTCCGGCAAGACAAAGCTGATCGCAGTCTAAAGAGCTCCCCACGAGCCTAGAGGCCACTGGAGATGCCGGGTTGTCTTGAGTCTTGAAGTACTACACAGGGTCGAGGCTTTGAGCCCAATTGTCCCGGTCCCCGAGGAAATCTTTGATCTTATGTCGGATTCACCGAGCTGAAACGAGAGTAAAAATAAGCGGGGGGGGGGGGCTAGGGCGGCAGCGAAAACAAAATACACATAACATCATGCCGTGTCTCACTGTGGACAGTGCCTTAAGTGGAGTGGGGATGCCACATTCATGAACATATATGCAATAAAAGACATCTATTTCGCTTTTTTGACAAGGAATTATTGAGAGAGACCCAGGTAGAAGTCCAGCTTTTTCTTCAAGATAGTTTTGTTCCGCGAGAGAACAATATCTTCCGGAAGTGCATTCTGCAGTGTAATAACCCTATGACTAAAAAGTTAATCCTAAGTGAAGTGCGTGGCCTTGGTTTGAAAACCTTTCTGCTGTGACCACGGAGAGAAGAGGCTGGACAGACGGAGAAGAAGCAATCGCTTTGACCTGTTTCAAAAAGGTGGAACATCAAAAACAGATCACCTCTTACGCGTCCTAAGTCTAGGGGATAGAGGTTAAGGATAAGGTGGGTGGGATAGACCCCTTACTGCTTTGGAGGAGACCCTCCGAACTCCTCCTGGGATCTCACAGTCTCGGACAAAATCAGAGTGCACTACCTGACTACCGCACCCCAGCAGAGGTCGGATATACGAGCCGAAAATTATGGGGAAATCATCCCTAGATATGCGCGGGAAGGACCTTCGAATCATATTTAGGATTCGAAAGGCGGACTTGCTAGCAAGTTGGTGATGATGAGAGGACAAGTTACAAACCAGCCAGAAACCGAGCACCTTGTGTCGGTCAACCCATGGCAGTGTGGTTGCTCCATTAATGGAAAACGACTGACCAGTCTCTTTGCCGAAAGACATGCTCACGCATTTGTCATCATTACCTGGGAGATTCCATTCCTCGGACCAGCTATTTGTTTCATAAACTGCAATTTGCAGGTCTTCAAAGTTTTAACTCCGTAGGGTTACATCGTCTGCTTACGTGGCAATGTTCGCAGGAAGGGCTGCCGGAAGATCGTTTATGTAGATCGAGAGAAGAAGAGGACCTGGGACCGACCCTTAGGAGACCCCAGTTGTTACTGGGGGGGGGGTTGAGACAAAACATCCCCGACTATAACCACAAAAGTGCGCTCTGTAAGGAAGCTGCCTAGGATGGCCAACATGGAGCCTGTGAATTGCCGGTAGAGTTCCGGTGATTTTCCGGTGATATGCCAGTGATCTCCCGGAGAAGCTGCCCGTACCGTGCCAGTACCGGTACGGTGTTTTACTAATAACGCTTTCATCGACGGTCCATGTACATTATTAACCCCTCATGTATAGCTGGTGCTTAAAGCTCTCCATCGCGATCGGAAACAAACTTATATAAAAGTACCAACGGGTACAAAATGGAGAAGTAACTGTAAGTGATAAATGTCTATGAAGATCATTGTACAAGAAAAGGTTTAACATATTCTCCCAATTTTGTTGTGTTCCAGCGAGACCTGGAATGGAAAATGTAAGTGAAACAATGGTTTGACAATATGAACAATGACACTCACCGTCTACTTACTATACCATCACCGTTATCGAGACCTTTGATTTTCCAGATGTTGCATTCGTGATATATTACCGAAACTGACCCCGTATGCCGCCTCTAAATCACACCACTATCTGCACCGGCCGATACATTTTATTTCTATATTCGTTGATCCACGGCCGCTTCCCGCGATATACCTGTGCAGTTTTATTGATCTGTCATTTTTGCACGGTACATACCACACAGCATTCATCTATTGACGTACACTTATCTGTGGATTACTTTACCTTTCCTCTCGCAGAACTGAACACCTGTATAATGGATGTAACCACACGGTCAATATTGATTAGTCTTCCACTTCCGCTTTGACATTTCATACCAACCTTACATAAAGTTAACAACTTGCCGCACGCTCACCTGTTTTACTCCGGCCGTTCCCTGCCACCATCACTCTGGTGGTATCCCTCCCAAGAGATACACAATTGTTTGCAACATATATGATTCCTCCAGTATACAGCCACCACTTTATATACTACCATCTTTGCAGACTGAAATATTTCCATGTTAATACTTCTTGACATGCCTGTAGTAAAGTGAATAATTCACCGAACGCTCCGACGAGATTTCTATCCATATGCCTCTCATATTCTGTAGCGCACCAAAAACATTTCCTTTCAATATGATCGAATTTCCACTAGTGGTAATTATTTCATATACCACTCATGCATGTACTCCAGACCAACTGACATCATTCGACCTTGACCTTCAAATTTGCCGGGCATTACTACAGTTTTAGTTCACTGTAACACTCTCTCTGATACTCTGCATGCACTTGTTGTACCCTTTTGTGAATCGTCATTCCGGCATCACTATAATCATCTGATCATGCATTCTAGCATGCTTCGGGCGCATCCGAAATATACAATTATTATTATTATATATATATATATATATGCTGAAGATTTCGCAGGGCTTCCTCCATTTTCTGGTTCATGATGAGGTTAGATAGCAGTGGCAAAATGGGACCTCCCTGTCCAACTCCGCTGATTGTTTCGAATGGAATGGAGAGTTCTACATAGACCCAAGCGCTGGCAGAAGTATGAGAGTGCAATTACTTCAACAGACTCAAGAACTCCTGTCGCCCACCTTTTCGGTGAACTGCACTGAATGGGGCTGTTCGGTCAGCTGAACCAAAAATGCCTTTCAGGTCAAGGTAGCCATCACTGCCAATCAAAGGTGTATGACACTTTTCTGGTAAATGGGGAAAACAAAAAGCTGTTCGATGCAACCCCGGCCTGGACGGAATCCGACAAGTTGTTCTCGGGCGCTCCTCTCGCCAGCCGGTGTCAGATAGAGCGGTGAAATCGTGGCTACTACCTTAATGACTATTGTAGTTAAGCCGACCACGCGATGAATAATACAATCGCCGAGTATTTCCCTCTTGAAAGGGGGTACAACAACTGACTCGCCCCATGACAACGGAATACCCTCCTCTTTCCAAAAGTCACAGAGTAGGATGGTAAGTGGTTTTTCCGATGCGTCTCCTGACAGGCGTGAACCACTATCGTTACTTGTAGGTTGCCGCAAAGCACTCGGAACCGGTCTGCAAACCAAGTCAGTCGGACTCTCTCTAGGTTGCGCACTTTGCCCTCCTGGTGACACAATAGCTTCGAAGTCCACTGCCACTTTTGACTAAGCTGGCCACTCCTACAGGTTCACACACCAAAGGCTTAGGTTTCACCTTCCTACGACACGCGAGCAAATCACGACGGTGTACGCACATCCGCTTCCGCAAAATTCTATGCACGTCCATATCACCAGGACAGTACTAACGACTCCCTTATGGCAACTGTACACGCTCTTTCACGGCGCGCCTACAAGGTACCCCACGAGGTCCCACACTTGCTTGAGAAACACTTAACGTCGACATTGATGTAGAACATGCGGTGATCATAGACCGACTGAAATAGGATTCTATCCAGTTCCACGCTATCCAACATTTCAGGACTAGTACACACGATACCGGTGATTCACTGGCCGACTGCGTCGAAGTCGGTGACCCTGTCGGCGGACCGTCCGGCCAGAACCCTCAATCCAGAGCTAACACTCCAGATTTCCAACCGTAATTCAGCGATTAACAGACCCGTATGATTCATAGACACTGTATCTTCCATTCCACGCCACAGGAACTCTTACGCGTATACATGTAAAAAAATCTTCGGGTTTGTTATTCTCTCCAAGTATTGCTCCCCACTAATAGGTTGTTTCCATGCTGCAGCCATGTATAATTCCTACTGTTATACGCCTTTCCGTTGATGTTCTGCTCATCCGTCCTAGTATGGCACAATTACTAAAAGCTCGCTAACCGGTATCACAACGCAAGTTCGCCATCGACAAGAACCTGACCACCCGTCTCCGGAAAGCTTGCACATTAGTGATCCGCTGCTCTTGTGATAGTTGCCCATTGGCAATACACACCAGTTACCGGAAAACCGGTCAGGATGCCCCCTACTTGGAGGAATCTGTACCAGAATAATCACCGGGACTAGCGGGGGGAAAGAATCACCGCCATAGTCGCAGAAAACATCGGAAAACCCTACATTCCGGGTTGAAACTTCGAGTTTTTCCGAGTTGAGTAGCTATATTAATCGGCTCTTCTTAGTGTTTGCCTCGAAAGCCGACCGCCACATTGAGCTGCATATAATTATATATTCTCTCCTATGCCATTGGGTTCTCCCAGCAGACTTTTACAAAGAGGCTTCCACAGACACTTCCTGGACTTTTTCGTTCATCTAACAACCGACTGCTCATTTCCACTGTACTTCTTGTGAGACCCATAGTACCACGCGCCTGAACCACAAAGAAAACATCCTTCTATTCCTGAATAATCAAACTGCCCGTCGCCAAGTAATCTTTTTTACACGTGACCGGTTGCTCTAAACAGAAAACATCAACGAAAATCCAGAAGCGGCACCTTTGCGATCCGCAGCCACGAACTGCTTCACAGATTTCATGAACTACGAACTCGTATTTACTCCTCTGGCGTTATCACGGTTCATATTCCCATTGCAAAGGACAAATATTGAAAATCCTTCCAAATGTCTCACACGATTCGTGAATGTGACTATATCTGATATTACTTTCCAAGCTCGTCCGTACACAACACATTCGCACGTTTGCTTGTTTGCGCCGCACATTCAGATTTGACCTTGAAACGTTCCTGACCGTCGTATTGGGCCACCGGACGTTGAACCTTTGGGTTTTGCCATTAGGTCTATTTGGCCGCATACCTGAGGTTTTTATACATTTGCACCCTTATGATTTTGAGTTCAGAACCATAGAAACTACCAGTGAATGGTGTACTGATTTTAGGATTCGTACAAGTCGGATGTATTACGGAAATTACGATTCTAGTGACGCGCGTGCATTATCTTGACATATTCCACAGTTGGAGCCGCATTTCCGGATTACCTTCGAAGTTGCTCCCGTTTTTGGCCACAAAACAGAAAACCACTTTCTCCGTACGCACATTGTTCCGCACATACTCCTGGGGCTCTCTTCGATTTTGATTGCAAGCGATACTAGCGGTAATCCAGGTGAACTTGGATTAAAACTGATCAATATAATATTTGAAGACAATCTGTGCAGTTGGTGTGTAGCGACACTCATCTTCATCCGTGCTTTTAACACGTTCATTGTCTAACTGAACGTTGAATGTCAATCGTCATGGCCATTTGACCGTTGCTTGTGCGCACGCTCTCACACACTCACTCAAATACACGCTAAACACTAACTCTTTCCGTCGCATTCTCGTTCTCATGGGTCGTGAAGGATACCGTCGTGGTCAGTGTATTCGTGCAATGTAGAGCACTAGAGTAACGTGCAGGCAGTCCAAGTAATACGAAGGACCGAGGAACATGTTTAATAGGAAAACTGCGAGGCGTAGTTTTGCGACCTTACATGTGTTCTTAAATAATCATTATTTGCTAGTCCATTGACTACCGGCATGCTATCGGAAAGCTTCCGTGGGCAGTGTATCATGATGGCTGGATCCTCGTGAATAATATGGTCGTGGAGGCTGAATGTCCCCTCTAATTCCACCAAGGCAGTCCAAATGGGATATCAGTGAAAGTAAGCGTTAAGATTCCACCTTCGACGCGGGCCGTTTGTCGCAATAACTTGTCTCAACATTCAGTGGGGTCTGATGTCGGTTGTTCTTATTCCATTGGCCTTTGGTGTGAGAGCAGGACTGGATGGTCGGACAAAATTAGAAATCTACTGCAGCAGCCTAGATACCGGAAGAAATGCCGAACTCGTTTTTCTGTTGCAGCACGTGAGTATCTCCGATGGCTAGGATGTGGATAAGTGGATACAAATTTGACTCAAGCTTCCATATACTTTGATCTGGTCTGTTCTGATCTGATCATTTACACCTATTCAAATCCACCTATGTGAGCGGAATTACTTTTACCCATACAAACCCCACCTCACCACAGTCTCTGACCCCTGCCCCTTTATTTTTTCATCCAGCTTGTATTCTTCTACATTCGTTAGTTTTCACGGGTCAGATATCAATCTCTTTTACCACAAAAAGGAAAGACTATCCCACAAAGACGAAAACGAAAATGGTGCTACACATGTCCGCGTCACCTGTGACTAACAGAACGGACGGAGTTCAGGTTAGTTCAGCACAGTTTGCACAGGACGAAAGTGGCCGAGACCAATCAAGCGTTCAGATCGCTCTGTTGCCGGCGGGTTTCCTTGGCTCCCAAAAACGCGCTTTGGATGTTTTGTCACAAAGGCAGATGCTGTGAAGCAGTATCACCTTCACAGAAATAGGTTTATTGATATAAATACCAGGGGCTCAATACCTCACCTCTCATTCACACAGCTAGCTCTGAGAACGCTGCTTTCCAGTTCGAAACTAAGACCTTGAAAATCGGTACACTGCTGCATCCAGCAGCATCCTCTGACGGTCTATTCCGCATAGGTGTAACCTTATTCTTAACAAACCTGCCTCGTAGGTCCAACCCCGAGTGTGACGCACGTAGGTTGGGGCAATGCCCACTGGTGCCGCGCTCATAGGGGAGAAAGGACAAAATAACCTATTCCAAAACCGGAAATACCCCTCATGATTTTGAACGCATCTATGAAGTCATACCGGTCAATATAAAACCCGAAGAAGAGATTGAGACTTTTTAAACACTGGGCATTAGGTTCCCCTCTCTGACCGGTGATCACTCCAGTTTCATGTCGTTGCACACCTTCCAAGCATTCCTTATCCTTGCGATAATAAGAGGCCCATGCCCGCAGACAGTACTCAAGAATGAACCGCTCTAGAACTTTGTGAAATGGAACGAAGTCTTCTGCTTTATTCCATTTGGCAGTACTACACAACCTAGTCAACACCCCTCTGTCCATACTTGCAGCCTTCTGGCACTGTCTTGAGGGTTTAAGGTCCTGTATAACTATCACACCTAGACCTTTCACCCCTGAACCTCTTTGAAACGGATTGCTGCTCGTTCCATTTACGTTTGCAGTCAGGATTTGGCACATGGCGAGATTCAGTGGTAAAATTCATCAGTCTTCTTATCTGAGCACATTATTTGTGTCCTGTGCCAACTAGCTCCTCACCATCTTCACATCGTCTGCAAAGATGGAACACGGGTTCTTTAATTCTTCCTCTAGGTCATTTATGTGGAGGAGGAAGAGCCTAGGCCCCGGTACTGAACTCTATGGCACACCACTTTTGACCTGCTCCAATCTCGATACATAACCACCCACATTGACACAGAAAATTCAACTCCCTGAAAAGGGTGTTATACAATCACTTGCTTTCCCGATTGTTCCAAAGGTCTGCAATTTATAGTCCAGCAGGCGATAACTCACAGAGTCGGAAGTCTTACTGAAATCCTAATATCAAACTCCCAATGTTGTGCCTTCATCCACTCGTCTTGTGGTCTCGTCCAAGTATATCAGTAGGTTTGACAAACATGATGTTTCTAACAAAAGCTTGTGCAGGTGTCAGCGGGTCGTTATTAACCAGACGCAAGCTAAATTGCCTTCTGATTATGCATTCCAGGAACCTATCCAATCCTGAAGTCGGGCTGGCCGTTCTATAATTGTCCACCTCTTGTCCTTCTTGCTCGTTCGCCACGACAGTGGTCTTGCGCCAGTCCTCTGGCACCTAGCCCTGCCCTAACGAAGCTTTATTCAGCTGGGTAACAGACCCTGATAAAATATCGAAAGGAGGCTGAACGATTGCCCGGTGGATCGCATCCGGTCCGGCTGCCTTGCGCTTGCATAAAGATTTAAGATCCTGGAGCACATCGTCTTCGCCTACATTAAGCTCCTGAAGCACTGGCTCGCTCCCAGTCTGTGAGCCCGTCACAGTAAACATCTGATCCTGGCGATACACACTCTTGAAGAAAGCAGGCAAGGTTTCCGCCTTCCCTTGACCATGAAGGATAGTGCTTTCTTCGAGCACTTACAGACTACCTACCTCCTCACTTGTCGTTTTCGTGGACTGTACATCAACGACGAATTTCCTAAGATCTGATTTCACATTGCAGGCAAGTATTTTTTGTCATACCCCTACTATGATTCTCATTGCAGGGCTTGTGCCCTGTTTCTGGCCGTCTTGTAAGAGGCCTATACGCAGTGCGCTCTGGGAAGTTTGCAATGAGCCTACACCCTTTTGCGAACAGTTAGAGATCTTGCTATCTTTGGCTTCCATTAAGGCGACCGGCTCCTTTTTTTGCCCTGACAACAGAGCACACTCGTTTGTTAAGCCCATTAGCCTGGTTTATGTTGCCCTCCAACTTCCCTCCACAGGCAGCCGGGCCATTGGATTTGCTGGATTGAGATCTCTTCCAGTGGGGTTGCCCACGCCTCATCTACAAAGACGTAGTTCCAGTTTCCAGCTTCTTCAACCGTTAACCTCACACTTCTGTGCTCTGGTTCCTGTTGCTATCCTCCAGCATCGTCCAGTAAGTGGCAGAAAGAATATGGCATATTGATAAAGATTAAAAAAGTTAAAGCATCAGGCGGAAATTAGAAGGACGAAAGTGTCCGAATGCAGCTTTGCTAGTGACCGCGACACCTAGTCATATCACTTAATGTCTCCAACCATCTGGTGGCGGATCACGCGGACCTCAACCTTTTTCACATGTCATAGACTAGCTACCTAGACTTACCTTCCAATCACCTCTTGCCTCAGAGGATGGAGTGCGCCAAAAAAGCCTATTGGGGGGCATGCTTAACACTCGTCCAAACCACTTTAACCTGTTAAGATTCAGCACCTGATCCAGAGACTGACCTCTGGTTCCCACCAACTTAAGCCTGACCTCAGCAATGCTGATGCAGTGTTCCCATAATAATCAGGCAAAGCTAGAGAGACATTAGTGCTCGAACAGTGAGTCTTCGCCTACCTTCCACCCCCAAGGGCCATTTCTGGAACAGCATGAAAGAACTGACCTAACAGCCACATTGTACACTCGACCCTTAACAAACAATCGGATTTCAAGCCGACTCCACAGGTGACGAGGGTTGGCAAAAGCCAAGTGCGTCCTCCGTACACGCGAAGACACTTCATCCGATATCAACCCACCTGGTGGGATATAACTACCCAAGTTACAAAATTTGTCTACTTCAGCTAGAGCTTCCCTTGCCCACACAAGCTTTGACGTTGAGCTAACCCAGCCCTGCAGCAGCATTTTGCACTTTGAGGGTGCAAAAGCATCCAAATTATTCCTACACTGTTGTTCAGGCTATCTAAAAGAGCTTGCAACTTACTTGGATCTTCACTCAGAAGAACAACGTCGTCCGCATATTCCAAGTCAGACAGTTTACTGCCTGAGCAAAGAGATTGACGTCACTGTGCTCACACGAGGATAGGGCTACCTCAGGAATCAATTCAATCACAAAACTGAAGAGAAAGAGTGAAAGAGGGCAATCCTGACGAACACCAATTTCCGTGGTGAACTCGGGTTAAAGATCGTCGAAGGTACGAATTTGGCTTTGGCTGTTCGCATACAAAAACTGAAAAAGAGAAACAAAATTCTGTGGCGCACTCTTCAGTGATAGGCGCCGTCAGAGAACTGTGCTGTCAGCTGAAGCGAACGCCGCTTTCAGATTAGGAAAGACACAGACTATGGGCCTAAGGAAGACGTGTTTGTGCTTTGAGGTTTGGCGAAGAGCAAAGGTGTGGTCGATACAACCATGACCGAGTCTGAAACCGGCTTGATGCTTCCGAGTGCCCATTTTGCGGGCACTGGATAATCGGTGGCATCCGGAGGGACAAATCCGTGAGCATCATACAGAGAAACCGATGTCGAAGATATCCATTGTTTGTAAAACCGACTTGAACCAGAGTCCTGTGTGGCATTCGAAGCGGCATACAAGGCACCCTTGATATGTTCCCAGCCTTCCGCTGGGTCGTGCACATCCGACTGCACGGATAGTAGTGTAAACGGCTCCATCTGGAAATTGTTTCGCTGGTTATCATCCAAAAGTGACTGCACGCGACGGGTGGCATTTATGTTGGTGCGACCACGGACGAGATCTAATGAGAAGCGAGCAAGTGCCAAGGCGTCATGTGAGTCCGCAGGCGTACTCCAAAAGGAAGGACAATCTGTAACTGATCCATGCCTGCGGAGACCAACCACAAAATGGTGAATCTGAGTCCAACTTTCCGAAGACGGACGACGCTGTATGAGTCTACGATGCTTCTTATGGCTGAAGTTCGTGCTTTCCAGAAAAAATCTGTGGTCAGAGCACAGCTGAATGAGACGATCGAGGTTGACGGTACAATCGCCCAGGATAGCGAAAGGGGCTCCGAAATGCCTTTCGGGGCCTCCCAAAGGGCCAACTTAAGCGTTGAAATCCTCACCACGCCTTTTGAACTTGAGCTTTGAAGCAGCCGAGACAAATCCTGATAGAACTCGTACTTGATCTCTGGGGACTTGGAGTCAGTTGGCTCACCCACAGGCACAATGGACAAGCGTCGACGCGTTCGTTGCTGCTGACGTGAACAGAACCTTCCAACCCAACTGTAAACAAACCACTGCTGACTGGAATCCAGTCTAGCAGTGCACGCTCAGTTTACATGCTCAAGGCAGTCCCACCGCCAGCCTGACCACGAGCCGTAGACACCAAATTGCCCGACACGCGAAGGGGGAAGCGGGAGACTGAGGTTGTATCTGCGGAGGGGAGGTTGTCACGAAGTTGTGGTCTTGCATGCATGTTATGGAAATGAAACACCTTATTTTTAAAGGTGCCAGGTGTTTTAGTGAGGGCCACCTGTTGCCTTATCTGACATTGTGTGCGGGCGCTAAAAGCAGCCTAGTGAAGTGAATATTTGGGCTCAAAATGTGCATTCGATTTTTGCCCAGCTCCTAAACTACTGCTTCCATCACAGTCGCAATTACCCGCGGCATTTTGTATGGGCCTTTGAATAAAAGAGGGGAAATTGGTGAGACCCTTTAGAAGAAAGATGCTGGAGGTTTCGGTCAAAGTCATACTTCGCGGCTGCCCACACCGCAGAAGGGGTTTTTCTTTGATAACCACGCCCAGAGCCTTTGACTCAAAAGTCTGACCCACTAGGTGGTGGGGCTTTAACCCAGCTTAGGGAAGTGACTGAAGAATCTGTGAAGGAACTTCTTCGAGTCTGACACGTGAGACCTGAGCACTGCATGCATTATGTCTTATCTTCGCCAATGATTTATTATTGATCCGACTTTCAACTTCAGTCCCCATGCACCCAATGGAGCTAGAGGAATGTGGCCGGGCAGCATCCTGTGGGCTGCGTGCTTCCTAGCTTAGGCAGGCCACAGCTGCCCAATGAAGTGCGGTGACTTCTCTCATCGTCGACAGAAACCCCAGGCACTCAACTCCCTCGTCAATCCGGCGGAGGTTTTGAGAAAGGTAGACTGTTTCTCTCCCTGTTTATTCGCTGAATTGTCTTCTTCAGGGGCGCAGTGAATAGGACCAGATGTTGGCCATCAACCGATCCTGAGACTGGACTTTGTCTGGCTCTTACTCACTGACCTGTCAGGCATGACTGCAGCTCTGGATCAAGGAAGCCATTCTGCATGGTACTCTGGTTCATGGAGGCAAGCAAGCCATCACAGCGTTCGAACTTGCAGTCTCGTCTTGATGGTACAAAGAGGTAAAAAGAATAGAAACCCAATGAGCGAAAACCCTATAAGTGTATTTGCAGGTACCGACACTTACTTTAGAAAGAATAGGAATAGCGGTCTGCACAAATGCGCTGTTCAGTAGCCGCTTCAAACTAGTAGTCTTGAAGTCTTGAGGTCTTGGAATATTACCCGGTGTAAAGACCGGTTGTGAAAGATCTCCCCAAAAACACTGCAATTTCAAATTTCCCTGATATCACTCACTCTCCTACAATATCGACTTGTTTTTACGCACTATACCTTTCCATGAACCAGCGACCGTTTGGTCGCGCCCAGCGCTCTACCCTGTCATATTCTATTCTGGACCTGCTTGACACACTTGCTCCTTTCTCGCAGGCCGCAATTTGGTTCTCGTCTTCCGAGTCCCTGTGATTGCAAAGTTGACGTTCGTATCTCTTTTATGTAATTGTTCAGTTGATTAACTAGTGTCGCAGAATTTCACGGAAAATCTCTTTCTGATTTCGGGATCCGTCTTGAATTTGGCTACGTATTGCTCGAAGGCATCTTAAAATACTCAGTTGATGAAGTTGCGGAGAGAAGATACGCAGCATGCCAAGAAGATAATCGAAACAATTGGAATCTGGACAGGAAGTAATACGGCAAGTCACAGGGGAAGTTTAGGGCACTTTCGATTCTACAGTTATTGCTAAGTCACCTTGTCCTGTCAGTGCTAGCTCGTGTATTACTGAGGGTAATATGGATTACAAGAAGGTCGATATATTCAAGTTGATGATACTAGACCTGGGGCAGCAGCTGTTATCTGCTAGACAGCAGGCCCAGGAAGCAGGATAGAAATGTAGACAGAACGAGCGCAAGCAGAAGATCAACGACTACGACCTATCCAACAGATCAGGACAAGTGAAAATAGGAAACACTGCGCCAGCCGCCTAACATAAAACATCGACGCAATGAAAGATCGGTCTGCTAAGTGTAGAACTGACAGTTTTCGGCGGACTGAAAGCCACTGCAAGTTCAGTAGGCGGTTCGAAACTTCCGTCGAGAACAAGACAACCGACCCCAGACAAAGGCCTCTGCATGTGAATCATTGCTGTTGAGGCCGAGCAAAAGAGGCTGTTGATGGGTGCATCATGCTCGACCCGAGGCAAGGCTACACATGGGCAAGGAAGATTTTGAGGGACCTGTTCAGCCAGCAACTCAGGGTAGCCATTAACCTAATAGAGGGCTTGATGGTAGGGTACAAATGAACCAAGGGTGATGTCTATACAATGGCCGACGTAGCGATAGAAACGCATAACCGAGTCTCGTTCTAAATGGCCTGCTCGCTCAGTCCACTTAATCCCGCTAAGGCGCCGTGGGTCGACATCACAACAGCTGTTTGCTGTCCCGGCACTGCCCTGGGGTTTTTCAGATTGGGAAGCGCCGCCTCAAGTCCTTTACTGTCCTTCTCTGGCTGCAACGTTCCTTCCAAACGCTTGTTTATTTCCGGCCTCTTACGGCGACCCCTGCCTCATCGGCGGTTTTTATATCTATCCTGATTAGTTTTTCTCTTCGCGGGCAGATCCAGATGACATTATCACACTCACAGTACAGCTGACTGCAGTTCTTGCTTGACCTCGCGTGAATCTCGCGGAACCAATTTTGACAGCAGCCACAGTGAATTCTTGCAGTGCCGGCAGAGGAAGATCTCACATTTAGATCGCTCAAATCTAGGAGAATGACCAATCGATGTGTCACGACAAACAGGCTCACACCTTTGTGGTTTCGTCGCGGGAGGCAATTCTTTGCTTGCTTGTTCCTCCCTTTGTCGCCTTGGTGTTAGTCATTTTAGCTGGGTGGTTCCTTTTCCGTTTCTCTCCATTTACCGTGCTTTTTCCTTCCCCCCATTCTCCAAGCAACCCAATGTCGACGTGTAGTGCAGCCGGTTCAGTCTAGTTCCAGTGGTATTTCAGTTTCTTGCACCTGCAAGCCCACGGGCCCTTAGGCTGTTCGATTCTCTGGTATCATTTGCCCTTCAGTATCTGGCTGCAGGACACACCTCTTGGTCATCGTCCTAGAGAGTAGCGAAGAGCGACACTTCAATAGGGCAGGCCTCAGCAGCCGGCCAGTTCACACTTCATGCAAGAGTCAAGAACTCTAGCTTTCAGCTCCCGTGAAGTTGTGGGAAAAACCCTACTGAAGTCTCAGAAATGTTCGCGGACACGAGGCTTGACCTCAAACATTCCTGGATCTTGTATTTATATACTTTTCGTTCGGGCTCAGGAACGGAGGAAAACGGACAACGTGGGAGGTGAAGCTGTGAGTAGGGGAGGTACTTACGTGAACTGAGAAGTAGTGAAGAGGGAGAATAAGAGTAATGAGACAGACTGAAGTACTGTTATTGGGCTCATGTCGCGGACGCATAGACGGTGTGAAAGGTTGTGTCCACTTTCATCCAGACTCGTCCTGAAATCTGCCGCGGTGCTCGCCTCCACCACCACCTCAGTAAGCATATTGACTACCTTGGGAGCAAAAGAGTGGGTTTTGATATCCTTGTTAACCTCCGGCTTAATTAGCTTCAACTGGTGCCCGCGGAGGGCGGAGTTTTCATCTCAGGTAAACAGTCGCCCGCTGGTAGCTGACAACCCAATAATTTATTTCATTGTTTGGATAATTTTCCCTCGCGCTCTTCTGAGCTTTGGCGAGTACAATCCTGGTTTTGCTAGCCCGTAATCACAGTGCAACCCTCGCAGCCCTCATGCCTTTCTCGTAAACATTCTCCGGAGATTCTTCGGAGAGAGGGCACCCCTCACTAATTTAGGAACCCGGTTCCCGACGGCGTATTCTAAGTGGGGTTGAACAAGGTTCATCTATGCTGGTAGCAACAACCTAGGGTTTCTTTAGGCGAGCGTTCTGAGCAGCTGGCCCATGGATCTATTGGCCTGGCTGGCCGCCTTCAGCCGTTGTGCCGAGGGTTCTATAGGGACGCCCAACCTTATCCATGCACGCTTTTCCAATATACGATATCCTTTCTCCCCATTTGTGATTGTAATGTCCATGTTGATTGAAAAATTCCTCTTCTGTTCACATTTCTGTACTCTATGACCAATTTTGGACTGCCTTCTCTAACCTAACTCATGCTGACACTGTTTTGTGGTCGACAATTATTCTACGCTTTGTGCGTTTAATTTTTCTTTTTATGGCAGCGCTTTCTTACTGAGATTACTTTGAGGACAGATAGTACAGTAGCGAGATGCACTGATTCAACACAGTTTTAATTCGTTACTCCTCGGTTTCACTTCCTCGCCCAACTCGACTGACCGTAGACGTTCAGCTCGTTTACGCTGATTTTTGGCTGCCACGCTAAGGAAATTGTTCTTTTGGCCTGATCGAGCGTGGAGAAATTGTTCTATTTGTTTGGAACTCAGGACAGAATTTTGTCCTATTTTGACTACCTTTTTGGCCGGATAGTGACTGAGGCTCACTGCCAAAGGTATGATCGTGTTTTGACTTATAATTTACTCGTTATTAGTTCCGTAGAATTTGCAGAGCAATCATGTTCTTGACTTGGGTTCTGCATTGATTTGGGCTACGCGTTGCTTTGAGGCTCCAAGGTGCTATCCAGAACGAGTGAAGCTTATTAGTCGGTGAATCGATAACTGAATCGTTGGTCAGGCTTCACCCGGACCAGGACTTGAGCGTTTTCGTCGTTACAATGATGTTCTCACTTTTCTTGGTTTGTGGGAATCACTGACTCTGTGACAGCGGTGGCGTTTTGCTGAGTACCACACTAACGGACTTTTGGTCCTCAGGTGGCCTGGAGGACGAGTGATCGCGCTTATTAGGTCAATAGCTCCGTGAGTCTTAGATTTGAAAGACCACGGAATCGATCATACCCAAATCCCTGACCTCACATTCCTGGGTCAGTGGCTCCGAGTTGTCCGGGCTTCAGTGGCTTATTTCGCGAGATGCCTCGGCTGTCAGAAGTGAGCACTTTTCCGCTGTCAGGAGCATCTTCCATGCAACGGGAGACAGGTAATGACATCCAGGCCCAACAGAACCTGACTGGATCCCGGGAGTCTCAGGAAGTTTGCGTCGGGGCCGTCCCATAGCTCGCCGTTAGACTCTCATGTAAATATTGAAAGGTACTGGACACACTGCCAATCCTCGAGAGACTCCACTGTTTGTCGTCCCTATGGAGGACTTTGATTCCCCTACTTTGGCGTACAACTGGCGCTCAGTGAGGTAACCTTCTAGCCGTCCCAGTAGTCTTTCAGCCACGCTCACCCATCTTACTTTAAGTAGAAATAACCAGTATTTCACTGTCATGTGTTTTGAAAACGTCCAGATAGCTAACTTCCACCTTCACCGACTGGCCAGACACCCCGGTTGCCCCATCAAAAATGCTCAGTAGGTTGCTGGGGCACGACCTGACTTTTTTGAATCCCTGCTCTTCACCGACAGCTAGGCCGATTTCCTCCAGGTATCTTATCAGAGCATTTCGGGTATTTTCCATTGCTTTTGGTGCTGTTGAATGCAGGCAAATGGGCCAGTAGTCCATTGAATGTTTTCTTACCCCCCCCCAGCGAAGTGGAGCAAATGCCGCAATTTGCCATTAAGTCGGAAGCCCAGCCCCCTTGGGAGGCTTTCTAAACTGTGTGGCTAAAAGCTGTGTAACACCCGTGTTGACTGGAAAAATTCCCATCTACTTACCTCCATATAATCCCTGACTTATTTTGGACTGCATCCCCAAATTGATTCATGCTGCAACTGTTTTGTGGGTGACAACCAATCTAAGCTGGGTTCACGTGCTTCTTCCTTTCATTGTCGTGCTTTCTTACTGGGGCAACTGTGAGGACAGTCGGAGTGGCAGCGAATCACGGTGGCCCAAGACAGCTTTGTTCCATTACTGTTCGGTTTTACTTTCTCGCTCACCTCGACTGATCGTATGTATTCAGCCCGCCCGCATTTATCTATGGCTGCCAAGCTCAGGGAATTTTTCCTTTGGACTTATTGGGCTCGGATTATTTATTCTTCTTTCATGGACTGCGAGAAAGGCGCATTATTTCTATTCTTTTTGGCCAACGTTTTTCTTTGAACAGAGTTTTTCCTGTCTTAACCGCCTTTTTGGCTGTATAATGAAAGAGGTCCACTATTACAAGCATGACCATCATGTACTTATATTCCAACTCATTAATAATACTGTTGAACTTGCAGAGCAGTGGTAGTCCTGAGTTAGGTTCTGCATCGATTTGGGCTACGCATCGCTTTGAGGCCCCGAGGTGTTATCTAGAACGAGTGTAGCTTACCATCCAGTGAACCGGGCATTGAATCGTTGATCAGGCTTTACCCAGGTCAGGACTCCAGAGTGTTGGTCGTTATAGGCTCTGCTAGGTTCCGAGTCAGAGGTCTAAGAAAGACTAAGTGAATTGCATCTGGTTTCGGAGATTTCCTCTTTTCAAGTGCGTCAATACCAGCCGTAAATCACCCGGTTTCACTTCCGTTTCCTCCTTTGGAATAGGGCCGGGCCGCTCTATGGTCAGTGTTTGTCTTCCCCCACCCATCCTATGGACCTCTTCCAAATACTTCCAGAGCACTTCCGCCTTCTGTCTGTTGTTTTCCACCTGGTTTCCCTTCACATTCTTGCTGCACAAACTTTCACTGGTGCGCTAACCTTAGCTTGGAGGTAAGTGGATAAGACTTTTGGATGTCTCCTGGCCGCCCCGGCAACCCCGAATTCTTAGTTCAGAATAATTTTACTCTATCTGTCCCAAAACATTCAACTCAATCTTCGGTCTGCTTGCGGCAGTCTATGCCCCACAGTTTCCGGGTATCTCATCAACTATTGGTGTCCTCCCAGTGCCAGAATAGCACTACCTAGCCACCTAGGTTGCAGTCCTCGTCTGTGGACTCTCCAACGATCGGTTGTAGAAAATCCTTCAGATGCACATAAATTCGTAATTTCGTGATATTACCCTCCCACGTAAAATATTTTCGTGTTCCATACACCTCATGTTTTCATAGATCAATCTTTGTTCCTCCGCGTTAAAAGTGCTACCTTGTAATAACCTATCTTTGAACCTGCGTGATGCATTTGCATGGCCGTCTCACGACGTAAACTTGGTTCTCGTTGTTTGAGCCCGTGAGATCGAGTAATAGAGGCTTATCTATGTTTTATGTTGCTGTTCATTTAATAATCCAGTTTAGTAGAATCTACCGATCGATAATGATTTGGCTTTACGATTTGTTCGTATTGGGCAAAGTATTTCCCAAAAGAGTGGTACAGTCTCTGCGTACGCTGTTCACTTCTTTGGTCCACTGAAATAAGTTACTTTTAGAGCCTGACCAGATTGTACTTGCTGCTCCTCCATGGTCATGGGCCAGAGGTGCTGCCATTGACAGTAAACTTCTCTCTTCCAGTCCCATGAAGTTTCTGCGCCACTTGCTCGGTGGTTTTGCCCTTTTCCCCAGAAACTGGAACCTGATGAATGTGTGATCGGTTTTGCCCAATAGGGAATTTATACTCAGCTCGCTTAATTCTGAGACGAACGTAGTGATAACGAGATCTACCAGCCCCGCAGCTTGATCCTTCTTCCTACTGAACGTGCTTTACCAGGGTTAAGTCCTCATTTTATTCCAGAGGGTGTAGCCCAAGGAGCCCAGCGGGCGCCTAGGTCAAATGCCTGTCCCTTCTAGGGGCATTGAAACACCCTATTACGAGACACAACGCTAAATTTCTGGTTGCTGTTGCTGAATAATCCCGAAGACTTTTGTTCATCCCAGGGATCGATTAGGGGCCCCTGTGGACGCATACCAGTGCCACCCACCCTGACCGAACTTTCCCCAGCACTGAGACCAACTGGGTAGTTGAAGCGGAATAGTGGATGCCTTTCTTTTGATTTGCATGCTCCGCCATTGGCACTAGCAACCCCCGACTCCTCCATCCCCTCTCTCTTCCCGGTGTACACAAAACGCTTCCAGCAGGCCGGAGCTGCTCTCTCTAATTCTCGTAACCACGACTCGGTATTTACTATGCAGTCCCTATCCCCAGACTTTGCCCCTAGGTCCCGCATTTGTTCCCTTTGCTGCGTGCTTCACACTGCATCAGTGATATACCCCTAGCGAGCAACTTGCTGGGCTGTCAAGCTTCATTTTCGCAATCGAGTATTGCGCCGGAGTGCTTCCTTCATTTCTTGCCTCGCCCTGGTTTCCTAGCCGTACTACCGTGGTGTTCCTGATCGCTACTACATTCCACGGGGATTACAACATCACGCAGCCACCACGGTTTCGCTGGCTCCTTTTCTAATCTGTTGGTGCCGGGCGCAATACTGGGGATGGCAGGGCTCTCGTCGACCCCGTAATACTGTGATTCTGCAGGGCGCACCTGGCAAACATAGAGCCAAACGAAACATGGGCGATGCCGTACGCGGCTGGCATGACGACTTTGCTAACAGGGACGGCGTAGGCACCTCTGTGTCTCGCCAAACAGGAAGGGCTTTCCATGATGGCAAGTTATCTGGTTCCATAGTTGGTCTCCCTTTACAGTTCCTCATGACTTGACCCGTAGCTACCGGACCTGCATCTAGGTATCTCGGTAGTCAGACTCCACTAGAGAAGGTCTTCCTGGTGCCAGCCCGTCGACACTAGGCCTCCATTTACAAAGTGGCAGGGTCCTCTTAACAAGTGCATGGTTTGGCACTTCAACCTGCTCTAGAGTGTCCGGTCCCCATTGCCTTTAATTCTGGTCCCATGGCAGTGTCTCTGTGCACAGCCCTTCGGCCAAACCATTTTGTCATTGGGTTCCTATTCCGCCCAATCACCATCTCATTTTTGGTATGCGTTTCTTCGATGGCCTCCGCTAGAGATGCGACTTGTGCCCTTGTTTGTTCCATTTGCGTGGACTGGTCCCAGGTAAGATCTGCTAACCGACTTATCTATCTTCCATACTTGGGACTGAAAGTTCTACTTATCGCCATTTGCTTCACTTCCACCCCTTCGGTTTTGTGGTTAGCAGGTGAGGTTATAGTTGAGGAATTGAGGATTCTAGAGGATTTACGGGCCTGATAACTGTAGTTATCGAGTGGCTCGGATTAGTAGCCAGGTTTACTGCTCAGTGTTGGCAAAGAGTTCCCGGAAGTTGATACACACGCCGGATTCCTAGTAGGAATGATGACACGGTCTAGCATCTGGGTTTAGAATACGCTTCTGTGTCTTCGTCGCTTTCGTAGAAATCTATAGAGGTAACAGAATTAATAAATAGGCCAACCCGGGGTTTCTGGTACAGGGTACAACGGCCTCGATTACGAATACTACGTATATGCTCAATCTTAGCTCCATCCATAAACAGGGGCTTCACCCAGGTATACAAGTGGTGACTATCGTTAGCTCCCGAGCTAGCTGATAGGCCTCTCGTCGGCATCCGCTTTGCGGTTTACCCGGGGTTTCTTTCGTTCCGCACGAAGAACCCAGACTTCCGCAGGCAATCCACACGTGGGCGCCATTCAAGGAGGGGAGATGATGGAGGATCCACCAGGACTGCATCGAGCAACTAGGCCTTCACTACACAATCCGTCTAAGACCACCAAGTTATGAGCCAGTTTCCTGCTAGAGTGTTGTATGTTGTGGGTGTTTTTGGTGCCTCGTGTGGGTGGTCTTCGGACAATGCCGGGTAGGCAGAAACCCTATGCCCGGTGACCCGCGACGACTTTCATTACTAGACACTTCTTTGGTTTTTCATTCAGCTTCATAGTTGGCTTACGCTGCTTGGGCTTTTGTCCCCATCTTCGCCTTCTCTCTCGTTGCCCAAGTGATTCCCACATTTTCTTTTATCAATGGCCAAATCTTTTCCACTTTTTCTTTCTAGTTTTGCATTTCCTCTTTTTCCCTCTGTTTTCATTGGCTCTCAGCATTCTTATTTTATTCCCCCTTCTCATCGTTCTTAGTATCATCCATTTGTTATTTCTCTATCATCAGTTTTTCCTCCTTCTCTTCTCTTTTCAAACCGCATCCCACCCTCTCGCCTTCCTATTTCACCTCATTTCCACTGCTGGTCTAGCCGTCTGAAGCATACCTAGTTTAACCTTCTCTCCATTCTTTTTTTTAATCTGGTCAGGTTGACTGCATCTGAGGCAAGGCAGACGGTATTTAGCAGCCCCACTCACGTAGGCTTACAACTTGGTTTGTCCGCGGTGTGCTCTGGAATCCCTATCTTCTAGTTCTCCACCTTATGCTCCATACATGACCACCTGTTATCGGACAGAAGGAGAATATATACAAGACATAGGCAACCTAAAACTCCCTCCCAGCAAAATGCCAAACTCGACCAAAGCCGGTTTCCAACTGATCTCCAAAGAAAACTCACCCATGTTAGATCCGCATCAGCCCAAGCACCCTCAATTTATCACTCCAACACTTTACGAATGGCATTATTCCGAATGCCACAACTGGGGCTCTGATTGGGGCACCTGGGCACTGCTCGGCAACATGCCTGTCGAGTTGCTTCTGTTTATTCCGGTTCGCGTTGTACGGGTCAACAGCGGCTGGGACCAACTGTGCTCGCTGACCGTTTTGATATCAGCGAGATTCTCTGGCTCCCGACGCTGTGTGTTGAGTTTCTGGTCTAGGCAGATTCACCTCCATAGGCCCGCTTCGGCCCACGAAAATACCAGGGTCTTATTACTTCACCTCCGTAGATCATACCGCAAGCTCTCGGGAAGCTACCTTCCAGCGCGAATCAGAGGCGATTTTGGAAGCCGATAACTTGCTTCGACCAACAGTATCCCCCGACACTTTATTCCGCAGGGGTATAGCCGTATCTGTGAAAAACTCAGCTAGAGTGCGCAGTCTTGATTGTGCCATTTTTAGCCTGCTAATGTTGCTCCGGCGCCACGGTGCATCGCGGTTTTGGAAGCAACAACTGTTTCATTGATTTTTTTTGTGTTAGTGTCCCCGCTTGAGGTTTGTTGTTCAACGTTCGACAGCTTTTGGCTGAATTTTAAACTTGTTTCGGTGATACAAAATTGGGCCATCTTTTATGATCAGGGACAAGGTCAGAAGCTGGTAACTGCAGCTGGATGGTCACGAGGAGTAAAGGGAATATATGTGGAGGCAAAAAAAGGGTGCCACTGTATCGGCGCACCTAATAAACTGCGGCACTTCCGTGTATATCAAAGCGGAAATTTAGGGCTCGATGGAAATTTATGGGTCATACCTTTTTCAAAAAAGGCTGTTTATTTTGGCCGCGATCAGTTTGTTATTGGAGATAAAAATTCCTTATGAATGCAGGACTAAAAATTGACGGTCAATCTGTGCTTCGAATTCCATGTGCTAACTTCTGACTGATTTTGAAATAAACGAAACGGAGGGGAGTCTAAGTGGGCAATCGTATGCAAACATAACGATTTGCAGAATAACGATCGGCCAGCATTATGGCATATTTCATCATTTTCCCTAAGAACAGAAGCAACTAACGAGCACAGGTTTCCTGGAAATGCCGCGAATTTGTCAACGGAACAATCAAGCTTGATACAAAGGTGCACAACGGCGGCAGCAATCAGTGTCCACCCCGATTTACAGTCGACGTTGCAACAATACACGACTTATTGAGGACTGAAAATTTGGGCGATGGGGCATCGTTAAAAGTGCTAGATAAAACGGTCTGGACGGTCAATATAATTGAATATCAACCTTTCAAAAATGACGTCTATTTTTCCGTCGTACTTCAGAAAGTCCCAGCGGAAATGTTCTGCGGAGACAAAGAATTTTATTCATTTTCACAATTCATAATATTATTAATAAATAGATAAACGCTTGTAAAGCAGTAACGTTCAGAATTTGGAAACAGAAAATCTTCTTTCATAAGAAGGCTGTTAACCAGCTCGAGTTTGCAAGGTCAGATTAAATACTCAGTATTCAAAGGTTTACCCGGTTACCCAAGACTTGTCCCTTCTGCTGATCAAGAAACCAGCTACAGTCTGGAGCCGACCTGGTCAACGGATCCATATCTATCTGAAAAAACGTCTTTACCACCCGGTTTGGTCCACCGTGGATTGGACGTAGTTGGGTATCCGAGTACAGGGATGCTTGAACTCAACTTCAAATGCCACAGCACTTTCTGCAAGGAAGCAGTCATTTCGGTTAGCAGAACTGTGACCTTCTGATTTACTGTAGCGGGCTGTAGAGATAAGAGCGCAAGCTGAGAGCAAAATCCTGGGTTTTCGGTGGGCCATAACAAATAAGATAACCGTTTTAAATAATCAGAAATTAGCATATTCTGAGGACCAATTCCGCTGAACAGTGTGTATAGAAATGTGACTACCATTATTACACCGGTGGTGAATTTCCATTTTATAACATAAAAATAATATATTGATTAGTAAGACTGAACACAGGGTATTCGAAAAATATCGGAGGTTGAACGGCCCTTTTTGAAACAAGTCGGATGCTGCCCCCTGAGCGTCATTTGAGTATCATCCTTTAATTCGTAGGGGGCACTCAAGTGACAATCGGTTGACGCTCAACTGAAGGCGGCGCTCCCTAGACACGATTGTAAGTGCCCGAAACACTCCTCATATTCCTTAACGCTTCGATTGAGTCCGCTTGTCCTCTACAGCACTCGAAAGAAAAGAGATTGAGGTTTTCTAAACACTGGACATAAGGTTCCCCTCTCTGACCGGTGATCACTCCAGTTTCATGTCGTTGCACACCTTCCAAGCATTCCTTATCCTTGCGATAATAAGAGGCCCATGCCCGCAGACAGTACTCAAGAATGAACCGCTCTAGAACTTTGTGAAATGGAACGAAGTCTTCTGCTTTATTCCATTTGGCAGTACTACACAACCTAGTCAACACCCCTCTGTCCATACTTGCAGCCTTCTGGCACTGTCTTGAGGGTTTAAGGTCCTGTATAACTATCACACCTAGACCTTTCACCCCTGAACCTCTTTGAAACGGATTGCTGCTCGTTCCATTTACGTTTGCAGTCAGGATTTGGCACATGGCGAGATTCAGTGGTAAAATTCATCAGTCTTCTTATCTGAGCATATCATTTGTGTCCTGTGCCAACTAGCTCCTCACCATCTTCACATCGTCTGCAAAGATGGAACACGGGTTCTTTAATTCTTCCTCTAGGTCATTTATGTGGAAGAGGAAGAGCCTAGGCCCCGGTACTGAACTCTATGGCACACCACTTTTGACCTGCTCCAATCTCGATACATAACCACCCACATTGACACAGAAAATACAACTCCCTGAAAAGGGTGTTATACAATCACTTGCTTTCCCGATTGTTCCAAAGGTCTGCAATTTATAGTCCAGCAGGCGATAACTCACAGAGTCGGAAGTCTTACTGAAATCCTAATATCAAACTCCCAATGTTGTGCCTTCATCCACTCGTCTTGTGGTCTCGTCCAAGTATATCAGTAGGTTTGACAAACATGATGTTTCTAACAAAAGCTTGTGCAGGTGTCAGCGGGTCGTTATTAACCAGACGCAAGCTAAATTGCCTTCTGACTATACGTTTCAGTCGCTCACAGAAAAATAATGCCAGCCTGACCGGTTCACTATTATCCGCTTCTCGCCCGGACCCTGTCTCATGCATCGCTACAAAATCTGATTTAATCAGTTCTCAGGCACCTCCCCTGGTGAGACGTCGGAAAGGGGCTAAACGGTTGCCGAATCTATCGCTTCTTTCCCGGGTGCTTTTGCTTGCGAAATGGATTTGCTTTCGTAGAGACTTTCTTCCTCAGGTACAGTAAGTTTCCGAAACGGCGGCATACTTTTGGTCCATGGGTCTTTCGGAGTAAGCAAGTGAGTCTGGAAACACACTCCCTTAAATAATTTGAAGTAGAGTTTCAAGCCATATGATCTGCTTTTATTGAACTTCTCTGACCCTTTGTATACCAAGTTCTTTCTCACTTTGTTTGCCGTCACTGTAACCATATCGTTGCACCACATTGTGTTTCACTTCCCAGTTACCTTTCTCCGTTAAAAACCCCCATCACTTTCACCGCTCAGCAACTAGTTTGGCGCTGCTTTCCCTGGTCACTTCCGTCGCCGTCAGGTTGATGCTGTGTAATGTGCTCCTATCTCCCAATATTTCCTGACCTCCGACCGTCATAACGTGACACTAATGTAAGGATCTGACTTATAGATCAAATCTTACCTGTCTTCCTTGATCGACTCCTCAATCTTCTTTTGTTACTAAGCAATTCTGCATAGCAGTCATCACTTCTGTGCTTCAAAGGTCTGTTTTTCTCTCTATCAATCCATTATGGCGCACCTGACCTAAATAAAACAATACATCACGATTCCTCTAAGTAATTCTAACTCATCTGATCCAACCCTAATCGTCCCTTCCGATCACTGCTAATCCCGTGTTCTAGCTCTCCATTACCTATCGTTCCTGCTTCTCTTTACATATATATGTTTATATATTTGTCCTGGATTCCCCCGTTCTTCTCCAGTTATTTCACCCGTCATCGTCCCGCCGCCTCCCAATGTGCCTCCAACCTGACAGTATCTGTGCCTCACAGCCACCACGTGTAAAACTCTCCAAAAGAATTTGCTAACCTACCCTCTCCCTAAGATTTCTGTTGTTCGTTTCTTATTTTACACTGATTTTTCACCCCGTCACCGACCGTTTATCGCAGGTTAGCAGTGCATCGTTGCTATCCATTCCTTTTCCAAGTACATCAGTTTGTTCTTCACCATCTCGCGTTAACACAGTTGTCCCAAGCGATTTTCAGTCTCTGCTGTAAAACTCACTGCGTTCAGCTAGTTTCATCCGGCTCCGTCAGATTCAACTTTTGGCTTAGACTTCCAAATTCACTAGTCACCCGCTTGAATCCGTCCATGGGTTTATTCAAATAGCCTGCTCTACCCCTCGGTGCGCATAAATGTATCATAGATTTATCTCCCTTGAGTCTATTTTTCCTACGCTTTTCATGCATTTATCGACATTGTGACGAACAGCTCACCCATAAATCAGCTTGTAACACTTGATCATATCCTTGGCCTCTCTCGGAACTCTCTGAAATAAACCACTATTATTATCGTTATTATCAGAATTCATGTATGATTTCCGCCTCTTCTTTATTTTCAAGGTCCGTGCTTCCGCCGATCGCTTTCAATTTACCCAAGCTCTCATGCGTTGCCCTCTCTTGGACCAGACATAGGCCAAGAACTTCCTGGAATCTAACTTCACATTTTTGGCTGGTTGCTTTCTGTACCTGTAACTTGCTTCTCGTCGCAGGGCCTATGCACTGTTTCTGGCTGTCTTGCAAGCGGTGCAAGTGTTGTGCTTGCTGAGGAGCTCGTAATCAGCCCATTGCCTTCAACGAACATTTGAGGCTGTTACCATATTTCGCCCCCGCCAAGGCCACCTGGCACTTATTTATTTGTAACATAAACGGAGTAAGCTCGCTTATGAAGATTATAAGCCCACTTTTCGTGGATCTCTACTTTTCTCTCACGGACTTTCAGGCTTTTCCGACTAATGACACGTGCTCCGTGCCGTTAGCCCAAGAGGATCCTCCCCTGCTCTAGCTCACTTCTAAACCAACCTGGATCTTCCTTTTAGTGCTCTAAGCAAACACCGCTTGCAGGACACCTTGATCGCTCCTCCACAGTGGTTTTTCTGTTACCACAGAAGTGACGTCTGATCTATAACTGCTTGCAAGCAGGTCTGGAGCAGCTGGATGTTGTCCGTTGAGGAACCGTGTAGTCTATCCCGCGCATTGTGTGACAGCATGGTTATGAGGCTACGTCACAAGAAAATGTCCGATTTTATCACCGAGGCAATTTCGTCGTCCCAGTTTATTTCTGGATGATTCAAATCTCATTACATGATGAAGCAATGTGATCTGCTCAGTACCATGTGTAGAAGCTGGAACGGTTCAGGATTTTTATCGTTCTCTATTGGCGGTGCTTTTTACACGCGAATCATCCCTACCGACCGCTGGTCCAGGCAAACCCACGACTTGTAAGTCCGAGATGCTTATTGTAAATAGGACCTCTCACGGATTAAACCAGCCCTTAAGGGAGGAGCAACTCCTTCATCCGGCCCACCTTCCATTCTGTCTTATCCGTAGTAGGTGTAGCTGCAAAGCTGCACATTTTGCTATTGCTTCAGCCATGCCCGTGTAATAGCAGAATTCATTGTCCAATGGATTCTGGCTAGAGATTCTCGCCATTTACCTCCTAATTCACAGTTGTTTTTCTGCCTTAGGGCGGCACCCCCCAAGTTATCTAATTCGGTTACACTCTTTATGTCTCTTTGTTTTTGGGCATCATTTCAGAAAAAATTCAGTCTTTTGAACAAGCAGCCACCTGCTTCGTATTCTCCCAAACCTTCAAGGCTACAGTGTCCTTGAAAATTGTACTACTGCAAAAATGAACACCCGATCTTTCGTTCGTGTCATTGATTGACCCGGTACTGCCTCTAGAAGATACCAGTGGCTAACCCCGGTCTAACTGTGTGGGTGGTGTTTGCGCAACCACTGTTGCTTGGTCGTCATCCTCACTACTGATATTCGGTCTGCGCCTCATTTGACGTTGCTGATATTTTCTCCTTCAATTCAGTCAGGCCGTCATGCTAAGGGAAGCGCAGTCGCTGAATGTCCAGCTGCCTCCAATTTTGCGCTAAAATCAGCCAATCTGAAGAGTAAGCGACAGTGAGCAACTAATCCCTACATTTTTCAAAGCAAAAGTCGCTTCGAAATACGTAGAGCACCGTAAACTACAAGTTGAACAATGTTCCAATCCCAGAACCTCAATAGCCTTCCTTTCTGGATCATGCTCTCCAAAGTGGGACAACAAACCAAAAACTGCAGGTAAATTATGGCAAAAGTCAGAAGCAGAAAAAGGAATAAAAATACAATCAGATAGTCTTTTGGCACAGCATTTAAATCAGCCAGGCTGGTAGTACACTTGCCTATTGGATGAAACCTTTGGAGCAGATAGGATGGTTTGGGGTCAAAATATGAATGCCACCCTCACTTTTGCAATGAATTCCGTTTTCATTTGCAAATATTTAGCATAAGAAGAGGTTGAGTAATGTTGCTTTCAATAATAGCTACGAGTGCACTCTCGGACTATGCTGGCATAGCGGTAGTTGATCCAGAAACACTTTTCGCGATGAAATACCTCTCAAACTATCGGGAACCCATCTTGCTTGTTCGGAATGAGTTTGGTGGACGGTTTAGGCCCAGAGAAGCTATGCCAATTCCATAAGCTTCAAGGTGATCGGTCATAATTGCCTCAGTAGCCTTCTTTTGCTAAGGAAGAATTAGGGGATAAGGACATCTGGCTTATCCTGTGACTTGTTGACCTTTCTCATTTTCTGAGGCGTGCTAGATAAACGCAATACCTTTTGTGAAATTGGCTTTCTTTGGCCAGTACCATCACATCAGCTAACGTGTGAGAGGAACTTGCTAGTTCAACCAAACGACCATCGCAACGTTAGCCAGATAGTGAGCAAATTTATTGGAGAGTGTCTGACACTTCTTATTACTATGCTTCAGACTTGTATACACAGCATGCATAAGTGTACTCTTCTTACACTGAGATCCAACAGGTATTTCGATATCTTCATTGCAATATGGTACACAACTAATTTACGGGAGGAACATTGCTCGGTTTGGGAGCATTCCAGCACAAGTGAATGCATTTACCCAATATAATTATTTAAGTGGGTTAAACCTGTCAATATTTAGCGGAACAATTTACCAAAGCGCTCAACGATTATAGAGCACCCAGGTGGAAATGAGAGCAGATTTTAAAACAATGCGCCCTTAAGCCGCAGAGTGCTACCAATGCAGCCACATCAAAGTTCAAACTCGGTGACTAAAGCTGGAAGCAAAGGTGAAGGTCCGATTTGTGACAGGGATTTAGAAGAACTAGTGCAATAAATAGAAGAGCGAGGATTCCGAAAAAAGATGGCTCATACAAACGAAATTATGTTTAAATCAGAGCAGATTATGTTACAGGGTAAGAAGGCTTGAGCCATGTTTGTGTCCAGCTTCTTGCACTCGGGGATTCTGATATCCTTAAGAGCTGCAACAGAAGTATGAAGTATCGTTCGCCCCAGTGGTCACGACGGTGCCGTAGATTTCCATTTTTCCGACCAGCAACGTTCTGTTCCCCAAAACTAGAGACCGCCGGAAGTAGCAAATTTAAGCTTGGACCTCACTGAAAGGTGAAACATGGCGGCGCTGCAGGCAGCCTGTATCGACGGTGGGACCTCTACGCTAAGGTTCCCTGGTGCTCCTTCTGGGCAGTCTCCACCACACTTAGGGACTCGACGAAGGAAAGCGATAGAGAATTGGGAGAACAAAAAAGAACAAATTGAAAATGGATAAAACGTGGAAAATAAGGAAAACTTTAAAAGTTTGGGAATTGCTTAGATGTAGCGGAGATGATCGCTTCAGTGGAAGTGAAACCACGCTAACATAACGTGTCGAATTTGGGGCACTTTAGCATACTGGGACACGTCCCATAAAGTTGCTCTCAAACCCGTCTCTGCAGCGTGTTCAGTTCGATTTCGGAACCGGTTGACGACTGGTTGTGTTTTGGTTTGCTGTAGGTTACATTTTGCTGCTCATTTAAGGATGCTAGGGAAGCAGATCCCTGCACAGTTTTGCCCAGGAGCTGGCATCACTTCCGTTCTGAACTCCAGTTTTCAGGTGTGAGGCTCCCTCAGTGTCCTCCGAGATTCTTTTAAACCCTATGCCATTTGATAATCTAGCTCTGTACCGCACCTGTTTTTCGGCCCCGGGATCACAACTAGATGAATGCTTTCATCATATCACATTATGAGTGTTTTTGGCTGAAATAGGGACCAACTTGAGCGCACAATCTGTCTGCCTTTTTTCGGTTTTGTACTAACCTTTCACCGGGCCAGGGATCGCTGCCCCTGTGTGATGCCTTTTCGGAGGCAATGACAGTGATGGTTAGAGGCCTTGAGTCTCGACCTGTGCCAGTCTCTTCCCATACGGTCGTACCTAACGTGTTGTAACAATTGAGTTATATGACTGGACTTAGGCGTTTTAATCCTAGTAGAGTCTTACGAGAGTATAGAAGACAGATGCGAAGGCTTGTGGGATTCAATTTGCCTGAATAATCTATCAAACTTGGATTTAGCCTAACTTTGTGGAGCAGCTAGAGTGAAGTTATAATTCAGCCTAGTCCACACATGAGCTTCACCGCGTGGCCTGGCCACCTCAGTTTTTGGTGTGACCTATTTTTAATCTCAAGCACCCCGCCTCCGGCTACTTTGGGGCCTCAAAATAGTCTGGCACTCTTCACTGCGTCTTCAAACGAGGGGCCTTAAAAGGGAACCTAATTGTCTTTGAAATCAACGGCAGTCCGGGCCTCCACCACCAAGGATGTAGGTCTATTCCGTCGGTTTACCATTCGCTGGATGACGAAACTTGCTGTCACTGGCTCTACCTCCTTACATGCCAAAATGTCTGCGCCTTTGCCAAATAAGCTACAAAGTTCGCAGATTCCTTCAAGCCTACGTTAGAATGTCCAGATAAAATATTTCTCCCAAGCGTGGTTGTAAGTGTTCGTGTCACTGTGACACTCTCCCTTCCATTAACCAACATTCGTGGTGACACCCATAGTATGTATGATAACCTCCTGCAAGTGCAAACCCCCTTGAATCTCTAGTTGAAGCCCTCTGTGGAGCCACTGGACTCTCAACTATGCTGATACCGCTGCTTGAGCCACCTTTGATAATCATGGATTACAACTTGGTCTCCACGTGTAACTCTGCCAATGGCATGTCCTGTGCAGTGCTAGAGCGAATATGAAACTCGAAGTATGCTGTTGCACTAAACATTTCTGATCGGACCGGGCTCAACGAAGTAAGCAGCGCCCTGCTGAAGACGGCTAACAAGGAAAAGTAGTTACTCCGTGGCACCGGGCTACTCAAAGGAACACAGCGAGACCAACGCCACCTACTTTCTGACGCGCCAACGGCTAGTGAGTTCACTCAGAAACAGAGCGTTTTGGCTGGTACTTCGTCGGCAAGGATGTTGGGATAACTTCTATTAGGGCTCCGCTATTAAGAAAGGTGCAAAAAAATCTGAATCCTTGAACATTCAGGACAGAAACTCACCAAAACTGCACCTGCACACTGTGATCCCTAAAGCCACTCTGCCATGCCACCATCTACTGGCAAAAGACAGCTCGAAGTTGACCATGACTTAACTCTTGGTCCCCCTCCTAATCTGCGAGTTCCATAAGCGCCATAGATGATCAGTAACTTCATAGACGCTTGTGACTCGAAACAGCCATGTTCAACCAGTCAGTCACGCAAGCGGCCACCCAACTCTCATATCCCACCTAACAAAAAATTTCTGTTTGAGTATTCTAAGGCGGAGCAAGAACGAACGTATGATCGTTCTGATCCTCCTTCTTCAACTGCGTCTAGTTTTTGTTTGTCAGGATGCATCACTCTACAGCTAAATTACTCTCGGCTGGGACTGCCTCATCACCCCCCTGGAAAACTCAGCAAACCAACTGTCACGAGGCAGCGCTTTTGGTGGCACACGCTCGCCCTTGCAGTCAGCTTTGTCACCTTGGGTTCAACATTTGGCACTGCTTGGTCTCAAGACTCCATTGTCATCGGACGGTACCAGTGGAAGCCGCAAGTCTCGAATCCAGAACTTGTTGCTCCGTTCTTCCTTTGCCAGGGGTCCTAATATCCACTGTACTACATATCAACCTATTTGCGCCGCCAGGTCACACCCTCGTTGTTATTAAAAACGCTGCTGCCAAACCGACTCCCCGGTAGATTGCCATCACAACTAATATCTGTAAATCCGGCTCTGGGATTATCACCCTCTCAAATTCTATTCACTCCCAAAAGAATTCCAACACTACTCGCCTTCACGTGGCTGATACTGGTAAGCTCCTCTAATGCTGTCTTTCGCCACCGGCTGCATTGATTGTCATTCTATGACCTTACCGCGTTTCCAACCTTCATCCCACTAGTTCTATCACCATTCTAAGACTTTCATTTTTCTCACCGTTTCCAATCACACCACAGTCTTTTACCCAAAGGATAGGTCCACCGATCCCTGTGAAAGCTCCCACTTTCTTGTGGCATTCAGTCACGAAATCTCCCCTACTTCCCGCCCTATTGTACCTTTTTCCGGGACCAGCATTTTTGCAGTCGTTTACATCTCCTTCAGCATCCCAAGTTTCTCAAGCCAATTAACCACAGTTGACTGCTCCCTTTGCCTTTTCCCAAAATAACCTTAATATACCCCGTCTACTGACTACTGACAACTCACCTACCCCATCTGAGCTAACTGCTCTGAAAAGCGACGGAACCCCCTAAACCTTGCCCGTTACCGCCCTCCGATGTCTGCTTGTAACAAACAGTACCGACCACTATCAAGGACGCCAAATGGGAAGACAGTAATCTCCAGGCAGCTTAAGCTACTGGGGCCCTTCTCACCCAGTACTCTTGCCTACAGCCATCCTCCCTTATGTTCCACCAGCGGTACCTCCATCAACCTAACTGTTCCTTCCGTTTTACGGGATCCCCCTCATTACCTGTTATCATAGCCAGACACCATGGCCCGTGGGCTTTTCTCAGTCTAGACACGGGAGGAGCCGTTTAACCCTTCTTGATCACAATGTCTCCGATACCGCGCCTTCAAGCACTCTGCACCCTTTAGTCTCAACTGGAAACCCTGCCATGGCCGATAATCTCAATCCTTCACCCTGCAATATCGTGCCTCCTCTATCTACCTCGTGTGACCCACATGCTCATCTTTCTTGCTCAGCCGAAGATCTCCTGCTCATTTCAATAATACCAGTTCAACAACCAATAAAATTCACTAACTGAGAACCTCCGCATCATTCACCAACCATGACATAATCTTGGCAACCGAGACGGCTGTCTGAGCAGTCCCACTTAGATCTAACAAGCATCGCTGGGTATCACAGCTTCCCAAGCTCTTGTCGATCTGGACAGGGTGGAGGGTGCCTGACCTATATTCACCGCTCTATACCACTAGGTGTTCTGCGGTACCCAATCCCGATTCAAATAAAAGACCAGCTTTGGTTACTAATCACAGCTAGAGATTGTGAAATATTATTTGGTTGTGCTAATCGTTCTTATGCATTATCGGCGAATACAGCTAACGCCACTGTTGACCTATTTGATGCAGCTTCAGACCAACGTGGGTTTGTCAATTCCGTAGCAGTTGACTTCAACAATCCTCAGACAAATGGGTCTACCGCCGAGAACCCGCTTACTTTGCCTGATTTTCATTTATTTATTCTCCATTAGACTGGATTCAGCATATGGAAACACTCCCAGACGGGGAATATACTCGAACTGGTCGTCAAGCTCTATATGTCCAGATTCACAAAGCGGGTCTCTTGCCTAGTCTTAAGTACTTATCACAGGACAGTCATGTATGCATCCAACTACCCCCTTATTAACCTCTTCGGTAATGACATCACCGACTCTCAAGCCCAATGTAATTGGGATTTACTGCCAGGGGTGAGTCGCCCTGGAGCCTGGGAAGAAGTCGTTTCGGCTTCCAACACTCAAGTTGCAGCCGACTCATTTTATGCTGGCCATAACAGCTACCTAAATGGCATAATTTTCAACTGCACCGCATTCCTCAGCGCCGGATCCAGAGTGCATCCAGAATTGAGATTAAACTGTAAATTCAGTGGGGTAAAGGCCATCGAACACAAGAATCTTCCGTTCTGTTGCCCATCAAGGAGACTAGTGTGGAGCCCAGCCGCTCCGCTGAAAAACATATTGGACAAAGAGAACCACTTGTATTAGTGCACCGTAACAAAGGTGATAATATATCCAATTTGCTGAGTATGAGATCTCGCGGCCTCAACAAGAATTCTCTCAGCTTTCTAGTATGTGGCTTCACCACTATCCACTCACCTAAGCAATTCCTCTCCTGGTTCATACGCCACGCCAACACCCACCCTTCTGCCAACCGTGTCATTTCTTGCTCTACCTACAAGGCTATCAATTATACGCCGTCCGAAATAAGGGTTTCAGCCCTCAGGACTACGCTCCCTCCAAAACCTGAACCAGACGAAATACCATCGGCTCTTTTTCGTTGCGGTGGCCCCGACATGTCTTTGTCGCCGGTGAACCTATTTACACCTTCAGTGAACATTACTGTAGTCGCGTAGCATTAGAAACCTCTGCCATCACAGCCAGCTTTAAAGAAGGTTGGCTGTTTGATCCTGATAAATGTCATCCCGCTAACCTTGTGATAAACGGGATTACGCAGCTAATCTTTAGGTCTAAACTGACTGATTTTCTCCGGCCCAAAGGACTTTTGGACCGTGACCAGCATGGTTTCTTCAGGTTGCAGTCGTGTTCTACTTGTCAGGCTTACTTCTTTGACGTCTAAACATAGGTTATTGTCGATGGGATTCCTTCAACATCCTGTTTCCAGGCATGTCATTGGCCTTCGGCCGGGGGCCTTACCAGCATCCGTCGGTCAAACTCAAGTCTCTGGGCCTAGATGACCCAATCTTATCGCTGTTTTCTTCGTATTCCCCTCGTCTGCCCCCTGATGGTACTACTGGATGGTAACTACTCTTCCGGGGCTATAACAAGTGGTGTGGTTAGAGTTCACGTTCTTGGGCCGCCATCGTTCCTCCTATACATGAACGATCCCTTTCATGTAATCCTCCACGGCACTCCGTTTATCTCAGCGGATTATACCAAAACTGTGCACCTCCTCCCTATAGACAGTCTGTCATTTACGTTAAAAGATATGCGGTGGAGTTTGAACTCATTTAATAGTTGGTGAAAACCGTGACAAATGTCATTTTCAGCTGCTAAAAGTTCACTTGAATACAAGTGCCAGTTACCTCCAGGCACCCTCGATGAGCAACCCGTTCCTGGTAGCCATGTATTGTCTGCCCCTGAATTCCGTTGGTCTTATTTTTTTCAAATTTCCGAACAGAACATTTTCCAAGCCTGAAGTTGCTAAAGCTAAACGGCTCCCTAGGCTCATTCTGAGCTTCCTCAGACTTCAGCGCAATGGACCGTGCTTCCGTCTCCCATGTCCGACCCTTGCTTAATTACTGTTTGATCCTCTTCTCCCATCATTCTAGGTCAGCCAGAATTGTTTTGGAGGAGGTTCAGCGCACCTGCACCAAAAAACCCTTAGGCGGGCCCCCTTCGGGAACAGTCGTGAGCACTGCGAGTTATTCAAGCTGGGCCCACTATGGATCCATCGCCTTATGCCGGATTTATCCTACTTCAGCCTGATCCACCGCCGTGCATACAAGAACGGTCATTCGTTCTTAGACCCTTCGGGCACACCTTGCTAAAAGTCGCCTCCCCCTTACCTTCCAATTCCACCGCTTCGTTCAGCTCCCAGATCTCCATCCTGTAGAAAGGGTTGTGGAAGAATTAGGAATAAGCTGACCTAGATGTGCCCAGTCCCACTTCTTTGTCTCTATTCAAGCATATGCTGCTTGACTACTTCCCTGGTCCTAATGTCATCACGCTATCAACTGAATGCTTCAGTGTGAATGGGGCATTCGAAGGAGGCCTCTAATTCAGTCAACAAAGCTGGCTTTACTACCCTCACTCCACCTTCACTTTCACTGCCATTCATCCACTGCGCGCAAGTGGCCGTTGATTTATCTTATTCAGGAAAACTTTTCCCTCATGTATTCGCATTTCTTCAAAACGTTGTAACTGGCAGGGCGGATCTAGGTAAATAGATGGGATGGTGATCGGTCTGAAAAGAACTCGAGGTAGACTCGGTGCTAGTGTTTGACAAACAAACACTGGGCTGAGATCCAACGTGCCACTCTCTGGAAGCTCACACACAGAAAGAACATGGTCCCCACCAGAAAGCGTATATTTGATACAAGTTGCTTAAAATCCCGGAAGCACGGAGTTCTGGAGACAGACTTTGAATCGAACAGACGTAAAAGGTTCATGGAGTTCTTTCTGGGTTGGTGGTTCTTGCACTCCGGGCCCCACGGCGTTCAGACATAGGAGGCAAGTGAGGAGAGACGGAATCTGAATAGCACAGTGATAGACGATATAACAGAACTAGGACTTGACCAAAAAACAGTGGTTGTTACTACAACCTTCCTATTAGAATGGTTCGCGCATGTAGCCTCCCACTGTAGTAAAACAAACCAGTAAAATTCCGGTCGGTTCATCTTCCTTCCTGCACACATTTATGTCCTCCGCATAACTCTGTTCACAGTACAGGCCCGATTATTCGTGATAGCCGATCTTTTCTGTTTTGCAGTTGCTTCCCGGCACTGACCTAAGAGTTACCCCCAACATGTCACCTGCCAATATTTTATAACGAACGGTGATTACATCCTACATAAAGTAGGTTTTCTGCTCCATGTTCTCCCCTTCTGTGGGACCAGTATGCAAACCTGGTCAACCACGCACCACGCCTTTAACCATGAGTCGCTCCTATTGGTGTTAGGCTCCAGGTGGCCCTAGCCGGTCTGGTAGCACTCTTTCAACAACACCAACAACCATTTAGCGCGCAGAATGCGCATTTTCTCTCAGGGCTCAACCTTTTCCTTCAGTTATTCTCGCCACCTTCAGTATCTGCAATGGTGTACGTAGCCTGGTTTCCCTTAAATTCCTACTTGAGCTTACGATATAGCCTCAGTCCATGAGCACACTATCTACTGGCCGCAAGAGTTCGACTGGCACCATCACGGCATAACATCAATCACACTAGCGTCCATCTCTGTTTAGCATTTCTGCCTTGGTTTAAAGCGGCCTACAGCTCTTGGTCTCAAGTAGCGTTCCTATATCATCATCAGTGATCCTATGCTCCATCTTGTACTTTATCAGCCACGTATCTGCCACTTGCCACAGGAATTTCCACCATCATCACCAACTTCCGTTTATTTGAATAACCCGGATTATTTTCGATCACTTCTGGCTTTCCTGCTAAGTTTTTATGCTCACCTTGGACCCACGCCCAATGAGTTTCTCCTCTTACCTTCTTTTCTCAGTCACATAATCAACACGTACACGTTACTGTACGATGTTCTATAGCTCTGAGTACTACGTCTACTACCATCCGGGTTGTCATATCTGGATACTAATTTGTCATATTCCCGCCAACCAATGGCTGGGTTGATTGGTCATGATCTCCAGGACTCTTCGCAAACCTGACAAAATCATGGGAAGCACGATCTCGTTGGCTTTGTTATCCACCCCATGCAAATATAACAGTACCCTTCCCTCCTCTTCTCAGCGGAAAGGGGCGTAGTCATATGCGACTATTTGACGGGCAAACATCTGGCTTGCAAGGCGTTTGCGACGAAGGGCGGGCGCAACTAGGCTGGCGGACTGTATACCCTGTCATCAGAAACGGTTTTCAGCCTGAAAGTCCAGTGCACTGTTAGTCCCATCCATTGCTCCGGTTTATAGATTGCAAGACTACTACTTTCACACTTGGATGTTGGCTGCAATCATGTCATTCGCACAGCCTTCTCCAGCCATCATTGGTTTCTGATTGAGCATGCTTTCATTGTGACCAGTACCACTCCCCATTTTACACCAAGTAAAATATTTCTATTTCCATATTGAAATCATGAGTACGCACTTCTGGCTGTTCTCTTTTTCCCGTGGAAACACTGATGGTCTAAATAAATAGCCCACTATTTTTGGTGTAATCCCTAAAATCTGCATTCCATGAGATTCGAGCATGACTAATCGTCGGTCCCATCCAGAATCATATTCTCCAGCCACGACGGAACTGGCCTCTGCTATTGGTATGATTATTCTTCCACACATTTATTGTTGCTGTCCATTTTCTTATGTCAGAAGCCTAACGAAGTCCCTCTCTGATATGTCCTTCCGTAATCGTTCACCAAGGATTGTCCGCAAACTTCCTAAACCCATTTCTTCCTACACTCAGTGCTCCTACATTGGTCTATTCTGAGGCTGCAGAGCGTCATATCTTCGCCATATAAGCACATCCCAAGAACATCTACCCCGTCACCCCACCGCCCTGTTACTATCGCATGAAACTGATCAAAACAATCAATAGGGCACTCGCACTTACCTTAAGTATTCTCCACCGTCACCGTCGTGTGCAATTGGGCTCTGTATCCACGTGAGCTGTACGTTCCAGGCCGTTTTACTACCCGGTCGCCCCTCCTCTGTAGGCATAACATCAACCTGCCATTATTGAGTCATCAACTAGCCGACGGCTTACTTGTTTTCCTTCGGCAACCTCCTTTATCATTACTCGGTCAGTCTCTCCCCATCTCCAGGTGCGCCATTTACTTGTTATGTGACTAATTCAGTCGCCGTTTCACAGCCAGTGGCTACCGCTGTCTTTGTAGAATGATGTTTTATTCTATATTTCAAGCTTCATCCACGTTTTCCACATCACCCCATGGTACCGCAGCCCGCCCGTCTGTCGCCGTTGCCGGCTCCATCAATAAAAAGAATCACTGAAGGATATCCACTAACCTTCCATTTATTCCTTCACCACCAATACATGCTTTTGACTTCAGAGTCGTTGTAGCTTGGCCTCTCAAATCGGTTTGTCGCCCACTTCACCATTTCCCTTTTGGTATATTAGGGTCCACCTATGACAATGCGGTCATTCTTTGACCAGCTTTCTCCTGGCAGTCTTCCCCATCACCTCGGCGGTCTCTAACCACTTCCAGACACGCTGTTCGACCGATGTGTCCTTGATTTACCTAAATTATAACTAGAGATATTGACTGATAGCTTTTCGACTAATCCACTTTATTTTCACCTACATTGTATGCTCCACTCCCCTCTCACGTTCTGGATGGGTCTAAAGCAGCTACTTTTCTGGTCGCTGTTGCTTAAGCACTACGTAGGTTGTCGATATCCGATATGCACTTTCTTACCATGTGGTTCTACCACTCTCACACGATACTGGCCTCCAAAATTGCCGCAGCTACATACCAAGGATTGATTCGTCACTACTTTTCTGCTTATGAGTTCGTACTCAGTACCCTCCTATCATAAAGCAATATATTCACGGAATTGATACATGTTCTCATCTGATCACTCCTCCTATCTATTTTGCACTCTACCCACCGAAAGTGTCAGCCACCTTCTATATGACCAATGCCGTAGGTACTCTTTCATTTAGTTCTACTGGCGTTCTCAACCGCTGTCCCACCGTGCTCTATTTCTGATGTTCCACCTCGCCCACTGTTGAGTTCACTATACACAGCCCTACCATTCTTTGCAACTTGCAGATTACTTCTTATCCCCCATCTGTGACCGTTTTTTCCAAGAGTAGCGGTGATCAAAATATATTTTGGCCATTTCGCACATTCCAGTTACGGTGAACATTTTTGTTAATTTCTTGCCTATACCCCGCGTTTTAAAGGGCCTTCATACCTTAGCAGCCAACTAGCCCATCTGACCTTGAGTTGAAATCTGTGGGAGATTATTATCATTTAAGCCTTTCAAGCTAACTCCTTGCCCCTTCTTATGCGCTCATCTGTATCGGTCTCTTGAAACGTTTGTTTTTGCCATCCCTTGTGCCAACTGGTCACGTACAGCTGTGTGTTTCAGGCCTCTCCGAAGTGGACCTTTGTCGCCATCATCGTCATCTTCCTTGCCCTCTATCGTTCCAGAGAGAGAAGATCTAGTTTTCCAAGCTAAGACCCGTGGGCCGGCTTTGAAGCTCAGTAAGCGTTCGTGCAAATCTCCTTTGCACACGTTCAAGCAGTTTCATGTCCCTTATAAAACTGGGATGCCGAACCCGGATGGCATACTTCGGAAGCGGCTTTGTGTGAGTCGTGTAAAGCGACATAATTACCCCTGGCTTACTCTAGGCGCTGGTTCCCATTAGCTGCTAGGGGGCATTATTACCTCTCTTCGTTGGTCCAAAACATAGCAAATATTGCAAGTAACCCCAGACCTGTAAATATATTTGTCCTTTCCGAACCCACTGTTATGTCTCGGTCCACATGTTCCTTCATGTTGACCTTAGGGTTGTGCTGGGTGAGTTCTCAGAACTTATTTGTGTTGAGTGAGAGTACTCACCCAGAGCACCACGAACTTACCCAACCAGAATCGCCGTGGAAGGACCTTTCCTTAGGATCTCCCACTATCTTAAAGTCGTCAGCAAACTTGAAGTGTGGGCAATCCAGTTCATGAGCTAAATCCTTTTCAAAAGACAGAGGTGGGATTGGCTCAGGCGCTGACCCAAGCTGGGCTCTATTGGCAGCTATACCAATGCAGGACCTTTTGCCCTCCACCTCTACATAGAATCTCCTTCCTCCGAAAAACTGGGCCATCTAGTATCCCAGCAAAGGACAAACTCCATAGGCTCGAATTTTGCGCATCAGCAGCCCCTGCTTTGCTGGGTCGAATGCTTTACTGAAGCTCAAGTAACAGACGTTTTCTTTCTAGCCCTTGTCAAACCTCCCAGTAAATTGACACAGAAAGCACTTAAGACTCGTCGTGCATGACCTCATTTTCATTATGCCATGTTGGTTTACAAAACTTGGTTCAAATCCACGATGGGATGGCAGCTGCCTGACTTTGCCGAATCCTTTCCGAAGTCTTCTGTACTACAAATTTCAAGCTCACCGACCTATAGTTGGAATCTTATTCTCCGCTCCAACCCCTGTGTATTGGCACCACCTGCTTCAGCTTCCAGCTGACTGGGAGTGAACGGTCACACGGAGACTGACTGGACAGCTGTGAAAGAATCCGTTCGCAACAAAGAATGCTGACGAACGGAACAAGGTTTATTGGAAAACTTTCACCCTGTACTGGCCTGTTTCAACCTCTGCTCCCTTGTATCGCCTTTCTAAGCCCTTACTCCAGGCTTTCGCTGTCCAGCCCGGCTTCACAAATGACTGCGGGCTTCGTTGTAGATTTTTCTGCGGCAACCTCCTGCCGTCGCTGTCACCAGAAAAGACTGCTTGAGTTTCAGCTCCAATGGATAAGCCTGTTTTTGTTCTTGTAGAACCTTTAGACTGAAATGTCCGGTATGATTCGTGCATACTCTCCTGTGGTATGCTCAGCTCTTGAAGCCCGGCTTAGCAATAGGTCCCTGCAGTTTGTGCTGGCAAATACGATAGGTAGGGGCTAAGAATAAGTGTGTTGGCTTACTTTCGAGGCTCAACCCTAAAGCTCTTCATCAACTTTAGTGAGTAGGTAGCCGCCCTAATCCCAGGACAAAAATAACTCGCCCATAGCCGGCTTCCCCTCTGATCTACATCTCAGGATATTGGCTGGCAGAGTTATAACGAAGTAGCTCCCATTTCGGTGAACAGAACCCTTCAGTGATCATTTCCGTTTTCTAGGAGCTCGCCCGCTAAATTATGCACATTAAATGTGGATGTCCAACTCGAAGACTTCCATAATCGCTTTTCGCAGCACAGGCATGAGGTGAGACATTCCTTGCCCGTTGTACAACTGTCCGAGCAGCTGTGCGCATTGGTACTATCTGAATCTAATGTATGATCCGCTGTCATTTATGGGGCTAGCCACATAAACAAATATCAAACAATAAATCAGTTAATAAATCAGTATCTACCTACATATCTATTTAGCCACATATCAGCCCAGATATCTACCTGTGGGCGTATCTTCCTATCTATCAATCCGTCCATCTATCTATCTATCTATCTATCTATCTATCTATCTATCTATCTATCTATCTATCGATCTATCTATCTATCCATCTATCTATCTATCGATCTATCTATCTATCTATCCGTGATCTATCTATCTATCTATCTATCTATCTATCTATCTATCTATCTATCTATCTATCTATCTATCTATCTATCTATCTATCTATCTATCTATCTATCTATCTATCTATCTATCTATCTATCTATCTATCTATCTATCTATCTATCTATCTATCTATCCGTGATCTATCTATCTATCTATCTATCTATCTATCTATCCGTGATCTATCTATCTATCTATCTATCTATCTATCTATCTATCTATCTATCTATCTATCTATCTATCTATCTATCTATCTATCTATCTATCTATCTATCTATCTATCTATCTATCTATCTATCTATCTATCTATCTATCTATCTATCTATCTATCTATCTATCTATCTATCTATCTATCTATCTATCTATCTATCTATCTATCTATCTATCTATCTATCTATCTATCTATCTATCTATCTATCCATCTATCTATCTATCTATCTATCTATCTATCTATCTATCTATCTATCTATCTATCTATCTATCTATCTATCTATCTATCTATCTATCTATCTATCTATCTATCTATCGATCTATCGATCTATCTATCTATCTATCTATCTATCTATCTATCTATCTATCTATCTATCTATCTATCTATCTATCTATCTATCTATCTATCTATCTATCTATCTATCTATCTATCTATCTATCTATCTATCTATCTATCTATCTATCTATCTATCTATCTATCTATCTATCTATCTATCTATCTATCTATCTGTCTATCTATCTATCTATCTATCTATCTATCTATCTATCTATCTATCTATCTATCTATCTATCTATCTATCTATCTATCTATCTATCTATCTATCTATCTATCTATCTATCTATCTATCTATCTATTTGTCTATCTATCTATCTATCTATCTGTGCATCTATTCATCTACTTATGTTTTCATCTCTCAATCTTTCTATACAATAATCTCTCTGCCTTTCTGTCTATCTTTCGTTTTCTTTTGTGGGATCACTTCGTCTCCTTAGCAAAACAGCCATCACTCTTATTTCGAGAACTGATATTTTTACTCCTTTTTCTGTGATGTCCATGTCGGAGATACACCGACTATACCACCCAAGGCACTTTTTGCTTTGTATACTCGTTCGAAGATGCCGATTTCAAACAACAACACCACATGAAGTCTCGTTGCAAGTGATCGTTGTGCTCGCAGGTGGGCCAAAAATTATGAACCAAAAAAAAGTTTGAAGTGCATAGCAAGATACTTAGGGCCCAGGGACTTAGACAGCAATAATTATTGTGTAAATAAACACAACTTCTAAGCTCGCAACAAGGGTTCTTTGCCGGAGGGGCAGCACCCTACTTACAATGAATCAATGGGAGTAAACCTCCATCGAAACGAAAAGCACCCAAAACGTCCTGCGGTGTGTGCATCCGGTTCAGTGACAATTTTTGTCTCAAGACGGTGACAGGCAGTTGGCAATAGAACACAGCGCTCTTAAACTTTAACCCAAGCGGAAGCTTATTCGAGGTCATTTTGGTCAAGTAAGATCAGGTCACGTGGGTTTTGGCTTAGACCCAAATGACTTGTTCGGGTTCATGCATAAACCAGCTTCACATGAATTCCTCTTTGCCGCAAAAACGAGCACTCCGACAGTGACTTTTAGTCAGTTGGGTGGGTCGCCTGCTGCTCTGAAGCTGAAGAATGGGCTTTCCGTAAGAGGAAGTATTGGTCGCACAAGCGGCCTAAGTGGTCATGGGCCCCATGTGCCTCTTCCAGCGAAGACCCTCTTGGAGTCAGAAAGGTAAAAGGCAGGGCACGGCAGCAGTGGTAAAAAGAAATTTAAGGTTAGGGAAGAAAAATTAATAACACAGAAAAATTAAAACCAGTGACCGAATCCTGGCTGTAAGTGATAGATATGGAGTGTGAACAAGTGGAGTCTTGCGGACTGAGGGCTTTACAAAGGAGCACCATATTCAAGTCGATGGCGGCAGAGGTCAGAGACGGTTTCTGGCCAGCGATGTTGCACGCGAGCGTTGAATGCTGTTGCTGGTACGTACGTCATGCTTTCGAGAAAAAACAGCCTCCGTGATTCACAGAGCATTCCTTTTCTGATCCTGTGCATAAAAGAAGGCTGGAACATTTCCCTTTTTTCAGTATTCAATCAATTTCGGTGTTCATGTGTTTCGTTGTCCTGCTTCCTACGGTAAACTTGAGAGTTGGTTTGCGGCCAGGGACCGAGTTCCCGTTCTTCCAAGAAATTTTGATAGATAACCCTTCATGGTCGCGTTGTTTTCAGACATTTCTGTGATTGTGCCACATCCCACTGATATTTCGACCTTGTACCTTGAAAATGGTCATTCAGAGCAAATTGTAAGCAAAATTACTTGAACCCATTTTTCACACGGGTTTTCCACTCCGAATGGGTAGCTTTTACTTATACAGCAGGCTTTCTCTTGAATCTTTCTGTATTATAACAGAATGCTCGAGTCTTTGGCAGACTAATTACTTTTGGTGAACAAAACGGGATACTTGGGGAGGATTTAGAAGAAAATGCCAAAGTTATGCTTAAAACTGCTGAAAAATATTGAGGGGAAATTCTTCGGGACACCGGACTCGCCTTAAAAAATTGTGGGCAAATAAACAGGAAAATCAACCGCGCCCACAGAAATGACTGAGAACTATCAGTAGGGTTAGGCTGGTAAGCTTGGAACCTTACCCGCATATAAGACACTAGAAACGATTTACCTCAAACGAGTTTCGTCGGAGGTGTGAATGATGAGCTTATTATCCTTCTTTACACAGAGCTCTTCCACTTTTCACACACTGACTCTACCCACTGTGATACTCAGATATCTGCAATACACACCTGCTCGTTTACACGACACTACTCGTCATATTTATGGCGGGTCTTAATCTACTTGACGTTGCTTGCGTAAGCTTATTGCTTTGGACTTTGACTTTCGCCTTCAGGTCTTGGAACTCATGTTTGAGATTTGTATATGATGTGTCTTTGTTACTTTCATAGTTTGGCAACACAGAAATTGCGGATCAACTTTGCCCTGACTTTGGGATTCTTCCGACCGGGCTACTCGTTGCTCAAATCACGATGGCTGTGACTCACCGCCACGTAACAATGAAATGCTCCTGGTTAAGTAAGCTTCATCTCATGACCCTCGAGGGCCGCATTGCGGCTAGGCTCGACAGAAGCGGAACTTGATTGCGCTGTTTGGTTTTCAGCTCATATTCTTCGTGTTTCCTTCTTTCTGGAGTCACCGTTCAGGCGACAGAAGGTTTGGCTTTCCCGGTCTGTCTAGGTACGTCAATTCTCTGAGCTCCTTGATGAAAGTTGTGAAACCCCCTACGCATTTTCCAGTACCTTTTCCTTGCACACGACTGGCGACGACCAAGCTTAGATACCGTGTTCTAGGAGCGGTCTAACTACTGCTGTATAGATAGCACCAGTACCGCAGACCTCCTTGAGAAAACGGTCTCGGCCAATTGCACCGTAACTGAGACATCCTTGCTGTCGCAGGAATGCATTTTGCTCCAGGCCTTAAGGACTCACGTACGCTTACTCCCATATCCACAGCCTGCCCCATCCTCCAAAATGTGGTGGCCAGGCATGTTTAAATCGATAGTTTACCCTTAATTGGCCGCTGGTAAAAGGTTTTTGCACCTGTCTGCACTGAGAAGTGCGGGCCACTTCTTGGTCCACCCATGGGTACACAATAGACCCCTTTGAATGATTCCATTCGAAAGATTCCTTGCAAGCCTGAAGGTATTGGTAAAAAAGACCTGACGCCCGTAGTTTCTGGGCTGTATCTGTTATATTGACGAAAAACTGAGATCGACCCCCATGGTACCCCAGTACAGGTCTAGGTCATTTTTGCTTTTTCGTCGTCAACCAAACGTAAAACGACCTTTAACTCAATCAGGCTCTTATCCCCGTCCCCTTTGAAATGCTCTGTTCACAACATACACTCAATGGTTAGAGTGTGTGATATACAGACTCAGACATGCCGAAAACCCAGAGAGCAGACCATGGCCAGCTCATCCCTGTCAAAGTGTTTTGCATCCTCCTCCAGGAGGCTCAGCGGGTTTGAGAGGCACTATCCGTTCTTCGTGGAATCATGCCGTCTTTTTGACTACAGATCACCTTCCATCATATAGGCCATAGTATTGTATTCAGGATTTTTTTGAATATCCTAACTGTCCCTGGTAAGAGACTTAATAATCAGTGACTTCCAGCATCTCAATTTAGCCCGAGCCCATAGACAAGGGTAGCCTTGGAAATCCTCCAATCCGGAGGAGATGTCGCCGTTTTGAAGGACAGTGAACAACCGAGTTATGGTTCCTTCCATAGTTGCTTCCAGCGGTTTACTTGTGGCAGGATGCAGGTCATCTAACCCCCTACCTTACTGGAGTTGAACATCTCGGATGCCGCCAAAATTTGGTCTGGGCATATTAGAAAGTCATTGGTTTGGGCTGCCTCCTGAGATGAAATACGATTGTTGTAATCCCCTGAGTCAACCTTGTGTCCTCTTGAAGTGACACATCAGTACTTTCGCCGGTCAAGCGCTCACCGTGGAGTGTTCCCCCTTCCCCCGATCTGCAGATCCTACTAAAACCCCCGAGGCTGATTTCGATTGCACCTGGTCATAGCATGCCTCTAGATAGGACTTGGCTTTAGTTACCATTGAAACTGCATGCCTTGGTTGATAATTGCCTTGTATACTTGGGGCCATATCACGAGACTTCTAAAACAGCAGCAACTTTCCGTGGCCGCCTTCAAAGTTTACCAAAATCCATGCCCTTTCTTCGTTTTTACCCCCAAACTCCGGCGCCCCCAACAGGGTGTTCTTTCCTGTGTTCTGACGGTGCGCAAAGGGAAGAAGCCTGGGACAGAGCAACAACGTTGCCCGTAAAATAGCCCATCTTTGTCCGCCGTATACATTTCGCGGCCGGTATCACCTGAGGGAGAAGTTTGTCTCAGGTTACCAATATATTCTGGTACTTGATCATGAAAATGTCCAGTAAACTAGGGCGTTGGCCAGCTTCCATCTAGTCAGCTCCTGTGTACGCAGCATCAGGGATTGTTTGAGGACAAAACTCAATAGAAGGACAGCAAACCCAACCCTGGAGCCCATGCGGGTTTCGAGTCTACTTCAAGACTGTTCACGTCCGCAGTTACCAGGCCCCTTCAGGCTCCCGTGGCTTTTTCGTGCAGATTTTCTAGAAGCGGGGAGTTCTTACAGTTCTGAACTGATATATTTCTATAGATGCATGCAAGCCTTAGACACTCGGCTCCAGTCGGTTTTACACAAAACCCTTCAAATATTCTTCTTTGAGAGGGTTCATCCCACTAGCTTCTGGTGCTTCGGTTTGTACCGCCCAATGTTCCATGACGCTAAAATCAGGCTGTCTCACTTTTAGCTTTTCGCCTCCTTTAGACTTAGTTTTTTGACATTCCTGACAGTATGTTATCTATACTCAAGCGGTGATTGTTGGAGTAACTCATCGCGCCACCCCCACAGTAAGATCGTAGGCTAGCATCGTAAGATATCAGCACCATACTTTCCCAAGAGATAAGGGGTTAAGCCTAGCTAAAAGTATTCTTTGCGAATCAATCTATTAAACCACTATTGATCTTCGGAAAATTCACAGCAATAATTAAACTATCACACCGCGCCGCTTGCCGATTTGAATCGGTACCGTTTTTGCCCAGCTATCTTGAGAGATACTGAAAATTCAGCTTCTTAGTGTGTTTCAATATCCCAAAAAATAAGTCTTCCTTTAGCTTCAAAGTCTCATTATCAGCCATTCCACAGAATTACGCTTTTTTGATCCAAAGCCGCAGAGCTCCAGGTTTTCACTCCAGGAAGCCTGTACATTTTAAAGCGTAACACTATTCCGTAAACTCAGCTTTCTAGAGCAATCTATTGCAATATTGCAACGTCTCAACTATTAGCCAAACAAACAGCATCCTCAACTGATGGTCGTGCCAAAGCCCGACCAAAAGTACACGCAAAACCAGAAGTCTCGAAACTTTCACCGGATCCATGTTCCGTCAGTCTGACTGATGTTTTTGGCGGAGCAAATAAAGGAGCTGATGCAACAAAGCACATTCTCCGTAATCTCTGCAGCCAGATGTCCTTGATTGATATAACCATGTCCAAGTTTATTCCGCTCATGTACATCTCCAAACCCCTAAAATCAGTCACCCTAAAACCTAGTTACGTCCAAATGTTTCATAGATGCCACTGCCTCGGAGATCGTGCGGAGGATCAGCAAGTCAAAAAATGCTGTCGTATTTAGTATACCCGACAAGATCCTCGTGGAAGAAGTAAAACATAGCCTTTTAAGTGCCATCAAAATGAAACACTATCCCAGCAAGTGCGTTCGGCTAAAGAAGAATATTCACCGCGAATCTTTTCCACTGTTATTCAAGTTCCTTGACGCGAAACCTGCCAATCAATCCAATAGGAACCAATCCTCCATCGCCTGGAGAACCCTGTTCAAGAACACTAAGATTGCTGCCGACGAAACCCCACTGCAAGGGAAATTCGCCAGGTCCGTCAGCAGATATTCAGTTACGCCAGAAACTGCCCGCCATCAGCTGTCTGCTTCTTCACCTTCTGAAGATGCGCAACTCACGCGCAATATCAATTCGACTTCAGACTTACCATAAAGTTGATCCCACATGTTTGACGTTGGCTTAGATATATCCATTTCTACCTCGCCTCGCCAGCCAACGCCCAAGAAACTAAGAAGCATGGAGTATACATCTGACAAGTTTCCCACCTTGAGCTTGCTAACTCGATTCCGCCATTGCCTATCACCAGAACAATGGCCACAACAGATAACGGTGTGAAACGCTCGACCAGCCCAAAAACCACACCCAGAAATCATCAGTCCGTCAACCGAGGCACCCCAAATTCTATTCCATCTCGTCACTCGGCTCTAATATCCGTTCGGCAACCCTGGGTGCCCAGTTCATCTCCCAAACCAGAAAAATCTCATTACTAGGTAAAATACACGTTGTTGACACTAAGGTCAATTCTAAATCACTCACCAAGCCACACTCCCAACTACTAAGCACCCCAAACGAAGCAACACAGAGTGCAACAGTGGACGAGAGAACATTATTCAAGACCTATCTCCCCACTCAAATCCACCGTCCACTAGTTGCACCGTACATACCATCCATTCGTGCGTTTTCTACAACTAGTTAATATCCCCATCAAGCTGTTTCAACTAACCTCCGGGCCCCTCCAGTAATGCCACTCTTCATATCAAATGATTACTACAGTGTTTCACGTAAACTCTGTCGTAACCTAAGTAGAATTTTCTCACGTGAATCCCCTCTTTCTATCATCCGCATATCTCGCCTGCCCTGAATCCCTTCCCTACGGCAGGCCACTTGCAACAGTGCCCGCGACCTTTCAGTTTCTTCACCAACCAGCGTCCCCTACATCCCACTTCAGTTTCACCTTCCCCCTCCAGGCTACAGCCAACCAACGTATCGACGTAAAGAGGGCATCTGTGTTACCTTCCGTATAATACAGGTGTCAAGGCATCTGATACTGCAACACTTTCCCTTTCTCTCCCACCTAATGGATACTTATCCTTTCGCTCCTCATACTTCTATGTCCCAGCCTCCAGTATCCACCAGTAACGAGGCACTCTTCACAAACCTCTCACGGTATTGTTCCGCACTAAGTTGACTTATAAACCGCCGATCTCCTCCCAGTCGAACCGACCCAATCAGTACTAGCCATACCCAGCCTAGCCTAGCAACCTCTCTCTCCAGATATGCCTACTTGGCTTATTCCACTATCCTTGGCGTGTCATACCCCCCCCCCCGTCAGCATTGCCGACCACTCAATGTTTTTGCCCCCCCCCAAGCCATCCCGTGGACACAGTCTGTCCATCCCGGTCTCCTTGCTCAACTGCATATCAACTTACTACAATTCCTTCAACCCACAAACTTACCAGTCATGAAACACAATATAATTCCATCCTAGGCTCTCCGGCTCATATAACGCACTGTGGTTCCTCCCTAACCGAGAAAAAACCTGCTAAACTTTCCCTGCTTCTCATGAATTGTCGGTCCCTTATTAATAAATCTGACTCACTGAAAAGGCTCGTACTCCTGCATGGCCCTGGCCCTGTCCTCATCAGAGATTTGGATAACAAAGTTCACCCCACCTGCCCAAACCTCTTTGATAGACTATCATATGTTTAGTAAAAACCGGTGTCACCGAGGTGATGGATGTTTAATCTACATCATGTGCAGCTTCACTGCAACCTCTTAAGACCATCCTATCCTGGATACAGTACAGGACTCTTCATGGATTGACGTTCATCTTGCCCCCACAAGCCCTCACATTGGCTCTGTGTATAAACCTCTTGACACAGCTGCTTCTGATTATATACCCACCAGTAATGCAATTAACTACCTAAACAATAAAACCCTCGGAGCTTAGCTCATCGCTGTGGACTTTAATGCACCCGATACCAAAGGGGAAACGCTCACCTCCAAGCACTATCCATTTAGATTCTTCTCCTGCATTCGAATAGGGCTCTGGACCCAATCTTTTCTCACCCTGACCAGGAAGAATAACACACTAGATTTGGTTTTCGCCTTAGGCTTGTCTAACTTGAAAACTCACATATTTGACCGCTTCCCTGTAGTGATCAAAGGGTTTTTTCTGTAATTTTAGTTTCCTCATTTACAATAACACACATGGCCCGCTCGACTCCGTTTCCTCGTTTCGAATGGCAGCGACTCACCGGATCAATTTGCTCCTTAAAGTAGGACGACTACATTTGACACATGAACCCTAGCTCGCAGCATATTTGATTTATTCTGAACGTCTTCACGGTTTAGGTCAGGTCACTACTTTTTGAACCCCTGAAGCCAGTTTGATGCCCCAACGTCTTTGCAGATAAAACAGAAAAAGGCCCTTGCCTAGTACAAAGTTTCGCATGACTTTTCTGTCTTCGTCCTCCTGCGTAGGCTCCCTAATAGTATTCAAGTCACCACTGAGAAGCTCTACATAAAACAGGAAGCTTCTGCCCTTCGCCGGCAGGATATGATGCTCCCGATTCCACGTATATTCAAGAACAGAAACACACAATTTATTTCGAGTATTTCATGACAGGAGTTACCCAGCGGCACACAGGTCAATAATCCAGCTGCGATCTTCTAGGCTTTCAACTCGGTCTTCTCTTCTTCTATGACTATTGACTCTGGAACTGCTCGTACCTCACTAACTCCCTTTACCGCATCCACTCTGTCCTACATAGAACTTACGCTCATTAAATTGTCTGATTTATTCCGTAACACAAAGCCCTCAACCCGCACAAGCCTTTAAAAATTCCATTTATAACGTACTTGCTTGGAAATCCTCCCTAGCCGTTGTCATATACTTGTATTGTTGAGATTATGCTCTTTATCTTATTGGCCCTGGAACAAGTACAGCATGCATCAATCGCTACACTTCAACATTTGTTGATATTTTGCCCACGTGATTGGCACAATTTTGATTCAAACTTGGACTGCCGTGACGGTGGTACCTGGCATGGGCATTTGTTGCACTGTGGTCCTCGTTGCTAGAAGTTGTGGCCGTACAGTTGAGGTTTGTACATATTTATATGCGCATAACTTGATAATCAAGTACCGTAGAAACTACGAATCAATCTTGTTCTCGTTTTGGAATTCGTTTTGAATTGGCTACTCTTTGCTCACAGTCGGAATAACAGTTACTCCACCAGCGCTGCTTCGATTTAGTGGGTCTGATGTTGCAATACTGCTTTTGAATATCTTCAAATTACCTCTGAACTTTGGAATTTTCCCGTCACAGTGGAAAGAGTTGACCACCATCCCTCGCCATAAAAATGGTCATCCTTTTGACTGTTCGAGTTGATGATCGATTAACTATATACTCGTGGTTTCTAAACTTTTCTAAGAGCTTAGTTATAAAGTGCCCCCCCTGAGCACTTATTGTCCAAAGACTTGGCACATAAAGGCCCATATGGCTTTCCTGAAACTCGGTCCTGTCACACCTGTCAGTTTGACGTTTTCAGCATGGTCACTGCAGCTGCAGGCAGTAGGTAATGCCTAACGGTCACCTTCTCGGACATGACTGAGGCTTTTGACCGCGTTTCTCACCCGCGGCTCCCGACAAGCCCGAAGAATTTGGACTTGAATCCCTTATTCTCAACTGGGTTTTCTTCTGTCTGTCCCACGGCAGCCAAGTTGACTCAGTCGACAACTATCTCTCACAATCCTCCCCCGTTACCAGTGGTGTCATTCAAGGAAGCTTGCCAGGATCACTTCTATTCCTAATGTACCTTAATGACGTTTTCTCCGAAATACATCACGGCGCCCAGTTCCTGTTCGCGGACGACATAAAAACTGCATATGAAATCCCACCCCTGAACCCTGATGACGCAATTTCCCATAAGCAGTACAATCTAAAACACTTTGAACAATGGTGTCACTCCAAAAAATTGAATTCTGTGTTCATAAATGCAGCTTCATGACTCTGCGCTGTCACTTCCCCCCGGATTCTATCCCTTACACAACTCCCCTATCATCTACAACCAATCTGTACGAGATCTTAGGTTGCATTACTCGTGCACTTCAAACTTCTCGGAACGCTTATCTTTTCTAGCTGCCAGGACAAACAAGTTGTTGGGATTTCTGAGTAGATCTCTAGTCCTGCGCGAAACAAAACTCCTGTCGTATCTGTCCTATGTCCGACCCTGCCTAAGGTACTGTCTTATCACCTTCACTAACACCCTAAACCGGCAAAACAACTTCAGAGAGTGAAAACCCCCATTGACGAAACAGCCGCTTGGTTATTCCACCACACTTAGTTACAAAGTGCGTTGTGCCCTCCTTCACACAGAACCTATTTGGCTACACCTTATGAGACTTAACCTCTGCTTCCTCCGTAGGCTTATCCATCGCCTGGCGTTTTCTTTCGTGAAGCTCTGTATGTCCAATCACCTACTCCCTACTCGCTACGTCACAGAGATCTGTATCCTTCTATTTCGAATGCTAGGCTATCCATGAGGTTTCATTTCTTTCTGCTAAAATATTCCAGACCTTGGAATAAACTCTCCATTGAAATTCGTCGACTTGTTTCCCCCACCCCCTTCAAAACACCAGTAGCACGTTACCTCGCCTTCGATGATGCCCTTTTGTTAACCGGAACTAACATGTCTGGGACTCGTTCTTTTTAAGTAGGACTTGACTTCTAGCTAATCTGTAAACCTCATTCTATTTGCGTTTCCCTACCGAGAAACCTCGCACACCCTGGCAAGTCCTGAACTTCGCAACTTCCTTCTCATACAAACTTTCCCAATAGCTAATCAGCCGCTACCATCAGTCATCCGGCTCTAATCTTGGTCCTTACAGTTCGGCCTATAACTTTCCCTCGCCCCTAGACTCTGTTCCATGGCATCGCCAAATAATTTGCGCATATCTGTTCACATTCAGGTTTGCTTATTTCTGGTTTTTTGGACGCATTACTAGTTCAAATTAGAGCCCAGGTTAGTACGGTACTAGACCTTTGTAGCGTTTCTGCTTTTAGGTCTGTCGCTCTATCCTTAGACCTAGTTTTTATCGCTGTAGTGACCCGTTCTTCTCTTGCCCATCCCATCTTCCACTCAAGTTCTACCTTGCATTGCTGTTACATCTCCCCCCAAATCCATAGCTGTCACATTGCCAGACTGCAGCCCCTTTCTATTTTTATTTCAGAATCTACCGACTAAGTGATTTTTCCCATCCTATTCCACGAGCACCAACTTGGCAAATTTTCTCGCTGGATACAAAAGTTGGACCGCCGACACTCTGTGATATTAGCACCTCACTCAAATGCTGTCCAAATGCCGTTAATTTTTGGGACTCCGGCAACCCAACCACCGGATTACTGACTACTCCACTGTACGCACTTCTGCAACACTTCGTAATCCCAACGGTGCGGGACGTGGTAAGATCCACGGCTTTGGTCGGCGCACATCGGGCAAGCAAGAAGTCGGCAACGATGTGCGGAGGTAACTAGGTTGGTGGACAGCACTTTCTCTCACCAGAAACGGTTTTCAGGTTCGGCTTCCAGCGCAAGCTCAGTCCCATCCACTAGCACTGCTTGTGGATAACGGAACCTCATCGTCAATCTCGTGCTGCTGCCGCAAACATGTCATCTGCTCTGTCACCCCCAACGACTGTTATTCCATCCAGCCGACCCAAAATATTGGGACGGTAACTTACCCATTCAAGCCCGGCAAACTTGTACCCCCAGTTGTGTGCTAAACAGCATGTAGCTTCCATTCACTCCTACCCTCCAACCTCCTCCTATCCTTGCCAGCCCACCATCGCCCATATAATAACCTGTTTGCCTACATTCTCTGCAACTCACGTATGTTCACTCTCCCTTCCCTTCCGTTAACTGGCGCATTTACCATGTCGAAACTAGCCACTGCTATCCACTCGCTGGCGCTTTTACTGTCATCGTTTACCTCCTCACCAAAATTTGACAGAAGTTAAAAATCGCCGAAATGTATTTCATGGTTCTTTGGAAGTCAAACCTGCGAGTGGCGACCGTTTGCCCTCTCCATTAGTCCAAATGTTCGTTTTCACGGTGCTAATCCACCTGTGTATCGTGATCTCGGTGTGCCGCTTGACCTCTTCACATCTGTACGTCCCGGATATATTTACCGTGCAGCTTCGCCAGTGGCATACCTCAAGGTACCTGTCGAAAAGGCCAACGAGTTTTACACACACAGTCCACCTGCAATGACGTCACCCTTTCCGTACTATTCGTCCATGCAATCACTTTCGACGCATCGAAGTTTGGTTCATTACCCAATCACCACCTTTACGCTGATGAATCATTATCTAACCGTTATGCTCACCTGTCCTCCGTTGCCTTATCTTCCCTAACTTTGACATTCCCTCTAGCCCACAAGTTGTGCCATTCGTTCGATTTCTATGAATCGTCTCTCCTGATCTTAAATATATATATATATATATACATATGTATATACAATTCCATAAGCGATTATCATCCGTACTCTCAGTTGTTGCATCCTAATCCACTCAGTAACATGTCATCCGGCTTCAGTTGCATGCTATTATGACACGACACATCTGCTGCAATTTTCATTGAAAATGAGTACTTCCTATTTACCCACCCCATCGTATTCTCGGCAAACTATAATTTTTTAATTGTCGCACAATTTCGTACTCCATATTCATTTATGTTCTATTTTCACGTTGTTATCTCTCAACCACGCAACCTACGTAAACTATTCGCTTCCCATCACCTGTAATCCCCTGACCTTCTCACCGACAACACCCGGTTGTCCCCAAATCCCTCCGAAGTTCTTGCTTGTTCGCTATATAACAGAGTTCACCGATATGAAACTCCCAATTGCAAACGCCATGTGTGCCTACTGTCCTTATTTTATTTCAAAACCTGTGTTCCGATCCCGTTTTCTTGTCTGAATCACTGGTTTCAAAGTTCTCTTCACCACTGTCGTATTCTCCATTACTTATACCGGTCACCCGGACAGTTATCCTCTGTCCACTCCATTTCCACGTTTGCAAGCTATCAGCTTCTGCAATCGAGCTTCACATCGGTCTACAACCAATATTCCATATCCTTTTTGTTACTTCGCACCATACTTGCAGTAACGTGGATAATCTGCCCAATGCTTGTCCGCTCTCCCCTAGCTACTTCTACCCTCGTCGCACTTGAAGTCACACCAGCTCTTATTCCGATCTGTTGTACACTGTACTCGTGGTTGCCTCCGCTGGCATCATGCCGTCAAATTTCCTAATTCTTCGTCCGTGCATTTTTCAATGGTTTTTTTGTCAGCATACTCCCCCTTGCGACCCTGTCTATCATATCTGAATTCCTAAGCATTTTGCCCCCGTTCCTGCTGTACTTGACTAAGTTTCTCAACTGCGAAGCCGCATTTGCTCGTCACTTAGCCATGCGACCTTCTGAAGTTCAAATTTAATTTGCAATGCCTCCTCTGCCGACTATTTCATGTTGTTCTGAACTTGACGCCTCATCCTCTTTCCGCGCACCGGGCACGTTGGTCTCGTAGCTGTCGCCCTACCGGTGCCGTGTGATCTGCCCATCAAAACAGTCATCAGGTCACTTATCTACCCCCCACTCCGTTATCGCTTCTGCAAGCTATTCGCCCCTGCAATTGCCGCTTTACGCACTTGACGTTTATTTGCTGCCATAGTTCCATATCCTTGTTGTTACTTCGTGACACTTCCATATCCGTGAAAATGAACCGCTGCACACTTACTGGCTTACAGCTGGATATTTCTTACATCACCGCCCTTCAAATCCCCCTCTATCCATCTGATTTGTTAGTCCTTTTTCCTTGTGATTCACTACGTTGGCATCTTACCAACAAATTCTACAACCACACTGGTCATTGATTCATGGCATTTGATATCTGAAGATCCATTCTTGCACATCCCCGAGTTTCCTGTCCACCTATTTTCCACACCCTACAGCTTTCAATCGACTCTTTTAATTCTCCTTGATGACTTTCCTTTCTTTTCCTCCTCCCTCTTCGGTTTTTGACAAACATCCTTTTATTGAGCAAGAATTTTTAATGTTGTTATTATTTTCGATATTATTTACGCACAAACTCCCCCTTTTTCAACAGACTCCGAACACCCCCGGCCGATTTATAGTACAGATTGTTCCTACCTGGGTTTGAGTAGAGCAGTCGTTACTCAATGATGGATTTCTCGCTGATCACTTTGAGGCTCATTAGGACCATAACTGCGGGAGGATTTTTACCACTCATGACTGTGAGCTTATTGAATACTAGGTAAAAATTGTTTGTGTTGATCAAATGTTGGTAAACTTCTTCCAAGCCATTGGTGGACCAACTCTTTACATTTGAGTGGAGCAGCTGTCATATTTAAACTGATTTGCAGGCGCTGCACCCCATTTTTGCGAAGAGGCTTGCGCGACGCAGGTACCGGGGTGTCAGTTATTCCGTGAGCGATTCAGCCGGGGCTCGGCCAATGGTACCTGGTTTTGAGGCATTCAGCTAGGGATTTCACGAAGGGCTCATATTTCCGCCTCTGCAGGTCACGGACCAACGAGTCAGCCGGAAAACTAGTTCATCAAGTGCCGTTCCTGTACGAGTTTGGCAAATTTGCGGTGCAATTTTTTGGAGAACTACGTGTGCGTGTCATCCCTGGCAGGATGATGGACGACGAAAGAATGAGAGAGTGCGGAACCGGCCTCCGTGGGCTACTAATTTGTGATCATAACCGAGAGATGTTGTCTTCCTTCAGGTGCTTTCGCTATCCTTCACTAGGCACTTTCGTACGTGAGTCTCCTTTCAACTGCGCTCCAAAGGGGCATTGTAATAACACGGTTGATGGACGTAGTCGGAGTGACGTTTACTTCCGTAACTGGTGGTGGAGTACTCCATTTGCGAAGTAAAGGCCAATGGGTTCGCCGTACCAATGACGGCCATGTAGCCCTAGTGGTTGCACTGCTTGTCCGGTAGAGTTGGCTGTTAATCAGAAACCGGTGCCTAAGTGTGTAGACATCAATGCTCAACGGATGCAGTTGCCATTATATAGCAGGTACTTGAGTTGCATAACTGCGGGTGCCCCACGGCATTCTGTGTTGTCAGTTAAATAATATGCGTAATAAGTGGAATTGGGAAAGTCGCAGAATCCGATGGAGCAGTCATGTCTACGTTTAAAGTATTAGAAAGCTTGCTTCGGATTGGAGTGAGAGCCAGAGAATAGTAACATTTACGGAATATACACGGGACCGGTACATATGCATATACAAATGCGTTTATAGTTCTGCAGGCTTCTGTCTTCATCTGAGAAACAATGGCCTTTATGCGCTCAATGGAAGTCTATATATATATATATATATATATATATATATATATATATATATATATATCTTCTATGAGTCCTCTGGTTTGCCTATAGTGTGGCCTGGAGTCAACTGCAAGTGTCTATCCCGCTTCTCGAGTCCCAAGATGAATGCGTGATCTATGAGATCATTGTGGACTTATGGCGGAGCCTGAAGGACCTATGTTGAAGGTTCCGTCAAAAGTCCTACACACTGTGAACGGGACTTCATGCGACATTCCTTTGCTAAACTCTCCGATACACGACACTTTTGCAAGTTCGTTTGTTTGTATGAGGCATGTGAATTTAGTCTTGAACGAATTCTGACCGTCCTACATGGACCACGAGAGGGTTAACCTTTAGACTTCACTGGTAAGCCATTTTGGTCGCATACTATAAGCTTGTAAGTGTTGGTACCTTTGTGGTTTCAAACTTGGTAAGGAACAAACTGAGAATCAATCTTGTTATGATTCTGGGGTTGATGTGAAACTGCCGCACTTTGCCAAAATTGTAATTCTTGCGACTTACTGCCGGAGAGACGGCAATTAGGAGGCCCTCGGGTTTTGACGAGGCTCCAATCGGCAGTAGCTTGGGCTGCTTGACCTTGAGTTCCCCCTGAATTCCGTCGGTACTTTTGGATGTAGTGCCACGAAACTCCGCTTCAGGTTTGGACGTGACTTAAGTCGCAATCGTTGTATCATTCCCGGTCCTGAGGCTCACTTCTGTGGGTGCACCCGAGAATTCGTCCCGAGGTCGTTGGTTAGTGAACTATACCAGGATAGACTAGAGGTCGCTGGCCCCGACATACGGATCCATTCAAGACCCATCCAAAAGCACTTTAGCTTGACCGTCCTTGATAATCCAACTATACCCAGTAGATGGAAAGTTGCTGTCCTACCTCCCTAACGAAAACTTTGGCCGTCACGCGTAGAAACTCAAGATAATCCCTGATTACCACCCTTTGACTTCGCCCTAGGACGATACACAAAGCAGCTGCTAGTTTGGCTAGAGACCTTGCATATCCAACCCCTTCGGCCCTCAAGCCGACGAGTTCCGTTTCCAGTGCATTCAATTTCAAAAACCTCCTCAACGGGTCCTTGTTTCTGTCACTGGTGGACTGCTCCGGGTTTTCTGCGACTTCGAAGAGCTTGGTATTTTCCCCATGCTTGTGCAGTGTGTATCAGTTAGATAATTTTCAGATGCCAAAATATCTGCAATTGGTTTGTCTAGTCTTATTTTGGCGTGTATCCCTTCTCAAACTCACACAACTGATACATTTTCACTTGAAACATTTCTGTTCACGGTACTGACTGAAGGGCTTATTTGCTAGACTGGCACAATCTTCTTGGCTCCGCTTACTCCAGGTTTCGCCCAAGCTGCTCACTTTCACCGACTAAACATGCCCCTGGCTTTCGCACCTGGAGGGCTCCTGTTCGGCGGTAAGTTGATCAATTTATCTGGGCTTGGGCATGGACTTGTTGCAAAGTATTTTAGGCAATTCACTTTTGGACAGAAACACTATCTTAGCGAGAGTCTTTTCCTGCTCCCGAACAAACTAGTTCAGGACGGAGCAACGACTCACATAATGAGGCTAGTCTCTGAAAGTTAAAAACGGTTGAGCTTACCGTCTTTCCACCCCCGATTGTTATGCTCTGGCACGTGTATACCTTGTTCAATCTGTCGTGCAGCTGTTCCATAGGTTAATATTTCCCGGTTATCAGAGTACACTTGTCTCAGAAGCTCTTTGCTTTGCCTCGTCTCTCTCAAAGATCCCAGCTATGTAGATGGATCAGACGGAAAGCTTCACTGAACTTGTTCCGGAAGAGACAAAGAAAGAGTTTCCGCTGAGGGTCAGCCAAACTGTGTCCTGAGGTGCTCCATTCAGCATTTGAGACTCCGTTTTTGATTGTAAAATGGCAAACCGTCAGCTTCACGAATCACTTCACTCATACCTAGTGGCTTCCTACCGGTGACCCTAATGAGATAGAACAGCCCACGGGAACTTCCCATGGTGGCGGCACGTTTCTTTCTTGATGCACTTCGAGACCACCAGGTTTAGCCGTCCCCAAGAAGACTCGCGTCAAGTGCATGTATCACTACGAGTCGTGCTCCGTTAAATTCCTTTCCAGCCGAGATCGACTGACTGCAGAAATTCAAGGTCTTGAGAAATGACGAGACGAGCCACATATTTCTAGACCAGCGGAATAAGAGGCGTTCTTCATAAGTGAAAAGTTGTAAGTTTGAATTACCCAGGTGAGGTTAGTTCTTGCTTTTCAGCCAATAGCAATCTAACTGTCTTTTCAGCATGCGTTTGGATTGCCCACATAAAAACATGGACAGCTTGGTGCAAACTAAGGCATGGTCGAAATCTAGAGGGGTGCTGCAGTGCGAGCGAGTTTTGTATGAATCCCTGTTTCTTGTGGCTTGTAGCGACCTAGTCGATCCGAGTCCGTTGATGACTCGAAGAAGGCGGAAGCCATCCCGATTACCAGCGACTGAAACGTCTGATGCTCCAGCTGGCGAGAAACAGGTGACGGTCTGAGCACAGGGCCAAAAGCCGTTCCCCATTTTCCGCATAACAGGAATCTAGCTGAAAATGGACCTTCTGTATGCAACTCGTTCGATGACAGCCGACCAACTGTAGTATTCAGATCTGCCAAAATCATGACATCGGCCCGGCTTGCTTTTTATAAGAAGTCGGGAGCTTTAGGTTCAAGGTATCCTTAATTGCATCTGGACTGCAGTTGGTGGGTGCGTATGCCAAAACAACAAACAGTGCGTCTATTGAAATGACGACTGCCTTCTTTGCAAGGACCGCTGAGTCTCATTGCACGTAAATGGTTGTCAACTGGGATCCAGTCTAGCCGCGCCGCTTTGACTTTTTCACTGAAAGCAACGATAAAGCCGTCAAGACCAGAAGCCGTAGCCTCAGTGTACCCAGAAAGACGTAAATGAACTTCATGGAAGTATCATACGGTATTGAAGTCTTGAATGCGATGCACCGATGACAAGGGACTCAAGCGTACAAGTTAAACCCGCCTGTTTTTCTATGCGCGTCAGGGCTCGCACGTTGCACGTCGATATTTTGAATGAGCCTCCAGGATGAAGGAGGGCATCAGTGGGTCGTAGCGGGTTTGATGAAACTCGGAAGTTAGTCAAAGAATGACAAGGGAAAACCCGGGCAGAATTTTTACCAGTGGCATGGTCGACCGAGGTTCCCGTGGGGTCTGATGAGGAGGTAGAGTGAGGAACGGGAGTGGAGACTTGGAAGTAAGTCTTTGTGTACGGTGTGAGAGCGTTCAGGTGCGTGCGTGAAAGGAATGCCAATCATCGTATGAGTTGTCTTCTATTGTTATTTCGTTGTGAGCTGTGGTACTACTCGGTCGCGCGGTCCAGTGTAGACATTTTCATTCGAGGAAGTGCCTCTAACCTTTGCGTCTCCAGTTTTGTGCAGACGATCGGTTATTGCTGTCTAGTGCAAATTTCCGACACGGCTCTCTAATTCTACAGCTGGTCTTAGTGAGATCGATCATACTGTAGTAAGCTACCGGTGGCGCAGTTCTGTCCAGTACTGTAGATCTTACTGGTCCACGTACGTCGAGTGGGACCATGCACTAGTTTTAATGAGATTATCGCTCCAGCTTCGTAGTCATCGATGCATACTCGTTTAGCCGTGCAACGTTTGTGTGATCCAGAAGTTCGCACCCATTATGAGCAGAAATAAGCTCGTATCGATTACACAAGATTAAATTGTGCACAGTTATGCCCGATTTTGACCCTAAATATGATTATTCAGAATTCGACTACTGTCTCAGCTACTCTTGAGGACATTTAAACAAAACGCAGCTTAGCTTACCAGTCCACCTGATTTCTTGTGCTCTCCACTCCAAGTCTCCAAATCAAGCTGTAGCATTCTTAGTGGATTGCTTTATTTATGCTTCAGGGTTCTCTCCTTACACTGTTCTGCGCCGCGGAATAATTAAAGTCCAACCACTTAGTATGCTGTTGCTTCGCGACTTGAGACAGACCTTTTACCTAGCGTTCCATCTGAAGTTTTCCAGAAAGGCGCCTGGAGTGAGATACGTAGAACTTTTTAGTTTCATCCTTACCGTGGTACGAAACACGGTAGATTTCATCGGTTAGAGTTGGTAATTTCTCAACTATTCTGGTCATTTCTGTGCGTTATTTTACACCAGTATGCCGGAATAAGTTGCTAAATTGATACTTATATGACAATCACGCAGCGTACCAGATCGATTACATTCTGAAACGATCACGCTGATCATCTCCGATTGAAGATTGCCGGTCCTACTGATGTGCGGAGACTGGTAGCAAGAATGGTACCGATAACATCCATCTCCACCGACGTTTCAGGATCCACCTAGCCAGCCGCAGCGAAAGCTGTGACTCAAAACGGATAAACGCAAGAGCGTTGGGATCATCGCGAAAACACCAGGTGGTCTTGGAAACCATTGCCTTCTATGTAGCCACCACGTTCTTAGTTGAAGCAGACATACCAGTGGAAAATCAATAGAATTCACTGAAGGTATCGATCCAGCATTCCGCTGTTGACGAACTGGTGTTTGCGCGACGACGACAGAGGGTCTAGATCTCAGGGGCGATTCTCCAGTTATTCGCGAAGGCTAGAGATGTTCGTCTGAGTGGTTGCTCAGATTTTCGTGACATCCGACGAAAAAACACCCGTTCGACCAGAAGCGACCGCAACAACTACCAGACCGAAACCATGGAAACCTTGGAGACTGCGATGACTTCTGGAAGCTGTTCCGCCTACTCCGTGCTGCATCTGGTGTGCGGCAGTCAACAGAACCCCTCCTTTGCGACGCTGCGGATCTGCTCACTCCTTAACTGGCTAAGAAGATTCGACGATGAACCGTTCCGTGACAAGCTCTGTGAACCAGATCTCAACAATTCAGAGCGAGCGCTACGATGGTAATGACAACCTACCAAGTCGCGGTGGTTTCATCTATGTAATACACAACCTGAAGAATCTGAAATCGCCCGGCAGAAAACAGTATCGCACGTGGGATATAAAAATCATGTCTTTTGACACTGTTCGATTTACTGCTCACTTTGTTTTGCTCAGTCTGGTAAAAAGAACAATTCCCAGAAATCTCCACTATTACATATATTTTTATCGTCCGAATTATCCCACAGAACTCGAAAAAATGATGGAGGAAAGTTTTACTTGCCAAGAAGAGTTAACAGCTCAGATAAAACCTCATCCTTGTTTGTTAAAACACGAGCGAGTAATGAGACTACAAAAGTTCTGTACATCAATTTCGGAGGAAGTATTCGGAACATGGATCGGGGCGATCGGGGGGAGTGATTGGCCACAAAGGAAGGTGGCGATGCAGTGTGTGTGAACAGTTAGCAATTTTCTTATCGGCAAATGAAATGGATGCTATTGTGTGCGTATCACTAGAATCCAATGTGAGGTCTCTTGGGGCTATGCCAGAAGCGAGACTGATGATGTACAGACTTCTACGGAGAAGAATGCAGTCCTTTTTCAACAGAACCGAAAAGTATGATCGAAAATATGCACTGGAGTACGAAGGAAGAAATGACAGACTGCGGAGCATTGAACTGTCGAAGTTCACGGATTCGAAAAGACAATCTTTGCAATTTTCCATCCGTGGTTTCTGCGTGTGAAGCCCGATGCAACTTTTCTTGTAAAGTTACACCGAAATATTTAACATGGTCTACACGCGTGAGAGAAGTAAAGTTTTCTACGAAACGCGATCGCAAAGTGGAAAAATGCACTCGATATTTGACTTTATTTGACAGAAGGCCAGACTGCTCAGAAAACTTTTGAATATGTGCATTATTTCCATGGGTGGGATAAATGTCTTTGAGGAAAGGTAAGAATGAATCGCAGAAGGAGTTAGGTTTTGTGATGCAATGGAAACATCCGTTATAGTGATATGGCTAAAACGGGAAAATTCACGGTGGTATAAGACAGATGCATTAGAGGAACCGGTAAAAACAACACCATACTTGCTGTACCACTGTAATTGATATAGGTGTCAACGCCACCTGTTTTCTTTGCGGAATTCTGTACGTCCTGACGGAAGCATGAACAGTTTTTCATCTGGACCACAGATTCCTCCACGTCAGCATTCAGCCATGTTTCCCGGAGGCGTACCACTCGCTTATTTTTGAAGGCACGAGCCGTAAGCAGGTAAGTTAGTCCCGGAAGCTGGCTGACTCCACGCAGCAGATTATTTCATTAAAATAACACTGATAAAGTAAAATGAGGTTAGCAAAATCTGCAAACTTTCTCACCTTCCGTCAAGTATGATGTGCATTCGGAACTCGTTATTCATTTTCCTAAGTTCGTTTCATTTCCGCATCGCATTCATACCTGGTATTGAACTTTCGTTTATTCACGACTTCAAATGGTGGTCTCTGGCATCCATGGCTCCAAATGCGAACTTCAAATCCCGCGACCACCGGTCCGTTGTTGCTGGCCTCATTCCCTCGCTTGGTCTCTTGAGTTCTTAAGTGGGGTGACACTCCAAACCTCATGTTCCCGATTCCCGACCTTTCCCGGGAGAATATGGTATACTGCTGTTACTACGCATTTCTCTTTTTCACTATGATCATACGTGGACATTTTTATTATTCTTTTTTATACTTTGGAAGGCGTTAAGTGTTATGTAAACAAGCGACTTCAGCAAATTTGAGAACATACCTGTTAGTCTGCCTTGTGTGCAATCAAACCAGATTTGAATACAAAAGGATTGCGTGCCAATTGAATGTTTTCATAAACCAAACAATACTTTTATGACTGTATCCTCCTTTAACACTGAAACGACTGGTGGTGGTCGAGTGGTTTAGAACATTCGCTCATCACCTTGGTGGTCAAGGGTTCAAATCCCCCGCCATCGCCGGTTAATCTGGTGAAAGACAGTCATCCACTGTCGTCCGGCTCGTCACCATACCTGACCTATTGGGACTTTATGTGGTTCTCCACTTCAAGCCCCAGCGTTCGGTTGCCGGCTATCCCGAATACTGTTCGGTAACAGCGTTGTCAAAAATAATGGTTGATTACCGGTACGTTACCACGGGGAGCAAGATCTTCTAACGTTTTACCGATGGCAAGCCCAGTTGTCACGAGAGAAACGTGATTGCGCCGCAGATTGAATCGGTACGATCATGTGACCTAAAGAAGCTTGAGATTTGGTTATTAGTCTGTGTGATGACGAATTAGATACTATAGACGACCATCAGTTTCCAGTCGGACACCTCGCGTTTCTCTCTTCAAAAGCGTTTTGGATGTTCCTAAAATGAGAACCGATTGATAGACTTCAGCGAAATGTGGAGGAAACGTGCGAAACGTTTAATCAAGAGAAGTGGAGCAAGTTTGACTAATTGCGATGGAAAACAAGAAAAGTTATTCGGTTTTTATCACAAGCCGGTATGCCCTTGACCGGTCTCATCGTTCTAGTGTTAACTGTCGCTTGTGCAAGGACTTCGAATTCGGGTTTTGTCGATTATTTTCGGTGCCGTCTTTTCTATACTAAGATAAAAGCGCGTCTCTCTAGATGGTCACAGATGTCCGTAATATATGCATTTCCGCTCGTTGGCCAACGTACTACTTCTATACTAGCTGACATAAGTTACCCGCACTCACATGGACAATTATAATGTGAACCTCCACCCTAGCTGGGCATCTGAAGAACGTTCTAACAAATTTGCCTGAATTGTAATAATTCAGGAGTCTTTGTACACTATCAGATATCAGCATTATATACAGTTCTATTCTGTCTGCTAATGTGACGTTTTTCGCTGTTGTTTTGGTTCGTCATTGGCCATTCATTTGGTTTTAGGTGCATAAGAGAAACCTTACTAACGTGATCTATCTCCCCTAGAAGTTACTGCAGCCAAGTTGTCAGTCTTTTTTGAAATACAATGTTAGGGTTTCCAGGGGGAACAAGAAGCAAAAATGATCACTTTATATTTATCTCACGTTGCATATAGTTTCCAGTAAGGATAAATCAGATGTGAAATGGTCCTTTATTAAAAAACGTACCCACTCGCTCTTACTAACTTTGTTCATGACGTAACCGATTTCATTCACTCGGCAAGTTTGTTATGTAAGGAAGTACCAGACAAAACGGTGTGATGCACGAACGTTGTTCTTCGGTTATATCGACTTGATGTGATCTGTTTGGTTGTTATTCGTGTCAGAATAACCCAAACACCCTTATGGTATCAGCCAGTTTATTTGCTGTTTGAAATCAATGTCGACGACTAGGACAACAAACTGGCCCCTGTGATAAATGCGTTCTTGACTTTGATCGTACAGTTAGACATGTGTTGTTCTTCGTTTATGTATATGATAGGAGAACAACCTAATGTGCCTGGCTTTATCAGAAATGAAATGAGCAGGGCTGTGCAGTTGTACGCCTAACCTGTTTTCCTTTCTGGTCGAGTTAATTTGAGGCTTAGAATACTTGATGCAAAAGTCAAGTTGAACGCAAACGCTGTGGACTCCGGCCGTTGAGTCATTTGTTATATCCAGTTGTACTTCTTCGTCATATATATATATGTAGTATTCAGATCTGCCAAAATCATGACATCGGCCCGGCTTGCTTTTTATAAGAAGTCGGGAGCTTTAGGTTCAAGGTATCCTTAATTGCATCTGGACTGCAGTTGGTGGGTGCGTACGCCAAAACAACAAACAGTGCGTCTATTGAAATGACGACTGCCTTCTTTGCAAGGACCGCTGAGTCTCATTGCACGTAAATGGTTGTCAACTGGGATCCAGTCTAGCCGCGCCGCTTTGACTTTTTCACTGAAAGCAACGATAAAGCCGTCAAGACCAGAAGCCGTAGCCTCAGTGTACCCAGAAAGACGTAAATGAACTTCATGGAAGTATCATACGGTATTGAAGTCTTGAATGCGATGCACCGATGACAAGGGACTCAAGCGTACAAGTTAAACCCGCCTGTTTTTCTATGCGCGTCAGGGCTCGCACGTTGCACGTCGATATTTTGAATGAGCCTCCAGGATGAAGGAGGGCATCAGTGGGTCGTAGCGGGTTTGATGAAACTCGGAAGTTAGTCAAAGAATGACAAGGGAAAACCCGGGCAGAATTTTTACCAGTGGCATGGTCGACCGAGGTTCCCGTGGGGTCTGATGAGGAGGTAGAGTGAGGAACGGGAGTGGAGACTTGGAAGTAAGTCTTTGTGTACGGTGTGAGAGCGTTCAGGTGCGTGCGTGAAAGGAATGCCAATCATCGTATGAGTTGTCTTCTATTGTTATTTCGTTGTGAGCTGTGGTACTACTCGGTCGCGCGGTCCAGTGTAGACATTTTTATTCGAGGAAGTGCCTCTAACCTTTGCGCAGCCAAGCGCGTCCTGCAGGGAAGCTGCGTTGGTCCAGATGAGCCAGTGACCAATTGTATGGTTCATTTGCTTCATCTGGGAGCCGGTGAATGATTTCTCAGTTCATTCGCTATTTGGATGAGTCTAGGCATCCTAGGTGCCCACCTTCGCCACAGATGCCGGTGAGCATGGATTTGTACACCCCCTGTGGTTGGTTTGGAATCAAGGTTTAGCCATCACCCCTAGAGTGGCTATCGGTCAACCAACTCGGTTGAGGTCGCCAAGCATTCGCTTTCGTCTTCTCACTTTAGTGAGCGGGACTTCTTCAGCCGAGGCTTTAGCAGACGCACGAGCATTTGGAAGCATTTCGAGAGGCGATCAAGGAGACTCGTGAACTTTGAGCCTAATTTTAAGCTAAATGGGTGAGTGATCGGTCGATGATATGAAAGTCCTGACTGCTGTCCGGTTGTCTTAAACGCGGTGGTCACCCCGGGTGGTTTGTTAAGGATGTATCTACCGTTTTTAGAGACGTGAGGGTACATGAAAACTAGTTGCCATCAGCAGGGATCTTTTGTTTGCTGCTATTGACTTGGTTGAATTCCTTTAGTTGGCGAATTCTAGTTGCTTCTACCTTGGTTGTGAAACCTTCAGTTAAAGTCTTAGATGTTTTATCCAGAAGCTTCACGTAATGCCGTGGAGCCAGATGAAATTCGGCCTTTGATTAGCACATGGTTCACGAGAAGTGAGCCGAAATCCTTCCAGATTATTGTGTTCATCTTGTTGTCTAAATGTGTTCTCGCGATCATCGACGAGGTTTAATGAATAGCGGGGCAATGGGACGGTATGAAATAGTGCAGGAAACAAATAATAACTGTATCTTGCCCGTTGTTTCGCCGGTGGGCCGGAAGGTAGATTGCCGGAACAAGAAGGGGGGCTCAGTTTTGTGACCTTCCGTTCGGATTTCGTGACGCAGGTGACTTCGCCTTGGAAAACTAGCCAGAAGTCCAGCGTCAAGGTCTTTAGCGGCGTGCCTCCTCATTCAGCACTCTTGGCGCGGCCAAACTACTGTTGTCGTTTGAAACGAAAATCTCTGGTCTCGTATATAATACCATAGGTCTACCCGAAAAGGTCCCTCCCTGACCATATTTGCTGCTGCAGCGCAATGCCTCCGCAGCTCTGAAAACTGTCTATTACTGTGCCCAGATGTCTAACTTTGGAGACCTATTGCGGCCCTCCTAGGTTAATCTCACTAGCCACTATATTGGCGTCTAGTATTCGGGCAAATGGCCGAGGAAAGTCATCTTTTATTAGCCTCATCACATTGCGCTCCGTTGAACAGTCTAGTCGTCGGTGCTTCGCCGCTGACTTTGCAGAGGATGGTCTTGTTTCTTATTGAAACTTGTCCGTTCTTCTCATCCACCACGTCTGTCGGTAAAGAGGTTCAGTTATTGACCCTCCCCCCGAAATCGATAGATGGCTGGCAAACCAGTGGAATTCATCTAAAAGAGTGTTAATACGTGCCCTCCGGTAAGATCGTTATTCTTAAGTGCGAGTTCTGACTGTAGGCTCGGGTCTAAACAACCATAGCTGATTTAACTGGCACAGATGAGGTTACCACGCGTGCAGGTAACGGCAAACAACCAATTGGTTTTGAAACGTACTATTCAGCTGATCCCACGTAGCCAGGCCACCAGGCTTGCGGCAGCGAAATTTGCTTGCTCCGACTTGGCTGCCTACTTGCCTGTGCGTGGGCAGGCGGGCAAAACACAGTACTCCAAGCAAAGTCGTAAATGTGAAGCATGCCGCAGCCAAAAACTGTCAAAATGTAGTGGCCTGATTGACGGATGAACTGAACCAAGGTTTCTCCACTGTGCGCGCAGGCTCCCTTAGTGTTTTCTCTAGTCTTCAGGTCATGGGCGTATAAAATGTCTCTGCCCCCCCCCCCCCCAGAGTCAGACGGAGTGCGAGGTCCCCGAGACAGCAGCCTTTAGTACCACTGGGTCTGCCACTGCCCATACATTTATGTGGGGTCCCACCACCAGTCAGCCGACTAAACGGAGCTCGGATATCCTGTCGTAGCACTTTCGTATTCTTCCGAGCTAATGATGGGCCAGATCTCTGGGTCGTCGGTGAGTTATGGGTCTTTTGAACTAATGGTATGCGGCGGGTTGTTCACAAACGCTAAAAACAAGAAAGGCCACAGCATGAAGACTTGCCCTATACCAATACAGACTAGAAATCAAGCGGAGTGTGACTGAGCAGCTCTCATGGGAAAGGTCTCCCCGGTCAAGATGTTTCCAATCCCGGGAAACGGACCAAACGATGAAGATAGCACAGAGTTTTAGGAGTTGCGCATCGTAAGCAGCTTCATCAAATGCCTAACGCAGGTCTGCAAAGATAAAAACTTTAACATATCCCTCGGTCTTAGCGCTTAACCGGTTTCCACGAGCAGATAACAGGTTTGTCAGACATGACCTGTTCCCCAAAATATAGTGCCCTTCTGGTCAAAGCCGGTGGCAGCGCTCCAGATTCTTGCGGACTTGAAAATCCGCGAGACGTTCCACGACCTTTCCAACGGCTGAAGTGTGGCCAACAATGCAACAGTCGGCTGAGATGAATTTTGTCCCCCCTCTGCATAGCGGAGTTATTTAAGCTTCCTTCCCCTTTTCTGGAAGTCTAATGGGGTCCAACGACAAGTTGAACAGTCGAGTTACCTCGGGGCTGTTTGGTCAGCCAGATCCTACAACGTCAACGGATGCACCATATCCGATCACGGGCGACTTGTGATGTTCCACTGATCTTGGGATTTTTTTGACTTCTGGCTGCGCAAAACCTGGCATGGCAAAGAAATTTATGCCTTTCACCATCGGGGTTTTCGGGGGGTCCTCTGCACGGTACACGGACAGATAGTTACTGGCTTATGTTTTGGTCCTTTCAACACCTTTTGCAACCAGCTTGCTGTATTCCACAAGCGCTGAGGTGATAACCTCCGCCTTTCTACTGCGCTCAAACTGTGCAAACTGGCGCTTCGGTGCTTGCAGAGCATCAACCGCAATGACTTCCTTGGATAGCCATCCGCTCGGTCTGTTCTGGTTCCAAACACCGGTTAGGAATCTTGCCAAAATATATGGCCCTCGATGAGAAGCCTTCATTGGATGAGTTGAGAGCAGGCATGATTAACGCTTAAGGCACCATGGTGAAAGTTCTCCTAAGCCTCTTTCATATAGCTAAAATTCCAATCTGTTGAAAACCAGCTGAGGTCAAAAACCATTCTTCGAACGTCTTCCGATGGTGTGCGAAAAAATCTACGTCAGTTGTGTGGTCAGACGGCCGGACATGGATCACCGTCCCAGTGAACTTCTAGCACCACTTGGTCAGTGCCCCAAGTTGTTAGATGTTCAACATTAAGAAGACACAGCTCTTAGGAGTGATCCCCAAGTCCAGGACGAAACCCTGAGTAGATTGCAGCCACTCTGACTTTGGAACGTGTCGTTGTAAAACCAGCTCTCAAGCAGTTGTCTGTAGGTCCTCCAAGGGAAGGTTCTTCCCGGCCGTGGCCCAACCTGAGGTCTACTGAATAAGTAGTGCTTTGAAGTCACCTGGGATGACACGGTCACAGTCCCACTTCCATCTACTTATTGACGTTTAGATAACTGGGACAGGGCTGCTGGTGTCCGACACTCAAGCCCAGCAGTCTTAGTTTTCATGTGCTAGCTTATTGCGACGAAAGTTGGCTTCACCATCTCCTTGTGGGTGGCCATACACTTGCAACCAAATGGTTGGAAGGCCCGATTGGTCTAACAATGCCACCTTTTCGCTTGATCTGTCAGAGCGCCTGCCAACCAGGAATAGGGTGCTTCCAGGGCGGGGCACTTAAGAGTCCAGGATTTTCATTCCAGGTCACGTTTCCGTGGGAGTCACCGTTGTAATTGAGATAGACTGAAGCCAAGCTGCCAAATCGTTTCCCTTACTCATCAGAGCACGGACATCAGGCAGTACAGAAGGGGCTCTAGAGCGATTCACCAAAGCCTTCCCTTGTTCAAAACAAGAGAGCCTGGTGGAGCTGATGAGGACTGCGACAGCAATGGCCTCCACCGGAAGTGAGTTTGCTATTTCTGCACCCGAAAATCCCGAGTCACCTGCTCTGTTTCACCGACGAGACACCTTCCGTGCCTCTCTCGGTCTTCAAGCCCTACTTCTCAGAGTGGCAGCTCTTACGCCTTTTAGCCAGTTGGATCTCATTAGCACGGAGTTTGCTCCTTCCTCGGGGCTAGATGTAACACATGAAAGCCGGTGATCTACGGCCAGGAGGTCGCAAGTAACAGTCGGCGGAAGTACTGGCGAAAGATAAATCCAACGAGCCAAGGGTCAGTAGGTGTGTCAGCGGGCGCCAACATGTTCAGCAATCGAACAATAATATGGTGGCTCACGGCCCGGCCACCGTGCAGGGGCCACTCAAAGAAGCCCCGATCTTCAAATTTATCGACCTTACAGAAACAGGGGGCCGGACTTGTCCGGGCCTTGTTCCTAAGTTTTTTCATCTCTAATGGGAACTGTTCAGTTTAACTCTCCTGCATTTCGGAAATGCCGCCGTCCAAAGGTTCTTAAGTGGCGGTTCTGTTTGCTTCCGGGAGATTCAGAAACGGAAAATATCTCCTCAATGAGGTGTATTGCGTTAGTGTTGATTATTCCGCTCATTATTATTATTAGCCCAGCCTTTCTCAAGGCATAGTGATGCCTCGCCAAGTCAGGATGGTTTCCGTGTCTTGTTGGTCTGGAACTTTCAGTAAATTTTGCTGGGAAAGAACAGATTTGGCGCCCGTCTTCCTCAGTAGGACTCTCTGGTCTGGGGCCTTGGAAGCCTCAATAAGTGGTAGGAACCCAGATTTTGTCTCTGAGAGTGGCTCAAAAAATCAACAGGTATAACGCTATTTGACATATAACGTGATACCTGGTGTTATCTTGGGGATAGGATACAATCTGTCCTTCAAATAAATATTTATTATGAGTGAGTTTCCCAGTTGTCGAGGGGCAGGGATACAAAGCAGCAAGTAATCCTTTTTTCACAGTTACGTACTTCTGGTGCAGCCAGACTGAACAATAGTCGCACTGGATCTCTTGATTGTGAAATCTCAAACTTCGAGGAAATTTGGCAGGCGCATTTACACCTGTAGCCTTTTGACGAGAAACACTTACACCAAATCCCATGAGGAGTACAAGATACTAGATACTAACTTTGCCACATGCGGGAGTAAATCACTTGCGGTATACTTTGAATCCCTGGGTTCTGGGGCAAAAAGCGGATAAGTGGCTGATTCTCCAACATTCCCGGGTCTCCCTTTTACTCTGTTATCTAAATTTCGCCGGCGACCCGGAATGTAGCTTAGTAGACCAAGGGATAGGGTCCAGAAAACAAGTCTTGGCAGTTCCTTGCCCCTTCTGTTGATGGTGAGCTGGAAGATAGTCATGAGGATTCTTCAGGGCAGATAGGCTTGTTGATCGCACTTTTCCAGTGACCCCGGTAGGTCGACCGGTCAGTAGCTGTCCGCGGGGGCAGATATATAGTAAACTTATTATCATTAATAATAGTAAGAGTAATAATGACGGCCCGTTCCCCGGACTTCTCCAGAAAGCACGAAATGGTACATTATGGGTGTCTACAGGAGTTCTCATAGCGCATCGAGATTTTGAACATTTTACAAACGGAGAGCGCAGAAAGATGAAATACTACTGCTAGCTTTTGCAAGCACCGGCCAATGTGGACTGTGGGGGGAGGTGCACTCATGGGCACGTGGTTAGGGTGGGCAAAATTGATGAACTTCAAAAAAGGGCAGAAATATGAATAGAGTGAAAGAACGACCTAAAACATTGCAAAGGTACAGTAGACCTGCAACAGGCAGAGACAACTGCATCATGGAGGTGTTTAACCTGTCGGTTATGCTAATAGTAGATGAATATACATTATCGACTGAGGGAGTTCATACAAAAGCAGTGAGAACATGGCTGCACTCATGAGCTGACCTAGATTATCTCCATGGCTGTGGTGCTTCACCCATCGGGGCTTGTATGGGAATAAGCCGGCTGCTGTTGGTTAGGACGATCGCTGGATCATGGCACGTCATCGTGCGGAGCACCATGAAGGCTGGGTTGAACCCGGCTGCCACCCGAGCACCAGCTTCCCTTAACGAGCGGGCACTCAACAGTCGCATGACTACGCTCCGCTGGTCTGCGGTCAGAGTCTGTAGTGGAGTGGTTTACAGTCCCTACTGGCCCTCGCCGACGGTCTATAACCAGTGCAAGCCGAAGACGTTGGGAATATGGAGTCTGAAATTACTGCGCTCTAAGCTCGTGTTTATATATTATTTGTGCTCAGATTGAACAACTAAGGTGTTTGTGAACCCAGGTGGTAAACAGATGCTTGGAACCGCATCCTATCCACGAGCAGGCATCCGAGGTTAATTAAAGGATGATTTAGTTGTCGGCGGTAACTTGTATATCGCCCTCAGGTATATACATCTTTTGTGCAAAAGAGCTCTGATGATAACCTGTTTCCTCGCCTTTGAGACTGTGTGAACAAAACAAGCTTCACATAGTTAAAGTCTCAGGGATGTTTACGCGCAGCGTAATTAGATGTTAGCAAGCGGGTTAGGAATAAAGTAAAGAAAAGGAGATTGGTTAAGTTGAGAGGAGTGGAGTCGGCTTGTATATAGAGAATTTGATCGGCGAGCTGTCACCCTACACAGGGTTAGGCCGAATTACCGAGGGCCTAACTCATAAGTTCTGTCCTTCGCAGCGTGTCGTACGCGGGGTTGGGTCGTGGCTTTAAAGGTGAATTCATCCTTTATTGAAGGGAGCGAAGTGCAAGAATTCGTTGCATCTTTCGTCGGAAATATTTTATTATTTTGATGCTTCTTTTCGGAGAAGTAAGAGAAAATGCTCACTCCGTGGGGGGTACTTCCATTACTCTTCCTTCCGTCATTCTTTACGCATGGTCCACGGGATCGACCACTGTTGGAGTAAGTTATTTACCTCTTGTTTTAAAGCTTGCGCAGACCACGTGCCATTTATTCCTAACCGGAACGGCAGCCTTGGGCTGATGAAGAAAGAACTTGTGGGAAGAAAACACAGAACACTTTCGACACTTGGGGAAAGCCTACTAGACCGCTCCTTTCCGAAAAGATCAAGGTCAAATAAATTTCATTCTAACTTTAGGCCTGCTGTTTAAAGTAAACTTTATGGTGATACTGGGAGAGAACAAAGGGACAGTTGATGGTTTTGGTGACCAAATGCCAAAGGCCTCAATGTGGCTGATTTTTGGAGGTTAGGGTGGTATATGACGGACGGATGGTAGGTAGCCTGCAGGACGGGCACTGTGGTCTCATGGAGAGAAGAGAAGGATTAACCCGCGTTTGCCTAGTGAATCAGTCAGGTGCAACCACTAGGTTGAGGTTAAAGAGTTTGCGAGGTGGGACATTTGGAATATGAAACAGAGAGACTGAGACTTGATCGGAAGTGATGCTGAGAATGTTCCAAGATCAGCATTTTCGTTGCTAGCCGAATTCTGTGCTCGAGGACAATGTCAGAAGTACTGGCATCAGTCCCAATTGGTGCATTCAAAACGAGGGCACTGTTAGCTGGTGAGTTAACGCTTAGTTAAAAACAACGAACATTTTGCGGCGAAAGGTGACGTAGAGCCTCGAGCTTATCAATAGCTCAAAATGATGCCCGGAGCCTTTCTCCTAGACTTGAACCATAGCCTTGTAAGGACTTAAAAAAGATCGGTTCTCGGGCTTCAAGCGGATGCTGCATTCTTGATTTCAGTTTGCTTGAGGAATAAAGGGAACATAAGTCCGCTGGTGGTCGATTTTACCGTTGCGTGTTTCAGGGAAAGATTTGGCTGCAAGTGTATTCACGATTCAGGGGCACTTATATTACCCTTACTAATGCGTGTGTTCTGAAGTTTACCTCACTAGGAGATCGCACCCACCTAAGAAGCGAACGAAAAGACGTTTTCGGGGTCGAATTTTACTTCCAAGCCACAAAGGGTAAGCTTTCGAGCGCACAGCTTAGCCTGTAATTTGGGTTTGTGGGACGTCCGATGAGATTCCTAAAAATTGACGTTGAACTCTTCCAATGCCTGTAATGTCACAATCACGCACCTCCGAGAACACAGGAATGCCAGTGCTTCAAGGTAGAGTGGATGCTGGTTTTATTATTTATTGTTTTCAGTTGACGCGGAAATGGCCTCTCTTAAGAAAGCCAGTGGGCTCCCCTATCTGTACAGTCATAAGGAAGGTGCTTTCAGAGAAGTTTGGTGTACAAGAGTACAGCGGTCCCAGGTCTGGTATTATTGAGGAGTATGAGAACTATATATGGTCGATCTTGAGCGTGCTGAGAGAGGTCTATAATCTTAGACCGAAATACTTGTGTTTGTTTGCTGGAAGTTCAATTTTCCGGTGGTCAAACCAAGGCAGTACGTAACTCATCTTGACCCTATTATTATCCGCGGCGGTATGCAGGTTGACCGCTCAAATTTGTAAACTACCTCCTCCGTAAGCTAATGAGATTCTGCCAGGAAAAACAACAATATACATGTCGCTCATACGTAGTGAGAACATCCGCCGTCCTAAAACCTTTCTTTGCATGACCTCAAGTTCCACCTAGAGGGGATCTGACTTCTAGTCTTCGATACGGTCAACTCGGTGACTTTTTTGTAGGCGGGATTTATAACAGCCGGGTAGAGGGTTTTCTATTCTGCAAACTTCAATCTCGTCCATTATCTTTGGGTACTTGACCACGCGGACTGCTTTTACATGTGAATTTAGGGAGTATCTAGTGCCCTGCCTTTGTCAGTAGGGTCCAAAAACAAAATTTGCGGGTTTACCAAGAGCGTCAACCAAAATTTTGCTGTCAAATGGTGTCCAGTATGTGGCTTGAAATATATTCAATTAGTTGGTGTAAAGCGACTTTTCCTGGAAGGCTACAAATCACTGGTTTATGAGTTTTCGGGAACCAGTTGCTACCGTCATGTCACGCACTCTCCATATGCCTGGGGCCATTGTCGAAAATTTCCCACAGGCTAAAGGAGATTTATTTTCAGAGGGGCAGGCTACAAACGTAGAGGTAAAACGGTAATATCTGGACAACCAAGAGCAAGTGATACTGACGTTGGGCCATTAGGTTCCGGGTGGCAGGGCCGTTGAAAAGAGTGCGTACGTCTCTTTTTGTCTCTGACGGTGAGTGTTAGGTAGTTCAGGGAACCCTGGTCCAGTCATCAACAATCACATTGTAAGCGACATTATTTCGTTTGTATGGACTATCTCTGCCGGATTTCCGGTAACCTGTTTATTTCACTAAGTATGTCACAAGTCGAGCCTCCACCGTTAACCCGAGCATGGGTCGCTCGGCCTGAACCTCGTTGCGACGGTATTAGGCAGTCCCATATTTTGTTCTTAATCTTTAGCCGTAATTCAGCTGCAGTTGTTGATTTTTTGTTCGACTTGGAGCTTACGAGCCAAGAACGAACTCTATTGAGGTTTGGTTACTGCGAAGTTGCTCAGTTTGTTGCATATGGTACCGCAGCTATTTGGAATCGACTCTGTTTTGAATTGTGTCGAAATTGGTTGCTATTCATTGCTCAAAGGTTTGATTGGATGGACTTCACCGTACTCAGCATCCTTGGAAACCAATGAGAGATGAAAGAAAGCAGCATTTCGGTGAATCTTTTCGGATTAAAGGACTATACCCTGCAGACGAACCAAACCCTTTTGCTCACGGCCTTTGGTGATGTTCCTTGAACGTGCTCTAGTTTTTCGGGCTTTTCAAGGGCTGGTTCGGTTCCCACAGAGCTAGGGCTGAAGCGTTGTTAGCTGAGTTGGAGGAGAGGCAGGTCACTGAATAGTTAGAGCGAGATAAGCAAAGCGAGCTGCTCAAAAGAAGGAAAGAGACAGGAGGGGCGGAACTGCGTTTGGTACTCTCCGAGGACGAAGAAAACCTAATCACCAGAGTTGAAGTCAGGGGTGAAGTAGTGTTCATTAAGCATCTATCTCGCTACCTGAGCGATTGCCAAATATAGAAAAGCGCGTCACGAACAACACCCGTGTTTCTAGTGGTAGAAACTGCAGTAGATTATCGTTTGGATTTACCTAAAGCAGAGTGAATTCCTTCTCGGGCTGTTCATCTGTCTACTGGAGTTTGGGGAACAGTGTGAATATGACGTCAGAGGCAGAGTTCAGAACCGTTGCCAAAGCTTCATTCATTTGATGTCCTCAAGACTGCCGTACGACAGGGTTCAGGGGATGTTAAATGATACTTATGGGCAAGATCACTTAGCGGCTCGTTCACTGGCTGATGGCCTGCTGCACGTTTTTAAACCTCTGTTGAAGATTCCGACGCCCTGACCAGGTTGCCACTGAAAATGCTCAACTGGAAATTCGCTCTCACTCACGTAAATTGCATGCAGACCTCCAGTCACCGCAGACCTTGGAACAGATTACTCGAGAGCTATCAGCGCGTCTCCAGGATTTGTGGGCTGGGACAGTCGACGACATCTTGAGGAGAGGTGATGAACCCAGGTTCCAAGGTCTGCAGTACTTAGTGTCAGTGCGTTACGGGTTGCTCGAAGTGGGTTCCGTGAATTGGCTGCTGATAGCAAGGCTCAAGGGTGCTCGTGGCCATTCAGTTGGGGTAACTGGGCAAAACATTAGCACCCGGAAGTGGCACTATTCAGGCCAAAACAGTGTAGTTCATTGTTGGCTGCATCTGAAAGATGCTTGGCATGTAATGGGATGCACTCATTTGAGGAATGTCAGCGTTTCGTATACCTAATATACCGGGTCAGGGGATATTTGTTAAAGAAATCTAGGCTTGTTTTTCGTGCCTCAGGTGTGTACATCTGTCTAGCAACTGATCTGTTCCCAGACCTTGCTCAACTTGAGGATGTCAGAAGAGGCACCAGCCTGTACGGCATGATGCACAAAAGCAACTTACTGACCGAAGCATGCACGTCTGAAAACAAGGGCTGCAGCTGGATAAGCTGAGTACGGACGACGCAGACAACCCTGGCCAGTGTACCATTAATCGGACCGCTACTCTTAGGCTAGAATTTCATGTCAGTTTAGGTGTGATACCGGTGCGAGTCGACGGAGAGGGGGACTTTTGGATATCTATGCTCTGCTGACCAGCAGGTCCGATGTGACCCAAATACAAAAAGACATTATGGAGCTCACGTGCCTGAAGAAATCTCCCACCTCACTTTTGGTTTCGAACGTAAATGGAACCACTACTTGGAATCCGAGATTGCCGCAAGTTCGACCAAACTCACTGTTAGAAACTGATTTTGTGAGTGCAGAAAAGGCCTCCTGTGTAGATAGGCTACCAATCCAAGAAATTGGGTGTTGCCAAAATGCAGAAGTCTTCTCCAGGTCTCTCCTACACTGCGACGAGGAGCTGAATGTTGAAGATTCGAGAGTGCGGATCCTGATAGGTGCCGACTTCCCAGAAGCACATTGAGCATAAGAACAAATGTGCAGCAGAAGAAAACAACCCCGTGCCAAACAGACGATTTTAAGATGGGTCTTTCTTGGCCTGGTAAACCGAGAATCGCTGTTGATGAGGACAGCAAACCATATTGAGGTGGAAACCGATTCCTCGGAAGAACTGATCAGCCGACTACACAACGTCGACTTCTGCCATAGGAATGCATCAAAAAACTCTCTTCCGGCAGAGGATATATAAGCTTTTGATTTAGTTGCTTATGCCTCAACCTTGATGGACAGACACCGTTAATTTTTACTTTCACTGGCGAATCCTGTGGGGAGGTTTCCAGATAATTATGGTGTGGCCAATGGAAGATCGAACGGCTTGAGGAAAAAAATGCTCGTGAAGCCGAATTCTTTGTTAGATACTCTGCAATACTAGAGGGAGACTTGGGCAAGAGCAACTTCCATTTAGTGCCCGATGCACGGTTGATGAGGGATTTCAAGCCTGGGTGCTACCCACTACGTTACTCAGCAACAAACCCTAGGAAGCCTAGGAAGTAGGAGGTGGCATTTGACTTTGCAGCTGCAGTCCAGGGACTCTCCCTGAATGATATTTGCTACATGTAGGACACTGCAAAAGAAGACCATTTTATCATCGGGGCAATAACCCCACTCATCAACGTTCCTTAACGTGGTAGGACAGAGATTTGGTTATTAGCGTCGTTGATGGGGCTAACTCACGAAGCTATCTCTCTGGAGGATGATATATACAACCTGGAACCACGGTCATTCGAAACAAAGATGGCGAACCATATGGAATCCCTTACACTTTTCAGGATGGAATTTTCCAGTAGGGTAGCGAAAATATGAGCTTGACATATCCCAAGGGGACTTAATTTGGGCATGAGCTAGGCTATTCCATTACGTTTGCTAACCTGCCGGTGATATTTGGTCGGAGGACATGTGCTTAATGAGCGATGATTTTTGGGCTAGAATGATGTCGAAGACTTGAACAACGGTAGGCCTTCTAAGGCAGGGAGTTTGAGATGAACAAAAGTTGAGCATTACCCTGAAGTGTATCATTTCTGTGTGGGGCTTAGAGCCCACGGTGAGCTCGGTAGTTAAGCTGCGCGCAGAAGCTTGATGATCGCTGAGCGGGTCACCAATAAAAGAGAACCGAATGTTTGGTGTTATCTCTATTCAGAGGCTAGAAGCGCGGTTGCTGTAGGCTGCCTGTTTGGCTAAGCAGCCTCAAAGTGCAGTGGAGACTAGCCGTGATGAAGCGAAGGGCAAGTGGCACGGGGTATATGATCTAGAGTTAGTTATACCGATTCCAGTTTAGACAGCAAAGTTGGGCTATGGTAAATTACAGTGAATCTTATTGATGTTGCTGTAGGGTCAGTGGGGTCGGTGACGGTTCCAGATGAATGCTGAGCTGCGATAATGGATTGGGCTAGAGCGGAAGATTTTGAAGAAAATTTGGTGGGATAGGTCTATTTTCAAGTATGACCGGCGCAGGTCATAGATGCATTGGGTCAGGTGAAGAGTCTGCAAACGGGTGAGCTTTGATAGTGATAATAATAGCAATATTAGTAATGGAATATGTCTCGACCGCTGTCAAGATGCATGCGTAAAGTCATGATCATAGTGCAGGAAGTTGTTCATCAATATGTAATATTCAGAAATTTCAAAATTAAGGGCAGATCGTTTCAGTAGCTGCAAAATGAAGCTCGGTAGAGCTTGAATGAAGTAAACTGAAAACAACTCCAGCGACGAATTCAAATTGGCAGTTTAAAAAATTGATAAGGAGCTAGCGAAACATAAAACAGCTGATAAAAACGTCCCTGAAGTATGTGAAACGAGCAATACGCAAAGGGATGAGGCAAAAGGTGTTTGATGGACCCTTACCCGGGTGCAGTGAAAGGAACAAGCTGTTATAACACAGAGAGGCATGACACGCTCAAGTTTGCTGAGTAAATGAATCAGTGGAGTTCACGAAGACCAGTGATCCAACGGGCAAGGAGCATCACAGCAAAAACAGAAACGTTAGGGTATAAAAGACGCTCAGCGAGATAGGGCAGTGTCGAAAATTGGCTGCAGCGGGTTTGGTGGTCAAAAATGGCTCCATACCAATCTGGGAAGTGAACCTACGAGTAGCTCAAAAGTGAGTCACGTAATTTTAATATGGTTGGCCTTCTTTGAGTTGATGATTCCCGGAGCCATACAGGTAGAACTGTGCTTCAAGTGAAAGAGGACTTAAAGACAAATACTTCTCGGGGAATGTTATTCGCTTTCGATGCATCATGAATGGTGACTGGTTGTCCAGCTGGGGATTTCATGAGAGGTTTGCTGAAGAGACAGCAGGCTAAAGACAGAAAGTTAACATAAGCCTCCAAGCAAACGTAGAGAGATGATATGGACGGATAAGAGCTGATTGCTCTAAGGCCTACCAGGGTGGTCTGCGGAAAACCAGATCCGATGTACTGATGGGTACTATGTGGAGGCAACAATGAAAGTTTCTATACTTAAAGTCAACGAGTATATTGTCAATTTGTAAACAACAGCAAGTGATTATTGTTCTATTTCATAACGCACTTCCTCTCTTCTGACATCGATTCACAGGACAGGCGGCTCGAGGGAGATAACATAGTGAGGTGAGCTCACCAGTCGCGATTGACCTTTCAAAAGCACGCGAGCAGAATGAAGAAAATCTAGGAAAGCTGGCTGAAGCAGACTAAGGTGGCTTTACTTGACCAAATAATAAATAGCTCTTTGAGGATACAGCGGCCGTGGCTGGATTCAAACCCAGCGTTTCGGCACCGCAAAGCAGTGTGAACAGAGCCGTCTGGAGGTTGTTTGGGGAGCAACTGTTGAGGTGGCACTTGAAGTCCTTCCGCATCACGAATCCGCATTGCGGCCCAGCGAAGCTGCGGTTGGGGCTAGTATAACCAATAGCAATTTTGTGATCACATTAACAGGATATGCATGAGGCCCCGCGGTAGCTTCGACCAACATAAGCTTGAGTTAAAACCGTTCTCGTGCACCTTGGAAATTGATTCACTCCCGTCAATAAGCTTGGTAAGTTCATCCTGCGACCAATGATCAAAGTCCTGTGGATTGATGATCATCCAAGTACTCAGCTAAGTCTGAAAGTTACCGCAAATAGGACAGTCTGGAGGACGTCCCACTCGACGGTTATGCCAAGCATTTTATTAGAAATAAACAACTGAAGTTTTTTATCCGGGGCCAATGGGCAAGGCCCCGGATAATAGCCGAGGGGAGGCCTTGTGGTAACTTTGCAAGGTGGCCTACTGGTGAGGAAGCTTAGGAAGGCTATCCATCAGCGCAGACCAACTAATAGCCACCAACGCTGCATAGTGGATGCAACCTGGCCATGGTGGAAGTAGTTAGGATTTTGGTTGATCGAAGAGGAGTGGGGCACTTTTGGTGGATCAGAGTGATAAGGATGGGATCGGAGTACAAAATCCTGTGTGGGGCCGGATAAGTATTTATTAATGAGAATGATCGTGGGAAGTAGAAATAGGCAGTGATAATGTAACCAGTGATAGATACTCCAGGAACATCCCTCTACACTGAACTCTAGGGGAAAGGGTACATCGGGGTTTGATGACAACAGATGGAAGAGGTGATGGGATAGTAGTTCAGACGTGATAATCTCTTTTCTGAGAATGGATATTTCACGGGAAACTTGGATATTCAACACAGGAGGGCCTTATTCACTGTTTCACGAGGATGACGTCATCCAGGGTTCAAGGTAGACTAGATGCTCAGTTACCCGCTGTCATCCCGGTAAGGTTTTTGGCAGTGCTGAATAACCATGAGAGGACTAGATAGTCTTATGGGTCAGAACATTTTGGAAGGTGAGATTCTGCAGAATATTCTTAGCTTTCTCGTCTGTTTCTCACTACACATCTAAGCGTTGAGTAGCAAGCCAGGCCGAGCCGAGGTGATCAGGAAGTTACGGTACACAGGAACAGGTGAGCGGTTGCTGGTGTGGCCAGGTAGCTGGACATGAGTTGCGTGTGAGGGACATGGGGCTAGATAAAATGCAGGGTTTGCGAGTGTAAATGGAAAGCTCGATAAGCTACCACCCCAATAGGGCGCAGGAAGGAGAGCTGGAAGATGTGGGGGCACTATATTGTACATGGAAGATGAATCAGTGGTACTGACTGAGAGGCGGTAGTAACAATTGACTGGTTACCCTTAGCCTGATTCGCCAGCCGATAAATATTTGGTGAGCAAAGTCCTCTGATGCGATCAGTTAAATATCAGTTTGGATGTTTCGGTGGGCTTCTTAGTGGGCCTTCTTTACAGCAAGCTCTTTATCTAGGAGATATTTAAGTTGACAAACAGATTGGCCTTGCAAATATTCATGTTGCCGCTGGACCGGCAGTACAAGCTGGAGTATTCCTGAGAAAGAGGATTCTCGGGAGCTGAAATTTGAGGGTTTAGTGCGCAATGTGGCGCCTAGAATAAGTGTCATTCAAAAATTGTCACACATTCGAAAAGAGACGGCTAACTTTACAACGGGGAAAAGGGGTTGAAAGAACAATGACTTTGGAGCAACGGACTTCCCCGATGACGTCAAAAAAGACGGCGAAAGGGCAAGGTTGAAAGACTCGGTGGGCGTAGAACGGTAAGCGCAGCGGCCAATTTTGTCCAAAAGGGGTAAAAGAAGTGCCCATAGGAAAAAATTGAAATTGGTTCGGTTGTTCTTCACCCCTGTATGCTGATCACGGGACACCGATAGAGAAGAGAATCTACCAAACGAATCATGCGGTAGCGAACGAAAACGGGTGAAATGTGGCGTTTCAAAAGATCATGATTATATCATGAATGACCTTACAAGTGAGGATCGGTGGAACTGATGAGAGCGGCAAACTTTCACCGATCAGATATGTGGCAACTGGGTGTGTGTGAAGAAAGCCTTTAAACCGTGACCCCCTTCGGAGTTTGCGTTGCGGACTGCTCGGAGGCAGGTAATGTGGCGATGAATTCCGTGACAACTTTGGAGGCGGGTTCTATTTTTGGGAACTGAAATGCATCCAGAAAAAAACTGATGGATAACATGGCTTACATGGTTTTGAAGGCACTCACTAGAGGTGCCACCTGGAGGCGGAATCAAGGATCATGAGAGAATACGGTTACTGTGCATCACGGAAAAAAGCATCTGGAAGTGCGAGCTGTGACAAGTGGCATGAGCAAAAATGTAACAAAGCATTTTGCCGGGCCTAGAAAGGACAAATAACTGGGGCAACACTTTGATATATTTCAAGTAAGAATGAAACAGAAATCAGTGGGAGCAGCCTAAGACATACCGAAGGGGGTATGTAAGGAATGGGGTAGCGAGAAAAGCGTCATTTATTGACCCATGAAAGGTGCTATCGGGCAAGGCTGGCCATTCGCCGGGAAGACGACATGAGAAACACTTAAATAGGTGAACAGGGGATGCGGAATTCGTCATCCTGCTTGCACCTACACATCTTTGTAGACGAACTGGAGGCCCAATATGCTCGTGCGAGGGCAGTGGATCTGGTCATACCCCACGCCGATCGGAATAAAAGGGGTGAACAATGTTGGGACTCCAGCAGAAGGGTAACAGTAAACACCAAATAGCCGCTGTTACGGTTCAGGAGGATAAATCAGTGGGTTAGTAGCTAGATCTTTGCTTCGAAAGAACTGTTCAACGGCCCATCATCATCATCATCGTACAGCGTTAAACAGTAGGGCAAGCCCCACTGACCAATGCCTTTCTCACCATGTTGCACGTTGAATTAGAAATTATGAATATACAAGATGGACAGGGAGTGGACCTATATGGGTGGGAAAAGGAAAGAATGCCCTAGTAGCCAACACATAGAATACAGTCTAACTGTACGAACTCACATCGATCAGTCATTCTGATTCGATAGAAAGTGATAACACGATCTCCACTGCTCGCGGTTCGCTGCCATATCCTTCAGTGTCTCAAGCCAACTGGTAGACGGATCTTTTGGACCCCAACCGCGAAGATGTGACGCACCTACTTTTCCTAAGTCTGCTGTATGTCTTCTCATTCTTCGCTGCCACGTCATCTGTTGACCTCCACGTGGTTTCTTCCACTCCCTAGGAGGGGCGGAGAATAGGACACGGTACGGTAGACGTGTGCTTGCCATACGTAACACGTGTCCCAACCAACGAAGTCTACTAAGTTGGATACGCCGTGATAAAACGTTCTCTGAATTTGTACTTAATACTCGCTTTCTGACCTCATCGTTGCTCACTCGGCTATTCCAACCAATCCTCGCGATACTACGTGAACATCGATGGTCGAAAATCTCAAGACGACGAATATCTTCACCACGCAGACTCCAAGTTTCGCAACCATACAACAAAACTGAACGCACTGCAACACAGTAGACACGACCTTTCAACTTCAGTGAAATATCAGGTCGACGCCACAAGTGCTTCAGTCCAGCGTACGCCGCTCGAGCCTTGGATATCTGCGTGCTCACCTCTACTACTCTGCTCCAATCCGTCGTCACGCAGCTACCGAGGTAGGTGAAGTGGTCGACAACTGCCAGCACCTCCCCATCGAGCATCAAGCTCGGAATCGTTGACGTCCAGTCTTGTAACATTACCTTGCACTTTGGAGGTGCAAGGTGCATGCCGAATGGAGCTACAGCACTTGCGAGATTATCTAATGCACGCTGAACATGTTCCGTGCATTCGAACAAGCAGACAACGTCGTCCGCGTAATCTAGGTCACATAGCTATTCACTATTTCCTAGTTCGACGCCAACGTCCTGAAGATTTTGCGGCGCACTCTCCATTATTTCGTCCATGACGAAGTTGACCAGGAATGGAGACAAAGGGCATCCCTGTCGAACACCACTGGTCGTTTCGAACCGACTGGATATTTCACCGTAAACCCTAACGTGGTCAGAAGTATGAGAATACAATGATCTCAGTAGATTCACGAACTTCTGGGGCACACCTTTTCAATGAAGGATAATGAAAGGTGATGTTCGATCAATTGAATCGAAGGCGCCTTTCAGGTCTAAGAAAAGCATTATTGTCGGTCGGCGGTGCGTGTGACGCGTTTCAAGCAGTTGGCGAAGAGTAAAAATCTGGCCGATGCACCCTCGACCTGGGCGGAATCCAGCCTGCTGTTCGCGGACATTCCTCTCGCGATCCGGTGTCAGACGATGCAGAAAAATTGAAGCTAATGTTTGGTGACTATCGGGATTAAGCTAATCCCACGATGATTACTGCAGTCATTGCGTGTTCCCTTCTTGAAGCTGGAAACAATCAATGACTCACTCCATATTAACGGAGTACTTTCCCCCTTCCAAATGTCACGGAGCAAAGCGGCAAGTGATTTTTTTCAACGCCTCACCACCCAGTTTGAAAAGGACTGGAGGAACTTCGTCGGGACCTGCCGCTTTCCCCCGCCTTAGTAATCGAATACATGACTCTACTTCTACTTCCGATGGGGGCTCAAGTGATACCACCCAAGGAGTCACAGTTGTTGACACGAGGGTAACTGCACTAGCGTGCGGCCAGCTAAACTGTTCCTTTAAATGTTCGGCCCATCGGTCAAGCCTTTGCTGTTTGCTATGGGTGGGTTCTCCATTTCTATCCCAAATCGTTTCACTGACCTGGGTTCGCCATCCACCGGTGTCACGAATAAGTTTGGACAGTCTCTGACTGTTACCTGAAGCGGCTGCTACTTCCATTTCTTCGACTACCTTGACCCACCAATTTTCGCGATCATTCTTAAGACTTTTCGTAACGTGTCCTTGCAGCTTTCTCCGCATCTTATTCATCTCCTTACGGTTCGAGGGCTGACGCTTTTGCTCCATTATACTCAGCGACTCTTGCGAGATCCAGTGTCTTTGATGGACAACGGATCGAGGACCACAGGTGAAACCTACTGCAACGTGCATCGCCTGTTTGATATGAGCCCAATTCTCATCTACATTACTGTTCGTCGTAGATCCTAGCTCATGTGCTAACTTCTGCTCATACCGGGTACGTAATTCTGTTCAATGGCCCGAATTTTCGGAAGAGTTCAAAGCAGTCCTCAGATGGTTCAGAGGTCACCGGAATGAAGCACCGCCATTTTGGAGCTTGGAAAAGAAAAAGTAGAGAGATGTCGCAAATCGGGTCTAAATTCGTGTTCTAAAAGGGTACCGTCCACTAGTCAGAATAAATTGAGACTTCTGTATCTTCTGTCGCATCCACAGAATACGATGAAGGGAATAGAGTTAAGAAACTTCGTGAGGACTACATTTGCTCGTACAGGGTGCAACGATCTCACCGCCACCAATCTAGGCTTAAATCAGTTATAGCTAGATCCATGACTAGGAAAAGTACTCAGGTTCGTGTGTGAAGACTTAAGTGGCCCTTGTGGTCTGCTGGTAAGTCGTTCTCTAGGCTCGCCTTACAGTTTGTGAAGTGCAGTCACAGGCTCGCACCGCTTTTCGCGGGATCGTCGGCAAGTTTTGCACGAAAATGGCAAAACTTCACTGGATTCTAATTTTGTTGGCGATTCGGTCAACAAGCACGAAATATTCTATTATTTTTTCTCTTCTAATGGCATATACAAGTAGATTCTACGCCGGATGATCCTTAATTGTCTACAAGGAGCGTGAGGCTTGGTGTGACAACTGTGAAGCGAGCCTGGAGAGTGAAGAACTAGCAGACCACAAAGGCCACGTAAGTCTTCACACACGAACCTGAGTACGTTCCCTAGTTGTGGATCCAGCTAGAACTGATTCAGGTCTCGAGTCGTGAGCATGAAATTGTTGCACCCTGCACAAGCTAGTGGAGTCCTCGCGAAGTTTCTTAACTCTATTCCCTTCATCGTATTCTGTGGATGCGACAGAAGATACAGAAGTCTCAATCTATTCTGACTAGTGAATGGTACCCTTTCAGAACCTGATTTTGGGCTCAATTTTCGACTTTCGAGGTCTAGAATGCAGCACCGCTGTAACTGTGACGATAAAACCCGAGTATCTCGAAGAGTAACGAAAGGATGCACTCCGACTGCGTGGATCTTTCAAACTGTCTTCCAAGTCAAAAGCTTAGGGGGAAGCAAATTCTGCCAAGATTCGCTTCCTTTAAACTCTCCCTCTGTCCAGTGTGCAATATTCCATATTACCTGTGGAAATCAAATGACAGATTGAGTTTTGACCCCGGAATATTGAGACTTCATTCACCTGCCAGCTTTTCATTACAAAACTCAAAGTTTCCAGCTGGAACAAAACACGGAGACGGAAGCTCGAGGGAACCAATAACTCGTTAGAACCTAGCGTTACTTCCTTGCCCTCTGAAATGCAGATCCCTGTTCATGCACTCGTCCGCGGCACATAGCTCAGAACCGATCTATGCGTATTCGGCTGGTGCTGGGAAAACATTCTGTTGCATTTTTTGTGGAAAGTCACTTGATCTCGTGAACTTTCCTCAATATCATGGCTGTTTTCATTTCCATGTATCATAAATTGGGCTACAATTGTTGAAACGCTGATGATCCTAAATAACCTATCGTATTTATTGCGGTGGAGAATTTCGATCCAATTCGCTTGTAGTACAGCTCTGAGCCTTTTTATATTGGGGTAAAGGCACCGGTGAAAAGTAAAAATGTATAAAACGAAAATCAGGGAGGTGGAAATTAGAAGGGAAGCAAGCCTTCGTAGAACATTTCGGATGAGTATCTGGGCTGATTCCAGACAAGTTGAGTTCCGCTAGCTTTGTCATTCATTTTTCTTTGGAATTGCCATACCTATGTTTACATTTTGCTTATTCGAGTTCCATCTAAGTGTGCCACTTGGGCCTAGAAACATTGGGCTTCCGCTCTTTTTGTACACTCGTAAATCATGCCTGTGCCACGCTCAAGGAAGAGCTCTGTAAGCAGCACATCCCATGACCTGCCAGCAGCTGTCCGCTCTGCCAGTCAAAAACGACGCGGACATGTATCGCACCATTGTCGTTTTCGTCACTGAAGGGCGGACGTTCATTACTTTGGCACAGCATATAAAGGTCCCGCCCGTGAAAACTATCGAATAAAGAAGAATACCTGCGAGATAAGAAAAATAAGGGAGCAGATGACAGAGATTGTGATGAGGTGGAGGTTATATGGGCAAAAGGAATTCCTCTTACATGGGTTGATTTGAATATGTGTAAATGATCAGATCAGAACACATCAGATCAAAGTATATGGAGGCTTGAGTCAAATTTGCACCCACTTCCTCGCACTCGAGCCATCAGAGATACTTACGTGCTGCAACAGATAAACGAGGTCGGCATTTCTTCCGGCGGCCAGGCTGCTGCAGTAGATTTCTAGCTTTGTCTGACCGTCCAATCCCGTTCTCACTCCAAAGAACCCTGGAATTGGAACAACCGACAGCAGACCCCACTGAGTGATAAGATACGGTAGTGCTACAAGCTGCTCCAAGTCGAAGGTCAAAACCTAACTCCTACTTTCCCTGATTTCCCATCTGGACTGCCCCGGTGGCATTAGAGGGGACATTCAGCTTTTACCACTCTACCATAGTATGCATGCCTACCCATTCTGTCCTTCCTCCTTTAGCCTTTCATTATATCACCCAACTCCGTCGCGCTTTCACTTCTGGGGCCTTTCGTTCTATTCCTGGTTCAACTATCCTGGGGCTTCCTGCTCCTTTCCTTTATGCCTCCCTCGTGTTTCATCGGCAGTGAAATTGTCTCATTGGTCATGTCTAACCTATGTCTCTTCGGTCACTGCTTTCTTCTCCTGCTCGGTAGACTGTCTGCTACCGGCAGCTTCTGTGTGTCTTTCAGTTTGGTCTGCTTCTCCATGCCCCACCGATTGTAAAGACAACTTTACGTCACGATGTTCTTTATCAGTTCCGAATCGTCCGATCCGTCACTACCCGATTCCTCTGGTCCGTCACCAAATGTTGCAGCTGCATTGATCAAATAATTGGACCCATTCTTGCCTGTTTTCTATGATCCTATCCTTCATCTTCCCTCGTTTATGATCCGCTCCTCGCAGTCGTCATCACTTCTGTTCTACCGCATCCCTTTTATTCTCTCTCTCTTTGGCCGCCATGTCCAACTGTCATGAAAATAATTCGCCGCGATATTCCAAAGTTAATTTTGCAACCATTCAGTCTAACCCCACCTGCCCCTCTCAGTGACTGACAATTTCTTTCTAGGACCCCATTGTCACTGCTTCTGCTCCTCATGTATGTGTACATATATATACATAATATATATGTTTGTGCTTGCACATATACGTATAGGTGCATTCGCTCTGCATCTTGCAGTTCCTCACCGGAAATTTCTCTTGCTATCATTCCGCTGACGGTCATTGTATGCATCCATACCTCCTACATCTATGCCTCACATCTACCGTATCCAAACTCCTGAATCGCTTTTGTCATCTGATCCACCCTGTACTTTTTGTATTGCTTGTTTCCCGTTTTACGATGAGTTTTGTGCCGTGTCTGCCGACCATCCAAGGCAGAGTACCAATGCCTCATTGATATCCAATCCATTGCAGTGTATCTCACTTTCTTCCCCGTCTTCTCCGGCTACTGCAGTTTCTTATACCGCATTCTAGCCCTCCTCATATACATCGGTCGGCCTGCAGGTGTTTCCAACCGGACCAGTCACACTCCCCACCTGAACTTGACTTCCGAACTCACCAGGAGTCCATTTAAATCCGCTCTTCATTTCATTTAAACTACCTACATTTTCTATGGTGTGTATACACTTATGATACTTTCATCCCACATTATTCCCCCTTCTGAGCATTTTTATCCTAAACTTCCATGCAAATTTCTAAATTTTCATGAACTATGTGTCTATTCCACCACTAGCACAAGCGTGATCGTGCACCCGGCTGCTTCGAGCGTTTCTGAAGTAAACCATTATTATTATTAGTAGTAGTAGTAGTAGTATAAGTATTATTATTATTGTTATTCACGAGGATCCAGACTTTATGGTACTTTGCCTACCGAAGCGTTCCGGTAGCATGCCGGTAGTCAATGGACTAGCAAATAATGATTATTTAAGAACACATGTAAGGTCGCAAAACTACGCCTCGCAGTTTTCTTATTAAACATGTTCCTCGGTCCTTCGTATTACGTGGACTGCCTGCACGCTACTCTAGTGCTCTACATTGCACAAATACACTGACCACGACGGTATCCTTCACGACCCATGAGAACGAGAATGCGACGGAAAGAGTTAGTGTTTAGCGTGTATTTGAGTGGGTGTGTGAGAGCGTGCGCACAAGCAACGGTCAAATGGCCATGACGATTGACATTCAACGTTCAGTTAGACAATGAACGTGTTAAAAGCACGGATGAAGATGAGTGTCGCTACACACCAACTGCACAGATTGTCTTCAAATATTATATTGATCAGTTTTAATCCAAGTTCACCTGGATTACCGCTAGTATCGCTTGCAATCAAAATCGAAGAGAGCCCCAGGAGTATGTGCGGAACAATGTGCGTACGGAGAAAGTGGTTTTCTGTTTTGTGGCCATAAACGGGAGCAAATTTGACGGTAATCCGGAAATGCGGCTTCAACTGTGGAATATGTCAAGATAATGCGCGCGCGTCACCAGAATCGTAATTTCCGTAATACATCCGACTTGTACGAATCCTAAAATCAGTACACCATTCACTAGTAGTTTCTATGGTTCTGAACTCAAAATCATAAGGGTGCAAATGTATAAAAACCTCAGGTATGCGGCCAAATAGACCTAATGGCAAAACCCAAAGGTTCAACGTCCGGTGGCCCAATACGACGGTCAGGAACGTTTCAAGGTCAAATCTGAATGTGCGGCGCAAACAAGCAAACGTGCGAATGTGTTGTGTACGGACGAGCTTGGAAAGTAATATCAGATATAGTCACATTCACGAATCGTGTGAGACATTTGGAAGGATTTTCAATATTTGTCCTTTGCAATGGGAATATGAACCGTGATAACGCCAGAGGAGTAAATACGAGTTCGTAGTTCGTGAAATCTGTGAAGCAGTTCGTGGCTGCGGATCGCAAAGGTGCCGCTTCTGGATTTTCGTTGATGTCTTCTGTTTAGAGCAACCGGTCACTTGGAAGAACGATTACTCGATAACGGGAGGTTTCATTACCCAGAAATGAACGAGAAAATAAAATATTTTGAATGACAAAGGGTATTTCTTTTATGGTTTAAATACGCGACATTATTAGCCTCCCAAGCAGTGCAGTGAAATTAGGCACTTGCTTTTTTTGAGAGTAGGAATTCCGGGAGGTGTTCATAGGAGCGGCTGCTTTGAACAGTCGGCTAGAGGAACCCAATAGTGCAGGACAGAATGTATGGCTACAAGCAGTGGAATGTGTGGATTGTTACTCGGAGTGAGACACCAAAGACAGCGGAAATACGTACCGACTAAACCCGGGAGAATCTCGAATCTTCAGCGCGGCAGGTGGGATTCTGTGAAACCGTCGACTGCTCCTTTTATTTAAACACCCTTTTCTTTTGAGTTCGGACGTATATTCTTTAATTTCGAAATAAAGGCACATATTTTAATTGTAGAAAGAACAATGAAAACTGGCGCTGATAAAATGGGAAAACGGAGAACCTGTCCTGCACGTTTTTCTCCATTTGGGACTCCGAGTACCATCCAATTTTAGGACCAGTATTTCATATCAACATTCTCCAGTAGGGCGTGTAGCTTTCTGATGGGGGAAGTCAAATTTATCTCGAAAGGAGAAACACTGGGTGTGCTGCTTTTCTATTGCGACAACGTGAATCGAGCATTTGAAATGTAGTAAAATCTCCCAAAGTGCAAGCCAGGAGTTTAGTCGACTGGAAGCGAATCTAAATCACGTCACCAAAGTCGAGGCAGATGAAATGGCAGTCAAATAAGGCTTGTTTTCTAGATTTTTCGGTCTAGACTTCATGCTGCTCATAATGCAAACATATAACAATAAAAATGGTTTATTTCGGGGACGCGCGAAGCATGCGTGATTGCATGATCATATGATGCAAGTGAGGTCACAAAAAGGTTCCTTGGATATTTGTACGGTTGAATAGAGCAGAGAAGTGTATAGGTTTTAGTGGTCACACGAATCAATGCCCGGCAAATTTGGGCTTGAAGGTTGCCTGGAAGCCCCCCTCGGGAGTGAGTGAAGTGGGCTGCGCGGTCGAGATACGTAGTGAAGTAGGGCGGGGGTGAAGTAAAAATAAGCAGTATTTCGGATAGCGTCGATGTAAAGTCGCAGGGGTGAGTAAACTGACAAAAAAACCTTCGAAAAAGCACCACTGAAAAATTGAAGAAATTTTGGTCATGAAGGACATGCACTTGAACCAATAGCCCAAATGACCCGGAAAATAGCTGGAATATAATGCCGAAGGATTTGAGATGTCCTCTGAGGTGGGGAATTGCGTAAAGGATACAGAGTCCGTTTTACTACTGAATTGGTACTTACCATTCATCAAGAGGTTGTGGAGGACGCCCTCATAAAGAGATGGATGTAGATACCCGAGCCTGGAAATTTTGGTGGAGATGAGTGGCGAAAGTTGACAGGTGAGTGAAACACGATTCGAATAAAGGATTCGTTTCAGGTTAATAAATGAACACAAGTTGACAACAGGGTGAACAGAGTTGATATACGATGGTCTTATGAAGTCGTATGGGGGTGGTGCATAAACGATACTGTCAAAACCTGTAGACGATCGCTTAACGGGATATGCTAGTGAGAGTCTGACAAGGGGCATTTGGCAAACAGCCGGAAGATCATTAACTTGGAATACGTATAGTTCATTTCCAGCAAAGGTTTGGAGAGATTGCATTCGCAGTGGTCTTTGACGTAGATGCTTAATAGTGGATGACTGATGAAGAAGCGACAGAAGGTAAAAGGTAGGTGAAACAGTGCTCAACTATTGGTTTATCGGGTGTTACTCCGAAATTGACAGATGAGGAATACAAATTTACAACGAAGTGGGCATAAAAGTGGCTTATATGTATGATATCTGACGGAATAAACTGGAAGTAGTATATCACCGAAACCTTCAATAAGCGCAGATAATTGTGTGTTTAGGTACGTTGACGAAAGTTTAATCTGAGATTTGGGGGGGGCAGAATAACGGCAGCCTAAATTACAAGTAGTTAATTTTCAGCTGAAGATGTAGAAAAAGCACTCTACGAATTGTAGTGCTTGTGGCTGACCATGGTGTATTGATGGAATAGCTGCCGTGGTTCATAGGTGAGCAAAAAGTTATACAATTATGGATTTGTCTGGGCTCGTTGGTGAGTGGCCTTAGAGCATCTTAAGTTGGAAACAAAGTGGATGCAGGAGGTTGACATATGGTGGACTGATACGGTCGTATAAAATCAGTACATATGAACAGCTCTCACGAAGTGCAGGTGATTGCAGAGTTGGATATGCTGAAGTCTGACTTGGAAGGCTGAGGAGGCGATCGAACTGTTTGTTCTAGATTATGGATACTTCATTGCCAACGCAAATCTCATAAGATGCAAATGGCGAATGAGAGGAGATGCAACGGAAGGATAAAATGAACATAGAGCTGGTGTCACACAGATGAAGCGCCGAAAGGAGGACCATTTGGCTTTGTGTGTAACTGCTGGCAGGTGAGAAAGGAATCCTCAAATGATGTTTATGTTTAGATAAATGAAGTGGTGACATACAAATTACCAAGTGGATGAATGGTCTCTTCAAGAGTGTATCAGGAATGGTGACATTCATAAAAAAGATCTGAAAAGTGTACCCGCTTCATGTTTCGGGGTACATGATCCGGCAACTGGACATAACGGGATGAGGGTAAACGTGGCATCAGTTCAGACAGGTAAAAGATAAGTCGATGGATATATATGTCGGTCGTCGCAAATAGTGGGGTGCATTTCTGAGCCTGGCGAGTATATGTGCACACGCTGATTTGGAACTTGACCGGGTGCATAGTAAGCCTTGTTCAGGAACGTTGAAGGAGGCAATGGGTGGCAGCACTAAAATGCAGGGGACGTTGTTTTTCAATCAGCAACTGGTGCTAGTGGGTGATGCTGGCGGTGCCCTGGATACCTAACCCGGAAACCAAATCTGGTGACAGGAGATGCGATCCGCCAGTCTAGTTACGCCCGCGCATCGTTGAAGACGGCCTGGACGCCCGAAGCGCTCCGGCCAAAGAGGTGGATCTTCCGCGTTGGGGTTGACGTGAGTTTCCTTGGTGGGGCCAAAGAGCCGTAGGTATCAGGTAGTCCTCCATCAGGCGACCAGGCACCAGGGGATCCCTGAATGTAACCAAGGGAGCATCGGTTGGCTAGCGTAAGAATAGCCGATGGTGTGGTCTCCAGAGTATTAAGAGTCATCGAGAGAAAGGTACTCACGAATGAAGGTTTATAAATAAAGAAAAAGTAGAGGAGCGCAGTCTGGGATGCTTCCAGCTGGGGTTAGATGGGAATGGATGCAAAGAGGCAACATTAATGGACAGTGACACTCTGGGGCCAGCTTTTTGACTGCAGAAGGCAGAAAAACTAAGAAGGTTTATTCGATTTCATCTGTCATAGTCCGTCGGTGTTTGCGCCATTCAAAAGTCTGGGCTCTTCTCATGGGCTTGGTTTTCGGGTATGTCTGCATTTAGGATCTGTACGGTTTGGGTCCGTGAGGAATTGATTTAACGCACTTCTGAACCGATAGCTGGAAGCAGAACTGCGTATTTCTAGCGGTAATTTATTCCATAATTTAGAGTACACTGTGATGAAGAAGTGTGAACGTAAGCTAGTGTTGGTAATAGGGTTGAAAGGGTAAGAATTCTAGAATGTGGTAGGTAGCTGGAAACAGGCGCAAAGTGCAATGGATTAGAAGTATATGTCCGGCTGTGAAGGGTGGTACTCAAAAAGATAAGGTTTGATTTCATACGACGAAGCCATAAAGAGTCTAGTTTGAAAAATAGGCAGCGTGCTTTGTAAGTAACGAGTGAGCTCCACCCAATCAGTCGCTTAGTAAAACTACGTTGAACTGATTCGATAGCGATTCTGTCCGATTTTCGCATACCAGAAAAGATCAGTGGACAGTATTCTAATAAAGGCTTGGCATGAGACTTATAAAGGAAAAGAATGCAGTCTCAAAGTCGGAAGGAGCAAAATATTTGCCCCAGGCACTTTCTGGCCTTGGCGACTTGGAGGGCCGAATATTCCGAGAAATTAAATGAGCAGGGATAACTTAAGTCAAGGTCCCCAACGACTTTCTCGCTAGCATTGGTTAAACCGCAAGCGGCTAAAGATCCTGGAGGTAAATTTCCAGCGTAAAAAATTCATCTTCCAAGTTGAGCACCGTCTATGGAGTGCAGATATGCCCTTAGAGATGTTTAAGATAGCCGAGGCGAGGCATTCAGGCTTGAATGGGTGGACAATTTTAATGTCATAAGCAAGGAGAAACGGAAGCCATGGCTTACGGGGAGGAATATGTCGTTTATATACATGAGGAAAAACAGAGTTCCAAGGGCGCTACCCTGTATAACACAGCTTGCAACTGGTTTAGGCCTGGAACAGTGTCCGTTTATCGAGACAACCCAAGAGCGATTAGACAGGTAAGAAGTGATGCAAGATAGTAAAGGGTCAGTAATGCCAAATGATCTGATTTTGGCCAGAAGGTGTTGGTGTGGCATGCTGTCAAATGCCTTTGACATATCCACGTGAAGTACTATAAAGGCCATTCCATTGTCTGCCATTTCAGTGATGAAACTCAAGGAACCGAGTTGGCAGGCTGCGCAAGATCTTGACCGAAGGAAACCGTTTTGTTAAGGATTAATAATGTCCAATTGAAAGAGGTGCTTCACGACTTGTTTTTCTACGATTTTTTCCATTAGACAACAGAGGACAGGTGTATCGTTAATGGGATGGTAGTTTGTTACTTCATGCAGTGGACCTTTCTTGTGGTGTGGGATTATGACCGAGCATTTCCAGTTCGTGGGCGCCATACCGGATTTCATTGATAGGGTAGATATATTCAGTAGTAGGTTAAGTAAGTCAGGTCCTCATTTAAATGTTGTGGTGGGCTGTAAGCCGTCAGGTCCTGGGTAAGATGATGGCTTAAAATTGGTCAATAACTGGGAAATGATCGAGGTTTCAAGTTCCACCGCGGACAGAGTTGAAGCGAAAACTAGGGGAAGAGGCTGAGGGGCAACAATAATAATAGGCGCCATAGTTGAGGCGAAGAATGAGTTGAAGGCCTCTGCAAAAGAAAGGGTGGTAGAAGCGGATACATCGTCCAATGAAACAGTGTGCGGGATTTCACCACGGGTATAAGAGGTTCTGGCTCTGTACGATAATGACAGTCGAAGAGATCTATTTTCGTGTCACAGAGCCTTTATTTCCTGATTATGCAGTGTAGCTTCTTCAAACTTTCGGATGGCAGAAGTGAGGTGAAAAGTTGAATAACAATTGCAAAGTCTTGTGTAGTTTCATGAATTTTTTGAAGCTTGGCATATTTGTTTGCGGGGAGATGATATAGGATTTCCTATTATTCTTTTGCTGAGGGAGGTAGGTAATCCTATCACGGCATCTGGGGAACTGTGCATAGAAAATATCAGTGACGTGTTGTGGAGCACGAGACAGAAAATACTCACTCTGATCGGCTTGTCGAATGGTAGTGGGGAGGACCTTCCAGCCAGCGAGGGGAGAGGGTTCTACGCCATCTGATTTCAAGGTAGGCAGTGGATGAGTGAGAATGCGGCAGTTAACCGGATTGTGATGGCTAACTGAAAACCTTTGGGAGTTTAGAGCAATTATGAGAGGGATCCCATGGGTGAAAATGAGATCTTAAATGCTGTTTTTCTCGTAGGAGAGCGGATATGCCGTACCCACCCTCCTACGGTAATACTTGTTACAAATGGTAAAAGGTTAGCGGGTGCAGATGAAGGTGGCTAAGCTACCTTAGACAGGTTAAAGTCACCACCAATAACCTTTATACTTGAGGGCAGTAAGGATAGATATTCAAATGCATCAATTTGGTGTGGAAGTCCGGAGAAATTTTCGCTTGGCGGACGGTAAACACATCCAACATGAGGTTAAAAGCCAGGAATGTGGACAGTCAGCCAAAGTGAATCGGGAATACAGTCGAGTAGAGGGTGGTGAAGTGCTGTTGTATTAAAGGTCTGCTTGACAATTGCCAAACAACCTTCATCGCGTCCAGTCTCCCTATTTACTCGGAAGACATTGTAACCCACAAGAGAAATCTGGTCCGTTGGAGTGTAACCGGTTAACCAGGTTTCCGTAATCAAGAATGTATCATAATTAGAACTACTGGCCAGATATCGTAAGAGCCAAATTTTGCTTGTGATGGATCGGCTATTAAAAGGACCCTAAGAGATACTGTTATTGGTGTTTAGGTTTGGAGGATTCGGTTGGTCAAGTAGGTTGTGTAGGGGGGAATAGTCTAGATTTGTGGTCTGACTAGAAGGTCCATATGCGGGTGGCAAATCAGCCCCGTTAGTTGGAGGGTTTGGTCTGTAAGCCGTTTCGTAGTACGGTGCGCTGTTGGAAAAGAAGGGCTGGTGAGGCTATGTTGTCGGGCGGTGCTAGGATCCGAAGTAGATGAACCCTCTCAGAAAAGCGGGATGACTGATGTATCTGAGTTAATTACATTTCCATTTGTCCACGGAAGGCTGAAGATGCGAGACTGCATAGCATTATAGTCCGTTAACAGCCCCGGTTTGGGATACAAATCTTCATGCGAAGTTAGTGTTATTGAATGGGCAACAGGCAACTCTGACATGTGGTGTTGTCAGAGGTAGGGCACGGGGGGTGCTGAAATGTGCACAGGGAAACAATGGCTATAATTTTACGCCCCATTACCATGAAGATTTAGAGATTTTGTCCATTGGGGGGAGGGTCTAAGGAATGGCGGGGGCATGCCAAACATTTTCTGAGGATGGTTTGGTGTTAGTGGATTCGATAGGGCCTCAAATGTGAAAGGGGCTTGTAGACTCACAAGGGTTACAGATTTGTTAGTCAGCGGGAGCTGAGGCGAAGTGCCTGTGTTGGGGCTGTTGGGCCTGATGCCCGCCCGAACTCCACAGCTGGCATCTGAATAAGGAAGACTGTGAAATGGGGTGACGACCTGGTAGTTGACTTGGGGGAGGAGTGGCTGCTTTTGGTAGTGGCTATGGGGGTTAGTTGGTTGCACGCCTGTTGAGCAGAGCTTACCGGGCTTGGTCACCATAGTTCCAGGTACACGCTGTGGCAGTAATGTCTCAGTCATACCATGAAGCCTCCAGGTGGACGTACTAGGCCGTAGAGATGATGTCACTGGTAGATCAGTTGTCTTGTGCGCAAAACTCGTGAGTACAGGACTCCAGTATTCGCAAAAGGTGGCTGACTCCACTGAAGTCATCTTTTCGGCGAAAGTGTTTCGCGTTGCCTCCCTGTTCCAGCAGCTTGTCGAGGGCAGTAAATACAATGCATAGTTGCAATTTTGCCGAATCTATCTCTGTTTCAGCACCAAACTGCTTGCAGATAACTTATAGCATAGGTGAAAGCCGCGCAGGGATGGTTCGAAAATTTCACCGTGCAACACTTCCTAGATGAATTGCCGCAGATCCTAAGCTTTGCCCGTTGTCCAATGACCACCTTTCTAAACCGCTGGCATTAAAAGACTCAGGGAGATTTCACGAATAGAATCATGGATCCCTTACCCTTATCGGGTAAGCCCTTTCCCAGTTCATCGAAAATGTCGGCAGCAGAAAGCCAGCAAATCTCTTCCGTGAGTCCCTGCCATTTTTTCAGTGAATTATTTTCCGTGTCGCTGGCGAAGTTCAAATAACAGAATAAATACAGATTCGGGAATATTCAGGATTCAGCCTTGGGCCTGCTTAGCACCCCAAGCCCCATTTGCCGTAAGAACCTCACCTACAAGTGGAGTAAAGATATAAGGGGTCACCTTCAATGACAAAAACTGAGAAGTAAAAGTCAAAAGATAAAGAAACACGTTGTTTTCCCCCGTATTCCATAGGACACAAAGAAAACGTTACATAATGAGCTCCATGAACAATTTCAAACTACGTGATCTGCTGGCAATTCTCCCCTCTGACCTTCCATGTACCCATTTCTCTCTTTCATTGTTCGCCAATACAACTGCAACGCCTTCGCACCACAGTCAGCTTTTCTTCTCAATCATCTTTTCCCGCTGATGGTTTTCTCTACTTTGATAACTCAGCACCTATGCCCGCCCCGCCTTTCCCAGAAGTTTTCATCATGACCATCGTGCCGACTCATAACATGCGTCCATTTTTGTTGCTCCTCTCTTTTTCGGCAGTTGTGCACGACGCACCCGCTTTGATGAAATTATCAGATCTACTCTTACCTGCTTTCTTTGATCACTTCCCTTGTCATTCATCCTTCATGAACCAATCACCATAGCCGATATCATCCCTCTGCCTCTTATGTTGTTTCCTCTCTCGATCCACCACGTTCCACTTGTCGTAAAGGAAACCATATACCACAATTTTCCCAAGTAGTTTGTACTGCCTGATTTAACTCTACCTGACTCTCCTGATTGCTGCTATTCTCACGTGCCATCACTCCGCCGTTCTACGCTCCAGCTTCTCTTCTGCCTTGATATAGGGCGTTTCATTTTTTACATGGAGCACATTCCCGCTTTACCTGTCACTGAATATTTATAGCTGTGTAGTGATGCTTCACCGCTGTCTAATACTTTCCCATACATATATATCTATTATTTCTTCATTTTCCATCATCAACATAACTGCTCCAACTAGATTTTGCTCCCTCTCACTTATAACTTCCGTCTTTCAGCGGTCTCCGCCTAGATCGGTGCGCTCCCACCAGTTGACCTTGACTTTCAAATCTGCGGAGCATCCAACTGTATCCCCCCATGGGTTCAGTAAAAAGGCCTCCAATATTCCTCGGTGTGCATGTATTTATCTCACATTTGTCTTGCTTGAGTCTACTTATCCTACTTTAGTCATAAATTCTTCTATATTACCATGAACTGCCTGTTCCCACAATCGTCGGAGACATTTTATCATGTATCTGGCATGCATCAGACTTCTCCGGGATAAAACGTTGTTGTTATTCTCTGCCGTAGCAAAATCACCTACGTGTGGCACTTGGATATAAGAGATCGCTCTGAAGGGAAAAAATAGGAGTGGGGAAAACTAAATGATAGTGAAGCAGAGGCTTGTGAGTAGTCAACACATATCAATGAACAGGCTGCAGTGGATAAGATAATATCATAGGTGTCGGGAGTACGTGAAAGGAAGATTGCTGATCTGACGGAACCTAAATGTGAACCAGGAAGGCCATTCAGTCACAGTTCTTTTAGGGGTATGCTGAAATATTTTGAGGCTTAGAGACTGCATGGTATATGGCCTTAATTTGCCAAACACGTTATTGCTGTGATGTGGCGCAGTTTTTACTCTATTATTCCATCAGTTCTAACTAAATAATGGTAGATGCTTCCGTAGGTCCAATACTCTCTGAACGATAAAAAAGGAAAAAATCGAGACAATCCGACTTTTTTGCCGTACCGACCTTGACAGGCCCATATGAAGCGAAGATACAGGATCTCTAAACATGGCTGATGAAAACTGTCCTAGCTATCTTTTGGATAGTCAAAGTAAGCCGACTGTTGGGATCCCGCGTGTCAAGAGTCAGTTCCTCAGGGGAGACGAGCAGTGTATTTTTGTAGCGTGCACCATCGAGGCTGTATGAAAGATAACGTGCCACAAGAGTCAGTTTATGCCCTGTCTGGAGAGTCCGTCGGTTCGAAAAACCAAATGTCCAAAACATCCTTCCTTTCTCGGGAAACTTTTGTTTACCCACTATCTCTTACCTCTGCCTTCTCGGATTCCCATACGGTGAATGCCCCTACCCGACGGGTGAATATGCATTGTACTCTGAACCATTCTGTTCATCATCACCCCTGTTTCCTTCTTTTTCTCCTGTGTCATCGCCTTCATGGGTTTCCTCTTCTCCATTTTCACCTTAGGACTTTCTCAGATGAGCCCTATTTCTTTTCATCCGACGACCTTGACAGTGTATTAGGTATCATTGACTAGCCACTTGCTAGTGCCCCTAATTTTGTCCCGAATTTTTCTCACGGTCCAGTTGGTTGAATCCAGATTGCTTTACCTGGGTTGAGTGGAGGTTGTTGTTTCCCGCCCGATTATAAAAGCTTTTTGCACCTACATCCGCTTTTCCAGTTTTAGTTTGAATGCAGAAGAAGCTTTGATACCTGGGTTCAGTAAACCAGCACAAACGATTAGGACCATGCGAGTACGCCTTCCAAATGGGTAATTCGCTAGGCTTGCTCCTATGCTTGCCGAAGGCATATTTCGAGGCTCAGGCGGAGCGACGAAAGGAGAGCTGCCCTCAAGTTTGCACTTCTTAAGTATCTTCTTCTCCTGTGTGACAGCTCTCCCTGTTTTATCGTAGGACTGACTGTCAAAAGTACCGGCGATGTGACGGCTGAAGTGCCACATCTCTTAAAATTGCTTGAGATAGGAGCCGCGAAGCTGAGGACCACCATCCGAAATCACTCGACTTGGAATTCCGTGTCATGCGGAATTGACCCATATTTCGTGGATAATTTCTGCAAATGGCTCTGTTCTCAGAAGGTCGACTTGAAAGAAAGTACTGTAGCAATCGACGGTCTTCGGTGACTGTCCTTCCAATAGTAAAGGATACCCAAAGCCACAAAATTTCAAGGACGGGTCGGGTATTGGGCGCTTTTCCGTCGCCTCTGCTGCTTGTCGTTGATGAAACTGTCTGCGTGGTTGGCAGTTCACTACCATTTTTTCCAAATGTTTTGCTATTCCTGGTCAGCAGTATACTTCTCTGGCTCGAGTGATGCATCGATCGATACCTGCCTGTAAACGGAAGCAGAGCTTCTTTCCAAGAAGCTGCACCATCATACGCTCACCTCGAAGAATTAGCTCATCCTCTTTTGTTATCTTATCACGAATTTTGAAATAATTTAAAATTTCTGCCAAACGGATTCTTTCAGCCCACGGCCAACCTGGGATGTTAACTTCCGTTAGGGATTGCAGACAAAGATCCTGAACCCTGGCTTTCTGGGTTTGGGATAATTCAGATTCCCTTACCTCCAATTCAATGATCACCTTTTTGTTCCCACTTCCGTCTTCCGTAATCGGTGGTGGCAGTCATGAGGAAGCTTCAGTGACGAACAACCTTTTCTTTTGCTGATAACCTAGTTCGTAGTTACACATATGAAGACTTTTCACCATCGGTTAAAGCCTTCTTAGCGCCCGATTAAGTGACCTATCCAGGATGATGATCAACGGCCCAGGATCTGAGAATACCTGCGTAAATCACCCGAAAGCGTAATCACTGAGCTGCCCTGGAGCCAACACGATTATGGATGGTTCTTTTCCGAATTATGCGTATTTCTTTTCACAAGTTGTTAAGGTCCCACCAAGACAATCAGGCGGGCTCCCATTTTGCTAGAGAATAGCTCTAAACCATATTTATTGTTGACATACCGTATGCATAAATTGAAGGTATGATTTTACTATGCCAGGACTGAGAGCCTCACGATAAGCTGCTTCAGGAGATCGAAAGCTAATTGCTGTCCATCTGTTCTTTTTCAAGTGCCTCCCTCCCGTGTTAATCTGCGGATCGATCTTGCCACTCCCGCTAACTCTGGCAAGAACCTGCTCAGATATTTGATCACTTGGTAAGACATTGGAACACTTTCACATCCTTTGGAGGGAAGCGGGTTGGTCCCTTTCCCTGTGATAAAGAGGCCGCTAAACTGACTACTTTTTGACAAAAAGCCAACTTGTCTTTTTTCGGTTTGACTGAATCAAGGATACATCAGAACAGAAAAGGATCGAACCTTCTGTTGTGCTTCCGGGCAAACTTTCCGAAAATTAGGGTACCATCAGCCGCGCACAGTACTCCGGGTAAACTGTCCACTGCCTAGAGGATCCTCTTCTGAAACATTTTGCTAGATACCTTCAGGCCGAGGGGCGGTCTCTTCCAAGGGCGGCGGCTGTACTGTGTGCCAAAATTGGCCAAAATGCTCTACACGACAAGACTCTGAAGCAAAATCAACCTTCGCAAAGCAACGCGTGTTTAGTAACTCGGCGATATTATCGTCATAAAGGTTTTTTGAAAAGTTCCCCCGTGTGAGTGTCTTGTTTGGTAGTTTAGGGCCAATTCAAATGCGAAGTCCCCCGGATGTATTCGGCCCAATCACAGCTTGGCTCACCCAGTCTGTCACTTCATCAGCTTCAAAAGGCAGGTCCTTTGATATGAGAATGTCAAACTTGAACTGAAGCTTTCATCTCGTCGCTTACAGACTGTGCCACAGGTTCTACGGAGTCATCCACATTTCATATCTCCACTGCCGGAGGCCTCCGCAATTTCTCATCAAAATAAGAGGCATATTTTCCCAAGCAATGTTGAACATTACCAGACACAAGTCGAAGGGATGAATCATAGTGAAGTGGCGCTGCGCCCTCTTTCCGATAGATTCACATTTGAGGATGGAATCGTAGACCTCATATACAACAACGAAGTTTACGAATGGTGAGTGTTCTTCCTCGGGGTTGGGGACTCTCCGTGTCGCATCACCCCTCGGATAAGCCCTGTCACCGTTCCGCATAACGAGTTCCTCCTGCTTTGATATCGGAGCAGTGTTAAGCAGGGCGTCCATATGCACAATTTTTACCTACGCTCTAGTGTCTAACTGAAAATCCACCTTCTCTCTGTTCAACACTACCTTGAAAAAGAGGCCCTCTAGCATTGCCCGCCATCGCACGCTTCTTGCTCTGTCAGTGTTATGATGACTTTGCTCTTTGTCCACTGTTTTCTTGGGGAAACATTGATGCAGAAAGGGTGTGCTCCTAGCAGCTATCACATTTTCCCTCCTGAGAGAGTACTGTCTCTTCCCGCGAAGTGAAGTCTGCATGAAAACTGATATTCATCCTCGGCACCAAGTGTGTCTCCAACGTCATTTTTGCAGACCACAAGATTCTGAACCCTTCAGAGCCTCCATGCTTTTTTCGGCTGCTTCCTCGCCTCAGCGGATGTTAAAGCACTGTTTGAGTGATAATTTTGGAATCTTCCGAAACATTTTTGTCACTGTTGGGTAGAGTAATCCAATCACTGTCCGATCCTGCGCGATAATTTCTTCTAGGCAGGTCCAAAAACTATGATCGAGCTAGTGTTCCTAATGACAACACAGGATTCAAATGATTATCCAGGATTCTGTGTTCTTTGGCTAATGACAAAGCGCTCATGTTTCGCTGCAATCAATAAGACAGTCCCGCTCGGGTTTTGGCATAACCATCACCCCATCGCCCCTGTCCGCATCGGAATCATATAAATAGCAAATGATGAGGGGAGATGCCGCCGGTCCAAAGCCATGACGAAAACGTGAAAGCTGGATAGTCCCTGGTTCCCATTCCACGGCCGACAGTGTTTGGTATTCTTCACACTGCTTTCACCGCAGCCTTCCCCCATCATGGAATTGACCCGTGTCTTCCACCACCGAGTGCTCTTGTGGGTGTAACTGCAGGCGATTGTGAGATCCTGTCTTCCGTCTTGATACCTTTATATCACCTCCGCTGCCACCATGTCGAAAGTCAGTTTTTCGAGAAAAGCACGCAGTATAATATTGCAGCGCGTAACCATAAAATCTTGATTATTGTCATCCGTTCGGGGATTTATAAAGCCTCCTGTTCCAATCAGGTTGCTTGATCTAGAATTTGCCAAAAAGAGGCCACTTTCTATCCATTCAAGTGACTATCTTGATGTGGTAACACAAAAACATATCTGACACAGAGGGGTTGGTAATAACCAATAATGCGGTGGAACACACAATTATTTTTACAAATGGATATATTCTCCGGTTGGAAGCTGCCGCACACATACGCCCGGTCGACCGGACTTGAACCCAGTTGCTGGCAATGAAGAAGCTTCAGCCACGACGGACTGTGAACATATGTGGGCCAATGATAGATGAGTCACGCCTGGCTGAAAAAGATCTCATTTCATATTTGCGATTGGAATCCTTCCTGCCCGAGATAACTAAAACTGAACGAATTTGGATTAAGGAAGAAAATGTTTTCTGCTCTGTAGCCGCTCATGAAAACATAGCGGTTGGTTGGCTTCGATTGGGCGGCAGATTGACAAGCGCTCACTTGAGTTTTGACACGAAACCCCAGATTTCGCCCACTGCCACCTATGTTACCCATCTTTCCATTTATTTTATAAAATGACGGAAGGCCTAGGAGCTGTAAATTAGTTATGATATTTTATACATTAATGGTTTGTATTGTAACAGAGGGGATATGATAAACAGTGTATTTGAGTTGTATCTACTACCATCGATAAACTGCTGGAACGGGGAGGCAATAAAGGACATCTTTACTAGAAAATTGCTTTCAGGTGAATCAGCGGCCGTTTGCAAAGGCTGGGGTCAGCTACTCTGGACCCTCTTTTATAAGCTTTATTAAGAGAAGCACAAAAGATATGAGTGCATCACGAGCTGCATGAAGTCTAGTGTGATACAAGTAAAAGTTGCGCATTCTACGACAGCGGCATCCCTTTCTAAATTCCTGCAAGGGCTTGCTAAACCGAAAGGTGGGTCTTCTCATAAGCTATTTCACATTAAGCCTCGAAATTCGGGGCACAGTACGAGTTTCTGCTCTAGATGAATAAGCTTGAGGAGGGTTAAAAGAGATCTATAATGTCAGATCAAGTTGACCGGTGAAAATGCTATCCACCCTACTCTAGTTTTTTTGGAAGTATTTAGGAAATGTTGACAGGATAGTTGAAAAAGATAATAATGCCACTCCGTGAACAACAAGAGCAAGACGATTAGCCAGCCAACACCAAGCTGACCGAACGGGAAAGGATTTCGACAACCCAAACATGGCACCAGTCTCCTTCGAGAATGTTGACGGGGTATCGCTTGCTTCAGGTGACTTAATAAGGCTGGGGCCCAAAAACCGTCTCCAGGTGCTACGTCGTTTGCAATGGAGGAGCTCGCACGGTTTCGGACAAGCAACTTGGTAGACTGGGGTATTTAGGAGACGCTGAGAGAGAGAGAATATCCGCAGACACTGCTATCACGATATGGGTGCATATTCGAAGAGATAACAGTTTAGTTCGGTCCGGTCTATTCAGCCACCAGCTTGGCGCTTCATTGCTCTGATTTGGGTGGCTACCTCGTAACACCATCCAGCTGAAGGTTGAATTAATAGAAAAATGAAAAAAGAAGCTGAGAACAAGGTAAGGAGCGCCAACCGCGAAGGCAGAAAAAGCCAACATGCAACTACGCTACAGACGGCAACATCTAGCTACGCCAACTAATGTCATAATAATTTGCCCTATGTGTCCTGTGAAGTCAAACCAGGAAGTCCGGTACGGCCTGTGTGGCAAGTTTACTGGCCGCAGCTTCGGTACCTACCCAAAATGCCATGGATTTACGAACCTAAGCCACCTTTCAGCCTCTACCTACCCCGGGGAACAGGGTACGCCGAGAAAGTCCATTGGTGAGCAAGCACAATATGTCCAATCCTCCTCATCCTGTTTAGATTCAACACATGATCCATAGACTAATTTCTGGTTCCAAACACGTAAATCTAACCCCGGCACTGCTGATCAGGTGTTCCTACCAAACCCGGACAGTGCTACGAAGAATTTCACACCCAAACACTGACAGTCTTATCCAATCTTCTGACCCAATTTCAATAGGTCTGGGGTGTGCAAAAGAACAGACCCAATCGTCGGATTGTACATTTCATTCTTGGTAGATAGCCGGATACCTTGACAGCACTAAACATGACGGCTGTTTGCCGGAACCGAACGGACTTTCTGTGTACGCAACCGCTCTTAGTCCGATATTTGTCCGCCTGGCGGGATATAGTTGCTCAGACAACAAAACCTATCTACCTCCGCTAGAGGGTCCGTCACCAACACAAAAAGCCCTTTTAGAGCCAACCTGGTCCCGCAGCAGTTTTCTAAAAACAAAGATGCAAAACGTATCTCATTCAGTGCTACACAGTCGTCCAGGATACCTCAGGAAGTCTGCATTTTACCTGGATCTCCGTTGGGAAGAACAATATCGTCCACTTTTTTCAAGCAAGAAATCTTACTGCTCGAGCGGAGGTAGAAGCTGATATTCTCACGGAAGAATTGAAAAATAACAATAAACTACTCTGGTCCACCCTTCAATGACGGACGACATCAAAGGGTATTGCGGCCGACTGAATCAAACGTCACTTCCGGATCAGGGAAGACGAAGACTGTGGGCCTACTGAGGGTGATTCTGTGTTCCAAGATTCGTCAGAGAGTAAAGACGTGATGGATAGTAAAACCGGCCAGGTCCGTAATAGGCCCGATGCTCACACGTGCACATTTTCTGGCACCAGATAATTGATGGAAAGCATGCCCGGTGAGCAGTTTGGATGCAATGTTTGCTAAGCCCATTCCTCTCCAGTTTTCACAAAGGCACCTGTTACCTTCCTTGTAAATCGGCACAATCACCGATTCACTCCATTCCCCGGGACTCCGCTCACTTTCCCAGAATACTCAGAGGAGTACGGGTAATTCCAGAACAAAAGCCTCGCATCCATCCCTGACAAAATGGTGGAGGCAACCCATTCGATCCAGAAGCTTGACATCCTTTCAGGTAAACCATCTGCATCATTATCTCCATTTCTGCTGGAGGGGTGAATCCATCAACGTAGGTTCCCTTGCAAGGGTATCGGGAAGGTCTATTAAACAGCCAAGCCAACTTAACTGTTCCCTAAATTGCCACCTGCAACGGTCCAGACGACATCCCTGACAGCGAACTAGTGAGCTCTGGGATTCCTCGATTAGCTCACTTGCTTCGGGCTTCATTGGAACGGTACCTTCACTGAAACTGTAAAGGTTGCGAGTATTGTCAAAAGAAGCAGCCTTTTTCTTTTCCCTGCATTTCACAACCACCATTGCTCAAGGACATTTCTCAAGCCCCTGGCCAGTAGGCATCTCAGGGATCTAAGATCCTTATTCAATACAGCATACGGAGGGATGGATTTCCGAGCATCTGACAGAGCAACCAATGTCGAGGTTATCCACCTTCTCCGAGGCAATCTCGAACTAGAGTACTGTAAGGCCTCGAGGCGGCATGCAAGGCTTCCCTGATCCGTTGCCAGCAATAATCTGGGTCTCGGACAAGCGGCTGCACCCATAGCCGTGTAGAAGGCCGCGAGAATAAAAGGCCGCTGGCTATTGTCTAGGAGAAACTGCGCGCGACGGGCAGTATTCGCTTTGGTCCTACACGGAAGAGACGGAAACAGAAGCCAACATGTTTCAGAGCAAACTCAGAGTCCAAAGGTGTAGACCAAGATGAATGACAATTTTCAACTTATCCACGCCAGGGATGACCAATCACAATGAGCCCAACTATGTGAAGACGAAGTAGGACGACAGGTGGGGCCATGCCGCCCCTGTTAACAGAAGTTCGTACCTGCTATAAACAATCAATGGTCAGGGTTAAGCTGAATGATTTGACCGCCGCTTCCGGTACGGTTGGCCGTGATAGCAAATGGGCCCCTGGTATAACCCTCGGAATCACCCAAACGTCCCACTTGGTAATTGAAACCTCCGGCAATGACCAACACAAACTGACCTCAGGCCTCGAAGCAGGTGAAATAAATTGTGGTGTAATTCTTCTATGGCCTCGGGAGAATTGCATTTGGTGGAGGCATACAAAAGCGAGCGAGCATGGGCGATTCAATCTGCCTTGGTTGACATGTACAGAACGGTACAAAGAAAATGCACAAAAATAGCTGCTGAATGGAATCCAGTCTAGCGACGCGCTTAGCTCTCATGCTCATTGCGATTCCAGTGCCATCCTGAAATCAAGCACCAGAAACCAGATAACCCGACACCCGAAGAGTAGAAGCGAGAGACTAAGGCTGTGTCTGTGGTGCGAAGGGTAATCACAAAGGTGGAATCCTTTATAATATCCCCGGAGATAGCCTCTATCTCTCCTGAAAAGGTCGAGCTTTGTTTGCGAGAGCTGCCAGCTGCCCTATCTGACGGCGTGCGGAAGTCTAAGGCAGCCAGCTGAAGTGAACCTTTAGGCTTGAGAAGTGCGTTCGATCTACATCGAACTCCTGAACCACTTCTTCCATCACAGCCGCAATTGCCGGCCCCAAAATAAAAGCGGAAAAATCGGTAAGGCCTTTTACAGGAAAGGCACTGGAAGCGTCTGGGCAAGATGTACTTCGCAGCTGCACACACCGCGGAATTTTTTTCCTTCGGAACCCTTACTGGAGCCTCTGAATCATGAGCCTTGCCTATAGGGCAGAGGGGCCTTAACCCGATAGGAGAATATGACAAAAGAACCTGTTGAGGAAATTCTGGTACTTAATGTGGTACTTGAGTTTTGTACGTATTCTCTTTTGTCTTTGCTTGTGTTTTGTTGTCGATCCCCTTCCGGAATCAGTCCTTAGTCTCATGCCCCCAATGGAGCAAGCAGAACCTGGGCGGGGCAGCATTCTTCGGACCGGGGCCTGACCCGCTTGGCGGGCGATAGCTGCCCAATGAATTTGGATAACTTCTGCCCCCGTCGACAGAAACCCCAGGTACTCTATTCCAAAGTTCATCTGGTGGATGTTTTTAGAAGGGCGAAATGTGCCCGAATTCATTCACTGCACTGTTCCGCCCAAGGGCATAGCTGTTGAAACTAGATTTTGCCCAACAAATGGTCCTGAAACTGGACTTCGCGTGACGTTTACCAATCGACTTGTCGGGCATGGCTGGATTGCCGGCCTAAGGAAGCCATCCCGCATAGCTGTTCGGGCCGTAGAGGCTAGCCAACCACCACTCCACTCCAATGTACGGTCTCCAAGTGGTGCAGAGAGCCTTCAGTACTGGTGGCGTACTGCTAACGAAAGTGCCCATCCATATAAACACTGTCACTTGGGTGTTACTAAGGAAGGTATTGTCAGCCCAGATGGACTCGAAAGAGCCGTAAAGTTTAATTCATCCAAGGGGATGTTTACCCGTGATGCAGGTATCATCAGGCTTCTTGTGGGCAGGAATAAACCACAAGAGACCAGGAACTTGGTAACCCTTCACACACCATGACCTTCGGCAAAATGCTTCATCCTCACATGCCAGTGTATAAGGACAGTTCTGTACACAGTATACGTACACACACCCACAGCGGTTATTGTGCTCCCTTCTATATTACTTGAACTTTTGGCTCAAAATCTCTTGGGTTTCCAAGCAATGTGTGACAATAATGAGAACGACTTCTCAGCCTGCATTTTGCCAGGCTAACGCACATAACCGCTCGCTAGCAAATACACAAACCTGAACGTCTTTTTCAACATTTCCGGTATATTCTGGAACCCCGCACACTTTTGCTTATTGCGATCGTGAACTTGCACTCAATCTTACGAATAGCGATGACTATGAACGGCCGGTGAGGGAAGAAAAGCAGATAGCTGCGAAAATACAATTCCTTGGATTTACCACTGAATTGCTCGTGATTGTTTCTGGGGCACATTCTAGCTGATCCAAGCTCCCACGATTCACTGGGAAACGCTTTGACAGCAGGGCATAATTAAGTTGGAAAAACAAGGAGGTGAATCCTAACCCGTCATTAATGTAGGGCTCGGAAGGGTTTCGATGAACTATATAAATCGAGTGGGGCAAACTCCTCGGAGAAAGCTATATTACTCCGGACTTGTGAAAACATTGGATTATATACGTATGGCTTACATTTTTTTCTTTTCTATATACTCGCTCTTCAACCCCCGGTAGTTCCCATCATGAATGCTTACATTTTGCTGCCTACTGCTCTAGAATTGCAAGCTTTACCTGCTTGTTTTACCACACCCTAATTTCGGCCCCGGATCGGGGTCCTTTCGATAACCTTCTTGAGAATAACCTGTTTAAGATAGTTCGTTCCATAATCTGGTATAGCAATAACTACGAACTAATCGATTTAAGGCTGAGAACTTGCTTTCGTCCAAGCGCCTTTCACAAAAGTTCTACTGTCATACGCGTTCTGACAAAGGAAGAAGATACCCATTATCCTGGTCTCCCAGGACATTGAGTTCACAGGCGAAAAAATTGGGCTTTCAAACAGCTCTACAGCACATTATATACAAGACGAGGTATTGAAGAGCCATGTGGTGACGAAAAATAGGGCTTCTTCCAGGAGGTTGTGTTTGAGGGTACTCCTGATTTAAAATGGTCGGCTAATTCGGTTACATTGGCCAAGAAACGGTTCTTCTCGTACAAAGATGCCCGCAGCCACCAGGGTGATTCGGAGTATTTGATGACTAAAGTAAAAGAGTCCTATGGCTTTGTGATGACGTAAACTTGGGCGAAGCTAGAGAAGGTCAATACGTTGTTCTACGGATGGGCCACATTTATTTAAGATAGGAAATACAGAGGACAAGTAAGCCGGGCTGCACTGCAGAGATGGGCCGATCCGAGCCTTTGAAGGGCCACTTTTGAAGTGGATATGAATAACGTGTAAGCTAAATTCTGATTCAGTACATCCAAAAGCTAGATAGTCGACACAAAATGTATCTACAAAGAGCCTCAGGCGATAGCTAAGGAGGGTTTCAAATCTCAACAGGAGTTGCTAGCTGCGACTGCACAGACAATAGTCCGTATTAGTGCGGGGTTTCATCTTGCCGAAGGTTTACGGGGTAAACGAGGAAGGCAGGAGAAATTAGCGGGAAACAGATTTCTTTAGTGATTTCAGCTCCAAGCACTAACCCATAACTTGACATCAACTATTGGGCACAGAGGCTAGCAAAGCCGGTCCCTGCTGGACCCATTCATGAGCCGGCATCGAAGGAAAGTCGGGGGAACTAACATGGAAGAATCACTTGGGGAGATTGGCCACGAAGTCCTGAAGACTGAGGTGTGTCTACCAAAAATGATTGATAATAGCGCTTCGGCGAAAATAGAACAAAATAAGTAAAGTGGAAGGGGCGAAGACAGACGCCGAGCCACGCCAAGCCTTCATTGGAACGTGGCTGAGAGACCTCCAAAGAGGAGCCACTGCGGCTTTCAGTGTAATGAGGACCTCGTAAGTTTGTTAACAGCAGTGATCAATCGACAGTAAATATCGGAAATCCTAAAGCCATGGTAATCGGCAGACAAAGATGGGTAGCATACAAATTTCACAAGTCCCAAGAAACACGGAACAATCATAAGCTGGCCAGGAATAGAGTCCAAGCAGTCCAAAGGGTAGAAGAATATTCCTTCGAGCGCAGATCAGCTGCACCTGTTGGAGCCAACAGCAAGAGGTTTCCCGCTTGCGTACGATTTTGAAGCATATGGGCGACAGGGTTACAACCTCACAAATACAAAAGGGTTCTGGCTCCACTCGAGAAAGATAAGGTAAACACTACTTGGCACTTTCAAGAGAGCATATCGGGCAGTGAAAAATGTGGTGGAACGGAGGAACCACAAGGACTCCTAATACCAGAACCAGTGGAAGAGTAAGAGTTGTAAGCGAACTGCCAGTTACCGAAAGAAAATTCATTCGGCCTATGGCTAGAAACACAAATGCTCCGAAGATTCCACTGCAAAAAAGGCCAGCAAGGGGGAAATGTTCGCAGAGGAGTTGGAGAGGGCAGCCTTAGCGGGGAATACACAAAGCCGGATCCCAGCACGAGGTCAAAAAACAAGTCCAGTTAGTTTCATTTCAGTATTGTCCAAATGCTCGCGGCGAAATTTATGAAAGCAAATTTCTGGCAGCCCCTCGATTTTACCTTGTGTCGGATAAGCAGCACGGGTTTCGTAGCAGGACGATCTTTTCTGAAGAATTTACTGCCGTTTCTTGAAAAGTCAAATGGGCGGCAGAGTGAAGGACAGCCAACTGAGGTTTGGTACCTGGACTTTATCGAAGTGCTAGATTTGTCTAAGAAAGCGTTTCCAAAATTTTAAACTGCTGTCTGTGGGGATTGCTGGGAAGGCGGAGGATTGAATAAATGGCTTTCCAGCAGGGAGAGAATTTGCCGTCAAGCGAGGTGCTGACGCGTCTTCGCAAAAAAAAGGTAGAAAGTGGGGTGCCATGAGTTAAAGAATCGGCCCTCGACTGAAGCCCATATTTTTACAGGATTTTGGCATCAACTTAGCAGCCTTAATTTACGTTTTTCAAAGGCTTTAGTATGGCTGGAACAGATAAGTTGGAAGACACGTTGGCCGTCAAAAACCGATCGCACAAACCGTAATCAAGGGGAAAGTAAGGAAGTGGCCGTAGATAAAGGTGTGAGTGGAACTAACAACCCAATCAGTGCAGATGCATCGTGTGATGACGGTCGAAACTGAGGGGAGCAGTAAAAAGTGGACGAACACTATACAGCATGAAGATGCTGACGGTAGAAGCGACTAGGACGCGCAGACAGAATGTAGTTACAAAGTGGTCGGAGTAGTGTGGAGCACCAGCGGAGAAAGGTAACCGGGGAGTGAAGCAAACTGCGGTTCAAAGATGCAGCATTTTTAACGGCCAATAAAGTAAGGGATAAATAAGTCATTGGAGGGTCCGAGCGATCAAGCAAAGGCAGATCACATAGTTTGGAACTGTGCGTGAAGTTCATGGCCTAAAGTTGTCTTCACTTTAGGTGGAGCCAGGAGAGGCCAAACAATCTAGAAAGCACGCAAAAGCAATCCGCAGCGGGCAATACACAAGACATGAGATGAGAGAACAGGTAAGAGATGACCAACTGTATGGTTTTGCTACAAGTGAAACACGATTAAGGACTGGAAAAGGAGCACTATGACGAGTAAACCGGTGATGAAACAATAGGCACGAGTAATATGTGCGCAGAGAACTTGGGAAAAAGGAACTGGAGAACTGCGTGCCTGCGGGCAATCAAACAAGTGGATTGAGCCAAACGATGCCAGTCGAGGCACTGTCTGTCGAGAAGACTCAGGGAAGATTTGAGAAGTCCAGGAGGGAAAACATGATGGTGATGAATGTATAACGGGTGTGGCTGTAAAAGATGCAGAGTTGGAAACTGCAAGTTCTGACTTGAGAATTGGTCACGGGTACAGTTGAGGCTGGTGCTTACCGGCGTGAGGCATGGGAAGGGAGAACGAGAAATCATGTAATAGGACGGTAGGTAGGGGGGTATTAGAATGCGATCAAAGAGCTGTATGAGTGCGGGACGGTAGCAAAAAAATAGAGGTTTGGAGTGCACGGCGGAAACATGCTTGAAAAAAAAAAGTTGGAGGACTTGGGCAGAGTCAGGTGGAGACGGGGATACCGATATCGAGCCGAGAGAGCTGTCTTGCTGGGGGATGGTGGGAGCAAAACAAAATGTGTAGGTATGCATACGGTAGCAGGACGACGTAAATGGGAAGTGATGAGATTGGGGACAAGAACAACAGGTGAGAATACCGTGGCAGAACAAGAGTGGTGGAAGCACGCGGTCAGCTGCCGACGGTATGGGAAGAAGCAGAGCGAGCGGAGCTGGAGAGTGCTATCCGCAATCTTTGGGTATTTTGCGTGCCGTGAGGCGCCTCTTTTCTGAATTAAGCACTGAGCAGCCTTCGACAGCACCTTTAGCGCTCTCACGACAGTAATGCAATAAATGCAAAAATGTTTGCCCAGGATCGACAACTTGCACTTACTGAAATTTCCGAGTTGCTTCATAAGTTTACAGTACCGCTCGAGCTGCCCGTCGGACTGGGGTCAGCCCTGATTTCAGTGGGTCAAATGCTGAAATACCGACAGTTTCACACAGTCTTAGGGGTATATGTCCACCGATTGCGTCGCCATTTTAAAACCGATATCGTGAACTACGGGATTTTCCTGCTGGCTCGCTGAGATGAGTTTCTTGTTTAAATAGCTTTGTTTCTCTTATGGCTAACCGCATTTCGTTCTCTAATTTTTTCCCTTTCGTTCTACAGACATTTACATCATCCAACTCATCGTGGCTAGAAATACTTGACCTGGCACTTACAGAACTGGTGGACTCAGCAGTACCTAGAGAATCAAAACTCTTAAACCATCCCCGGAGACAAGTCGAGTTGATTTCTGGTTCTTTAATGGATTCTTGTTCCCTCTTCCGGGCAATAACAATAAATTTTCTTGTCAACATTTCGCTCGAATATTCACGTCAGATCAGGTCACATGATAAAAAGGCCTGGGCCAAACTTGCATCCGGTTACTTGCACCCGAGGCTGCAGTTGTCCTCAAGCGTTCCAACGGAAAAATGAGGCAAAGAATTCGTTCCAGTGGTCACAACAATGCGGCAGGTTTCTAGTTGTCTGGCCATCCATTTCCTTTTCCTCATAACAAGAGAACCCCGGAAAGAGTACAACCAACCTTAGACCCCACTTAACTAAGAGACATGGTAGCACGACGAGCTGTCTCCGTCGAAGGTGAGACCTTGACGCTCATATTCTTTGGCTCTCTCTAAACTGCCGTGGTGATGCCTGCGTGGATTATATTGAAGGCTCTCTGTCTTACTCCTGCATGTACAAACACAAATGAGAGTGTAGTATCACATTTAAAGGACAAGAAAAAAGTAAAGATTATTAATTATAGTCAACAATAAAATAGCAACACTTTGAAAGAGAAAACCGGGGAGAGAAGTTCGACGACTCGGAAATGGGTTAGCAACAGCAGCGATGGTAGCTTCTGAGAGAGTGAAACTATGCCAACTTAAGATGTCAGGTACAGGACACTTCGCCCTACTACGACTCCACCCATAACGCGACACAACCCAATCTCTGCCACATACCTAGTTTGATTCCAAAACACACTGAGTACCACTTGTGCCTCCGGTGATTGTGGGTAGTATTTGCCTCGTGTTTTGTGATGTCATGGAGGCAGATCCCCACATGTGTGTGGGAGAAACTGAAGTCTTCCCAAACCCGAGGAGCCCTTTCTAATTTTGGCCGCCTCAAAGAGGTCCCCCGTAACCCCTCCCCCTGTCTCTTCGTTTCAGAGAGTTCAGCTTTAGTCCTCTAAGTCTCTCTTCAAAGGACCCGTTTTGGAGTTCAGCAAACATTCGTGTGGACGTTGCTTGCATACGTTCATGTATTTACCTGGTACTAATAAAACTTGAATCCCAAGCTTGAAAGACACACTTCAGAACCGGCCCTAAGTAGGCTGTGTAGAATGGCAAGGTACCCACGGTTTCCGCTGGGGAGAGGTCCCCACTAGTATTGAAGAGGCATTATGACTCCTCTTTGAGGCTTCCAAACATAGTCTCTGGGGTTTGAAATCCGCAATCATGGACATCCTCGGGTCTATGACAGTATTAGTCCCCTCCAAAACTACCCTGGCATCTCCATCTTCAGGTTCTCACGGGTTGACCTGAGGATTGTCCTCGGTGAGACTCTCTCTCTTGGCCGTGTCAAGTGAGAGCGGACACTCTGCTTCCCAGAGGCTGGCCTCACCGAGGTCGCCCTGCGGGGCACCTTTCCTGGAATCTTCCGCTATCCTGAGGTCGCCTGCTAAAATGAAGTGTAGGCCATCCGGTTCATGAGCTAAGTAGTTTATAAAGAGCAGAAACGGGAGTGGCCCAAGCGCCCACCATTGTGAGACTCCAAGGGCAACCTTACCCATACTGGGCCAGTTATGACACCGTGACGGATTGAAAGTTCCTCATCTGTTAGGCATATTCTTTGCGAATTTCGGACTGCCTTTTCCCACCTTACTCCTACAGAAACCGTTTTGTGGTCGTAACCCTTTTCGTTGATAATATTTTCATGTTCCGTCGGTACCGATCAAGTTTACCGCTGCAGTCAGGATTTATTCTGCATATTTCATTATACAGCGGAAACCACATGCTGTAGGAGAAATCAACCAAGTCCCGTGGATACACCACAGGAAAATCAGGAACATTTCCTGAGGAAAAGATCGAAGCGATGGATGAGAACAAACTTTGTGCTTGTGAACAAGATATTTCTATATGATAAATTTCAGTCCGTTGCTTAAAATTATTGTCATCTGTCTAAATGTGAAATAGAGTGGTTGAGTTCGAAATTACGGAGTGCATCATAACAAAAAATGAGCGAGTAAACGAATAACGAATAAACGGACGGAAAGGAAAACCCATTCCATGGGCATTTTAATCCTCTGGGGCGCCCAAATCTGTCCCTATCGGGGACAGGTAGTGCTTTCCAACGTTCTTTAATGAGATGCCTATAATTCCGATGGCGCAAACTTATCCTATCACAGTGCAGTATAGTTATCGGCCGATCACACGGTCTACCATTTGCCTGACCTCACTTTCCGCTCACGCGGTCGCCACAAGCTCTAATTGCGACACATTTCCTCGGCACACGCCAGGGTACCATCTCTGTACTCAGGCCCTCTGGGAATACACGTGGTTGGCACTCCACGGTCTTTTCTCGTTGACCCCCCCCCCCCCCGACGAGCGCGATCGTAGATGCTGAGGTAGAGTGTCCGTTTCACTTATAATTTTAGGTTCATTTCACGGAGGTGACCTGGCCGGGCCAAGCATAGTGTAGTTTTTACTTCCCTCAGCCGGCCACATGCTAGGCCTAACATTAGTTAGAGTTTTCTTATCGCATATATATATACATTCTGGTTGAACATTTTCATCCACGTACATTTTCTTGGGGGAAGCAAACCGCTTCATCGCTTTTTGATCGTAATTATAGTATCGGTCGGTTCCCATTCCCAATAATTCCGAAATTTTGTAGACCGGGCTTTGCCAACAAGATTTTGGAATCCAAGTCCAGTTCATTTCCATAGCACACCCATTGCATGGTGAAAAGAGAAATTAAACCGAGTATGAACTTCAATGCCGAGCCTCGCACGTAAAAATGCTGGACTTCATACCGGGAGATCCGGAGGTGTTCATCGCCATCCTCAAGCCTTGCTTTTTCACTGGGGGCTCGCGTATCTAAGCAGGAGTTTAGATATAAACTGTTCTCAGCAATCCCAACTAGTATGATCTCACAAGTCCAGGATATCATCATGAAACCCCGAATCACAGCCCGAACGACACATCGGGAAGCTCTGAATGAAAGTATAGCGGAGTCGGAAGAGAAACGAATCCAACACGTTCTATCGCAACTCCAGTTGGGAGGTATGACACCATCTCAGTTGCTACGGAAAATGCTTCCGTCGGTAGGTACGAGGTCCATGAAAGGTGCGATCTTGTGTCAACCACGGATGCTCCAGCGTCTGCCATATGCTCAGGGCATATATGTCGTTCTAAGGGAAGGTCAAATCTTGGATGAGTAAGTTGAGCCCGCAGGCAAAGTACTCGAGCAGGAGCGTGCTTTTGCCCCACAGTCCCAAGCATTCGCCAGCTCCACCTTTGATCCACCAGATCCCGATATTAACCACGCATAGACAAACCCCCGGCGCAAAGCACTCAGAACCAACTGCTGCATTAAAATTTTGTCGGGAGGTCCGCCACCCAATGCATGTGGTCGCACAGCATCAGGCTACCATAAATAGCTTGCTTTCAAGAGGACAAAGCAGTCTCCGTTCTTTACGAAGAGCCCTAAAGGCAAACTTGCAATCCACCGAGAGTTTTTATCACCAACGTTTCGAGTCCCAAGCGCATAAATGCGACCAGCCTCGTACTCACCACACCAGCCTGGGTTATTGCCAGGACAAGAGGTGATAGCGACGACCCCCTTGGGTGCCCTGGTTTCTAGTAGCCTCAGTTAAGTGAAAGACAGGACCAATGGTACGCGTTTTTGTAACCGACAGGGGAGCGCAGATCTGTAGGATACTGGTTTCAAAACGGTCCACTGTCTACCCTGCGGCCCCCACACCGCAAGCCGCCAGCGGCACTCTAATCCCAACATACTGCAGTAACTTTCCTACCCCAGACCTTGGTCAGTGTCTTCTCCCATTGGCTTTCTCGTCGCCCAGGAGCATAGGGCTATTCTAGGCTTGGATGCTTAAGAAATTCACGGTCCAGTAGTCGGTCACTGCAGGCGATAGCCAGTAGGTCGACTCACTCCAAACGTCGTTGTGGATTCCTTAACCCAAGAGCAACCACCAACGATCCTCAATCCAATTACCACTTCCGAACCAGAATTCGGTAGTTTATTCAGCGAACATCCCAATCTTGTCCTCTTAAATAACAACCTGCCTCCAATCACCACGGATTTGGCCCATCACATCGTCACACAAGGGCTCCCGGTCTACTCAAGACCCCAGGTTGGCCCCAGACAAGCTCCGTATAGCCTGCTCTGATTTCCGGCATATGCTGTACCTAAGAATTATCCGGCCTTCCAACAGTTCGTGGGCATCACCCATAAACATAGTCCCGAAGACGTCAACTGACGACTGGAGACCGTGTGTAGACTGTCGCTCACTCAACTGGGTGACTACGCTCGACCAGTATCTTATTCCGCACGTCACGGACCTCATGGCTGGCTTGGCAGGTAAAGTAACTTTCAGCCGAGTAGATTCAGTGCGGGCATATAACCAAAGGCCAGTAACTGAGGCAGATATCGTAACGACTCCCTTCGGTGCTTTCGAATTTCTACGAATGCCTCTTGGACTTAGCAACGCCGCACAACCTTTCCAGCGCTTCATCGATATGGTGCACAGTGGGTTGCATTTTGCTTTTGCTTACCTTGACGATATCATGATTGCCAGCTCGTATAAGACAGAACACCCAGCACATCTACGCACCCTTTGCGACCGCCTGTCTTAAAACGTGGCCGAGGTCAACGAGAATAAGTTTGTTATATGGGTGGATGCCATCTAAATTCTAAGCCACAAGGTTACTTGCACAGTGGTCATACTGTAACAAGGACGACAACACACTGTAGGGTACGTGTATTTCAATGGCCAAACAAGTCAAGCCATGAAACATACAATTTTTTATGTGTGCTATTTTCCAGACTGCGCGGCACCGACGTTGCTACTGCAGCTGCTTCAGTGCTTCGGCTGCTTTCTGGTCGGTCGTCCGTGGCCGATAGCTTGCTCCTCTTGGACGTCATTTTCCCTCGCTTGGTGCGATTGTCTCAGTTGATGGCTCGATCGGCTGCCCCTCACCTGGTTTATATCCTTGGTTGCCGGATATTCCGGTGCTCCCCCTATGCTAGTCCGTTTGCCTCCTTCTGTCCGCTTCGGGAGGCCTCCGACATATTCGCCGTCTGTTCCGTTTTTCTGTGGCCTCCGTTTGGTTTGTCCCTTCGCCTTGGTATTCACTTCGTTCCCTTACTATAGCATTCCCCTCGAAGTACCATTGAGGGATAAGATGCAGGGAACCTGCGTCATTCAAGCAACCACGGCGTTCCGACTGGTTGTCCAACGTTTGTCGGCTTTTCATTCCACAATGCGCGCAGCCAAAGCGGCCGCTCACAGGCCTGTCAAAAGGCAAAGCAAAGAGGGTGGTTTTCACAGAAACCGCACGAGAAACATTTTTTATGCTGAGGCAGGCTATCGCCAACATAGCCTTGCTTTCACAACTGAAGTCAACTCCTCCGATTGCTTTTGTCATGGAAGCATCTGACAAAGCCGTGGGCGCAGTGCTGCAACAATACTGAGCCGACTCCTGGCAGCCCGTTGCATTTTTCTCCAAAAAACTACAACCGGCTTTATCCAGTCACAGCAAATTTGGCGGCGAAGTTCTTGCTATCTACTTAGGCGCCCGTCAATTCAGACACACTGTCTACACCGATCGTAGACCGATCATTCAAGCAACGCCTGCACCACGATCAGATAGTCTTCCATGGAGCCTAGACATCTGGATTACTTCTTGTTTTTTGAGCTTATCGTCAGTCTTGATTCGGATTGCTACCGAGGGACGATGGAGGTGCAAGAATGACGATATGTCACTATTGGTGTGATATACCTTCTGGAGCTTCAAATATTTGTTTTGCATTCGGATCTCGACCGAAACACGGGCTCCATTTGATATGGCACGAGTTGCATGGGCTGAGGACAGCAAGTTGGATAAGTTAGAATACAGTAAGTCAACAGTCAGCTGAGGGTCGCTTTGCAGGAAGAAGTCGTCCCAGTCTGACGATCGAAGTGTGAAGATGAGATCGCCCCAGCTGACTGTTAAGGAGATACGATCGGGTGGATGGGGCTCATCGAAAGCTTGCGGAACCACGAAGATGCAAGATATCAGTCCGTAATCACTTCCTGGGAAGAATTCGAGCGTATTGGCTGAAATGCATAAACCAATAGTGAACAACAGATCAAGGATGTTGTTTCCTTTGATTTGGACTGTTACGAGTTGGATCCAGCGCTCTACTCGGATGCATGGCATGAAATCTAATAGGCTATTTGGGGTAAATAGGGTATTCCAACAAATGCTCGGTGCATTGAAACTCCTCACAATGAGTTGGGAGGAACAGGGCAACAATAAAAAATAGGTGAATGCGTCAATAATCTTGGTAAAATCCATAGTTTTGGGATGAGGTGGCCGATAGATGCAACCAGTATGAAGATCGGAGTTGGGCAAGGGGACCGGTAGCCATAGGGAATCCTGACTTGCGCCCAGAGTTGTGTGTGAGATTGGAATAGCCGGCGGAGCTTTTCTGGCATAAGTTAAACAGCCTCCCTCCCGACGAGGCCTGTTGCCTCTGAATATCTGGTAACCAGCTGGGATGGCTCGATCTGACGGGACGGAATCCGTTGGCCAACTTCAAGCTACGATGGTAATATCAAAGTTGGGGATCCGAGCGACGCTGTGGATGGCTTCAGTTTTGTTCAGTGTTGAACGGGGATTTATGATTATGATTGAAAGATATGATACAGGTCTCGGTAGTGGTGTTATTTCTGAGATGATAAGGGGTTTGTTAGTGCTGATTAAGGTGATAATTCCCGAGAAGAATAAGGCAAGGGTGGGGGAGGGGTCGCGGTTGTTTCAGGGATTGGATGGGTTGAAGCCTGGAGGGGGTAGTGTGGGGAGGGAGGGAAGGGGAGGTGCTGGTTGAGTAGTTGGAATGCGGTGAATATTCTTGGAGGGGGCCGGTGGGAATAAAGCGACCAGAGATGGGGGGCAATACTAGACAAGGAGGCGTGGATGAGTTCTGAGGGAGTGGGAAGCTAGATGAGGCGCGAAGGTGGCTCCCAGGGAGTGAATGGGTAACGGTTGAGGTATAGAGTGGCTGGTATGGAGGATAGCAATGTAAAGGAGCGGTGGTTGGAGGGCGATAGGGTGGATCAAGGTGGAGTGGAAGGGAAAAGGCACCCAAGGGGAAGGGAAAAGCAGATTTCACGGCCACACAAGAGCCCGGTAAAATTTTGCACGACTGAGCCATTTCCCCTAGTTTGCGTGTGCATTGCGTTGATAAGTCTTGTTATTTGGGGGACGAGAGGTTAATTTCTGAGGGTGAATCCGTACTGGCGGGCCGATCAGCGGTGGTTGCCTAAGTGGTAACCAGCACATTCCCGTGGCGAACTGGTGAGTGCAGCGGGTAGGCTTTGGGGTCTGGTTGCGTTACCAAGGTTGCCAGGATTATCAGGAAGCATAGGTGTAGACGAAGGTGGGGTGATGGTGGAATGGGTTCCAGGTATGGCCGAACAACCAGACATGGAGTTGGTAGAAGGAATGAGGTCATCTAGACCTGTAGGGAACATGCGCTCGCCGAGGGATGAGTCGGGGGAACCTTCATCAGCTTTGTGGATGCTTGGGCACTTGTTCCAGTACGGGGACTTGCTTGGGCTATTGTGAATATTGGGACGTTTTTCAGGTGGCTCAGAGGGCGAGGAAGTCGGCGTACTGTCTAAATCCATGGTTGCACTGAGATTTGCAATAGGTGGCAACATCGAGTGATGGCCAAAGATAGGTTCACCGGAGTTACGGAGTGGATTGCCGGTTGCATTTACACCGGGGTTATGGTTCTGGGGGTGGGTCCTTTGCACCTCTCTTTGTGGTGGGGTTTTGTCAATAAATATCTTGGCACACTGGGATCCAGTTTTAGCTACGACTAAGGATTACCGGCTAATAAAAGCTTCAGCCACAACTTCATTTGTAGACTAGAACAGTGGTGAGCAGGATCTTTTGCGGAGTCTAACACTGTGGCACCATTGTGCGCCAAGGTTGCAAGCACTTAAGATCATATTTTTAGTGGCCGAAAGAGATATGCGGTCTGGAATAGTAAACACGGCGGCGTTCTTTGCCCTTTTTATCCGTCGGGAGACTTCCGAGGCAATTGTGTCCACAAGCTTAGTAGCTCGCAGTACGTTGGTTGGGATATGGTGTGTGGCTGGGTCAAGCAAGAACGCTAAGGGCATCATTTGACCGATAACCACATCGGCTGAGTAAATTCGAGAAGAAAGACAGCTTAGATTTTTGCCTACCTCTGTAGTTTGTCTATTGGCATGTCCGGGCATATCTACCAGGGAAACTGAGCAGTTATCTGGCGAGTTACTGAGTTTACCGGTCATACGAAGGTGGTTGCTGTCAAGGATTTTGAGTCGGCTGGTAGCAGAAGTAGGAGTATCTATGGTAGTTAAGATATAGGTGGCCAGTCCTATAAGATGTGGCAGTATGCAAGGGTAAGAAGGCCATACGGAAGCAGGGGGATAAGTGCAGAGCAAGGCCAATATATATAAGCCTTAAAGGGAGAGTGCTCGTCACTGGAGGCCAATACCGGCGAAGTTAATTATGCACTACTTTTTAGGCTGAAAACTGCTAGCAGTTTCTGTGGAACTTGTTGTTTGAGTGTTTCCGGATGTAGTACGCAAGTAAAGAAGAAGGCTGGATGGTCGGGATGAGCCTTAGAGCCGGCAGCTTTTATGTAACGTATGATACGGAGACGATCTCTAAGGCAGTACCTCGAGGGGGTCGCCCCAGAGATGTGTTTAGACAAAAAGGTACTAATTTTTTCTAAGATATGACGATCCTCTAGGAGCTTCAACTCTTAGGATTCCTCTAGATAGCTTAATAAAGGCTGTGCCGGAAGTATTTTGCAGGTTAAGAAGAAGATCTATAGATCGACTCGTCGTTTACCCAGCCAGGTGAACCATACCCACTGGATGATGCACATCACCTTGGTCTTATATGAAACAAACCGGTATCACAGCAAGAATGGGCGATACGGGAATTTGTTACTTGTTAAATTTCGATACACCATCGAAGGCGAGACCACTTATCCTCCTCATCCGCGGTTCCCAATAATGACGCTGATTAACACCGAGAATCATTAAGCTATTATATTTTCCTCGACGCAACAGAGCAGTAAGTTGCCAGCCTAAGCGGGGTTTTTCAGCTCTGGCACCTTTTGCAAGCTTCCATGTTTTTCGAACGGTATCCGGCTTGAAATTGCTTTGTTACTCATCTAGGACCCCAAGGTTTCGCTCCCTTTTTTCTGATTGATGCGGGCTATTGATCCTGAAGGTACATTCACTTTTTATGAATTGCTGTTTCCCTCACGTTCCTCAAAGTTTCCCAGCGCACTTTATTACTGTTTGTTTCATGTCTCACGTTTCATAACTTATTACGTCTATCGAACGCGGGAAAATCCGTCATTCCGGGCTCACATTTTCCTCACGGAGAGCTGTTCTTTTCATATTCACCAAAGTTCCCGGGTGTACTTCCCCTCGTTTTTTTCGTTTTTCCCTCGTTCCGTTCATGGAAACCCAACAAGCCTTCGTTATCCATGGCTTGAATCATTTTGGTTCATAATGCTTCCTTAGCACTATGTATTCACGGTATTTTCTGTATCACCATGGACCACTTTTGCCCAACTCGTATTTGCCGAGCAAACCATTACCATCTTGATCCATTCAAACAACTTCCAGCTATGTTGCTTCGTTTCCGGCATCTTTGACTCCTATTCCTGTGTCTCGTGTACGGTTCATAGTTTTGGGTCCCGTTGTGCCCATGATCATGCACTTGCTCGTGCGTTTCGATCATGGTCGAGAAATATACCACTGGCATTACTAACCTGAAAATCGAAAGAGGCACAAACATGTATAGACCTCAAGTGTGTAGCAAATAGACTGAGTAGTAAAATCCAAATGTTCAACGTCCCATGTCCCAAGTGCGATGCAGAGAAAAGTTTCATTGCCGAATTCGATTGTCCCACCCAAACAAGAAAACTTGTGAAGGTGTTGTGTGTGGACGAGCTTGGCAAAGTAATACTATGCTTGGTCACATTCACAAATCATGTAAAAAATTGGAAGGACTTTCAGTATATATCCTCCACAACTTCATGGTGGCTAAGGAAGTACTAAAAGGGCTCTTACAAGTAAAAGGTCAGACAGGGGCCTTTTTTGAGCTGCGAGCGAACGACCGACTGAGGAAGTATGCAATGGCAATCAAGAAAGAACGCTCTACGACTCGAATCAGGATTCAGCCTTTTGCAGCCACTGCCGCAAAAGACTTGAATAAGCTCGCGGGAGACTGATTATCTTCAGCCCAGCGGCTGAGTTCAAGAGAAGGCTGGATAGGGGCGGATGGCTGTATTTGGAGAAATACAACCGGGAACCTGCACGACCGATTTTCTTGGATACTCACTTCTCTATTTATATCCCAATTCCCCCTGACACCAATGTCTAGTGCCAACTACCCCGTCCTGTCGATTGAAGTATTGGCGTACGAAATCAGACAGTCTCGCTGGCACGTGCCGCCACTGGCTGCCTACTGACTGAAGCTTGCTTGCTGCCTCCACCGGTCACACATGAATGTGCAAGCAAGAAAATCACCGTGGTCGCCCCCCTTTGCCAAGGAGGGCTTGCTCTATCCAGTTGAACTCTCGCATTGAGCCATATGAGCCCGTTGTTTCTTTGCTGATGAGTGGCCCCACTTGAGCGCACTAGATCGCGAGTACCGCAACCAAAAAGATTTGTTGCGCACTGTTGATTCTTTTAATTCCGAACACAACATGCCCCCCCCCAGTGGCTATGCTTACTGTCGATGAGAATGACAGTGGGGAGAGTGTAAATAGTGGCTGTGTTCCAAAAGATGTAGGAGAGATGGAGGGAATAAGAGGACAGAAGCCTGAGCCGCTTAAGCAGATGATGAAGCCGAAATAAGGATGATTTGTCTGCTGTATCTTTTGTAAACCAGGAGAAATAGAAAAAGGAGGGCATCATGGGCCACCAGATCCGAAAATTCTGCCTCTCCAGCATCATTTGACGGGCGTCTACTTCCACACGCCCAGGCGCTCGCAAGTGACACTGATTCCCATCCTGATGGTGTAAAGCCACTTGCATAGTAAAAGGAGAGTCATGTGACACGGTTCGGGTGGGGTCATCCATCACTTCCTTTCCTCGAACGGAGTCCACCTGTGGATTGGACTCAGAGGGAGTCCGATTTATTTGCGCGGAACGAAAGACACCTCGGTCAAATTTTAAAGCGAGGGCTAGCGAGAGACCTATTAGAGTCCCAGTGAGCTTCTAATAGTCACGGCCCGCTCATCTGTGTATCGTCCGCACCCATGAATGCAACTAGAAATGGGTGGGGCCCGAGTTTATAACATTGAGGTTGTTGCATTTTGCACTAGGAAGAAGAGCCCCCACTATGGTTCCTTATGGTTTCCCACCCAGATTCCTGAGAAAGTAACAGAAAACGTAGAAATACCAGCCGAACCCGTATACTAGACCGTATCAACATTGGCACCAGAAGTCAAGGATACATAGAACTGCCGAGGACTCTTGTCCAACACAGAATAGTCGGCCTGACAACAGAGCAAGGGCCGCTCGGAAACAGTGGTCGCCCGGGCAGTCAAACCTCGCGGATGATTGAAGACTCATCCCTTCCAATGATCAAGGCACAGGTGAGTCCAAGAAGCTCACCAGATCTAGAATTTGTCAGCTAGGCACCCCACTGTCAAGTCATGGAACTGGACTGAATTGAAAATCGGACGAATAGGAAGAAATTAGTCTTGGAGTCTTGAAGTATTACACGGGTTCGAGGTTTTGAGCCCAACTTACCCGGTTCTCGAGGAAATTTTTGATGGTCTGTCGGATTCACCGGACTGAAACGGGAGCAAGGTAAAGCGGGGGCGGAGGCGGCAACGAAAACGAAATAAACATAACATCATGCAGTGTCTCACTTTGGAGATGGTCTTGGCTAAAAAAGTTAATTCGCAGAGAAAGACGTGGTCTCGGTTTAAAAACATTTCTGCCGTGACCATGGATAGAAGAGGCTGGATAGACAAAGAAGAAGCAATGGCTTCGACCCGATTCAAAAAAGGTGGAACATTAAAAACAGATCAATTCTTACGCGTCTTAAGTCAAGGGGACAGAGGTTGAATAGTGTGCGGAGGATGGGAAAAGGTAGGTGGAACGGACCCCATACTGCTTTGGTGGAAGCCCTCTCAACCCCTTCTAGGATCTCACGATATCAGAGAAAACCAGAGAGCACTATCTGACTACCGCAATCCAGCAGAGGATAGATATACGTGCCGAAAATCATGGGGGAATCTTCCCCAGAGATGCTTGGGAAGGACCGTCAAACTATATTTCGGACTCGAAAGACAGTTTTGCTAACAATTTGGAGGTGGAGGGAGAAGAACAGGTCACAATCTAACCATAAACCAGGCACCTTGTGTCGGTCAGCCCTAGGCAGGATGGTTTCTCCTTTAATGCCGAACTTGTAACTAATCTCTGCCGAAAGACGTGCTGACTCCTTTGTCATCATTAACTGGGGGCCAGTTCTTTGCTTCATCATCTGCAATTTGCAGATTTTCAAAGCTTGAACTCAAGAGGGTGTCATAGTCTGCATACATTGCAATGTTCACACGAAGGGCTGTCGGAAGATCGTTTATGTACACCATGATAAGAAGATGACCTTTGACCAACCCTTGTAGGGGGGGAGGCTGGGACAAAACATTCTACACCTTAACCACAAAGGTGTGGTCGGCAAGAAAGCTGCGTAAGACGTCCAGCGTGGAGCCCGTTGCCCAGTATGTTTGTAGCGTATAAGGAAGAGGGGCGTGGGGGACCTCGTCGAAAGCCCTAGAAAAATCGATGAATAAAGCATGTGAGAGCTGGCCATCATCGCAGGCTTCAGTCAGGCTGTCCATGAGAGTAAGCATATTGTTTATGCATGATCTGCCAGGAAGAAACCCATGCTGGGACGGGGAGAGGATCCTATTTCTATGCAGATGGGAAAGAACCGCACTCTGAGGAATTCGCTCGAAAAGTTTGCTGGTGATGCTAGTTAGACTTGTGGATCTGCAACTAGAAGCAAGGCCTTTACTACCCATCTTCCATATGGGTGCGATGATTGCTTCTTTTCAGCGGCTGGGGAAAACTCCATCGTCAACACATCGCTGAAGAAGGGATGCATAAGGAGCGTCTAATGTGTCCGCCGTTTCCTTGAGAACGCGGGGGTGGATTAAGTCAGGACCCACGGAACAATATTAGTTGGGCCGACCGAAACCGAGTTCAGCAGCACCAATGAGAATAGTGATATGGCTAAGGGTGGTGACCAAAGACATCGGACGCATGGCGGGGTGGGATGATATCGGTATGGAGCTGAAAACTGTACGAAAATAGGAGCTGAAAGCCTCGGCTACTTGACTGAGGAAGTGATTAGGGATCCGACATCATATTTAAGAGCTAGTGGCGTTTGGGCTGTGCCCCTAAGACGGCTGATGTACTGAAAAATAAAAGCCTTACTGGTCCGTGCTCGATCAAATACAGATCGTTGGACTGCTTTTTGTTAGGACTTTATCTAGTCTTTGCTTTCGTTACGGATAATCCTGGGGTCTTCCGCATCGCGAGCAAGACCTGTGGCTTTATATCTAAAAAAGAGGCGCGCTTGCTCGTCTAGGATGCGCTCAAAGGGGTGCCGAAGGGCTGCTTACCGGTCCGTGAAAGACTAATTCTGGGGAAAAATAGCCTATCAGCTAAGGAGGTCAGCTCTTTGAGGTTCTCCGTAGTCTCAGCGGCAGAGTTACTTAGGTTAGCTGAGTTTTTCTGAGGTCGGACAAATGCACTGACTTTGCCAAAATTTGTCCTTTTGAAGGGTCTCCAAACTGTGTTTTCTGAGGGAGAAGCGGGCCACTTCACAATAGATTCGAACCCAGTGAGAGTGTGATCACTTTTGTCGAGGGGTGGCAAGTAGTGCACGATATCTATTTGGAATCACCGTTTGGTGATGACAAGGTCTGGTAGGGACGGGGTATATCCTGTGCGGTATCTGGCCGGGTCTTTTACTTTCTGTATTCATGAGTTCATGAGTACGAGATCTAGGAGGGGTTTACCAAAGGAGACACCAGAGGCATCGGCTCTACCAGTGGACACTGGGTGGGTTGAAGTCGCCAGTGACTAACAGATGGGTGAAGTCTGTGTAGCTTTTCAGGGAGCCTAATAAGCCCATGAGACCCACGTTGTTGGTTGAATTGCACCTGCGAGGGCGACAGACTACACCAAGCATCAGATTGCCTGTCCTAGAGAGAGTAAACACAACCCACGAACAGTCAATACATGAAAAGGTAGGAGTTGTTAATATAGTGAGAAGAGGGATAGAGTTATCGTAGTACGTGATACCCCCGCCGGCACGACCTCTTCTGGAGTCCTGTCTTGTTGGGAAGTATCCTGAAATAGATATTTCGGAGTCAAGTTTGTCGGGGCGAGCCAGGTTTCTGTAATGTCTATGATCTGAAGCTCCTTATCCACGGCAAGCTTCCAAAGCTCCAGGATCTCATTTAGCATACTTAGGAAATCGCTGTAAAAACGCTTGGGCACAAGCTCAATAGATGTTGCAGAATCGCCGGGGACAACTGATTTGGGGTTTGAGAAGGGGAAAAGGGGAGAGTTAGGGGTGGACAGGGGGCCCTGGGGGAATCGGGAGCTGGGGATATTGGGGGCTAGAAGGTAAACAGACTGTTAGGGGAAATAGTAAGTTTTGACATCCAGTAGCCCGGGAGGTCTCATACCAAGCGGGCGGTATACATCCCTCAGTCTTCGAAAAGAATGGGCCACTTATGTGGTTTGCCTTTGTGCTCTCCGCGTGATTCACTAGTCTGAGTCTTACTGCCCGTGATCCTGTTTCGCATGACCGTGCATTGGATCTTTTCTGGTGAGTGAACTTCCTCGCTGCAGCTTTCAGCAGAAACTGGCTGCATATTTGTGTATGGACTCGAGGATGGGTGAGTCTCGTCCGTTAATAGAATCTTTTTAGCAATGTTGGGGTCTGGGGTACTTTTAGTGGGCGTTAGGTGTTCAGTAGTACTGGGCCTACTGCTAGGGGTACTTTCTGCAACGGGAGATGGAGTGAGTGGGGAAGTAAAGGATAGTGGACATGGAGCTCGACCCCCAAGACGAGTTCCTAGAGGAGCAGGCAGGTCACTGAGCTTGGGATCGGCTTTCTGTGGGGCTGCTGGCTTAGGGGCCTCACTGCGGAGCCGTAGGTGGAGTGGCTTGTCAGAGGATGCTCCCCTGAGCCCTCTTATTTCCTTCTTGAGCTTCACGGCTGAGGAAGCAATCCGTTAACCTGCCTCTGGGGAGCCCGCTCCAAGTAAAACGCCGTGTATCTGGTTGGTGCGTTTGGTTTCCAGGCGAGTGGGCGGACTTCTAAGTGGGAGAGTGAGCTAAAGACGGAAAGCAACCTCGTGTGAGGAAGTGGCTATATCAATGGCGAAGGTAGATGATACTATTCGGGATCAAATCAGTACAGATGAAAATTGGCTTAAATGGGGGGGACGGGCTATGTGTTCTAAAAATTTCAAAGACGACTAGACTCACCAACGGAGACAACAGCATTGCGGGTGTAACAAAGGTTCCTGTACAAAGGTCTCAGTGGTGAATGCTAACTACAGTGCACACCGCTGGAGGAAATAACGGCACCCGATTGGTCTTGGTCGCTACCAGTCACGTGCAAGCCGGCCTGGAAGAAACTGGACCAGTGTTGGATTGCATCAACGATACTCGCGTCGAGGCCGCGCGCGCAGTCCGAAGGTCAATTTAGCTTTGGCAACACGCCGTTTGTAGCCATAGTTTATTCATAAGCGCACCTCTACCCTGTTGTTGTATTCGTTGTCTTCCTTTCATTGCTCTCTCTTGGACCTGAACTTTGTCAGCGTTCGCGTCTATGAGTTGACATCTCATTATCATTCCCTTCCGTTTGATCCATCAGTTTCTGTCCCTGGGGTCTCTGCGTCCAGGATGACTGTTTTGTTGCTTGTTACACGGTCCTGCCCGGTGTTCGTCTATTAGTGTGCCTGTGTCTGAGAGTGAATGGCTCGCTGGACCTCGGCCCAGTATTTCTTTATAAAGTACTAACACCTTATTTATCTCGGGTTCAATATAGACCGATCGTTATCTCGCCTATTCGCTCAGATCCGCCTGGTCCACTACACAAAATTTCCAATAAAAAAGTCGTGGAGCTAACCCAAATTCAGCCACAAATCGTCGTGTGCGAATCGAATTGAACTGAACGATAATAATGCCAGGAAGCCAAAGCAATTCCAGCCAATCCGTCCCTTGTATCATCCAGCTCGCTCGTAACATCGGATTTCCGTCGGTTTGTGTAGTAGTCATTTTACACGGATCGGAAATGAAATGATGCGGAGGAAATCGATGACCGGAGTAGTGTGCAGTTCTTTGTTGTCGTTTTATTTAAATATGTTGGTTTAATCTGCCGAAATGCTCTGAAATACCTCGGTACAGCTAGCTCTATTTCATTCCCTCAAAATGGGTGAGATAAGGACAACTAACCGGAAGATAGAAATGAGCATCGTAAGTCGTAATTTCAGAAAAGTTACAGAAATTAACGAAGCATATCACGCATTTCAAACGATCGCCACGAACCGCTACGAAACCGATCGGTTTTTGGCCGGTTTTCGTCCGGATCGTTACCACACCTGATCTATTGGGACCTTATGTGGTTGGTCGCCACTCCAAGTCTCAGGGTTAGGTTATTGGTTACTCCTAATACTGCAATGGGCCCTCGTGGCCATGGGGTACATACCCCTTCCACTGCACGCATGTAATAAAAAATCCATCTAAACTACATGACCACCACCGATGCATCGTTGCATAGTAAGTGTAAAATATATTAATGAATTTTACATAGATGCTGCGAACATGCAACTAAGGGACGGTCCAAGCACTTTTTCCGGGTTCATCGTTGACTGTCCCCTGAGTTTTCCTCTGAGGGTCAATCAATGGTTGGGCCAGGAGACTCTCAGATGGTGCTCAGAGAGACACTTCTGCTACCCGGACCGATGCTTAAGGAGTATCTCGCGAGTTTGGTGGCAACAGTGGATATGCTGTTCCGCAGTTCGAATGCGCATCTACCGAATCGCGCGTGTCGCGTACCTAATTAGTGCTACCATATCACTACATCGGCTTCGTTAGCTGGGACATTTGCTACGTATGCCACTTCATCGACTTCCCCTTCGCGCTCTATTCACTGAACCTATGGTTGGCTGGAAACGACAACGTAGAGGCCAAGCCATGGCATAGCACCGGTCTGTCAAAGTGTTGACTTCAAGACTTGCTTCCGTCGGTTCCTTACGCTTGCGTGGTTGGAGGCTTCGAGATCCATTACGCAGCTGTTTCATGTTTTCGCATGGCACCGAGCCGCTGTACGTTGTACCGGGTTATTGGATTATTGGTGTATAAGGTACAGAGGCGTGACGCTGTGCAAAACCATGAAACAAGAGTAAGCGTGAAGGATCGAAGGGGAAATTTCTCAGGAGTTCGAACACAAGCTGTTGCTACATAAACACCATTGAGCACGTCTTTGAGCCTTGTCCGACAGTTTTCAATCGGCTGTGTAGTGGATCTCGACGTCTCCAACCACGCAAGCGTAAGAAACCGACGGAAGCAGGTCTTGAAGTGAACACTGACAGACCGGTGCTATGCCATGGCTTGGCCTCTACGTTGTCGTTTCCAGCCAACCATAGGTTCAGGGAATAGAGCGCGAAGGGGAAGTCGATGAAGTGGCATACGTAGCAAATGTCCCAGCTAACGAAGCCGATGTAGTGATATGGTAGCACTAATTAGGTACGCGACACGCGCGATTCGGTAGATGCGCATTCGAACTGCGGAACAGCATATCCACTGTTGCCACCAAACTCGCGAGATACTCCTCAGACTTCAGTTATCGAACACGGAAAACTGGTCGATATCGGCTGCTCGAACAGGCCAGGTCTTACAAGCGTATAGGAGCATACTGCACACAGCAGCGTTGTACACCCTTCCTTCAGTCGGAGAGAGATGTCACGCCGTCTCCACAGGTGACGTAAATTGCAGAACGCCGCTTGAGCCTTTGCTATTCGGTTTTCCACATCGTCACCGATCCATCCGTCGACAGTTATACAGCTTCCCAAGTAGATAAACTCTTCAACTACTAACCGATCATTACCGAGGGTAAGTGCGGGGATGGACTCCTGCGAGTTTTGTAGAACCTTACACTTAGAGGGTCAAAAGCACATTCCACACCGCAATGCAGACGACGCGAGGTTGTCCAGGACGCACTGTGCCGCAGTAGCATCGTCGCAAACCAGTGAGATGTCGTCTGCATAGTGTAAGTCTAAAAGTCTGTTACCAGACACTAGCTCAGCGCCTTCGTTCCTTTGATTTCTTCATGCCCCTCTTAGGATGTCGCTGATCGCAAGGTTGAACAGTGAGGGTGAGAGTGGGCAGCCTTGACGCACACCATTTCCAACTGGAAATTACGATAACAACGAGCCAAATGCTTGTACTCGACCTGGAGTCTGATGGTTTAGAGCTTGGATGGTTTTCACATACTTATCAGGCACTCCCTGTCTGATGAGACAATCCCATAGGGTCGTCCTATCAACGGAATGAAAAGCTGTTCGGATATCCAAGAATATGATTACTGTCGGTCTACGATTTGTGTCGAGCTCAAGTATCTGACGGATGGTGAGAATTTGGTCGATGCATCAGCGGTCGGGACGAAAGCCGGACTGTTCTTCACGGACTTGTTCGCGCACTGGGGACAATCTCTGGAGGATTTCCGACGCTAACGACTTTGACGCGACCGAGACCAAGCTTATCCCTCGATGACTGAAACAGATGTTTCTAGCCCCTTTTTATGTACAGGGATGATGGATGCACAGTTCCAACTTTTCTGGGACACAATCCTGGAGCCAAATCTCTGAGAAGAGGCTGGTGAGCGCTTTGGAATGGGGTATACCAACATCTTTGAAGAGGGCCGGAGTTCGTCAGGGCCAGGAGGAGCGACCGACTTCTTCTGTGGGCGGGGCAGTGCAGATAGTCCATGGAGCACGAACTGGTTCACACGGGCCACCGAGTGGGGGCTCTGACGCTGAAGGTCAGTTAAACTGCTCTCCGAAGTGTTCTGCCCGTCGGTCCATGCGCCGTGAAAGCTGGCGGATTAGTTGACCGTTTGCCCCACAGATCACTTCGCGCACTCCAGGCTTCTTGGTCCCAGTAGATCGGATGGGTTGGAAAAGTCTCCGAGAATTGCCGGTGGCAGAAGCTTGTTTCATTTCGGTCGCGCGTTCGGATCGCCAATTTTATCGGTCTCTGCGCAAGTTCCTCCGTAGTTGCGCGCGGGTGTTGTGGTTTTCGCTTCCGGCAGGGATAATCCGGCGACTGTCTAGCAATCCCAGAGAACCCGATGAGATTCAGTGCGTGACTGCATGCCGTGTGACTAATACACAAGATGTGGTACTCACTATTATGGCGTCTTGGATGTGTTGCCAGCGGTCTGACATGTCATCGTGTGTGGCTACTTAGCTGGGCAGCAAGCTCATTCTGATATCTCTCCCGGACTGACGTCCGGTAAAGTTGATCTACGTCTACCCGTTGACGACGGACTTTTGACTTTGTGGAAAACCGTACTATGAACTCAGCACATACTAGGGCGTGATCTGAATCTAGATGTGTGCTCCAGTACAACCAACAAGACTTGACTAAACCACGCTAGTGGTAGTTTACGGCTGTGGTCTGTTTGTGTCCAAGACCGATTAGCAGATGGCCGTCGCCATGTGACTGTGCGACGAAAGCTGCGCCGGAAGTTCGTACTCGTCTGCGCACAGACGGAGCAGCCGATTACCGTTATCCGTGCGTTGATGGTTGGTGCCGCTTTGGCTTCAAAGCACTCGCTCGTCTGGACCCAGGTGGCCAATCTGGGCGTTCAGATCTCCAGCCAGTACCACTATTATCTCTGTGAGATGCCTTTCCAAGAAGTTCGTGAAGATGCTAGTAGAATATATCTTTGACTGTATCCGGACTGCAGTCGGTAGGGGCGTAGGCAGCGACGCCAAACAAACAACAACTGACGTCGCGGCGTTTGTTAGCTTTGAGCGATCCCTCCAAGCGAGTTGCATATAATTTGCTGTTGATTGGGACCCAGTCGCGTAGCGCAGGATCAGTTTTACTACTCAAAGCAATTCCTACTCCTGCATGACCAGATGCAGAAGCCTCGGCGTCTCCGGGTAAATGCAGAGTAAAAACATGTCCTGAGGGCGAATTCAGACGAGCTACCATGGCGGGGTCCTGGATATGGGTCTCGGATAAGCAGCAGACGTCGATAGCCAGTGTCCCAAGTGTGCGCGCTAAAACTGCTTGTTGGCCCATTTGTATCAAAGTGCGTACATTGGAGGCTGCAAGCTTCAATGGCTCATGTGGTCTCAGTAAGGGTTCTGATGAGCTGCACACAACTGAGGGAGAAACCTCATGTGCATGCTTAGCATCTCTGTCGATGGCAACCTGAGAAGCACATTGAATAGTTAGTATTTTTGTGTGTAATAGAATAGGTGAAAATAGGTGGTGTGGTAATGGGTAGCTGGTTTTTGTCCGACCTCCAGCACCTCGGTCATAACTTGTGTAGCTTGAGTGAGTGAAAGAAATCGAGCGCGAGAACGAGTGATCATGTGTGGAGATTTCATGTAAGCATGTGGGTTGGATACTGCCCGGTTGCCCAGACCGAAGTAGAGGGTTGACTTAGAGGGCCCTACCCTGAGTCTTTGACCAGAACGCCTAACTTACAAGGTAGTTGGACGATATGAAGATATCGTAGCCCTCTAGGGACCGGTGACTGATTGCTCAGTTCATACGCCCTTCGGATGAGGCTAAACATCCTGGATGCTTAGTATATTCCTCCGCCAAAGGTGCTGGTGAGCATACTGTTGTACGCCTCATACGCCATCCATGGTTGGTTTGGAATCGGTTTACCCATTTCCCCTAAACTGACCACTAGTCAGTCAACCCTGTGGAAAGCGCCAGGCATTCCTGGAGGAGGTTATTGCGTGCCTAACTTGTGTTGTCACCTCCGGTGGGAAGCGGCCTGCTACCCACCTGAAACGGCTAGCATTGCTAGTTATACGGCATTTTTTGAATTCCAATTCGACCAGTGTGGACCAGAGTTCCGTGTCAGCAGGCGTAAGTGCCGGTATATGCAGCGTGGTCGCCCGAACGGTGGGGTCTGGACAAGGTTTCCGCTCGGTAGACATAGCTCAGTGATTAACTTATCGAAAAAAGACGGAAAAAATCAACGATAAACATGCAGCACCGGAGGCAATATAATTTAAAGACAATCAAAACAAACTGGACACAAGAAATGTATGATCGAGGAAAGAAACGATTTGAAAAATTAACCAAAAACGTCAACAAAAAAGAAAATAACACAACACTGAAAAACTTACACATACGGGATCTTGGTCTTTGAAAAAAAGGAAACTCACGTGACCTAGAGATCACTTTGGGCTCACCAATTGTAAGTTCACCAAACCTTACCTTGCAGTTTCCTTATTAAACGCTTTCTTCGGTCCTTCGTACTGCGTGGACCACCTGCACACTACTCTAATGCTCGGCACTGTAGGAATACGTTAACCAGAAAGCTATTCTCCACGAACCCTGAGAACGAGAAGGCAATTCGGAGAGATAGTGGTAAGTGTGTATTTGAGAAGGTGTGTAAGAGCGTGTACAAGAGCAACGGTTAAATGGCCGACGCGCTTGGCAGTTAGCGTTGTTGAACAATAACGTTAGAAGATTGAATGAAGATGACTGTCGCTACATACTTATTTCTGTTGCGTTTATGGGAGTGCACACTCCCTCAGCATACACCACAAACGTTCGCCATAGATCAACGAGAAAAGAACGTTTTACGCTCGCAAATTCGTCCCGTTATGCATTATTATAATGAATCATTGAAATCCTCTCAGGTGCCATCTTGCTACAGAACTGATCAATATCTGCGAGTACCGATAATGCTCAATCGATCCTTAGATTTGGTGAGGATTGTTGAGTTCTGTGGCGGATTGAATCTTCACAGTCCCACTAGTAATAATGATCAATTAGTCAAGAACGTTGAAAACTCACTTATTCAGATTTACGGGTTTGCAACGTTGATGGAAGCATTTCAAGTTTCATTTTACTGTTATCAACCCACAATAAAGGTGAAGAATGGCACAATGGACTAAAATTATATAAAGCGATGAATCCTACATCGTAAGTGGGGATGGACAGTAATCCACAGTCGTCCGGATCGTTACCGCACCTGACCTATTAGGACCTTATGCGGTTGTTCGCCACTCCAAGTCTCAGGGTTCGATCACCGGTTATCCCCAACAGTGCGGTGGGCCTTCGTGGCTATGGGGTAAATGCTCCCACCGCACTCATGCGAAAGCATGTAATAAAAAAAAACTGTTGGTTAAGCTACCTTGACTAGAATGAATGTGCTTGAACTCATCGCTTCTCTCTGGCCTTTTTCATAGGGATATTTGTATTTTATTGCAGCAGGCTAACCTGAAAACTAAAGCATTTTTCGATAAATTTCTTTTACTTTTATGCGGCTCTCTCCTGTGAGAAGATGAGCCGGCTTCGTGGAACGGCACCTGCCCATGAGCGACGGTCGGAGGTGAGACTTGGGCACAAGGAAATCTATTTCTGTTCCCATTTGCGAACACCGTAGACAGACTGGGGTTCTAATCGCTCAATCTCCACCGGTCAGTCGGGAAACACTCCTTATCTCTCTGCTCTTTTCCTTTTACGTCCTAGTTGTAAATGCGCACGAGTAGTTACAATGAGTTGTGAATGTGAACTTGTAGCTCTCGGAAGGGGTAGCAAGTTGGAGAAAGGGAAAAGAGAATTGATTCTCCGACCTAAGCATCCTCTTCACTTAGCTGTTTTCAATGTCCGCACATTTTGCCAAACGGGGCAACAGGCTGCCCTGGCTAGGACTCTTGAAACTTTTAACATAGACGTGTGTGTCTCCGAAACACGCATACAGGACCCAACTTCAGTGTTAACACTTCGCTCCCCAGATACACGTTCGGCTTCTCGTTTCACTCTTCGCGTGTCGGGTGATTCGGTGTCTAGTGCTTGTGGTCAGACCGGTGTTGACATCATTTTGAGCTTGAAGACTGAGTGTGCACTGCTTGACTGAATCCCAGTCAGCAGCCGTCTGTATGTAGTTCGGCTGAGTGGTTCTGTGCATGTCCTCAGTACTAGACTGAAGCGCCGATGCCTGTTTGTCGTTTCTGTGTGCCCCAACTGACTGTAGCTCTCCTGAGACTACCAGGATTTGTCTCAACTGCTCCGTAGCGTGCGCTCTACGGACATCATGATTGTTGCTGGTGATTTCAGTTCTCAAGTCGGAAGCCTAGACGAGACGGAGAGGAATATGGGAGGCCGATATTGCGTTCCAGCCGATCGAACTGATAACGGTGATCGACGCATTCAACTATGTTCCGACCATGAACTATTCTCCGGCGAGTACGAATTTCTGGCACAAAAAGCGACAGCGGCTAACCTGGCGTCCTCCTGCGCCTTCACAGCGTTGGGCTCAGATCGACCATAATGCTGTCGGTTATCGCTGGCGCGGATTAATTCAAGACTGTCGATCATTTTGGTCCACGTCTGTAGACACGGATCACGCTCTTGTCCGCACGTGCTTCAACTTGCTCCTCGTTGGTTGCCGAAACAACGCCAAAGTGACCCGTCCCCCGCAGCCGCTACTGGACGATGACCAGTGATCTGCTTTCCGAACAGAATTTTCCACCAGGTTATGGATGTAGTCAAATGCCCAGGATCCAGAAGAGCGATGGACAGAGATCAAACAAGCTCCACTTGTGGCTGCTGATGCTACCCAAGGTCCAACAATTAGACACACAAAAACGATGGATATCTGCATCCTCGGTTACACTGTTAGATGTGCGCAGGTCAATTCCTCCGGATTCCAGATACGATGAGGCACGGAAACGCCTTAAACGCCAGCTGATTCGAAGCCTCAGAAATGACCGTGAGCAGTGATTGATTGCGAAGTGTCGGGGGATGGAAAAAGCTGCGGCGACTTACAACGGCCGCGACCTCTTCCGTCTGATTAGACAAACCGGTCCACGTAAACGAGGCGTTAGCGAATTGATCAAAGAGGCGAACGGCTCACTGATTCAAACTCAAGAGCGTTGTCTAATTCGCTGGGTGGAGTATTTAAAGAAGCAGTTTGGTTGGCCTTTATCCTCGTCCGGTTTGCTGATTAGCGCAATCGGTACAGCTCTTGTTGTAGATACCAGTCCGTTAGAAACGGGGGTTCTTCGTAAGATAATCTATCTTAAACGACATAAGGCTGACAGACTGGATGGGTTGTCTCCGTCTATTTTCAAAGACGGCCCAGCACTTTTACAGGAGTTGACGAAACTCCTCGGTTGGATATGGGAGAAGAAACAAGTTCCAAAGGGTTGGTGTGAATCGGTGATCGTACCGATTTAAAAGAAAGGCCACAGGTTCTCCTTTGAAAATCACAGAGGAATAAGTCTGGTTAGCATCGCATCCAAACTGCTCGCTGGTATTATTCCTCACCACTTATATAACGCTCATGAACAGTGCTGGCGCGAGAATCAAGCTGGGTTTAGACCTGGTCGAGGTTGTATTGATCACATTATCACTCTTCGACAAATTTTAGAACATGGACACACCTTCCGTAGGCCCACTATCTCCGTTTTTCTTGATCTTAAGACGATCTTCGATTCAGTCGACCGCACAGTTCTCTGGCGCTGCCTCTTGCTGAAGGGTGTACCAGAGAAATTCTTTTCCACCATAAAATCCCCTTACATTAATAGCCAAAGCTGAGTTCGGGCTTGCGGTGATCTTTCACCCGAGTTCACCACGAGAAGTGGTGTATGTCATGGTTGTCCCCTGTTTCCTTTTCTCTTTAACTTTGTGATTGAAATGGTTCTAGAGACCGCACTTTTGTCAGGTGAGGAAAGCGGCATTGAACTTTTTCGGATGGGAAGGTATCAGACCTTAAGTATGCGGACGACATAGTTCTGAATAAAGATCCAGATAAGTTGCAAACTTTTCTTGACAGTTTGACGGATTGAGTAGCAATGTTCCGTATGTGTTTCTCACCTTCGAAGTGCAAGATGGTGTTGCAGGACTGGGTTGGTCCAGCGCCCAGTCTTTCTGTATTTGGGGAACTATAGACGTGGTAGACAAGTTCTGTTACGGGCAGCTGCATTTCATCCGGAGGTCGGATATCGGACAAGGTGTCTCTGTGTATACAGAAGGCTCGTTTGGCATTTGCCAACCTGAGTCATCTGTGGCGTCGACATGACATCCTTTTATCTATCATGGGTTGAGTGTGCGTTGCAGCAGTCAGGCCAGTTCTTCTGTATGGTTCGGAGACATGACCACTGAGGGTGGAGGATATACGAAGATTGTCGGTATTTGAACACCGATGCCTTCGTAGTATTGCTCGAATCTGGTGGGAACACTGTGTGAGCAATGCTGAGGTTCGGCGGAAAGTCCTAGGTTCAAGGATCAGATCATTCGATGAAATACTTAAGCTGACCAGGCTGATATGGTTAGGACGTTTTACACGTCACCTGACGGGATTCCTCGGCCTGCTATGTTTGCTGAGGCGAATCCCGGTTGGAAGATGAGTAAGGGTGGTCAGTCCATGACGTGGAAGAAAGGTATGAAAAGCCGAACTAGTGGACTTGGCCATGTCGGGAGTGTTAGACTTCGTGGGTTGGGTCCAAGAGACCCTCCTACTCAATGGTTAGATACGGTAGAGGAGGTGGCTAAGTGTCGTAATCAGCGGCGCTCTTGCACTCACGAACATCATTTATCGACTTGATGCTAGTGTTTATAGTTCTCTTATTGCTTCTTTCATATTCTCGTTTTTCATTATTTGCGATGAAGACCGTCACTGGGAGAAAGCTCCTAAAACAATCGCTCACGATGCATTCCCCGGCTGTTAGTTGTCTGAACTGATGGGCAAACTCGGAAGTGCTTCCGCTTCATTCACTTCGTGGTTTTTCGTTACCTGCCCGTTGGTGTTTGTTTACCAAACAACTGATGCTTCGGATGCTGTCGGAGGAAACGCACTCATTCATATTTCCCCGGCCGTGTTTTCTCATTACACCATTCAGCAGTAGTGTTTAGTAGTTGCCCAATACAGAAAAAAGTTTTGACCTTCCAGTCCAAATTTCAGTTATCCCGTTATACGCATATCTCTGGGTCCCAATATAAGTCATGTACGTGCTGAAAATCCATCCTTTATAGGGTGCGCGAAAGCGTTCATTTACACCATTGCATGCGTCAGAGTTACTTCCCTTCTGGAATGCTTCGAACTGTGATGTGCTAATAATTCAACCTGTTGCTGTCGTTTTCCACAGAATGTCAAAGCTACCCAAGACTATTGGAGCTGCACTGGGTGATTTTGATTCCTGGATGGAGGGGATTGCAAATAATCGGGTGAAGCAAGCTGGCTCATCAGTAGCAGGTTTCAAGTTTGCCAAATGCCGGGTTCGTCAATTGAAAGGCCCAAACTACTTTCCGGAACTCGAGGGATGTTCCGTTGCGAACCCCAAATCATTTGGAGAGGGTGGTGTCGTGTACTGGATGATAAGGGATCAGCGCGTTCAAGGTGCGTATTTTCCCGCTGTCCGGCAAATAGTATGAAATGTTCTATGCCCGTTGATTCTTTGTTTTAGTGGTTATGACGTTTTGAAGCTCTTTAATTGCGCCATACCAATCACCATTGTGTCGTATAATTTCAACATCTGCATCTTGTCTATCAAATGAGCTCGAACGCATTCACACACGGTTCTTGAGCTTGCATATTTGCTGTCACACTTACGTGTGATTCGTACGTTGCATAAATTGACAGTGAACGTTTAATTCGTAGGCTAACTATTTGTGTGCAATTCTAGCACTAAGAAATGTCGGCATGTTACTTTCAGAAGTAATTCATGCAAATACAAAGACGTTTAATCCCTTTAAAAAGCTTTCTCACTTTTCTGTTACCATTCATTCTCATTATACCGGCGAATAAGCTCATTTTCAATGCAACTGTTGGCTTCACTGTTGGTTGTGAACTAACGCCAAACTCACCAGTGAAGGCGCTGTGCGGAAATTTTATCCTTGTTGCAAGTTATCTGAGCCGCACGTCTAGACGTTTATCTGAACGTATCTGCGATCATTACTCTGCCCGGTTGAACACTGGAGCAATTGATTTGCTCACTAGTGTGGTCGTTTCACACAGCTCTGTACAGTCACACAGTAAACGTGTCCGAGGCTTTTCGTGCGTCCCGGTCGATAAGACCAGCGAAGTGTCGGGCCCTGACCACAGCTGAAGTTGTCGACATCCCCCTCCACAATCCCCCTGTGTGCCCTTAAGTTGTCCTGACCTACCCTCTACCCTACAACAGGCCATAGGCCAGATCAAGAATGACACCACATGAGAAGCGATCTACATTCGTTCTTCAGTTGAGCCCGGATCACAATTGTTTTTCTTTCCGTTTTTGTCACCACTCATCTCTATCACATCCTATTTGTCTAACTGGTCCAATCCCTTAACTTGTCGCTATACGTTATGATGTAATGGCGTGAGTGTGAATTACTGAACAAGGGCTTGCTCGCCAATCTTTGTTCTCTAAATGTTTTCAGTGGGAATAATCAAACAGTTATCTGGGCGTTGATACTGTGTAACGAATTGTTTCATTGACAGTGTAACTCTGCTACAGAGAAAAAGCCCGGGTTCAAACGCTGGGTGCAGCGGAGGATATGCACCACTGATGAGCTCTTACAAGAGCAAAAATGGAGTCTGATGCTTTTGAGTGCAGGGTGGTCGGATGACCTGAGATTTGTGCGTGAATGGTGGAGTCCAAAGGACAGTCAGCCAAGAGAAGCATCATCAATCCAGCGTAATTCTCGCAAGAAATTGTGTGATATATACGAAACTGATTAGGTTGCCAAGTTCTGTAAGTTGTTTGTCATGCTTTGTTTTCATCTAAACCTTCATGGAGCAAATGCCCGCCATGGAAGTGGATTGCTGTGTGGTTGAAGACTCTTGAACATCCAAAGCCAGTGACGGAAGTGATGAAGCAAAATCAACCCCGATAACCTAATAGTAACATACGTGGCTCACAATCGTGCACCATCGATTCGAATCCCTGATAAATCTGGGTGGGTATGTGCTGCTGATAATTCCTAACAAGAATGAAACAGCTGTACAGCGCTTCCATTTTTTCAGTGGTAACTTTAACGTTGATAGTGAGTGATAAGTTACTTCATGAACTAATTCAGTACTTACAGAAAGCCGTGGTCGGCATCGCATCGTTTTGAGCACGAGGGCTAAGTGTGCACTAATAGACTGCATCCCAGTCAGAATTTGTTCGTATGCAGTTCGGTTAGACGTTTCTACTCGTGTCAATAGCCATGTAACAAAGCGTGCGTGCATGCTGGTCTTGTCCGCGCATGCTGTGACTGACTGCAGCTCTCATTTCATCAGAGGCATTCTGTGGGGATTTCTATCAAATGCTTCCAAAGGTACGGTAAAGTGACCATGTGACCAATGCTGGCGATTTTCCCACTCAAGTCCGGCCTTTGGGGATACCGAGAGGCACACAAGTAGCCCGTTTTCTATCCCAGCCAGTCGGACGGAAAACATGGATCGTCACTCATTTATGTTCTGACGATGTATTGTATGGCCTAACACTGTCTCCTGTCACAAAGCTCCTAATCAGGTAGGCTCACAGGCCAACGGCAAGTTGAGTCACAAAGTGTTATACAAGATCAAACGTCTTCAGTTTCATAGTACGGCCCGGCAGGGGAAAACGCAGTTTATCTTTGTCGTGCTGAAGGTATCCGAGTCAGCGGCTGTGTGGTATGCAGGGTCAGTGATTATCCGCAGGGGATTTCACATATTCAGTCTGAAAGGGGGAAAACAGAGACTCCATGAGCTCACAGCTCATTGAGTTTCTTCACGGATTCCCACACTCACATTAATCAAACTCCAATATGGAGGTATATCCAATTCCTAATTCAATTGTTGCATTTCTCACACTCGACCGTTTGCCGTTGCTCCACTTTTACCTTTCTGTCTAGCCTTGGAGTATATATTTTACACCGACTTGAGAACAAGCATGGTGCCAACGCAATAACAGCAACAGAGAAAAAATACAAAGTCGGGGGATTAAGGGCCAACATAAAGATTACAAGTAGAAGCAAAATGTTTTTAGTATTTTCGCCGTGCACGTCTTGTAATTTTTTTCTGGTTTTCAGTTGTTTATGGGGAACGGGAAGTTAACAGACAGGTCAAACAACATTCGCACCACTGGATTCGGTTCCGAGCCATATCTCTCAGCGTCTCTAACCGACGGCAATCCTCGTCTCTTGGGCCCAAATCAGGAAGGTGGGAAGCACCAACCGAAGCTAACTTCTTTACGCCGCTGCGCCAAGCCATAGCCTGTCCGGCGCGTCGTCTCTTTCAGCCTCGCTCAACACGTGCAAAAGAGCACGAAAGGGTTAACAGTGAGCAGGCATACGCAAAACATGCCCAAGCCATCGGTGGCGACGTAGAGTGACTAACTCGGTCAAAGGGCGGCTATCAGCACCGAACACACGACGACGTACCTCATCAATACTCACCAGATGATCCAACCAGACACGATCAATGCTTCGGAGACATCGGTGGTCGACTACATAAAGCCGCCGAGCATCCCCAACGCTGAGGGGCTAAGTCTCGCAACCGTACAGAACACTACGAACTGTAGCACTGTACACACGTCCGTTCAAGAAAAGCCGGATGTCATGGCGGCGTCACAGATAGCGGAGGTTCGCGAAAGCTGCTCTAACTCTCGCGATTCGTAAACTGATTTCTTCCCCAGCACAACCACCAGCTGTTATCAAGCTCCCAAGTTACCTAAAGCTATTGACCACTTCTAACTGATCACCAGAGAGGGTGAGTGCAGGCACAGGCTCCTGTCAGTCCTGAAGAAGCACCTTGCACTTAAAGGCGCAAAGCACAAACCATATGGGGACACATCGATCGCCAGGCGATCCAGTGTGTTTAATTACCTGTGCACTGTCGCTCAGCAAGGTGACATCGTCGGCTTACTGTGAGTCAAAAGCTCTGTTCCCTGGGAGGAGTTCAAATGCACCGTTTGTAAGACCAGACAAAACGTTCTGTAAAACATCCTTTGTAGCGAGTTTGAAAATAAACGGGGATATAGGACAACCTTGTCGCACTCCACTGGAGACGGCAAAGGGTGACGAAAACTGACCCTAAGCCCTAACCCGACCTGAGGTAAGACGATACAATTCTTTGAGGACCGACACATACCTCTCAGGTACACCATTTATTAACGAACAGTGCAGACCTGTCGACAGAGTTGAAGGCCGCGTGAATGTCTAGAAACACAACGATCGTTGGCCTCTGAAAAGCGTAACGGTGCTCTAACAGCTGTCGGTGGGTGAAGATTTGATCGATGCATCCGCGACCGGTACAAAACCCAGCTTGCTCCCCGGGAGTCTGCTCATCACGTGTGTTGTACAATCTGCGAAGAATGACTGGCGCTAGCAGCTTAGACACAACCGGGATCATGTTTATACCACTATGGTTGGCTGAGTCACTGACTGAACCCTTCTCGAAGACGGGTACAACGATCGGTTCCTTCCACAAGGAGGAAACTTTCTCCGAATGCCAGACCATAGAGAACCAGGCTCGTAGTTCTTTAACAAGCTCCACTACATCACTTTTGAATAGGGCTGAGGAAAGGCCATCGCAACCCGGCGCTTTGCGACGTCCTAGGACTTTGATTTCCTTGCCGATCTCCGCCTTAGAAGGTGGATCTGTCGAAACAGACCACTGGACGTGTGCCGGAACAGCTATGGGAAAGGCTGACGCTGGAGGTCAGCTAAACTACTTTAAATGCTCCGCCCAGTCGCTGCAGACTGTGGATAAGTGAACCGTCAGCTTCACGTATAATTTCGCTCACATCCAATGGCTTCCTACCGGTGACTCGAATGAGATGAAACAGTTTGCGAGAATTTCCACCAGCGGCAGCATGTCCCATCTCTGATGCTTCTTGGGACCACCAGATTTGGCGGTCCATATGAAGGCTTGCGTTGACTTCATGTCTCGCTGTGAGACGTACTGCATTATGCCCACTACCAGCCGGGATGAACTGGCGTGCATCAAAAAGGCGTAGAAACTCAGCAGAAATCCACTGTTTGACGACACGAGCAGTCAGGCCACAAATCGCTTTGCCAGGAGAAAGCAAAGCATTTTCAATAATTGACCAATGCCGGTTGAAGTTATCTGGTGGCGGTAATCTTAGATTTCCAGTTAGTGCCTTTCGGAAAGTTGGGAGACAAAACGGATTAGACGGCATATCACAATCTAACTGCGGCTGCATCGTACGTTTCATACCCCCACTGAAGCACATGGACAGCTTAGTGCAGACTAACGTGTCGTCAGAGTCAAGGGGAATGCTCCGGTACAAACGGCAGTCTTGTATGCCGCCCCGTCATTTGTGGCTAATTGCGACGTGATCTATCTGAGTTCATTGGTGATTCAAAGAGAGCGGACGTCACGTTGCGTACCGGCGATTAGAACATCTGAAGTTCGTACTGGCGAGAAACAGGCGTTGGTCGGGACGCAGAGCCAACAACTGTTCCCCGTTTTATGAACGACAGAAATTGAGGCCAAAAGGGCCTCCGAAATACGCCTTGTTCAAAGACAGCCAACCGACCGTAGCATTCATGTCTCCAGCTTAAATCATGATATCGCCTCATTCTGCTTTACGTAGAAGGCCGTGTAGATTTTGGTAGAAGACATCTTTGATTGCATCTGGGCTGAAATCTGTGGAGGCATAAGCCGAGGCGAGAAACTAATTGCCTCTATCGAGACGGCGTTGGCTTACTTTGCATGAACCTCTAAGTCTTACTGCGCACGACCTACTGTCAACTGGGGTCCATTCAAGTGGTTCAGCCTCAGCCCTCTCACTGAGAGCTACATCTACGCCAGCACGATCGGCAGGGGCAGCTTCAGGATCCCCAGACAAACGCAAGTGAAACTTCACAGAAAGATTGGATGGGGGCATCATTTGAGCGACTGAGCTGGAGTCTTGGATGAGATTTTGCTGAATACAATACACGCCGATAGCAAGGGTCTCCAGTGTACAAGCTAAATACCCCTGTTGTCCTGTACCCATCAGCGTTCGCACATTAAATGTGGCTAGTTCAAAAGGACGTCTGGGGCAAAGAAGAGCGTTAGCTAGCGGAAGCGGATTTGATGAGACTTAGATATTATATTAAGGAGGACGCGAGAGAAAAAGAACAGGACTCCCCCCAGAGATACTAGTGCAAGTACGGTCGATCGCAGTTCCCGAAAAATATGAAAATGTGTGTATGTAGGGGTTAGGTGTGAAAGTAGAGAAACCAGCGAGTGTACACGGTGCGTGAACATCAGCGCGAGCATGATTTTGACGAGCGTAACTATCGAGTTGTAGGATACCCGTCGGTTGCATTGTTGCTGACGTTGTGTGCTACTGCACTACTCGGTCGCCCGGTCCAGCGTAGACATTTTTACTCGAAGATGCACCTCTAGGCTTTGCGAAACTAAGCGCGTCCTGCAAGGAAGCTTTGTGGGTCCAGATGAGCCGGTGACCAATTGTATGGTTCATTCGTCTCATATGGGAGCCCCTGGGAGCCAGTGACTGGTTGCTCGGTTCATATTCCCTTGAGACGAGGCTAGACATCCTGGGTGCCCAGTACATCCCTCCGCCACAGATGCCGATGAGCACGGTATTGTGCGCTTCATACGCCACCCGTGGTTGGTTTAGAATCAGGGTTTAGCTAACTCCATTAGACTGACCATTAGTCAGTCAACCCAATGGAGGGCGCCGGGCGTTCGCCTTCGCACACACACTTGTGAAAACATCGCCACGAGAAGACAGTGAGTAGGAATTCCTCAGCAGAAGCTATATGGAACTCGCGGTCATTTGGGAACATTTCCAGAAGCGTTCAGGGCGAGTAACGAAGTCGGAGCCTGAGACACCCGTCCCCGACCATACTGAGGCAATTTGGAGTGACCTTGTGTTAGCTTTTGACTCAGTAATTTGGATCCAGTAGATCTTACGTGTATCCGACCCGCTTTCACTCTCATGTGTTTATTTGGTTAGTCACTCCCATTGTCATACATCTTTTAACTTTTAGGTGATAGCGTAGATAGAGTACCGGGTACGCGTACCCGATGAGCGGCAACAACCTCGAAACCGGTCGTGTGCTTCCGGGGAAATTTTTTCCTGTCATCCATGTCCGATAACGTACTGCCTACATCAAAGACGTTGTTTATCTTTGACCGTGTATGTGCTTGACTCGTTGTTGGTTTTATTTCCCACTTTGCTTCCTAACAACTTTTGGTTTCTAACCGGTCGTTTGCGCGTCCTTTGGTCCCACTGTGATCTCCCGTTCTTTAATCAGCTAGTTTAACGTGTTCGTGTCCGTTCAATAAAATTATCATCGTGTGACCACCCCACACTATTTCATTGTCGTTGAGTATTTATGTATTCGTAATCGTGATTCATACCCGTAGCCGTCTGTTCAGTAAACCTTTGTGTTGTTCGCTTTCCAGAGCCATCATCGCTCTTCCCCCTGATTAGTGTCCAGTGACTCGAACTGCCGTCTCCTGATCATGATTGGTCGTTCTTTCTCACTTGTCTCATCTAATAACCTGCTTCTTTGCTTATTGTTCGACTTTGCTCCCGACCCTGCATACATACACTTGCCACCCCTTTTGACGGGTGATTTGATCTGCGTTGACTGATACGTACATGATTGCCGGATTGCCCACAAATTGAGATATGTATTCACGATCGTTTTACTATTATTCTTGTACAGTACACGTAATTTATCGATTTCGCATTCTCTGACAAGTGATTCGGGGTTCGTCTTCTGCGGGTCACTCAGCCACTTTACCGGAGTCCGGTACAGGCGGCCTACGTCCGGACTGTTACAGCTAAGGCAAATAATCGATCCAAGCAAATGGGATTCCACTCAACCACCTTGCTGCCTTGCGGAGAGGTTCTTGTTAGAACTAAAGGCTTTGGTTGAGAACCCCAATCGTCCTCCTGCTTTGCGGCTGGACACCCTAGCAGTCCCCATCCAAAATCTCCCATAAAATGCAGGAATGCAAAGAATTCCATACTGCATCAGTCGTGGCGCAGGATAATCAGGACCGCGCTGCCCATTGCATGGAGCAGGGTGGTCAGTAGTGATAAGTGGGTTGCTGCACAGAGTTCCCTCTTTTATTTAACCTTTGTCTTCTTTCCCCGACCACCCCTCTTTGCCCTTCTACTCGCCCATAATTCTCCCACTGATAACACGCTCGATACTAGCAACGGTAATTGTCAAATAGATTCTGTGAAGATTGACGTCTGCTGCATGAGTGAGACGTGTATCCAAGATTGGAGCAGTGTGATTCAACTAACTGCTCCTGGTATCCCTTCAAGGTATTTCCTACGCACTTCAGGCCACTAGGTAGCTAGAGCTGCGAGTGAACGTGGTGTAGGAATAGTCTTGACTGACAAGGCTGAGGCTGCCATTTTCGACAGGGTCTCGGGTAATGGCCGTTTATATGTTGTAAGACTCCGGGCGTCGGTTGGCGTGCAAAAGGATAGCTGTTTTGAGCATAGTTTGTTTGAGATCACGGCCTACGCCCCAACAGACTGTAGGTCTGACATAGTTAAGGACAAGTTCGATGATGAACTCGCCATCCTCGTTTGCAGGAGCATAGGCTCTGACATTTTAGTGCTGTCATGTGATTTTAATGCTCAAGTTGAAAAGCTTGTTTAGGTGGGTGTTGTGCCCCGCCCACTCAGCGCACAGATAACGGGGATAGGTTTCTCCAGTTTTGTACAGACGATCAGTTATTGCTGTTTAGTGCAAATTTCCGACACAGCTCGCGTTGCACAGCGACACGGCTCTCTAATTCTACAGCTGGTCTGAGTGAGATCGATCATACTGTAGTAAGCTACCGGTGGCGCAGTTCTGTCCAGTACTGTAGATCTTACTGGTCCATGTACGTCGAGTGGGACCATGCATTAGTTTTAATGAGATTATCCCTCCAGCTTCGTAGTCGTCGATGCATACTCGTTTAGCCGTGCAACGTTTGTGTGATCCAGAAGTTCGCACCAATTATGAGCAGAAATTAGCACATGAGCTAGTAACTACAACGAACAGCAATGTAGATGGGCATTGGGCACATATGCAGTAGGCAGTGCACGTTGCAGCAGGTTTCGCTTACGGTCCTAGATGCGATGTCCATCAAGGACACTGGATTTCGCAAGAGTCGATCAGTCTAATAGAGCAAAATGTCAGCTCTTAAACCATAAGGAGATGAATAAGATGCGAAGACGTCTACAAAAACAAGTTGCGAAAAGCCGCAAGAAGGATCTCGAAAATTGGTGGACCAAGGTAGTCGAAGAAATGGAAGTAGCAGCTGTTTCAGTTAACAATACAAGACCCTTCAAGCTTATTCGCGACACTGGTGGACGGTGAACCTCGGTCAGTGAGACGACAGGCGATAAAAGTGGAGAGCCTATTCACGGCAAACAGCAAAGGCTTAACTGTTGGGCCGAATAATTTAGAGGGTGGTTTAACCAGTCGCGCGCTGATGTAGTTACTCCGACGTGAACAACTGCGATTCCTTTGGTGGTATCACTTGGTCCGCCATCGGAAGTGGAAGTAAAGCGAGAGAATGCGGCCGGTCCCAACGAACTTCCCTCAGTTCTTTTCAAACTGAGTGGAGATGTTTTGACAAAACCATTTACCACCTTGCTGCGTGAAAGTTGGAACGAAAAGTTTATTCCGTTATTGTGTGGCGAGTCATTGGTTGTATCCACTTTCGAGAAAAGTATACGCAATGATTTTTGTAACCATCGTGGGATCATTTCAATTGCGGTAGTCACCAAGGTATTAGCCTCGATTTTGCTGCATCGTCTTACACCGGCTCGCGAGAGGAACGCCTGCGAACAACAGGCTGGATTCCGCCCAGGTCGAAGATGCATGGACCAGATTTTTACTGTTCGCCAACTACTTGAAACGCGTCACACGTACCGTCGACCGACGATAATTATTTTGCTCAACTTGAAGGGCGCCTTCGATTCAATTGATCGAACATTACTACTCAGTACCGAAAAGGTATGCCGCAGAAGTTCGGAAATCTACTGAGTTTATTTTTGCTCTCATACTGCTGGCCGCGTAAGAGTTTACGGCGAACTATCCGGTCGATTCGAAACGACCAGTAGTGTTCGATAAGGATGTCCCATGTCTCCATTTCTGTTCAACTTCGTCATGGACGAGGTAATGAAGAATGCCTTGCGGAATTTTCAATATACGGGCGTCGAACTAGGAAATAGTGAAAAGCGGTGTGATCCAGAATACGCCGACCACCTTGTCTGCTTGTTCGAATGCACGAAATATACTCAACGTGCACTAGATGGACTTGCAAGAGCTGTAGCTCCATTCGCCATGTGCTTTGTCCCTTCAAAGTGTAAGGTAATGTTACAAGACTGGACGTCAACGATTCCGAGCTTGGTGCTCGATGGTGAAGTACTAACAACTGTCGACCGCTTCAATTACCTCGGCAGCACCGTGACGACGGACGAGAGCACAGTAGTAGTGGTGAGTACAGGTATATCCAAGACCCGAGCAGCGTACGCTGGACTGAAGCACTTGTGTCGCCGACCTTATATTTAGCTGAAGTTGAAGGCCGTGTGTACTATGCCACGATACGTCCATTTTTGTTGTATGGTTGTGAGACTTGGGGTTTGTGTGCGGAAGACATTCGTCGTTTTGATGTTTGCGTAGTATTGCTAAGATTGGGTGGAATAGTTGAGTGAGCAATACTGGGGTCAGAAATCGGGTATTGGGTATCGGTTCAGGGATTTTTCTATCACAGCGTATCCAGCTTAGACTTTGTTGGTTGGGGCACGTGTTATGAATGGCGAACACACGTCTACCGTACCGTGCCCCATTCTCCGTTTCCCATCGGGAGTTGAAGAAAGCACGTGGAGGCCAACAGATGACGTGGCAGCGAGAATTGAGAAAATGTACTGCAAACCCAGGAAAAGTAGGTCCCTCACGTGTTCGTGGTTGGGAAGTAAATAATTCGTCAACTAGTTGGCTGGAGACACTGAAGGATATGGCAGCGAACCGTGAACAGTGACGATCGTGTTGTCACTTTCTGTTGAATTAGAATGATTGATCAGTGTGCGTTTGTACAGTTAGATTGTGTATTCCGTGTGTCAACTATTAAGAGGTTCTTCACTTTTGATTCTCTATCCATCTTGTATATTCAGACTTTCTAATTCAACGTTCAATATGGTGAGAAAGGCAGTGGTCAGTGGGACTTGCCCTAGAGTTTAACGCCGTACGATGATGATGGGGGCAAATAAATTAAGGTCTCTATGGGGTATCGGCCCCGCCTGCATAGTATAACGCTTGGGGGTTTAGCCTTGTGGTTTGACTGCATATTCCTAAGCTGTGGTGACTGACGGAACTCCTGTTAACTGTGGTGCCCTGTACTGCATATCTGTTTTGAAACCGTTGATTCTGGTGCGGTTGTCAGAGCACCTCAAAACCATAGTCTTTTTGTCGCATGCGAACTGTTGCCGAAAAGCGTCCCCTCACGCCTTTGCGTCGTTGGACTTAGATTGACCGTATTGGTCACCACTGTCGTGGATCAGGTAATGATTTTCGCTCATTCTGATCCACGTCTTGTTATGTGATCGCTTCTGCTTGCGTCTCGTTTGGTCGCACCAACATAGGTCACCTGTGCTGGTTCGAGTTAATGAAGGACGATCTGTTGTCTGTGCAGAACTTTCAACGCCGTTTTCGCTGTAACCAGATGTCCAAAATCCATGTGAACACTGACAGCAGATCATTAGAGCCTTGTGCGCAACTGCCAACGCCCCACAGAACTCCCGTTTTATCATGCCTGACAAACAACGGAGATCTTCGACTTCATCTGTTTTTTTTATGCTTGAGGGGTCATCCCTCCATATGCAACATTCAGTGCGATGCGAAAACCTCTGAGGCGTCAATTGACTTTGAGTTTACAGAATTACCGCGAGAAGTGGTGGATTACGATATGTGGGGAGATGGAGAAGGCTGTATGAGTTGGCAATAGTCGGATTCTTCTTAGTTGTCACTTCTAATGCTAGAGGAAGGTTTGGCAAAACAGCAGACTCTAAAGGAACACCGATAACAGTCGCACCACACACATCTATACATTACCACACACCATGATTATCTAATATCACACTTCAATTGACTGAGTCACGTCAAAAAATGTTGCTGGCCGAAAGTAACGGCTTTTCTTTCAGTTCTGCTCGGATGGATGCATGGTTTCATCACCATCAGCTTTCCCGGTCCGTGATGGTGATATGTATAATTATTCATCATCCCTATAAGTTGTTCGAAACGTAGCTAATAAGCCGCTTTCTCTCATCTGCTTTTTTGTCACAGATAATTGGGCTTTTCTCTATGCCCAGAGATTGGCGCTCAAATTTTCTGTCCCGTTGCACGTGTTTTTTTGTCTGGTACCGCGTTTTCAGGCCGATACATTGCGCCACTTTACTTTCATGATCGGCGGTCTTGCTGAAGTAGAACAGGTGAGCTACCGTACTGAATTATTTGTGAGGTATTTTAGTGCACGGAGTTTTGTATGCAAACGTGAATGTTATGCTGGTCGTTTCAAGTTGTGAACTTTTGAGATCCAACTCGGATAGCTTGGAGGGTAGGTGTTTGACTAGGTCGTTCACGGCGGGTTCGACTCCTAGTGGACGAATGAGAGAGAGCGAGTTTATTGTTTGAAAAGGATCGTATCAGAATTCAAATGGTGAGGTGAAAAATGAATCGAGGAAAAAAGACTAAATGATTCAGAAGCAAGCTATATGCGAAAATCATGTAGTCAGAAAAGCGTACCAATGCTTAACACCACTGACCGCCTCATCTAGCCATGACGCCTAATTTCTCCAGCTATCCGTTGGGTGGATCTCCTGAATTCCAACCCGAAAGCCTAACACATCTCACTCGACCAAGCTCATTGGTTAAGGTGTCTAGTTTTTTTGCCGAGTTATGAACTGATCACCTCAACTCATCTTCCAACCACTCTCTTTTCGGAGAATACACTGAGGGAGTCTATTAGCGTACAAGCATAATACATATCCTATCTCATTCACAGGTATGTGTAATTTTTGTGTGTGTATGCGTGCACTTTGGTGTATGGACACATCCACTTTGTCCTGATCGCATCAGCTTTACCTAAATATGGTGATAAGTTTACCTGTTATTTGAGTGAGGTGCAGGTTGCGTATTGATTTTTTCTGCTTGTTGTACCGGGTATCAGATTTATTTCTTTTTCTGATTGTGAAATTGTCGTCATCAAAAGTTTATCAGGAGGTTAATTTCTATTTTCCAAACGGTGTACATTAATGTTCAATAACATGGGTTGACAACCGGCAGAGCACGCAACACCTATGGCCAACAGCACGTAAGCCTACGTAATTCTTCTCGAACATTAAAGCGGATCGAAGGAAATGCGTGATTCATATAACTTATTACTTTGTAAAGTAATGGGACGAATGCCCCTTCTTAATAAGGATACAGTTCATCAATCAACGTAACGGGAAACGAAGTTGTGAAATTCGTGTGCAGTGATAATTAGGAAATACGACACGTTCGTCTGCTTCCCGTGAATGAACTGGGAGCAGCCAATGAACTCTCGTGACTGAACTCTGTGACTCAAGTTAGATAGATCGCAAATTTGAATTCGGGATTGATGCTGAATGTTTTATTAGCTAAGGTAATTTTCACTAGTTTCGCTTCGTGTACAGCCATCATAAATTCTCTGAGCCGTTTTTCTGAAAATCAAACGCCTCGTTTGGAAATTTATTCGCTCATGGTAATCACCTGGTTTTACTTATGACTTACTTCAGATGACGATCTACTTTAGAGATGTAGTGTTATCACAAAGAGCAGATGGTTGACCGTAACGATCAATCCGCCCATCACTCGAACATAAGCGCAATTTGTACGCAGTCGAATCTCCGTTCTAGTAATATATATATATATATATATATATATATATATATATATATATTTCACAGGCTTGAAATCAAGCATGTTGCCAATGCAACAACAACAGTTGGAAAAATATAAGGGCTAGTAGAACACAGTAAAAGGGACAGTTGGGAAAAAAATAAAGTGCCGTTCCAGCAGGCCAAAAAAGGATTGTTATTTGGTGTTTGACAACCAGAGCCGTCTAGATATGCTTCACGAGCACTATTAAGATTTGACTAAGTTTTGTTATTTTGAAGACGGATACTCCAGAAAACTACTCATCGTGACATTGAGGGCAGGACCGTACCGTACATTTTCAGATGTAATATCATTCATGACAGTGACATGATAAGTAAGAGAGAAAGATGTTCCCTAAGTGAGGTAAATGTACCGTTGGGCTTTGTTAGAAAACAGCTGTTACGGCGGAGTGAGGTCAAATCAGTTATCTCAACCAGATCTGATCTCTTGCAGTTACATCACCTGGTCACACGAAGAGTGTAAACGGACACCTGGAGTATTTCATCGGCATGAATAGTACCAATATCGAATGTAGCTCCCAGCCAGCCAATAGGAAAATTTCGTTCAAAAGAGAAGATACTGACATGTATGTCGAACAGGTGGTTCCGCAGTGCCTTCAAATCGCTGTTGAGCTCCTAGTTCTGTTCACTTGCCAATCAAAAACAGGCAACTCGTGGATTCCAATTCATATTGTGAGTACCAATTTACTTGCATCTGCAGGGAAAACTACCTAGGTGAAAACATGACTGTTTGAGCACATGAGAAAACATTACTCAAATTGGTTGAATAAGAGTGGACAGAGCGGTATTCGTGTCAAATCATACAGCCAGCGTAAATGACGTTTTTCAGTTGTAGGAAGTTGGTTTCTGGGCCTTTACGAAACGATCGCGGTCTGCCCTAACAAGCCCCCTTACTGTCCCGAAACAGTGTGTACGACTTCTGCTCTGTTTGCCAGCACAAGCTGCTATGACGTAATCGTCTACCGCCGAAATTTCCATTGTCCTCAGTATAATTATTGATTTCCTCGTTTTTTATAGTATTCCAACCCCGATACTAATTAAGCATGCCTTTTATGGAGCCCTCAAAGAAAGCTGGTTTGTTTCTGTGCTCTGTAGCAGCTCAGCCAAATGTATTCCAATATATGCATTGATTTAGTAAACATTGTCAATTCTCAAACCACCAATAAAACCCATGGGGAGCACCGAATAGTTTCATCCCTGTTGAGAGTCACTTGACATCCATTAGGTTTGAATACGGTTGGATTTATAAGGTTCTCAACTTGTGATTGCTCGTGAACGGCTAGCTCTGATCAATTAAAATAGTCGCTTGCTTTGACGCGAATTACACCCGGTTCGGAACCGTACTTGACCAATATGATTTTCTGTCCACCTTAATTCAGTCTTTTAGTTTACACCTGAAACTATGCAATAAGTTAGTGGTATTTGATTGCGTCTGGTGGGAACATCAGGCGAGAAGTGTCGAGGTTCGATGTCATGTGATTCGTACGGATAGCCATTCTTTGACTGAGGCAATTGATCTGCACCGCCTCTAGTGGCTCGGACGTGTTTTTGCGTATGTCTTTCCATGCTCTTGGCACACACAGTAGATAAGCTGTAGCCAGTGTTGTGGCCGTCAGACAGTGACTTGGCGTAGGCTCATGAAAAATCTACCTTTTGCCCCAGCTGTGGTTGGGTCCTGAGGGATAAGGATTTTTGATGGCTAGAGATGTTATGGAATATGACTCAGAACAGAAATCTGTTGAAATCCTGTATCACGTTATATATATATATATATATATATATATATATATATATATATATATATATATATATATATATATATATATATATATATATATATATATATATATATATATATATATATATATATATATACTGTACTGATGATGATGCCATGTGAAACTGAAAACTTCATCTGGTAATTCGCCTTATGTTTGATAATTTGGGGATTAGTTTTTCATTTCTGTCTGTTCTTCTGGCTTCCCTTACAGGAATCCAGTTCACTTAACATACCGTTCCACTTAGTGCAAGCGCACGAACAGTTACCGGCTGTCCAGTTGGGCAAGAAACGCACGTGGTCCGACGTCAGAAACGAAGGATTGGGATTTTGCGAAGATGCTGTGGCCAAAGCGGTCTTGGCGAAGATCACTGCACTGAATGCCGGCTGTGTGGTAACAGATTTTTGTCCGTTACGTGAACCGTCCGCTTGGATCGATCGTCTGGTGTCTCTCATGCCCGAAAACATACCTGTCTGTCAAGTAAGAAAATCTGATTTCTATCCCGCAACATTTCTTTCAGCTATCTTATCCGTCATTATCGTACTGGTCATTACTTTAGCAAATTGTAGTATTGTGAGAATGTGAGTAATTCCCTTTGACAGTTTGGCACCTTCATCTCACGGTCTTCCACTGTGAATTCTGCGGAAATATTCATGCAGCTGAAAAATTTCGAATATTTATCACCATACTGCGCGAATAAACTCCTTGAACGAGTTATAACTGCGAAGATCTTCATAAACTGTCAATCGGGATCCATTTAGTGTTATTTTGTCCGATAGACAAAGGAAGCTCGTATTACGTGGCCATGTTGTTAGAGACAGCCACCATTCACGTCTCATTGTCCTCATGTTTTTTCGAGGGGGGGGGGGAGTGATGATCTGAATGTGCTGCTTTTCCATTCTCGTGGTTTTTTTGCTGCCCCAACAGTCTCATAGAACAACGGGAACGATATGAAACGGGGAATAGACTCGTTTTCACTGATTTGTAGTTATCACAATGCATTGACTGACTTCAAATAGGATCCTTACAAAGGGTAGCGGGGTCTTTTGCAAGGCCGAAGTTAACTGATTTCAAAATTCAGATCCAATTCAGGATGTGGAATTTTCTGATTACCTTAGTACTTGATCAGTCCAGACAATATTGACGTATGCGTTCAGATAAGTGTCTGGTAATGTGTTCCGTGTACACAGTTCAGCGTAAACAGGTCCATTTATGCTCAGGGAACGAGGTTGTACAATCCAATGCATTGTTTTCCAGTCTCACGTGCGCAGTTTACTGGGGTGTAAAAAATCCGGCGTTTTGCGGCGTAAAATGTTCCGCCAACTGCTCCTTATAACCTATGTTCATCGTTTCCGCTTGTTTGTCGCCTTTGAACCATGGATTGACATAGTCTTTTTTGGTCTCATCTGGGTCTGCATTTTCTCCGTGATTTTGCATCCTCCTAGTAAGAAAACGTTCAGGGTAGGACATCTGACGCAAGCGAATTGCGTATGGATCAAATTTCTGTCTCGCAAAATAGGATAGGGTGATTACACGTGCCCCACGATTGGCGGCGCTGCAATTCGTTGTGAACTCGTGCACTGCGGCAATTAGATTTGTCCTTTTATACGGCCTCGATACATTGTCGTTCAGGGTAGAAAGTGAGCGAAGATTGCTGGTGTTTGAGCATCGATTTATTCATAGTATTGCACGAATGTGACAGGAACACCGTATCAACATCACTGAGGTTAGGTATGAAGTGTTGTAGCCACGTTTAAGCGGTCAATACAAGTTCGAGTTGTGTGTTTATCATAGTTGCTTGTATTCAGGTCTTCAAGGTTGTGCTGCTTTGGGTGGTAAACACGACTCTTCAAATCACCCCAAAGGAGAAAAATCCAGAGGAGTCAAGCCCGGCGAACGTGTTGGCTGCGATATTGGCCCTCTCCGTCCGATCCACTGCAGAGCAAGATATGCGTCCAGCCAGTTGATCATGGTTATGGTAGTACGTGGTGGCGCTCCATCCTCCTAGAACAGGACTCTTGAAAAGATCGGAAAGGCAGATAGTCGAGGTAATCACCAGGTGTCTCCTTTAACATATCCAAGTAAACCAATAGATTCATCTTGTCACATAGGAACACGAGACCTATCCGGCAGCAGTCGTGAAATCCACATCAAACGGTAACCTTCGGTTAGCCTAGACGATTCCTTTTGTAAAACATGGTGTTTTTTTGTGTCAGCTGGAATGAAAGGGGACGAAGTGGCAGATGTTCAGGTCACAATGAAAACACCCAGATGCGAATCCAGTTAGCGTGACAGGGGGAACAGTGGGAAAACCCAGACAAATAAGAGCAAGTATTTCTTGTGATTTGACTAGCTGAGCCATATGAAACCTCATTTAGAGCTTTAAGTACTTTATTTTACGCACTTGCATCACCTTTGTTGCTAGCTCCATCTCCAGTCCAGCTTGCCTTTCTCTGAGTTCTGCTCTAAGTAACAGAACGTGCATGGCTAGAGCTGTCCTTAACACTTTGTCGAGTCATGACCGGGAACAGTATATGGTGCGACTTGCCTGGTTCGATCGGAGTTCGGCATTCCTTCAACGTCCTGATTTCTTGTTACCGCCATTTCGTCACTGAGAGACTAAATTGGATTGCCAGTCAGAGGGTTTCCGCCAGTTAGAACCGAGTCGCACAGCGCGGCCAACTTGTTTGCGATCGACCAAAGACGTCCACCAGATGGAGCTGCGAACCGCGCTTCGGGAACATTTCCAAAATTCAGCACTGTCTCGACAGGCGGGTTCCGACCAAATTGAATACTTTACGGAATCCTGTTCAGTTGTTGAGTGGCTCGTAGGTAACCGATAACCCGTTTAGAATTATCGGTTCCCCACACCAAACGATCGTAGCAGAAGAGGATAGGACTGCCCAAGCGAGCCCTGCCAGATTCCCAAAGAGTGAACTGGTTTCATCTCTAAAGTTTATAGGATCTTGTACATTGCCGGGAAGGTTAGATATGTTCCGTGGGGCGCCGAATTCGTCCTCGTTCATCACTGGATTCGCTTTAGTCCCGCGCGTAACTCATCTAGCTGAATCCGGAAGCAGATAGGTGTGTACCCATTTGGTGACTTGAGTGAAATTAATGCCAGGATGCTGACTATTATTACCAGTATGCCAGTATTAGTTTTATCACAGTATGCCAGTAATTAGAGCGCGATTAAGTATGACCAGAAAACTACTTCGGCGCCTAAACGTGAAAGTGTGCAGTGACCTGACATTGACGAAAGCGACTGCACCGCTAAAGGTAGGTGAATGGTGCACGGTGGATAAAGGGATGGTGTGTTGAAAGTTTGTCGTTTTTGAGAAGCACCGGTATGGATTGACAAGAAAATGTGAAAAAATACGAGATTGAAAAACCAATGAGGTCCATTCGAATCTATCTGGAGATGACGGTACACTCTAAAATCCCTAAGCAATTAGACCGGTCATGATTAGAGGACGATAAATGCGTGATATTATCTGAAGGAATTGTGATAAACACACAACTGGAGCTTGTATTGACGTGGCTACAAGTTCATGAATAGGTGTTGATGTACCAGCCAGTTATTCCAGTGACGACGCTATTACATTTGCTGATCACGCCTCATCAACCGGTCGTGCTTCCCGTTCATTCCATTGTTGAAGCATTTTTTGTTGTAACGGATTGAGGATGTCTGTGTCCGTTGTGTCTGTGTGAATGGTAGTCACCGCCATGTATATACAGCGGTGAATGTGAGTGAGCGGCAGCTTGTTTGGCAATCCTCTCCTACCCATGTCGTCGCAGTTATTAGAATACAGACTGGTTGTCTCATTCAGAAATCTCGGCGAGTGCACAGTCTAATGATACTGTGAGATTTCATCACAATTTTATTACCATGCATGTCGGATTTGTAAAGTTGAGCTATGTCAACCTTACCAACATGTCCGAAATTCTCCCAAGTCACTTAGACCGATGCCTAACCTCAAGTGTTGGAGACTCCTTCAGTCGCCGGACAACACGACTTTCGTCCTAGTGTAAGTAAGCACAGATGACTGTACAGATAACAGTGGCAGGTACAGTGCACTCTGCCATAACTGTCCAGTGGGGTTATCGTACCTGTTTGACGGCTAGGGTGAAATTAATGCTAGGAAGCTGATAATTGGTGATTATATGCAAACTTTAGTTTCATCACAGTACGCCAGTAATTGAGAAAATACAATAAACAGGTTCAACGCGTAGTCAGACCGGTGATGTTGCTCTTACTAAAGTAACATTTGCCACTAATGAAAAGCTACATCAGCCTTGATAATGTAAGCGCCAGACGGTTGCACTTGAATATTTTTTGTGTGTCAAGCTTTCACAAGATCCACACAACCAATGGTACTACGCAGGAAGATACGACTACGTATTTTAATACGTGAGGCTTTTGTGTTAACACAACTTAACCATCACATTTCTTTCCTTATTCTTACTTCCCTTCCTACTTTGCCATACTAATGATAACTGATTCGTCATTAAGGTTGCTGCTGAGAAGTGGCAATCAAAAGAACCTCAATCCGTGAATCGCCAGCGGTTATTCCAAATGAGCTAGATTCATTTAAGTCTGTAACATTCAGGAGACCAAAGTGAATATACGAGACAAAACCACAAACGGGTTAGCGATAGGCGCTATGCTGCCGGGTGACACCGCTGAATATATATTGCATAAGTTGCTGTTCAACTCGGGCATCCAATGCAAGGCGCTACCAAGTTCACCAACATTACCCGTTTTATAACAGTGAAGGAGTACATGTTGCTTCATATACCACTAACGGTTCACTCGACTTACGTAGGTAGTTTTATCCGATCACTCAGTGGTTAGAAATAGCACCTTTGAATATATTTGCAAATTCCACTGTCGTTCACCGTTTTCTTGAGCGCACAATGCTACACAGTTTTTCTCGCGGAAATTCAGATAAGTCAGAATTTAACTACCTGCTACCACTTCCAGTAGCAGCCGTAGTAGTGGTAGTAGAAATCCAAAGCCTCAGGGGTGTACCCACTTCCGTAGTACAGTGTAGACAGAAAATGTGTATACACCCCGAAAGGTCGAATTTCGCGACTTACTACTCAAAATCTTTATAGTAGGCAAAGTACTTGCTATCCTATGGGAACTGTTTACCTCTATTCTGGAAAAGTGGCGCCTTGACGCCAACTTTCCCGAACAATTCCTGAACTTCTGGAATATCAAACACGATTGGCGTGGAATCAAGCACCTCTGCACTCAGACGGGAAAGACCCTGAAGGTGAACGCATATATAAACCCTCTCAATGTCCAATTTCTCTGACAATCGAAAGACCCACTTCTCATCTTCCCGTTGTCTGTCTCAACTTAATTCCTAGAGGTATCAACTACGGGAGAGCTCGTTTTGCTCAGGTCAACGAAGATAACTAAAGGAACTGGTTCAGACGGCTTAACAACATAGTTACTCATACACGGAGCCGGCTCTTTATGGGATCTGATGACCCCGGTAATCAACAGTCCACTGGAATCACATATCATTCCAGATCGTTGGCGTCAGGTTACAATTATTCCGATACCGCAACAATCCCATAGCCAGACGGGAATCCGGAAAGTTTAGACCAATAGCGCTTTCTTCGTCAGCACTCCGATTTGTGGGACGCGCTGTGCTGAGTCGTCTTCAAATTGCTATGAGAAGCCCAACCAACGAATCACAATTTGCATACGATCACAAGCGCTTTATAGTTGATACCGTAGTGACCACCGTGCACTGTATTGGCAAATCCTTCAACGATTTCAGCAAGTCAGTTAGATGTGCTTTTCTTGGTTCACTTCTCAGAATACTAGAATCTTCTGACATATTAGTTCAAAGATTTTCTGGAAAAACATGATGAACCGAAGTAGACAGAAAGGTATCCGTACATCTCTCAACCAGCGCCAATGTACTGCAAGTTTCTGTTTTTTGTCCGCATTTTTTTTCAACATACATTGGTGATTTGCCTGTCTCCCACCCAGCTCGCATTTTCAGGTTTGCTGTGTTTTGACTAGGTCCGTCTCAAATAGATCAGACTTCGACGAATTAACTGAAAATCTTTAACGCACTCAGAACTTTTTCACTGCGCAGTAATGAATGTCAGCAGTGTATTGTTTCCACCAATCGACCCCGGTTCATTGAAGACATCTTCACCATCAGTTCTACTCCCCTGGCATACATAAACCACGAAAAATATCTTGGCGTTACGCTGCAGCACAATCTGCATTGATATTTGAACATTAAAGTTGTAGTAGGAAAACTGAGCCGCTTGTAGTATCAAATTAGAAAACTACGGCAGTTTAGTGCCCCACAGGCTGTTATTTCCATTTTGGTAAAACAATGTGTTTCACCTATCGTTCTTTGTGGTTCCCCTATCATTTTCGCAGGATTACTTAAAAGGGATTTCAGCACCCTCGCAGAAGCTTGCGAAGACCTTGTTAGTAAGCAAAATGAAGCGAATACCACGGGGTAAATAATAAAGTCAGTTAAGAAAGTGTACGCGGAATTTGGTAGATAGAGAAGTGAATTAGCGAACTGGATCGGTATTTAATGTGAAGTAACGGCTCAAGGCTCCACACTACCCCTGAACGAAGAGTTCATAGGTGTGATCGAAACAGTAGCTCAGGAGTTGAGCATAAGTCAGATGCACTTTTTAAGCCCTAATGTTCACCTCACTTGGCTGCCTTTAACGTCCGCACACTACGTCAGATAGGGCAACAGGCTGCTCCCGCTAAAACTCACGACACTTTTGAAATAATTGTATGCTATGTCTCTGAAACACGCATACAAGACCCCACTTCTGTGATCACTCTCCGCACTCCGGATACAACCTCAGTCCCTCACTTCACCCTTCGCGTGTCGGGTGATTCGATTTCTAGTGCCCATGGTCAGGCTGGCGCTGGGATTGCTTTGAGCGTGAGAGCTGAGCGTGCACTGCTAGACTAGATTCTACCCAGCAGTCTTTCGTGTGCAGTTCGGTTGGATGGCTCTGTTCGAGTCAACAGCATCAGACTGAAGCGTCGATGTTTCTTTGTCTTGTCTGTGTATGCGCCGACTGACTGCAGTTCCTCTGAAACCAAGGACAAATTCTAACAGGACTTTTCTCAGATGCTTCGAAACGTGCGTTCCGCAGATGTGGTGGTCTTTGCTGGGGATTTCAACGCCCAAGTTAGCCGTTTGGAAGGTTCTGAAAGGCACATCGGATGCCCATTTTTTTTATCCCAGCCGATCGTATCGATAACGACGATCGCTTCATTTAGCTGTGTTTTGACCTTAGATTGTTTCTGGTAAGTACGAACTTTTGCCACAAGAGGCGGCATAGACTCACATGACGTCCTACTTCGTCTTCACTACGTTTGACTCAGATTGACCATGTTGTGATTGGTCACCACTGACGTGGATCAATTGGAGATTGCCGTTTATTTTGGTCTACGCCTGTGGACTCAGATCACGCCTTGGTACGTGCTCGCTTCTGTTTACGTCTCGTCCGTGGTCGCACCAACGTAAATTCCACCCATCGCGGGCAGTTGATTTTGGATGATAACCAGCGAAACAATTTCCAGATGGAGCCGTCAACACTACTATCCATGCAGCCGGATGTGCACGACCCAGAGAAAGGCTGGGAACAGATCAAGGAAGCTTTGTATGCCGCTTCGAATGCCACCCAGAACTCGGGTTCGAGTAGGCCTTCCCAACTATGGTTATCTTCGACATCAGTGACTCTACTGGACGCTCGCAGATCCGTTCCTCCGGATGCCACATTCAATGAAGTGCGTAAGTCCCTGAGACGCCAACTAACTAGGAGCCTGAGAAATGATCATGAGCAGTGGTGGATTGCAAAATGTAAGAAAATGGAAAAGGCTGCGTCCATTGGCAATGCTCGCAACCTTTCCCGTTTGATTAGAGGCATTGGGCCACGGAAACCCGGTGTAGGTGAGTTAAAGGAATCCAACGGCCCACTGATTCACTGTCAGGAACGTCGTCTGGAGCGTTGAGTGGAGCACTTTAAGGAACAATTCAGTTGGCGCACTTCAACAGTGAACCTTCCAAATATGCCTGCCTGAGTAACGATGCAGATGGATATGAGTCCTCCAACAGAGATGGAAATAATGTGGGAGATAGGTTACTTGAAAAGATACAAAGCCGCTGGACCGGATGGGTTGTCTCCATCTTTTTTCAAGGATGGAGGCGAAGCTTTGGTTTCGGAGTTAACAAAACTCCCGTATAATTTGGGATAGTGAGCAGATTCCCAGTGAATGATGTGAATCGGTGATTGTGCCGATTTATAAGAAACCACAGAGGAATTAGCTTGGTAAGTATCTCGTCTAAACTGCTCACCGGTCTTATTCTCCACCGATTATCCAGTGCCCGCGAAATGTGTACGCTTGAGAATCGAGCCGGTTTCAGACCTGATAAGGGTTGCATTGACCACATCTTCACTCTTCCGTAAACCTCACAGCACAGACACACTTTCCGTAGGCCCACAGTCTGTGTCTTTTTTGATCTGAAAGCAGCGTTCGCTTCAGTCTACCGCAAAGTTCGCTGACGGTGCCTTTCATTGAGGGGTGTACCAGAGAACTTTGTTTCTTTTCCAATGCTTGTATGCGAACAGCCGAATCCGAATTCGGACTTACGGCGGTCTTTCCTCCGAGTTCACCATGAAAAGTGGTGTTCGTCAGAATTGCCCTCTTTCACCCTTCTTCTTTTTCTTCTTCTTCTTCTTCTTCTTCTTCTTCTTCAATTTTGCTATTGAATTGATTCTTGAGATAGCCCTATCCTCCTGTGAGAGTAACGGCGTCGATCTTTGCTCAGACAGGAAACTATCTGACTTGGAATATGTGGACGATGTTGTTCTTCTGAGTGAAGATCGAGGTAAGCTACAGGCTCTTTTAGATAGCCTGAAAAACAGTGTAGTAATGTTTGGGATGCTTTTTGCACCTTTAAAGTGTAAAATGCTGCTGCAGGGCTGGGTTGGCTCAACACCAAACCTTGTGTTGGCAGGGTGAAGTAGCCGAAGTGGGTAAATTTTGTTACCTGGGTAGTTAGATCTCACCAGGTGGACGGATATCGGATGAGGTGTCATCGCGTATGCAGAGGACGCGTTTGGCTTTTGTCAACCTTCGTTATCTGTGGCATTGGCGTTACATCCGATTGTCTGTTGAGGTTAGAGTACACAATGCGGCGGTTAGGTCCATTCCTTTATACGGTGCAGAAACATGGCCATTGAGAGTAGAAGATAGGCGAAGACTATCAATGTTCGAGCACCGATGTCTCCGTAGCATTGCGCGAGTATGGTGGAACACACCTCAGCAATGCTGAGGTTAGGCGTAAGGTGTTGGGAACCAGTGGTTAGTCTGTGGATCAAGTACTGAATCTAAACAGGTTAAGGTGGTTGGGACATGTTTTACACATGCCTATTAGTGGACTTTTTCAGCGTACGCTGTTCTCTGAGGCAGGTGTTGTTTGGAATGTAGGTTCAGGTGGTCAGTCCATGACATGGCAAAAAGGTTTGAAAACCTTGACCAGTGGACTTAGCCAAGTAGGACATGTTAGACTTCCAGGTTGGGGTCCATGTGATTCGCCTACCCAATGGTTGGAGACATTAAGTGAAAGGACCAGGTGTCACAGTCAGTAATTTAGTTGTATTCGGACTCTTTCTTCGTCCTCTTTATTTCTGCTTGATACTTTGACTTTTTGGATCTTTATCACTATGCTTCTGTTCTTTCAGCCCTCTACTGGACGATGCTGAATGGTGGTAACTGAAACCAGAAGTACGAGGCTAACGGTTGAATAAGCAACTGAAACTGAAACTATTCCTGAGTATACGGGGTACTGATGAAGATGAAGTGTGATGAGGTCAGTGGTCCAGATGGGTTTTAACGAAGGACTGTCTCGCCGCTGTCTATGTGTTGTAGTGAGCTCACACATAAGTGGACCATTACCACACCGCACATCGCGACATACACAAACACCAGCAATATGTGTGGTGTCTGTGCCTGTAGCATGTCGTGCGTGGGGTTAAACATTGGGGTGGGATAGCCGATTGAACTCAGTTCTTGGAAGTTTCATGCACCAAGAAGTGTGAGCGTGTATCACCAGGAAACCAATTTTCCTTAACGTAAATGTGTGCAGTGTCCTAAAGTTGACTGATGCGACTGTTTCGCTTACGTTGAGGAGGTCATTCGGGCACACAATGGAGTGCACTCATTCAGCTTTGTCAATGCCTGTCACCATGTAAAGCGACGATTGCTTGATCACATAGGGTGGGAATAATCTTGGTCCATCGTAATTTACGTCGTCACATGATAAGATAAAATTATCACCGTGTCTTTCGAAAAGTTGGGTGGATGGAACACTATAGGGATTTCACGAGTGTCTGTGTGGGCATGGTGCAGGATAGGGGTTCTGCAATCGCCACCTACTGTAACAGAAAACACGTTGTGCATCTAGATCACACGTAGTTCCAAAACACTATCTTCCCAGCCAATAATACTTCCTTCTCCATAGATCTCTCACAACTGTTGTTTCACGGTCCTCTTTCATTTATTAGTCGCTCCATAGTAGTGCTAGTCGTTTTACCAGTACCCTGACGGCAACTTGTCATCTCTGTTGCACTGTAAAACATATTTTTGTGTCCAATGGCAGATTAGACTCACCCCATGAAAAGTCTTTATTTAAACTAAAGGAATACACCATGAATTCCATGATGATTGTGACGTAAACTATCAACCACACTTGTTGGACGTTGTGGATCACGTATATTTTGTCACGTTCCTTTTAGGCATGATGAGAAATGCATTGCGGTGAACCTTGCGCAAGGTTAAGATAATATGCAAGTGATTCGAACGTGTAAGTTTTAGATGTTGAATGAAAATAGGTCGGTCAATAAGTTTTTCATCAAAGTCTAAAAATGGAATTTAAAAAGAGTAGTGTATGTGGGATAAAAACTGAGTGATAGAATGGTACCCTGAGAACTTCTGGCGTTGAAAGTAGTTAAGACGTTGCGACCAGGACCACGTGTTGTGGCGACAGTTATCTTCGTTCGTGCTTTTAACACACTTAAAGCTGGCTGCCAAGCGCGGTGACCATTTGACCGTTGCTCTTGCGCACGCTCTCAAATACACGCTAATCAATTTCTCTCCTGATCGCCTTCTCGCTCTCACGGGTCGTGGAGAATGGCGTCCTGGTTAACGTATTCCTGCAGTGCTCAGTAACATGCAGATGGTCCACGTAGTACGAAAGACCGAAGCACATGTTCATTAAAGAAACTGCGAGATAGGGTTTAGCCACCTTACAACGTATTAGTGATTCGCGATTCCTAAAGGGGTCAGATAGATGACTTCCAGTAGACGGCAGGCTATCATTTAAACCTAATATATTTGGAAATTTGTTTTTTGTTGTACATTTGAATGTGTTATTACAGTCTCGACTACCAATACTGGTGGCTTTACATATCCTATAGAATGAAAAACAAAATTATGTATGACATATACTGATATTGAATGAGACACCCAATTGACGATAGTCAGGCTGACCGGACCAGTTTTTCTTATCTCAGAGGACGTTTAATGCAATAGAAGTTTATGAACACACGAATCTAAAGTATCAGATGGCACGATATTATCTTCCAGGCAGCGAATATGCACTCGCATTATTGGTGCCACCTCTAGCATAATCCAAGGTATTTTCACGGAACAAAAGTTGTTTGCGTCAACATGTTAACGCTGAGGATGAAATGAGAGCAAATTCAGTTTGCACCCTTGGTGAAAACCCTTCTGGACCACTGACCTCATCGCACTTCATCCGTATCAGTACCCCATATACTTAGAAGGAATGTATCACCTATGAACTCTTCGCTCAAGGTTAGCGTGGAGCCTTGAGCCATTATTCAACATTCAATACCGATAGGGTTCTCTAATTCACTTCTCTGTCTACCAAATTTCGCGTTCACTTTCTTAACTGACTATGATTTATTTCGTGGTATTTTACTTCATTTTGGAGTAGTAAGTCGCAAGATTCGACCTATGCGGGGTATATACATATTTTTTTGCCCACACTGCATAGTCTGTACATTACTTTCCAGTCAAGAAATGCTCGGAAATAAAGTCACAGAGCAAAACAGTATTGCATTCCAGACAGAATGACATCCCTGTTTATTGGCGTGCTTGCTAGAACCGGAATCACAGAATTCCTGTACGGGGACGATCTATAGGGAAGCAGATTCTACCTAAACCGAATCGGTACGTGGGACTGGCAAAGAGTAAAACCGAATGGCCGAATTATCTTTGTTGATTTGAGCAAATCGAGCACCTCCGTTGTTGGTACCTCTTGGAATTAAGTTGAGACAGACAACGGGAAGATGAGAAGTGGGTCTTTCGATTGTCGGAGAAATCGGACATTGAGAGGGTTTATATCTGCGTTCACCTTCAGGGTCTTTCCCGTCTGAGCGCGGAGGTGCTTGATTCCACGCCAATCGTGTTTGATATTCCAGAAGTTCAGGAATTGTTCGGGAAAGTTGGCGTCAAGGCATGTAATCTCAGATTTTACCAGAAGTGACAGACCGACAAACCTAGGGTTTGTTTTGCATCTTGCAAGCTAATTCTTTTCTCCGACGTGGCTGCTTCAGATGTGGAGAAACCACTCTTCCAGAATAGAGGTAAGCAGTTCCCATGGGACTTCAGGTAATTAAAATCCGCCTAATCCCTTCTGTTGTAAAACTTACAGAAAAATACAAATATGAACAGTCCCTGACCACAGTGTGACAACAAAGGGTAGACAGTTACGTAGTAGTATTCTTGGTGTAGAAATGGTTCTTTTTTTAACCGTGTCTGTTTTTGAAATATGTGCGTGGGATCAAGTACATTAGTGAGGGTATATTTTTTGCCTGAGATGAGGTGTGTAGTGTTCACTGATGCTAAAGAGTGCACTTAACCTGACAGAGAAAAGTTCAGGGTGCGTGGTCAGGATGTGGTCTAGCTGGGAGTCACCACGAGTCGGAGCATTACAGATATCGAGGAGATAGAAGGACGAAAAAGGAAGTATTGATCCATGAATAAAGCCTCTACTGTAATGTGAAGATTCTTATCAGATGAATGCAATGTAAGGAAAAAATGAACGATAGAAAATTTTGCCTGAAGTTCGTGGTGCTATGTAAATTTTTCTTATGATCACTCGACCAAAACGAGAAAATCTAGGCGACATGATGCAGATAGACAATCGATGCCATCACGCGAGTAGGGAAAAATTACGCAGGACTTGCTGCATCACTTGAAATTAATGTAGATGGCAACGCCGCCACCTTTTTTCTTGTAATGCATATGATCTTGGCGGAAGCAGGCGAACTTTTCAGTCTGAATCATTGTGCCATCCCTATTGTCATACAATCAAGTGTGTTGTATTTCTGTAGTTGCAGGTCATGAGCAGGTATGTGAGATCAGATAGCTCGTTGAACATGGAATAGACATTGTTACATATAACACTAAAACAATTATACTTCTTGGCGTTTTGCACTCAAGAGCAGCCTGCTAACCAGCTATTTTGCGTTTCCTTGCACCATGGCCCCAGTTCCGGGCCCCGGACAGTGGGCACGCATTTCGTTGTCCAAGCGCGTCTCTTATCGATAGCATAAATTATTTTGCATAACTACGAGTGCGCAACATGACAATGATTGAGTGCAATAAAATAAGTAATTCCGAAGGAGGGCCAACGCATAGCGCAGCCGTTCAAAGGACGTGCGTTGCTAGGTAATAACCAAAGCCAGAGCATCTACATGCGAAGTTGATAAATTACAAACTGAACTGAACACGATCACTTGTGTTCTGTTTCCAAGAATCTTGGTTAAGTGAAGGCGAGCGCGTTCTCCTTGAGTGTTTTCTTCAAGGTAGAAAACAATGTAGAACTAGGACAGGCACGGTATGGTCATCAACAATTCAGAGTCGCTTGAAAAAGCTGAAGTTGTCTTCACTTTCTCTCGTAATAGCGTTGACTGCGAGATTGTTAGATGTCATTCCAAACTGTCTCGTTTTCGGGGCGTTATGATCAGTAATCCGTGTGTATCTTCCTCTCGCTCCCATAGAGATACCAGCCTGCTCTTTGACGCCTTCGTATTCTTTTTAATTTCAGTTTTATCTGACTGTTCGTGTGTCGTTGTTAGGGGTTTTATCCATGCACCCACGAATCCCCTACTTGTTTTTGGCCTAAGTAACCTCTATCTTGTCCCATCCAGAGAATGCTATTCATACAAGTTTATCTCCAACAATCCTGCAACTGGAAATTATTGTTCCAGTGAGAGAGCACGCTTTTTTCCAATTAACTCCATAGTTATTGACGTTCAGCGCATTGGTCACTCATCATCACCGGAATATTGTCGTCGATTAGTACCCTAACAGATCCCATTTCATTGTGTCATCTTGGTTTTCTCTTGAATACTCTCTCTGGTCGCTGGACTTATTTACGGAAATAATAAGTGCGGTATTTGACTTGTGTTTTTTCATAATGCAAGGGACTAGGGTGGCAGATTACCAACAGATGGGTTGGTTCATTAAGTTGACATCACGATGGTTTGGTAAACAGTCAGCACGTCTTCGCCTGTCCTTAATCGAGGACAGGGTTGGAGCGAATGCAACGGACCGAAGAACCAATTAAATACCAACTGCCATCTGAACCGAATAAACGAATTGGGTTTGTTCACAGACTAACCACTCAGAAGAGCTGACTGAGAATAACAGGTGAACCAATAAGTGTTCAGGCCAAGATTTGGTTATGATTAACATTCACGGTGTATAAACTGTGGTTTTTGTACTAATGAATCGAGATGATCCGAAGAAAGAATAGCCTTCTCTCTTTCTCTTAATGGGATAGCTCAAAACATGTGGAGACTGCATCTTTTTAATAAAGGTGGGATAGCCTCTTTGATGTTACAATTTGTAAGAAGTCAAAATAAGCATGTCTAGAAGGCACAAGATCAGGTCTCCTTTAGATGTCATCCAGTCATCAACACGTCATTTGCACACCAATTTTTCCGGTATCGCAAGTAGTAAACATTTTTGACAAAGTCAAATTGGTATTCGGGTCATGTTCCCAGTGAAAAAACTGCAGTGTAGATGCCGAAAGCCTCAGCACCGCGTTTATACACCGATCGCCCTAACACCCAATATCTTATCAATTCCCTCCGTAATAGAAATATTTTCTTCAGAGGAAGTCTAGGCCTCTTAGGAGCCTAAAACCAGGCGTCGTTATGGGTCCAGACAACCTGTCATACACTATTCCCAAAGTTGAAGCAAGTCCACTAACCTGCCCTCATCGACAACTCCATTGAAGTCCGTATTGTTCCTTCCTCCGGGAAACCCCTACCCATTGTGCGTATTCCTGAACACCTGCTATCACTTTGTCGACATGTTTGCGCGCTCAGATAGGCCCGGCCGATTGTCTTCCCTTCTTTGGTCCTAATAACTATCAGTTTGAATGCAAAGCCAGCCGATCCCAGCCTGCCGTTCTCTCCCCCCTACTTTTCTCTGCGTACAATAGCAACCTATCCACTGCACCACCTGCGCGACGTTTTAAGTATGCCGATGATTTAGTGTTCAGTTAGTCCATCTCAAATAAGCCAAAACTACTTCTTATTCTGAGAACTTACGTAAAATTTCGAACTTTTCGTCCCGTTTTGATCTGCATCTCAAGACTTCCAAACATATCGGCTATACATTCTCTTTTTTCATTCCTCACCCTGAACAACAGTCGATCCTTAACTCTGTCCCCGTTTCCAGAGTTAGAACAGTTAAATACTTAGGGATTACAATCAGCACTAATTTTACGGGTTCTTGTCATATTCTGACCTGTAAAATTATTCAAACTTATCTCCGCACACGGAATTAGAGTGACTAACGAATGTTTTCGCGGTCTCGATCAAACAGCGGGGTTACGCGTAAAATCAATAATCCAACCCGGTGAAAACCATAACTTTCTCGTGGTGCGGCACTATAATTGTCAGGTGTCCAGCCGTCAGCGTTATTCGAGACACTGAAATGTAGTGCTCTCTGGGGATAACAAGACAGCCGCGGCCATGTTTGGGTTCGAAAATGACAGCAATTGGCTGTGTCTAAGCGCGGAGTAATCGGGAGAGTCTAGCTCCTATCTAACTGCAGCTTACGCATGCATAGATGCGTATATATATATATATATATATATATATATATATATATATATATATATATATATATATATATATAATGTGTGTGTGTGTGACTCATACTTTGCACCAATCAAAAGGGGAAAAAGGAGTAAGTCTACACAGATGCATCAAAATGTGGGCAGAATTTTTGCACGCCGCTTACAAGTGACGCAGGTGTAAGTGCGTGAGGATGCAAATCCGCCATCAAACGAATCAATGGAGGGATGTCTGATAGAAATAGCACCGCGTAGTTGGTAGACTGTCGTGTCCCTTAAGATATCCTCCGTCTTCTTGGTCTCTACCATTCACCCAGCTCTCGTTTGTTGCTCCACAAAGCCGGAGCATACATCAACGGACACATCCCGGCTAACCGCTCGACAGACGGGCTAAACAGGGATGAAGGTAACCAAGGTGTAAAAACCTCGGCGATATGGTGTTTGGAACTCGAAGGCATGCTTTTGAATGAATAGACGAGACCTACTGGTTCAACGGCTACGACGGAAAAACTGTCCAACCTACCCGTCCCGGTATTCCGGGTAGGCTGCAGTGTGTGAGTATGCAAAGACCAGAGGTGCATCCTCGAAGAAAAAGGCAGGCTGAGGTACCGTCAACCCACTTGTTATTCCGGACCGAAAGACCAAGTGGTACAACAGTCCATAGCAATGATAGGAACATTGCCTCCTACCATATTCCTATGAATCTCTGTGATTAACTGAAAAAATGCATTCTGATCATGCTATGGTGTCCCCGTGCTCTAGCGGTCAAGGTGTGAAGACAACAAGCTGGAATACTCAACTGTAGGAAACAGGCTTACATATGTTATTGGAATGTGTGGACACCATAAGACGTGGGCAGCCGGAGTCTCAGTGTAGAGACTGCACAACTACAACATCGACATAGTTTTTCTCAGAAGTCCGCATCCTTAACTCCGGAACCCGGTGTATAAACGTTCCAGGAGAGGAGGCAACTTACTGGATTTATCAAAACAGCTCGACAGACAACTCCGGGCACCACGGCGTCGCATTCGCCATTAGGAATAAAGCCAACAACCCAATGGTCGTTTGGAAGCAGATTTCAGCAAGACTTGCTTTGGCACGTTTTAAAGGCTCCCCGCGGAGCTAAACGGTGATTGCGGTCTATGCTCCTAATCAATGTGACGAACTGCGAGACATAAAATGAATTCTACGGCAGTCTCCAAGAACTAACCGATCTAGTCCAAAGAAGTGACATTCTGTTCATCGCCGGAGTTTGGAACGCTCGCACGTCTCCGTCGGATTCGTCGATGCGACGCTTCCTGGGAAAATTCGGCCTAGGTCAAAGCTATGAGACTCGTAACCGCCTCGTCATTTTGGCCGATTCTAACAGAATGGTCGTTTGAAGCACGTCTCCAGCGACCTAAAAAGCACTTACTGACGTGGTACTCAAACGACGGTCGCACTTCGCATCAGATGGACCATATCCCAGCGAGGTCTCGTTGGGGTTCGTCTGTAGAAGACTGTCGAGCGTACTGGGGCGCAGAGGTGGGGAAGGCAAACGGTACAAACGACGTTCTTGTTCTGGACTCTTCAGAATCCATCTATCCATGTGTCTTAAGGCCCCTTCATTGACCCACATAAACGGCCTAGCCCTGGAAATGCTGGGCGCGGTTACGCACAATCGCTATCCGATTACCCTCAGTAATCAACGTAGCACTGGATTCAACTCCAGTGCAAGAACAGTGACGATGATAAAATGGACGTTTCGAGAAGCTAATAAAGGAGCTAGTAAAAACCGAAAAGTGTCGGAAAAACGGAATATCTGAGAACACACTTCAGCTGTTGAGTAAGGCACACGAAGACCGGATATCAGGAAGTAGCGAACGTCGCACACTGCAACGCGAAGCCTCGTGCTCCGCTATGGCGGATAATAAACGGTACTGGATAGAAGTAGCTAAGAGAAGTGGATTGCAGCGGGAATCGGTGGCTTCTGCAGGTTATTCCGCCTGATCTTTCGGGTAGACGCAACAAGCAGGAGTCGCTTCTGCGCAACACAGCCAGTCGGCTCACTCCTAAGCAGAAAAAAGAGCGTTGGGTCGAGCACTTCGATCAACAGGCCATCAGACCACACGCGTCCGGGCAAACTCGAGTTCCTGCAAAACCGTGCGATGTCTGTTTCAGTTCGCCGAATGCAACTGCAAACGCCACAGTCGTCAATCAACTGAAGAACAGAAGACGGTATTCCGCCTGCGTGCTGCCACTCCGTCTCTTCAGCCAATCCTCGATCGAATCGATTTCTCCTCAAAGTCCGTCGGGCTATAAGTGAACACTACGAAAACTGGCCATAACAACTTGCCCAGGGCCATTAGCTCAACGGCTGTCCATCAATGACCAACTGATCGGATGCGTTCCATCATTCAAGTATCTGGGCTCTACACTGCTTCCAAACGGTCAGTCGAAGGACAAAGTAATACTCTGGATAGACAACGCCGATAATGCATTTCTCCAGCTACGACGGGCGTTGTGGACCCGCAGTGAAATCAGCCTTCGGACCAAGGTGCGTATGTACCGTGCTGCTACACGCCCCGTACTCAGCTACGGCTGCAAAACCTGACCATTGAGAGCCAAGGATACCAGAAAGGTGGAGGTGTTCGATTACTGGTGCCTGGGCGCATTTCGAAAACAAATTGGCACCATTCCCGGAGAAATTTTGTCCACACGTTCACATACTACTTACTATCACTATATATATATATATATATATATATATATATATATATATATATATATATATATATATATATATATATATATATATATATATATATATATATATATATATATATATATATATAATCACACAATCACTTGCGGGTGGTGCGTGGGATTGATGAATCTTTGTTGAACAGGTTCACCAGTCGTGGTATGTCGACAGAAGATTAAATAGAAGAAAATATCCAGTCTACATTATATGGCACGTGTTGCAGAGATGGGTTATGGTTACGAACAAGGAGAGTCACTACTAGTCACTGGATCTTCCGGACAGATACTAGATTCTTCTGTAATCCCGTTCACAGATGTTTCTGAAACATGTACAATGCAAGTCAGTGTTCAACTGTGACATGCGTAATCATATTTACAGGTTTCGCACCACACCACACCCTCGTTGCTCAGGGCCCGACTCGGGTCCGTGCAACCCCTTTACGGCTAGCTACCTCCACTTCTGCTCCTGCTTCAGATGTATCATCTTCCCCCTGTTGGTTTGGGGGTCACGTCCATGTCGATCACGGGTTTCAGCTTGTTGAAATCAACGGTCGTAGGTGACTGTCGGCCTGTCTTTTCACGTACGACAATATTCCTGATAATATCTTTTCTACTATGAGCTGACCTTTCCATTGTTCGTGCAGCTTGGCCGGTACGTCGGAAAGATATGTGGTCCACTGGAGAAAAACTGTCTCCCACTTCCAGTGGTGACCCATGAGCTTTTTTTCGTAATATTCTTTCTGTCTTCTGTGGCTGTTAAGTAGATGTCATCTAGCCAGTTCGTGTGCTTTTATTAGGGTCTCCGTAAATGCTGCCACATAGTTGTCGTCTAATGTATGGTATTCGTAGATCTCGTGGAATGTGTATCTCCCTTCCTGTCCACAAGAAATGCAAAGTCTGATCTGTGGAGCGGTGCACGATGCAGCGATAAGCCATGATGCATTGATGTGGTTCTAGGTCGTGTTTCTTCAACAATGCTTTCATTTTGTTCTGTTTGTTCGTTCTACTAGTCTGTTTTCTTCCGGGTGACTTGCAGTTCTTCTGGTTTTACCGATCTGGAGTAACTTACAGAGCTTGTACACGATGATGTTTCCGAAACTGCTTCTTATATCAGCATTTAACTGACCCGGAGCTTTCCATTTGGCTATCCATTTTTCGAAAATGGCCCTTGCTGCTGTTGCCGCGTCTGTACTTGATACTGCTACGGTCTCCGCCTACTTCGTAAAATAATCCACCAATACGATGATGTAGCGGTTGTCTTGTTGAGTTTCTGGCGATGGTCTTAATACATCTATCCCGACCATCTCATCGGGATAACTGGATTGCACAGACTTCAGCGGCGCGCGGCGGTTTGGTTCGAGGTCCTTTTATGACGCGTATATTTGGCATCGCTGACAGAAACTGCCTGCATCCCGACGCATGTGTGGCCACCAGTATCTAGCTCGTAATGCGTCATACATTTTGTTCTGTCTGGGGTGTCCTTATTCACGATGGAATGACGCCGTAACTGTTTGTGGCTTTGATTGCGGGACCACCATCTTTAGCTCGTAATTTGGTCCATATTGCAAGAATAACACACCTCCGTCTTTTCGGATATTATCCCACTGGGACCAAAGACAACGTGTCTTGTACCTACTCCCAGCTAATTCTTCTCTCGTTGGTCGAGGTCTGTCATCCCGGATGCTTTCGTATATTACCACCAATTCCAGGTCCTCAGCTTGTATCTCCCCCATCCCTGCATACCGCTGTCCAGACTGTCCAGTGCCACATAATGGGCGTTGCATGATGGGCAATCCCCATAGTTTCTGTTTGGTCTGCTTGGCATGGCATCCGCTTTACTGTGTCGCTTTTTCGGTCGATGTGCGCAAGTAAAATAGTATTCTTGTAACTGCTCCCGCCAGCGAGCCAGCTGTCCTTCCGGTTCCTTGAAGTTTGTCAACCAAAACAATGCCTTATGATCGATACGAACGAGGAACTGCCGCTCGAGTGTATAATGCCGGTAATATTTGAGAAAGTATACCAATACGAGCATTTCTTTTCTGGTAACACAATAGTTCTGCTCTCGTTTGCTTAGCGTGCGGCTTCCGTATAAAATCACATGTTCCTTCCCATCTCGGTCAACTTGTGACAGTACGGTCTCGATGCCTTTCTCATATGCGTCAGTATCGAGTATGAATTCACTCGTGTTTTCTGTTGTGTCCGGAAATACCAATATTGGATTCTGACGTAATCGTTGCCGAATGTCATCAAACGCTTTTTGCTGCTCATCACCCCAATTGAATTCTTGACCACTTTCCAGTAATACGTCCAACAGTGCCGATATGATGGCGAAGTTAGGAATGAATTTCCGATAGTACGAAGCTAATCCCGAACAACTTCAAACTTCTTCAACATTTTTTGGTGCGGGCCAATTCCTGACAAGTTCCGTTTTTTAGGGTCGGTCTGAATTCCTGCTCCAGACACAATATGACCCAATTAAGCTACTTGTCGTCGCAGCATGCGACATTTGGTTGGGTTTGAGCCTGAGGCCAATGGTGCGCATTTTATCGAATACCAAGGCTAGATTATGCAGGTGTTCTTCTGATGTCTTACCCATCACGACCATATTAACCCAATATACCAGACGGAATTCGGGGATTAGCTCACTCAAGACGGTATACATCAGTCGTTTAAAAGTAGCTGGTGCGTTTATTAGCCCAAACGGCATGGCCCGAAATTCGTATAGGTCGTTTGGTAGAGTAAATGCTGTTTTCTGATCGTCACGCTCTTCCACCTCTACTTGCCAATAACCCGAAGCCAAATCCAATGCACTGAACCACTTTGACCCGCCTAAAGCTTCTAACAGGTCATCCATTCTCGGTAAAGGGAAAGAGTCTTTTTTCGTAATTTGATTCCGTCTCCGGTAGTCGACGCACAGACGCAGCCCACCGTCCTTTTTCTCTACTGAAACTACACGCGCTGCACACGGAGATTTTGATGGCTGAATTATGTTACTGGTCAGAATCTCGTGGATCATGTTTTGCACTGTAGGCTCATACCATGGTGGAATTTTTCTAGCATGCATCTTTTTAAGCTATGCCTGATGGCTGTTGATGGAATGTCGAATTAGCCCGGTACGTCCTATTGTCGTGCAGTCCCAAACAAAAATATCAGCGTATTCTTTGATCAGTGTAGCAAGTTTATTCCTAATGCATTGCGGCGCATCTACTGATTGTAACAGATTGTTGATGTCCCCATCAGGGTTGCTTTTGCCTGGCACTAATGCGGCAATATTGGTTCGTAAGGCTTTTTCAGGAAGGAACCTTACAGTGCCTCTTGGGGTGCGGAGAAGATTGTGATCCAGATCGATCACACAATGAAGCACACTCAGTGTAGCCACCCTGATGATTACATATAGTGCCATTCCTTGAACCACAACGAGTTTGTGCGTGTGACTCATTCGACCCATAAGCAACTTAAGTGTAACCGCACCGATAGTCTCTGACGCTTTCCCGTTCACGCCACACAGCATTTCGACTGTGCCTTGAGGTTTCCGACCCGCAGGCCATTTATCTGCTAACCAAGCTTCATTTATAAGGCTGCGAGCTGCCCCAGTATCAATCAATACTTCCACGTAATTCCCGCCAGTCTAATGGAAACCATGGGAAACGGTTGAAGCTGAGAGACATTGATTAATGTCCGAACAGGCTTGCCTTGAGGGTACGCCTGCGCTGCCAGGGGCAGTCTCTCCGGCCGCTGCTCTCTGCTGCGCCACTGACTTTATTTCGACGTAAGGTATTGCCGCCAGCCAGTACCTCTTTGATATCGTCCAAAATTCCGTCGGAATGGGGGTTGATAGCGCTGTTGTACCGGATTAATGAGGGATGGCGTGTTCATGAAGCTGCCGGGGATCCCGGGCTCTAGAGATAGCGCTTCCAACCTTGCGGCCAACTCTAGGGCAGCTTCGAGAGTCGGCGATGGCCGCTGGGCGAGCTCTCCGTAGATCCTAGGCGTTGTTATGCGTTCTCTAAACTGTTGGTACACCACTTTCTCCAGTTCGTCAGCTGGAAGTGTCGGAAATGCCTTCTCGCCCAGGTGTCGCAGTACTGTGGCGAAATCCAGGACTGACTCCCTAGTTCTTTGAGACCGGTCGTGAAATTCTCGTTGATGGGCGATGAGCAATTCTGGAGGACCCGGCAGGCGTCTGATGTTCTCAAACGTACTTTCATTAATGGAGGCAGAAACTACTAGGGCGCCTACAAAACGATCGTACACCTGACCTTCCAACAGGCTGAGTTTTTGAGGTAACACCGCACTTTTACTTTCCATTGATAATAGTTATCGCCCAAGTTGAATTTCGCAGGTATTGGTATAGGCGCATTACGCTGGGTAGCCTGGTGTGAAAAAGAAGTTAGGAATTCGATAGCTTCGGAAGGAGACTGTACAACGGAAAGCGGCAATGCGACAACCTCCTCCCGGCCGTTTGACGGCTTCTGCTCGAGAGTCGTATTGTCCTTTCTGTGGACCACATGATGTCGACTTTTGATTACAGAACGTTACTGGTTCGATCGCAGGTTCGCCGATTAAGATTAAAGATTAATAATAATAATAATAATTATTATTATTATTATTAAAGATTGAGATTAAATAGAAGAAAATATCCAGTCTATATTATATGGCACGTGTTACAGACATGGGTTATGGTTACGAACAAGGAGAGTCACTACTAGTCACTGGATCTTCCGGACAGATACTAGATTCTTCTGTAATCCCGTTCACAGATGTTTCTGAAACATGAATAACGAGGAATGAACGAAGACATCATGTACAATGCAAGTCAGTGTTCAACTGTGACATGTGTGATCATATTTACAGGTTTCACACCACAGTCGCTTGTTATTGATGGGAGGCATTCGTTTGGAAATAACGGGGCAGGTACCGTGCCTCTATTCGAAGCTGTCGGACACCTCTGGTTGACAGGTTCTCGTTAGAACTAAAGGCTTTGGTTGAGAACCCTAATCGTCCTCCTGCCTTGCGGTTGGACACCCTAGCAGTCCCTATCCAAAATCTCCCATAAACTGCAGGAATGCAAAGAATTCCATACTGCATCAGTCGTGGCGCAGGATAATCAGGACCGCGCTACCCATTGCATGGAGCAGGGTGGTCAGTAGTGATAAGTGGGTTGCTGCACAGAGTTCCCTCTTTTATTTAACCTTTGTCTTCTTTCCCCGACCACCTCTCTTTGCCCTTCTACTCGCCCATAATTCTCCCACTGATAACACGCTCGATACTAGCAACGGTTAATTGTCAAATAGATTCTGTGAAGATTGACATCTGCTGCATGAGTGAGACGTGTATCCAAGATTGGAGCAGTGTGATTCAACTAACTGCTCCTGGTATCCCTTCAAGGTATTTCCTACGCACTTCAGGCCACGAGGTAGCTAGAGCTGCGAGTGAACGTGGTGTAGGAATAGTCTTGACTGACAAGGCTGAGGCTGCCATTTTCGACAGGGTCTCGGGTAATGGCCGTTTATATGTTGTAAGACTCCGGGCGTCGGTTGGCGTGCAAAAGGATAGCTGTTTTGAGCATAGTTTGTTTGAGATCACGGCCTACGCCCCAACAGACTGCAGGTCTGACATAGTTAAGGACAAATTCGATGATGAACTCGCCATCCTCGTTTGCAGGAGCATAGGCTCTGACATTTTAGTGCTATCATGTGATTTTAATGCACAAGTTGAAAAGCTTGTTTAGGTGGGTGTTGTGCCCCGCCCAGCTCGCGTTGCACAGCGACATGGCGTGCTAACTCTACAGGTAGTCTGAGTGAGATCGATCATGCTGCAGTAAGCTACCGGTGGCGCAGTTCTGTCCAGAACTGTAGATCTTACTGGTGCAACGTTTTGGTGATCCAGAAGTTCGCACCCATTATGAGCAGAAATTAGCACATGAGCCAGTAACTACGACGAACAGCAATGTAGATGGGCATTGGGCACATATGCAGTAGGCAGTGCACGTTGCAGCAGGTTTCGCTTGCGTTCCTAGATGCGATGTCCTTCAAAGACCCTTGGTTCCCGGTGCTCTATCTAGTCCATTCGAAATGACCAATGCTGTTCAACACGGACCTCCCATTTCTCCTGCGGTGTTGAACTTCGCCATTGAGGAGGATACGGCCGTCGAACTATTCAATGCTCTTGACCGAAAAGGTATGCCGCAGAAGTTCGTGAATCTGTTAACAAATAGTGAAAAGCTGTGTGATTCAGAATACGGGTACGACGTTGTCTACTGGTTCGAATGCACGAAACATACTCAACGTGCACTAAATTGACTGGAGAGAGCTTTAGCTCCATTTGGCATGCGCTTTGCACCTTCAAGTCGCATGGCAGTGGACGTGAACACACGTGTATTGAAGGCTCGAGTGGCGCACACTGGACTGAAGCACTTGTTGCGCTGACCTGATATTTGGATGACTTTGGAGGGTCGTATGTACTGTGCCACGATGCGTTTAGTTTTGTTGTATGGCTTCGAGACATGGAGTCAGTGAGCCGTAGAAGTTCGTCGTCTTGGAGTTTTGGACCATCGATGTTTGTTTAGAATCGCTAAGATTGTTTAGAATGACCGAGTAAGGAATACTGAGGTCAGAAATCGAGCATTGGGTACCAGTTCAGAGAATATTCTGTTGCAGCGTATCCAGCTTTGTAGACTTCGTTGCTTGGGGTACGTGTTTCGTATGGCAAACATACGTCTACCGTACCGTGCCCTGTTATCCGGTTTTCTTCGGGAATGGCACAATTTACTTACAGGTCAGTAGTTGATGATGGAGAGAGAGAGGGTGAGATAATGTAAAACAAACTTGGGAAAAGTGGGTGCCTAACGTCTTCATGGCTGGGGATCTCAAAGATCTCTCAGCAGTCAAAAGGAGGCAATGAAGGATATGGCAGTGACCCACGAACGGTCGCGCTTGTGTTGTCACCTTCTGTCAAATCAGAATGAGTAATCAGTTTATGTTTGTGCAGTTATACTGTGTATTCCGTATGTTGGCTAGTATGGCGCTGTTTCATTTTCCCACTCCTATAGGTTCAATCCTTGTCCACCTTGTATATTCATTTTCTCTGTTACTACGTTTCACATGGTGAGAAAGGCAGTTATCAGTAGGGCTCTTCTTGCTGTTTAGTGGTCTACGATTATGCTGCTGTTGATGATTTTAGTTTTATTTCATTCGCAATGGACAACCTGGGTCGATCCGGAACTCAGTGGAATCGTTACTTTCAGGCAGACAAATAATAAAGGACGAGATCTCGTGATTTCACGTACAGAATCATGCGCATAGTATCGGGTGCTCAACACAGCGAACGATCGTTACATTGTCAATCGCCTGGTTCAGGGCGACCTGTGACCTCCGCCACCGTTAGACGCTCATGCCAAACTATCTGTTTTACTGATTTATTTTTTGTGCATGCGTATACTTTGTGTGCTAAATTTCTGGTTTAGCTCAGTTCTGCACAGTCGCATACGCGGACCGACGCTGACAGCCTAGTCTTGTATGCACGGTATCCTTGTGGTGTAATCAGTTGGGTTTCGCCCTGTAAACCGGCACTTCCGTTAGTATATGTTAATGAGACCTTGGTCGTATTTTTCACGAATGCATACCTGGTCGATCCTGTGTTCCGAATTCAACAAAACAAATAGAATCGACCTCGAATCGCGTCTGATAAATTGATGTACTTTTCAGTCGTATTCCTTTTTTTAGCGTACCCCACGCTTTTAAAACCAGTTTCGAATAAATAATTTTCTTCGAACGGTACGTATCTGTTAGAAAACGACACAAGCCAACGATCTGATCCATAGACCACGTTTGTCAACCTGCGATTATGACTTGTTTCATGGTAAATATTGCATTCGTGCGTCAGAAAGTAAACATTTCATGTTGTTTTATGGTAAAGAAAAGCATCCAGCTCTCACATGACTACATACTTAGTGGAACTGTGCATTGCTAGTGGTTCAGTGGAGCTATGCACGTGTTGTAATTTCTCGTTTTGGACAGCACCATGCATCTCCGGTTCATACCAGTTGATCAGTGACCGAACATTAACCTATTGGCTCCGTGATTTGGTGTAACCTGGCGATTGCATTCGTTTTACTCATCGATGCAATCCGTTGCTAATCAATCGACCAGTCTGGTGAACGATTCAGCCAGCTTTACCAAATTTGATTGCATTTCTGTTGTGCTAGTTAGACCGTTTTTCTTCTTCGCTGTAATCCAATGGTTATGCAGTTTTAATTTTTTGTCTACATTGAAGGCTTTTTAGCTCACAAGAATGTAGGCTATCAATGTGATGTGAGCTTCACAGAGTGAGCCATGAGCCGGGCAATGTATTGGAAACAGCCTAAGCCTTTTAGTGAATTACCATAATTTTCGTGAGCGATTGGTCCATGATTCCGAATGTAGGATGTGTGGGTATGTATGAATGTGTGCGCGTTTCCACCAGGCTTAGCGCTGCGGTGTTTATTATTTTCATGAGAACTGAAGTCACGTGATAATGAGGTCGTTGTCGGATTTACCCGCATGTCTTCTTCCCTGTTACAGGCCATTTAACCTTGAAGTAAGGACTTAGATTTTTTAGCAGCCGATCAATACTTGGATTAATTGATAATGGGACTACCTGTCATGTTGCACATGTTATGAGACGTTGTTTGGATCCATTCGTTCTCTTCTCGGTAAATGTTCGAGCAATTTTGATCGAATTCCCACGTTTACTCTACCCAACTTCAGAGACTAATAGGGTTCTGTCTGCCGATAGTATTCTAGTCGGAATTCGCTCTTGCTGAATTTTCGTATTTTCATATCACATGATTGATGTTTTATATTTAAAAATAGTGGTACAGCACTCAGGGAATGTGAAAGTGACTTTATTTATGCGACATTACATTTCGAACTCAATATTAATGTATTTGGTTTCGGATGTTGACCATAATACTCCGAATCGTAATGAGACAAATTGTCAGCGGTGCATCAGCGTGGTGTTATCCGTGCGGTCGAAAACGAACGTTGTCCAACCGCTCATTTTGTTCTGTCGGTCCTCCTCATCGATCGTATCATGACCTCCACAATCTTTCAATTAGTGATGCCCTTTTTACGATAATACGATCCTTTTCGTCTCATCACACTTTATGCGACTATTAGGCTTCGTATTTACTGCGCTGATGTAACCTCTCTGGAAGGACACCGAATTTTCCACTGAATTCGCGCACATCTTATCATGATGCATGTGTACCGGACGTTTTTTAGCTGGTGTCAGACATGAGTACTTCCCGGCTAAAACGATGGTGGGCCTGCGTGTGATTGTTACTGTGTTCAGCGCTTCAGTCGCTTTCGCGGTGGAATGGGCTGTTCCAGTCATGTGTTTAGGCGTCAGGTGAACAATTATTGGTCTTGCCATCACAATACATGTTGTGAAACAAAAAAACAGAGAAATGACAAGTTGTGTTGTGCGTGCATGTGTGCACTCGGAGGCGAACCTGATACCTTTCCGTCGTGATTTGTGTTAGCTTAATGAAGTTCCGTGGATCGGATGAATCATATGAAGACGTTTTGCCTCTGTGGTATGTGTGTCAGTGTGATCGTCGGCCCTACGTGGCGGGAATGCAGTGCATTCACTATTCTCCATCCACAGAGACCATGCACAATTATGCTGTTCCAGTGGTCTCGACGGCAGCTAGTGTGCACATCCAGGCCTGTTTCGATAGTTGTAAATGGCGTGCTTGGTTCAGCGCACCGATTTTTCGTGCCAGGATTTCCGCCACATAGGTAAAGGGCTACCGTTGAGCACGTGATCCAGTGGGAAGTTGGACACGTTTTATCCATTCCATTCAGTTGTGTATGTGATCGATGGATTGCGTTGCTTTCAATAGCATTTTCCTGCGGTAAGTCGTCACCTAATACCTATCACAGCCAAACCTCCAAAACGACTTTTTCTGTGGTCCTTCAATGTACGATGGTGTTGCTTGTAAATATGAAATTCGGCTAGCTTGTTTCAAAAGCTATAATATTGAGTGTGGTCTTGTATTTAAGCTTTTTGTAGTACACTCATCGTGTACGATGGGTACTGATGCGAGTGACTGCTTAGTAACGTTTTGCATGTCTTTCCCACCTTTAAAAAGTACAGGATGCTGCTTCATGACTGGATCGGTCCAGCACCAAATCTTTCCGTGTCAGAGGGGCCAGTAAACTAGATAAGCAGTGTTATCTGTACGACTACATTTCACCTGGTGATCGGGTATCGAATGAAGTGTCTTCGCTCATACAAAAAGCTCATTTGACTTTTGCTTTTCTCATCCTTGTGTGGCGTTGACGATACATCCGTTTGTCTGTCACCGTCAGACAGAATGTTCTGGCTCTCAATTCACTCAATTCAGCTATTAATCTCGCACTTCTGTGCGCTGGTTTCGGTTGTTACCTCTAACTGAAGGCATATTGAATGGAACTGTAAAATAAAAAGGCCGAAGGCAATGTATAAAACGGAAATCACGAGGACAAAAAAAGCCGAAATGCAACTACGTCACTTGCCACGGCACCTGATCATGTCACTTAAAGCTGGGTCGCACGAAACCTAACGCTGAAGTCTCACACGTCCTATTTAGCGAAGTCCACTGGTCAAGGTTTTCATACCTTCCTCCCGTGTGATGGACTGACCACCTCGACCCGACTTCTAACCACTGCCTACCTCGGAGAACAGCGTACGCCGTACTGGGTCTGTTGCACATTATTACACTGAAGTTCATGGTGAACATGTTCGCAGATAAACTTCTACATGCAGTGTTTGCCAAGGTGCTTATGGGTTAAAAAGCGGTCGATGGAAGTCAGTTCATGGCATGAGAGAAAGATAATAACATGACAAAGGGCTCGTCAGTTTTATGTTTCCTGATTTGTATCTGTCCACTAAATTCGTATCTGTGTCGCGATGAGTGGTGCTCTTGCATGCACATGCTTTTTTCGTTCACTTGAAAATATTACCAATGCTTTCATCCTTAATTTTCATACTGTCGATTTCAATGTAAGGATTCTGTTGAGAGAAAAACCTAAACTGTCGCGCCCAGTATATGGTTACTATCCGTTTTTCGAACCTAATTGAGCGGCACTTAACTGGTGTTCAATGCAGCCATCTGCTGAATTCATTTCTTAGATATATTCTGTTTTACCTTTGAACGGACTTTCGGTGATTCTATTCTCCCCGAAACGACACAACAGATCCCCAGATAAAGAATATGTTGTGCGAGTGAAACTTGTGATGTTCGAATCACGGTGTGGTTTGGATACAAGTCCATCCTGAATAGTGAACACCGGCGGTCACTGATTACTTAAAACTACTAATTTTGTGTTGAAAAAGATCGCCTCTGTGCATAACTTTCCTTCTTCCTCTGATTCCGATGCTGTTGGTCTCATGTTGGTCTTCAGTTTGTTAAACAGGTATACACAGTAAACTGTAATTCATGCCCACGATAACCCTTCCGTGTTTCTGCTATCACCTCAGAAACAACAATGGGGAGTCTACATAGTATTTCGAGCTTATGAAGTTGTTTCTTTCCTCTGGGAGAACAGTAAGACCATGAATGGGGCACTCCACACAGCCACAAAATGATCCGTGAATTATCGCACAATGAGTTGAAATAATTTTTCATGGCCCCCAATAAGTCAGGCAAAAAGCCGAGTGCCACTATAGGAGTGGTTCTTTGATGCAGCCTATTTGGAAATCGTATTCATCGATAATGACGAGTCCTTGACACAATGAGATTTGGTTTCCCTGAAAATGCTAAATAGGGATATTGAATCGTTAGTCTATTGAACTAAACCATTTACGCTTAGCTCGGTTCTTTCACTCGTTAACCTGGGTTCGATTGGTACCTCGCAGCATCCTCTAATCAAGTTCGAAACAAATAGAAGCATAAAGTGCGACCGAATGGAGAAGAAAGTCATGAGTGGAAATTATGAAGACGACGAAAGATTTTGAATGCAATTACACCAATGACTGTTTCACCTAGTCATGCAACCGAATGTCTCGAATCACCCAATGGTGGAGCGGAACTTGTGGACCTCAGCCCGGAAGCGTAACACGTGCTGCTCAATCAAGTCATCTGATCACAGTTTTCATATCGCTTTACACCATCGTGCACTGATCATCTCGACCAACCGTCCAATCAATATCTGCCTTAGAGAACTATCTACGCTGTGATAGTCTATCTGTGAGCATGTGCACGCTTGGGGATCAGGTGTATGTGAATAATTATTCTCAGCACCCCTTCGCGAAATCCTAGTCTCCGTTTTTACTATACGAGTTGTGACCGTAATAAACTGCTTGACGAATTTCCCCCTCCCTTTATTGCCCTGCTATATTTTACTACTAACAGACAAGTTGGCAAACCGGAGCTGATCGGGTTTAGTTTCAGGTGAGTTTCCAAGCAAAATGAAGCCCTGGAAACGGGCTAAACTATTGTTCTATTTTTCAGCTCTCCCTCATGCAACTATCAAACCGGATTTTTCCGCTGTATTCAGTGTTGTGTGTGAGAGTAACTGGTAAAATTTTGTCACATTCTCCATTGGAAATTGAACATCGTATTACTTGGAAAAATCGACCGCGTGTTTTGTGACCCAGTGATAGTGCATCGTTCTACCCTCGAGGTTTGATGAAATGCATAGGCATAATCATACAGGCACGTGACGTAAGTGTCGTTTTCTATTCCAGAAAAATCAATGATCCTTATCTTCATTATGTATCCGATTATCCGTTGGTCCCGTGTGCATATACTTGCCAACAGTGTATACTGCGTTATTCTGTTTGACGTTGAAACGAATGCACCGATTTTGTTTCGTTAGACTTGTTTTGAGGCTTTTATCATGTTGGTTTTCTCATATATCCTTTGTTTTAACAATAATGGTTTTTCGCTGACCTCGCATACCGTTGATCTGTACCCAACGATGTTTGGTTTATGGTAAATATGACATAACTTTCATTCCTGACCGTTTGTCATAGTTGGAGATGATCTCGTGGTCTTTTTTCCCTAGTGTTATTTTGTGTCTATTCCCTGGCTTAAAATCAATATGGCCCTGGCACCAATCGTCTGTACAGCTATTTTCTCATCAAATCCAAAGTCCGACCAGTTTACGCCCTTTCCCTTCTCTGCACAGTATTCAGTGTGTTGGCAACCAAGGCGTTCTTTCGTTTTCCAGCTCCTATAGGTCCAATTCCAGTTCACATTTTATATTTCTTCTATCGCTACGTGCTCACTCTGCTGCTGAACGCTGTTGGATAATGATGATGATGTTCATCTTTTTGCGAGAATGATGACAAATCATTCCACGTTCCATCATCTCCGGTGAGCTCCTCTAAAATTCTGGACAAAATATTGCGGGCCACTCCAGCCAATCCGGGATTTCTGTATTTAGTGAAAGTATAAATGGGCGTACGAGGTGTTCAGCACTGCGCTGTTCTCATTTCGCTTCCCAGATGGTCATCTTCCCCATCGACGCCACTGTCGATGCGATCTTCAACACTAATTAGCGACATATCGGTACGATTGTCGTGAACATATTTCACCTGCATTCGTCATAAATGAATCTCATTTATTTTGTTCTACGGAATTTGTGCTTTGCTTTTCAAGCGCATCTACCACATATTCGGTTTATTATCCTGTTGCCTGGATTTATTGATTACATTCACGCGATAATCTCCTGCTGGAGCATGAGTCAGCTTCAGGAATATCGCGTATCATTGCTGACCATACGCGGCAGTGCAAATCGCGATCCAGTTTTTCTTTCATTGACGGGCACCATATACTGACCGTAAGGCTAAGCGCTCCACATCCTTCTCCATAATGTTGACCCAAGTTCTGAGTTGGCCACCAAGGCGACAGCGCCATCCACGGCGAGGCTCGGGACGGAGTGTTTGTTTGGTTAGTTCCGTCTCGGGTCGCCGTAGGATAAAGCCCAGCCACCGCAGTCAACGATGACATCGGAGGAAGTCTGACAGTTCGTCAGTTTCACAGCACCGTCTACTAACTTCATCGTCGCATACTCTATGATGCTAATTTGTTTTCGAAATACGCCCAGGCACCAGTAATCGAACACCTCCAGCTTTCTGGTATCCTTGGCTCTCAATGGTTAGGTTTTGCAGCCGTAGCTGAGTACGGGGCGTGTAGCAGCACGGTACATACGCACCTTGGTCCGAAGGCTGATTTCACTGCGGGTCCACAACGCCCGTCGTAGCTGGAGAAATGCATTATCGGCGTTGTCTATCCAGAGTATTACTTTGTCCTTCGACTGACCGTTTGGAAGCAGTGTAGAGCCCAGATACTTGAATGATGGAACGCATCCGATCAGTTGGTCATTGATGGACAGCCGTTGAGCTAATGGCCCTGGGCAAGTTGTTATGGCCAGTTTTCGTAGTGTTCACTTATAGCCCGACGGACTTTGAGGAGAAATCGATTCGACCGAGGATTGGCTGAAGGGTGGAAGGGGGCCCCTTAGCTCAGCATGTTGTCCACAAATTCAAGTTCTGAAATGACTCATTTGGATACCGAGATAGGCAGTTAGTGCCTGTCTCACTGTCCATTCTATCGCGTAATTGAACAGCACCGGTAAAAGAGGGCAGCCCTGTGGGCCGCCAGTTGTGGATGTAAATTCCGAGGATTCTTCACCAAACAAAAGGACTCCCTCCCTAGTGGACGAACACTATCCTCTCAGAAGTCTTAGGGATTTACCGGAGACTCTTCCGGTTAACCGAATCGAAGGAGACTCGGGAATCGATAAAACGCAGTGGTTGGCTGCTGGAATTTGTAACGGTGCTGCAGTGTTTGACGTTGTGTGAAAATTTAGCCCATGCAGCCTCTACCAGGGTGGATACCACCTTGTATCTGTCGGGTGCAGCAGATTCTCGCAACAGAGAAGCAGTCGAGTGGCAACACGCAGAAATTCTTTGCAGGCACGTCGATCACGACTTATTTGCTTGCTGGGAATTCCTTTCGCCGTCCTGTTTATCCTCCCATTTTTACGAGAATTCATCAAGCAGAAATGTGGCGATCGTTTCTGTCTTTTGGCTAGCATTGGTCTGATTCTCGGCCTACCATTAGAGTCCATGTTGTCGGCTATCCGTTGCCCCCGCTAGTCTTTTCTGATTACAGAAGAGTAAGACGTAAAGTGAAAAGCTCCTGTGCGGTTCTAGAGGTATGCAACACCACTAACGTAAAATTTACAATTCACTATTAAAATATTTCGAAAACCAGGTAGTACCTTGGCATAGTCCATGTTCTTTCACAATCATTGCGCACTTTTCCTCTCATATATTTCCATTAGAGCTAATTGAATGCAATTTTCACATGGAGTTTTATGCCAGTTCTCTGCCCGACGCATGTGCGGGTGTACATAGGACTCGGTGCTGTTGGAAGCAGGTTGCAATTTGTAGGCTACACGAGTGATAACTTTTTGTCGGTGACTGCAATTTCCGACATCGTAGAGCGTTCTAAGGAGTTCCTTGCTATTCCGAAAGAAAACTGTGGCAAGATACGCAGAAAATGTTTTCGAGGTTGATCGCGCGGCCAAACAAATTCACTGTAAACCCTACTTTTCCCAGCCCTGGGGTCACATCATCAGTGGTAATAATGGTAAGTACTTCGATCCGCCTAGTCATGATTCTTTTTGGGTGTTTGGGCCATTTACCTGAAAATGAGGTCGAAGTCGGAGTTCATGGTTCCAGCCCTTCGCGGGCTTATATATATATATATATATATATATATATATATATATATATATAACAATAGTCGTCGATGAACACCTGAACCATGGTAAAACTTCGACGCAGTTCTAGGGTCGGAATCCCACAGAATTGGGACGTTGGTTGGGTGTATTTGCATCTAATAGTAAAAGCTCAACGTCTTGTTTTGTTCGTGTCTCAACGAATACATTTCAACCCAGATTTCCTGAACTTTCTATTACATGCTTTCTTATGAGTATAGTGGAAGGAGTACACCCCGGTTGCACCAAAGGCCCACTTCACTAAAATGGATATCCGGTAACCAAATCACAGAAGAGAGCGGGAACCCATATATGGTCCCAAAAGGTCAAGTGTGGTAGCGCTGACAATTACCAGTCCAGTGTTCTCGTAGCTGTTATTTATTCATCAAGATCGCTGTCATTTAATTAGAGTTACTGAGTATTATAGTTATCCACAAAGAAGTACGTGGTTCGGCTCGTACCGTGTACTTGCTCCAATATATGACTCCACGTTGATCCAACTGTCCTTTTCGACAAGGCAGAATTAGTGTTTTTCATACCACCATGCTTCCTGCAATGACTAAATCGAATGCGTTCCCGCCTAACCCGTCATCATTCGTTGCTTGTTGGCTGTGTTATTTTGTGCAGTCGGTGGTGTCGTGTTTTCGTGATTCCAATTTAGTTTCATTTTCATCCTATGACGACTGACTCGCCTCGCCATGTCTTTATATCGGTTCCCTCGTCGTCTCACTCTCCAATTGTTTATTTAGGTCGATGCACATAATGTAGTGCCCGTATGGTACGCTTCCGGTAAGCTGGAATATGCCGCACGAACTATCCGGCGTAAACTCCATGACAAATGGTCAGAATTGATGACGGAATTTCCACCGATCGTCAAGCACCCTTTCAGTTCACCGGTCGTTTCGAAGCTTCCGGTAAATTGGTTTGCATTTTCTGTTGCTTTTCTATGGTCCACTGTACTCGCAGGCGTTTATTTCTTCCCTCTATTCGGATCTTCCGGTCGCATTTGCTATCCGTAGTGTATCCCGCAGGTCAATAGATGCATGTGCACATTATTCCGGTCCTTCTTTTCTTCGTCCCTCAAAATGTGTGATTGGTAATTACGCAAATCGGCTTCCTATGTGCATTTCAGCGTCCCCCAAACAGCCGACCTGAGTGAGAACTATGGGGTTCGTTTATTCCGTGCTTCGAAGCAGTTAAAACAAATGGAAATAGAATGCAACTTTGGCTTCGGGAGAAATGAGGTTAGTTGGCACATACACAGGCCTGACAGACCACAATAACTCATCGGTCTGTTGCTGTTGACACGTGCAGAACCGTCCAACCGAAGAGCACACAAACGGCTAATCGAAAATCTACCTGTTTTGTTTCTATACCAACTTATTACTGCGGCAGAAAATCGCACTTGCGAGATCCGAACTTTATGGGCATTTCTTAGCTGTTATCTAATCCGTTTCGGAGAAACCTTGCAACTTATATGGTTCATCATTTGGAAGTGCTAGGTCGTCTATATTTATCATTTTACCAACCGGGATAGACTAATTCATGCTCGTATCGATTACACAAGATTAAATTGTGCACAGTTATGCCCGATTTTGACCTTAAATATGATTATTCAGAATTCGGCTACTGTCTCAGCTACTCTTGAGGACATTCAAACAAAACGCAGCTTAGCTTTCGCTTAGCTTAACAGTCCACCTGATTTCTTGTGCTCTCCACTCCAAGTCTCCAAATCAAGCTATAGCATTCTTAGTGGATTGCTTTATTTATGCTTCAGGGTTCTCTCCTTACACTGTTCTGCGCCGCGGAATAATTAAAGTCCAACCACTTAGTATGCTGTTGCTTCGCGACTTGAGACAGACCTTTTACCTAGCGTTCCATCTGAAGTTTTCCAGAAAGGCGCCTGAAGTGAGATACGTAGAACTTTTTAGTTTCATCCTTACCGTGGTACGAAACACGGTAGATTTCATCGGTTAGAGTTGGTAATTTCTCAACTATTCTGGTCATTTGTGTGCGTTATTTTACACCAGTACGCCGGAATAAGTTGCTAAATTGATACTTATATGACAATCACGCAGCGTACCAGATCGATTACATTCTGAAACGATCACGCTGATCATCTTCGATTGAAGATTGCCGGTCCTACTGATGTGCGGAGACTGGTAGCAAGAATGGTACCGATAACATCCATCTCCACCGACGTTTCAGGATCCACCTAGCCAACCGCAGCGAAAACTGTGACTCAAAACGGATAAACGCAAGAGCGTTGGGATCATCGCGAAAACACCAGGTGGTCTTGGAAACCATTGCCTTCTATGTAGCCACCACGTTCTTAGTTGAAGCAGACATACCAGTGGAAGATCAATAGAATTCACTGAAGTTATCGATCCAGCATTCCGCTGTTGGTGAACTGGTGTTTGCGCGACGACGACAGAGGGTCTAGATCTCAGGGGCGATTCTCCAGTTATTCGCGAAGGCTAGAGATGTTCGTCTGAGTGGTTGCTCAGATTTTCGTGACATCCGACGAAAAAACACCCGTTCGACCAGAAGCGACCGCAACAACTACCAGACCGAAACCATGGAAACCTTGGAGACTGCGATGACTTCTGGAAGCTGTTCCGCCTACTCCGTGCTGCATCTGGTGTGCGGCAGTCAACAGAACCCCTCCTTTGCGACGCTGCGGATCTGCTCACTCCTTAACTGGCTAAGAAGATTCAACGATGAACCGTTCCGTGACAAGCTCTGTGAACCAGATCTCAACAATTCAGAGCGAGCGCTACGATGGTAATGACAACCTACCAAGTCGCGGTGGTTTCATCTATGTAATACACAACCTGAAGAATCTGAAATCGCCCGGCAGAAAACAGTATCGCACGTGGGATATAAAAATCATGTCTTTTGACACTGTTCGATTTACTGCTCACTTTGTTTTGCTCAGTCTGGTAAAAAGAACAATTCCCAGAAATCTCCACTATTACATATATTTTTATCGTCCGAATAATCCCACAGAACTCGAAAAAATGATGGAGGAAAGTTTTACTTGCCAAGAAGAGTTAACAGCTCAGATAAAACCTCATCCTTGTTTGTTAAAACACGAGCGAGTAATGAGACTACAAAAGTTCTGTACATCAATTTCGGAGGAAGTATTCGGAACATGGATCGGGGCGATCGGGGGGAGTGATTGGCCACAAAGGAAGGTGGCGATGCAGTGTGTGTGAACAGTTAGTAATTTTCTTATCGGCAAATGAAATGGATGCTATTGTATGCGTATCACTAGAATCCAATGTGCGGTCTCTTAGGGCTATGCTAGAAGCGAGACTGATGATGTACAGACTTCTACGGAGAAGAATGCAGTCCTTTTTCAACAGAACCGAAAAGTATGATCGGAAATATGCACTGGAGTACGAAGGAAGAAATGACAGACTGCGGAGCATTGAACTGTCGAAGTTCACGGATTCGAAAAGACAATCTTCGCAATTTTCCATCCGTGGTTTCTGCGTGTGAAGCCCGATACAAGTTTTCTTGTAAAGTTACACCGAAATATTTAACATTATCTACACGCGTGAGAGAAATAGAGTTTTCTACGAAACGCGATCGCAAAGTGGAAAAATGCACTCGATATTTGACTTTATTTGACAGAAGGCCAGACTGCTCAGAAAACTTTTGAATATGTGCATTATTTCCATGGGTGGGATAAATGTCTTTGAGGAAAGGTAAGAATGAATCGCAGAAGGAGTTAGGTTTTGTGATGCAATGGAAACATCCGTTATAGTGATATGGCTAAAACGGGAAAATTCACGGTGGTATAAGACAGATGCATTAGAGGAACCGGTAAAAACAACACCATACTTGCTGTACCACTGTAATTGATATAGGTGTCAACGCCACCTGTTTTCTTTGCGGAATTCTGTACGTCCTGACGGAAGCATGAACAGTTTTTCATCTGGACCACAGATTCCTCCACGTCAGCATTCAGCCATGTTTCCCGGAGGCGTACCACTCGCTTATTTTTGAAGGCACGAGCCGTAAGCAGGTAAGTTAGTCCCGGAAGTTGGCTGACTCCACGCAGCAGATTATTTCATTAAAATAACACTGATAAAGTAAAATGAGGTTAGCAAAATCTGCAAACTTTCTTACCTTCCGTCAAGTATGATGTGCATTCGGAACTCGTTATTCATTTTCCTAAGTTCGTTTCATTTCCGCATCGCATTCATACCTGGTATTGAACTTTCGTTTATTCACGACTTCAAGTGGTGGTCTCTGGCATCCATGGCTCCAAATGCGAACTTCAAATCCCGCGACCACCGGTCCGTTGTTGCTGGCCTCATTCCCTCGCTTGGTCTCTTGAGTTCTTAAGTGGGGTGACACTCCAAACCTCATGTTCCCGATTCCCGACCTTTCCCGGGAGAATATGGTAGACTGCTGCTACTACGCATTTCTCTTTTCCACTATGATCATACGTGGACATCTTTATTATTCTTTTTTATACTTAGGAAGGCGTTAAGTGTTATGTAAACAAGCGACTTCAGCAAATTTGAGAACATACCTGTTAGTCTGCCTTGTGTGCAATCAAACCAGATTTGAATACAAAAGGATTGCGTGCCAATTGAATGTTTTCATAAACCAAACAATACTTTTATGACTGTATCCTCCTTTAACACTGAAACGACTGGTGGTGGTCGAGTGGTTCAGAACATTCGCTCATCACCTTGGTGGTCAAGGGTTCAAATCCCCCGCCATCGCCGGTTAATCTGGTGATAGACAGTCATCCACTGTCGTCCGGCTCGTCACCATACCTTACCTATTGTGTCTTTATGTGGTTCTCCACTCCAAGCCCCAGCGTTCGGTTGCCGGCTATCCCGAATACTGTTCGGTAACAGCGTTGTCAAAAATAATGGTTGATTACCGGTACGTTACCACGGGGAGCAAGATCTTCTAACGTTTTACCGATGGCAAGCCCAGTTGTCACGAGAGAAACGTGATTGCGCCGCAGATTGAATCGGTACGATCAGGTGACCTAAAGAAGCTTGAGATTTGGTTATTAGTCTGTGTGATGACGAATTAGACACTATAGACGACCATCAGTTTCCAGTCGGACACCTCGTGTTTCTCTCTTCAAAAGCGTTTTGGATGTTCCTAGAATGAGAACCGATTGATAGACTTCAGCGAAATGTGGAGGAAACGTGCGAAACGTTTAATCAAGAGAAGTGGAGCAAGTTTGACTAATTGCGATGGAAAACAAGAAAAGTTATTCGGTTTTTATCACAAGCCGGTATGCCCTTGACCGGTCTCATCGTTCTAGTGTTAACTGTCGCTTGTGCAAGGACTTCGAATTCGGGTTTTGTCGATTATTTTCGGTGCCGTCTTTTCTATACTAAGATAAGAGCGCGTCTCTCTAGATGGTCACAGATGTCCGTTATATATGCATTTCCGCTCGTTGGCCAACGTACTACTTCTATACTAGCTGACATAAGTTACCCGCACTCACATGGACAATTAGAATGTGAACCTCTACCCTAGCTGGGCATCTGAAGAAAGTTCTAACAAATATGCCTGAATTGTAATAATTCAGGAGTCTTTGTACACTATCAGATATCAGCATTATATACAGTTCTATTCTGCCTGGTAATGTGACGTTTTTCGCTGTTGTTTTGGTTCGTCATTGGCCATTCATTTTGGTTTTAGGTGCATAAGAGAAACCTTACTAACGTGATCTATCTCCCCTAGAAGTTACTGCAGCCAAGTTGTCAGTCTTTTTTGAAATACAATGTTAGCGGTTTCCAGGGGGAACAAGAAGCAAAAATGATCACTTTATATTTATCTCACGTTGCATATAGTTTCCAGTAAGGATAAATCAGATGTGAAATGGTCCCTTATTAAAAAACGTACCCACTCGCTCTTACTGACTTTGTTCATGACGTAACCGATTTCATTCACTCGGCAAGTTTGTTATGTAAGGAAGTACCAGACAAAACGGTGTGGTGCACGAACGTTGTTCTTCGGTTATATCGACTTGATGTGATCTGTTTGGTTGTTATTCGTGTCAGAATAACCCAAATACCCTTATGGTACCAGCCAGTTTATTTGCTGTTTGAAATCAATGTCGACGACTAGGACAACAAACTGGCCCCTGTGATAAATGCGTTCTTGACTTTGATCGTACAGTTAGACATGTGTTGTTCTTCGTTCATGTATATGATAGGAGAACAACCTAATGTGCCTGGCTTTATCAGAAATGAAATGAGCAGGGCTGTGCAGTTGTACGTCTAACCTGTTTTCCTTTCTGGTCGAGTTAATTTGAGGCTTAGAATACTTGATGCAAAAGTCAAGTTGAACGCAGACGCTGTGGGCTCCGGCCGTTGAGTCATTTGTTATATCCAGTTGTACTTCTTCGTCATATATATATATATATATATATATATATATATATATATATATATATATATATATATATATATATACAGCAATAACAATTGCAAAAATAGAAAGGGAGTACAACACAATGAAAGAAACAGTTAGTTAAAAGTAATAAAATGCTGTGATTTTTTCACTGTACGCTTTGAGATTTTCTTTTGTCAGAGGGAATTTTTTGTGATTACGAGGCGCGAGAAGTGAACAGACAGACTGCGCAGCATTCGCGCCACGTCTGTTCTGAGGCATGTTCGTCAACGTTTCTAATCAACGACAATCCTGGTCTCTTGGGCCCCCCACCAGAGAGGCGAGAAGCCCCAAGCGAAGCCAATGCTGATGCTAGCTTTTTCATAGCTCTACGCCAAGTCATGACCTGATCCCTGCGTCGGTTTTTTCGGTCTTGTCCAGCACGTGCCAATATAAAAAGGCATTTTTAAGACAACCGGATCACCGAGGCAATGTAGACTGATACTTCGGTCAGACGGTTGCTATCCGCGCCAAACACACGATAACGCACCCAGTCATTACTCAGCCGATGTTGGCACCGGACGCGAGCAATGTTTCGGAGCCATCGATAGTCGGAAACAAAAAGACTCCTAGAGCCCTCGACCTGGTAGTCAAGTCTCTCGACCGTAAAGTACAACGCTACGAACCGTAGCGCTTCGTACCCGTCCCTTAAGGGAAAGCCAAATGTCACGGCAACACCACAGGTATCAGAGGTTTGCGAAAGCTGCTCTCGCTCCCGCTGTTCGCGAACTGATCTCCGCCCCAACACCACTTTCAGCTTTCATTAAGCTCCTTAGGTACTTAAAGTTGTCGATTAACTCAAATTGATCACCGCAAAGGATGAACTCAGGCACAGGCTCCTGCCAATCTTTGCAAAAGCACTTTGCACGGGGAAGGCGCAGAGTGCGTACCATTTCTGGGTGTCGCAATCGTCAAACGGTCCAAAGCGCCGTGCATTATCACTTAGCAAGGCGATATCATCGGAATATTCCAAGTCAAAAACCCTGTTCCTTCGGAGGAGTTCGACTCCACCGTTCGAAAGACCAAATGAAGCAATCCGTGGAACATCCTCTATGGCAAAGTTGAACAGAAGTGGGGATATAGGGCAACCTTGTCGTACTCCACTTGAGACGAAAAGGGGGTGAAGGCTGGCCGTAGATCCTTACCCGACCTGAGGTGTGACGATGCAATACTATGAGGATTGATGTATACTTTCCAGGCACTTCATTTCTCAACACAATTCCATAGTGTATTCCTATCGACAGAGTCGAGGACCGCACAAATTTCCAAGAACACAATGATTGTTGGTCTTTGGAAAGTGAGACGGTGCTCTAGAAGCTGTCGCAGGATGACGCTATTGGGATAAGACTTACACCCCTGTATTTAACAAATTCACTGCGTATACCCTTCTCAAAGGTTGAGATAACAATCGATCCCCACCCCCACAGGAAGGATACCCACTTGGAATTCCAAATTCCAGGCTGCACTGCACCATATTTAAAAAAGGCTGGAAGAGGGCCATCGGATCCCGGCGCATTGTGACGTCATAAGGTCTGCATTTCTTTTCTGATCGCCTTAGAGGTGGATTTGTCGAAGTTCATCACTGAACGTGTTCCGGAAGAGATAAGGGGAAGCTTCCGCTGAGTGTCAGCCAAACTATCTGAAAGTGCTCCATTCAGCATTCGAGACGCAGCTGTTGCTTGTGAATTGGCAAGCCGTCGGCTTCACGAATTGCTTCACTCATACCTAGTGGCTTCCTGCCGGTGACTCAAATGAGATAGGACACCTTACGGGAATTTCCCATGGTGACACCACGTTTCATTTTTGATGCATGTTGTGGCCACCAGATTTCGCGGTCCCGACGAAGACTCGCGTCAAGTGTACGTCTCATTACCAGTCGTGCTTCTTTATACTCGCTTCCAACCGGAATCGACTGGCGCGCGTAGAGGGGGCGCAGAGGTTCAGCAGAAATCCAGGGCCTCACGGCACAACGAGACAAGCCACAGCATGGTAGACCAGGGGGTTGCAAAGCGTTCTCCATAAGCAGCTAGTGCTGGTTGATGTCGTCAGATGAAGCTACAGCTAACTTTTCCGCTAGCGCATTTTGGAAGACGGATAGACATATCGCAACCTAACCGTCGTTGCAGCATGCGTTTGGATTGCCCACCGACGCACATGGACATCTCAGTGCATGGTCGGAATCACGAGGGGTGCTACAGTCTTGTATGAAACCCCGTCACTTGTGGCTTATAGCGTTGTGGCTGATCTGGGTCCACCGTTGCCTTGGAGAGGGCTGACGCCACCTGGCTTAGCGGCGACTAGAACGTCTGAAGTTCGTACTGACGAGGAACAGGTGACGGTCTGAGCACATGGCCAAAAGCCGTTCCCCGTTTTCCGCATGACAGGAATCTAGCTGAAAAAGGACCTTCTGTATGCAACTCGTTCGATGACAGCCGACCAACTGTAGTATTCAGATCTGCCAAAATCATGACATCGGCCCGGCTTGCTTTTTATAAGAAGTCGGGAGCTTTAGGTTCAAGGTATCCTTAATTGCAGTTGGTGGGTGCGTACGCCAAAACAACAAACAGTGCGTCTATCGAAATGACGACTGCCTTCTTTGCACGAACCGCTGAGTCTCATTGCACGTAAATGGTTGTCAACTGGGATCCAGTCTAGCCGCGCCGCTTTGACTTTTTCACTGAAAGCAACGATAACGCCGTGAAGACCAGAAGCCGTAGCCTCAGTGTACCCAGAAAGAGGTAAATGAAAACTTCATGGAAGTATCATACGGTATTGAAGTCTTGAATGCGACGCACCGATGACAAGGGACTCAAGCGTACAAGTTAAACCCGTCTGTTTTTCTATGCGCGTCAGGGCTCGCACGTTGCACGTCGATATTTTGAATGAGCCTCCAGGATGAAGGAGGGCATCAGTGGGTCGTAGCGGGTTTGATGAAACTCGAAAGTTAGTCAAAGAATGACAAGGGAAAACCCGGGCAGGATTTTTACCAGTGGCATGGTCGACTGAGGTTCCCGTGGGGTTTGATGAGGAGGTAGAGTGAGGAACGGGAGTGGAGACTTGGAAGTAAGTCCTCGTGTACGGTGTGAGAGCGTTCAGGTGCGTGCGTGAAAGGAATGCCAATCGTTGCATGAGTTGTCTTCTATTGTTGTTTCGTTGTGAGCTGTGGTACTACTCGGTCGCGCGGTCCAGTGTAGACATTTTCATTCGAGGAAGTGCCTCTAACCTTTGCGTCTCCAGTTTTGCGCAGACGATCGGTTATTGCTGTCTAGTGCAAATTTCCGACACAGCTCGAGTTGCACAGCGACACGGCTCTCTCATTCTACAGCTGGTCTTAGTGAGATCGATCATACTGTAGTAAGCTACCGGTGGCGCAGTTCTGTCCAGTACTGTAGATCTTACTGGTCCACATACGTCAAGTGGGACCATGCATTAGTTTTAATGAGATTATCGCTCCAGCTTCGTAGTCGTCGATGCATACTCGTTTAGCCGTGCAACGTTTGTGTGATCCAGAAGTTCGCACCCATTATGAGCAGAAATTAGCACATGAGCTAGTAACTACAACGAACAGCAATGTAGATGGACATTGGGCACATATGCAGCAGGCAGTGCACGTTGCAGCAGGTTTCGCTTGCGGTCCTAGATGCGATGTCCATCAAGGACACTGGATTTCGCAAGAGTCGATCAGTCTAATAGAGCAAAATGTCAGCTCTTAAACCATAAGGAGATGAATAAGATGCGAAGACATCTACAAAAACAAGTTGCGAAAAGCCACAAGAAGGATCTCGAAAATTGGTGGATCAAGGTAGCCGAAGAAATGGAAGTAGCAGTTGTTTCAGTTAACAATACAAGACCCTTCAAACCTATTCGCGACACCGGTGGACGGTGAACCTCGGTCAGTGAGACGACAGGCGATAAAAGTGGAGAGCCTATTCACGGCAAGCAGCAAAGGCTTAACTGTTGGGCCGAATAATTTAGAGGGTGGTTTAACCAGTCGCGCGCTGATGTAGTTACTCCGACGTGAACAACTGCGATTCCTTTGGTGGTATCACTTGGTCCGCCATCGGAAGTGGAAGTGAAGTCATGTATTCGATTGGTAAAGCGAGAGATAGCGGCCGGTCCCAACGAACTTCCCTCAGTTCTTTTCAAACTGAGTGGAGATGTTTTGACAAAATCATTTACCACCTTGCTGCGTGAAAGTTGGAACGAAAAGTTTATTCCGTTATTGTGTGGCGAGTCATTGGTTGTATCCACTTTCGAGAAAAGTATACGCAATGATTTTTGTAATCATCGTGGGATCATTTCAATTGTGGTAGTCACCAAGGTATTAGCTTCGATTTTGCTGCATCGTCTTACACCGGCTCGCGAGAGGAACGCCTGCGAACAACAGGCTGGATTCCGCCCAGGTCGAGGATGCATGGACCAGATTTTTACTGTTCGCCAACTACTTGAAACGCGTCACACGTACCGTCGACCGACGATAATTATTTTGCTCAACTTGAAGGGCGCCTTCGATTCAATTGATCGAACATTACTACTCAGTGCTCTTGACCGAAAAGGTATGCCGCAGAAGTTCGCAAATCTACTGAGTTTATTTTTGCTCTCATACTGCTGGCCGCGTAAGAGTATACGGCGAACTATCCGGTCGATTCGAAACGACCAGTAGTGTTCGATAAGGATGTCCCATGTCTCCATTTCTGTTCAACTTCGTCATGGACGAGGTAATGAAGAATGCCTTGCGGAATTTTCAATATACGGGCGTCGAACTAGGAAATAGTGAAAAGCGGTGTGATCCAGAATACGCCGACCACCTTGTCTGCTTGTTCGAATGCACGAAATATACTCAACGTGCACTAGATGGACTTGCAAGAGCTGTAGCTCCATTCGCCATGTGCTTTGTCCCTTCAAAGTGTGAGGTAATGTTACAAGACTGGACGTCAACGATTCCGAGCTTGGTGCTCGATGGGGAAGTACTAACAACTGTCGACCGCTTCAATTACCTCGGCAGCAGCGTGACGACGGTTGGGAGCACAGTAGTAGTGGTGAGCACAGGTATATCCAAGACCCGAGCAGCGTACGCTGGACTGAAGCACTTGTGTCGCCGACCTTATATTTAGCTGAAGTTGAAGGCCGTGTGTACTATGCCACGATGCGTCTATTTTTGTTGTATGGTTGTGAGACTTGGGGTTTGTGTGCGGAAGACATTCGTCGTTTTGAGGTTTTCGACCATTGATGTTTGCGTAGTATTGCTAAGATTGGGTGGAATAGTTGAGTGAGCAATACTGGGGTCAGAAATTGGGTATCGGTTCAGGGATTTTTCTGTCACAGCGTATCCAGCTTAGACTTTGTTGGTTGGGGCACGTGTTATGTATGGCGAACACACGTCTACCGTACCGTGCCCTATTCTTCGTTTCCCATCGGGAGTGGAAGAAAGCACGTGGAGGCCAACAGATGACGTGGCAGCGAGAATTGAGAAAATGTACTGCAAACCCAGGAAAAGTAGGTCCCTCACGTGTTCGTGGTTGGGAAGTAAATAATTCGTCAACTAGTTGGCTGGAGACACTGAAGGATATGGCAGCGAACCGTGAACAGTGACGATCGTGTTGTCACTTTCTGTTGAATTAGAATGATTGATCAGTGTGCGTTTGTACAGTTAGATTGTGTATTCCGTGTGTCAACTATTAGGAGGTTCTTCACTTTTGATTCTCTCTATATCTTGTATATTCAGACTTTCTAATTCAACGTTCAATATGGTGAGAAAGGCAGTGGTCAGTGGGACTTGCCCTAGTGTTTAACGCCGTACGATGATGATGATTGATCAAATATTCTGGGGACTCTGATTTTCCTCTAGATCCAACGGAGATGTACGTAACGGTCGGCCGTCGTATACATGAGCATATTATTCTGTGAACCATTCCTGCAGTGTTTGTTACGGGAGGGAGGGTGGAATTCTGACTGACTTTTTCGGTCTGAAGTTCTTGATCTGGGCAGTCTTGCTGTTTTCCATTTAGAAGAGGTCCTTCAGTTGGATTTATTTTTTTCTGTTTCCGGTCGTTTTTCAAAGTTTCACATCACCTCTGCCTGTAACTCTGGGTTGATTGACGCTGTTAGCTGTCTAACGGTCTTTTTCGGTTGCCACGCAGCAGTCACTCTCAGTACAGTCTAATTTGTCTACCACTTTGGGCAACCATCAACAGCTTTTGAGTGAAATTGTCGTATCTCTTGGCAACTGTGACGCTGACATGATATCCATGGAGTTCTGTTCGGCTAGCAAGTACATGCATAATTTTGTTGACACTCAGTCAGGCGGTAGAAGTGCAGGTCCAGCACTTCAGGTTTCTAATCTCGCAAGGTTCGTCGGTTCGGGGAGTACGCATAGCTGGTGACCCCCATTTTATGTAACAATAGTTTTTTATCCGCCCTGGAAAAGCTGCACGGGGTTCCGGAGGCTGTGTATTGGGGAATGAAATATTACTACTGTGAGATGAATTATTTTGCAACATATTCGACCTTTGAGTATGTGCTAGTAATCATCGCTGATTAGTCTAGTTTACTGACGCACCATTTAATTGGGTAGGTGTCGTGTGATACAGTTGGACTGTATCAGAGCGTCAAACCGCTTCCTCTTGACCTAGCTCCTGGTTTCGAAATTAGTCGAAGTAAAGCCCCTTTTACTCCCCTTCTCCGTTTCCTCCGGCGTTTTGTTCGCGGAACAACCGGATATGTTGGAGACGTCAAATGTGGTGTCGATCACTTCCGAACAACGCGACCAAGATTTGCCCACAATATCACTCGTTGGTTTAAGCTTTTGAAAAGGATTTTCGTCTTGCCATGACGTTAATCCCTTTTCAAGGTGAGGGTAATGCCAATAGGCATTCATATTTCCGTTGACTTATATCTGCATGGAAATAATGATGATGGCATTTTAGAATGGAGCACACGTTTTTGAACTTCGTCGACCATATACAACAAACAGATTTTTCTCCATGCGTGTTTTGATTTATCTGCAGAGTTGATTGACTCAGTCCACCAAGCGATGAAGACAGTCCTAGATTTTTATGGACGTTCCCGCTTGTTGTCGCTCCGCTGTGCCAAATGTTTAGATGTGGTGTCATTTTCATCATGAAAGACAGGCATAGGCCCAGATCCTGGGATATAGAGTGAAGAACCACATAAGGCCCCAATAGGTCATCTGTGTCCAACTAAGGCAAGGTAGAACGCTTTTTTGCTCGCGAACAATCTTGTTTTATTAGTGTTAAGCAATGATTATATAGGGCTCTGACCCTTGTGCGCAGTCGTCACACTAAGTGTATTGGTCCGAGTCATACGGGCGACCAAGTCTTATAGGTGGGTGTTGAGGTTAAAGGTCTTTTGACAGGATTAACTTCATTCAACTGATCGGCTATCTTGTCACTCGTGGTTTCGTTGACTCAAGCCTTGGGCGCGGTACTGGACGGGTGTTAGCTGCTAACGAGACTTGGCTGCCTACCAACGATAAGTCAGTCCACGCCCTCACATCCTTTCTTCCTTGGTAAAGACGAGTGCTTCTCGTTCTTTTCGATTCATATGAACCTTTGCTATTCTCTGTAAAAATGTCATTTCTCTTTTATGCGCCTTCTACTTTGAATTATTGTCTTACCCAACTGGACCCCGAACCACCGGTTTCCCGAAAACCATAGGGCTTTTCGTTCTTTCCATTAATGGGATCTTCCTGGAACATCCTGGGCAGTTATATTTCTTTCCCTTGTTTCACTTCTGGCGGGTCCCATACTCATCGTGTACGTCACATCACGGCGGGTTTTATGGATGATTTCATGGATTCATATTCCTCCAGGATGCAACTATTCCGTTCTTGTCCAGCATCCTCAGGATTATCTGTCTGTATCGCTAACTTCTCTGGCTTGGACATTTACTATATCAGACTCCGGGTGTTTGTTACCAATATTCTGTGATCGGCGTGTTCATTTCACTAGATCGACCCAAACAGTATTCTTCCATTTTGTACATCACTCTCGTAGGGTCTTCTTGATCTTCATTCATATCAAACGCGAGTCATCAAAATATGCCTGCCTTCATCTCCAAACCGGCGCTAGAGTGTGGCTACCTGATACTCTTTTTTCCGAAAGTAAATGCATGAAGACAGCGAAATTTCGATAGCTCTGCCTCCACAACGTCTTTTCTTCTCCTGAACAATCTCGAATTGTTATGTCCAACGGCGCCGGACGTGGTATTGCACAGGTTCTTGACGTACTCATCGACAGGCAGCCCTTGGGTTCGTCTGCTTCCTCTGATGCAATGTTCTGTTTCATCCCACTAGCTCCCATGAGAAGACTTTCTTGGCTTCCGATTATCTCAGTTTATCACCTAAGAGTACGCTGTTTATATAGGAAGAAAGTGTTTCTCTCACGAATCTTTGGAATGCAAATTAATTTCACTGGGTAACCTCTCTTCTAGCTGGTGGTACGTCTAGCTACCATTTGACGGGAATCCTTTCTCGCCTTATCGATCCGCCGTCCTACCGTTCGCGAATCCTCTGGCTGAAAGCTTTACCTGAATTCTGGACAGGTGCTGATGTGCTGACTGCTAACGAGACTTTGCTGCATACCAACGATGAGCCAGCTCATACCTGTAAAGAGTGTAACAACAAACCAGACGACAGTGGATTACTGTCTGCCACCAAAATAACCGACGGTTGCAGGATTCGAATCTCTAACCCCCGACGTGATAAGCGAAGGCTCTAAACCACTCGACCAGCGCCGTCCTCCATTTCGCCGCGACCCCGTTCCGTATTTGCTGTACCTTTGTAGGAAAATAGAGGAAGTGAAAAGATTGAAATTGTTAAGTGTACAAGTTCATGCGAACAAAGATTTTCAAAAACCCATGATCCTCACGGGGCGTCTTAATTATGCCGTTGAAAGCCACTTTCAACGCTGCACGGTTATGATGTTCATTTCAGATCTCACCTTCAATAACATTATGGGACAACAACTGTGAAGAAATAGGATGACAGGTTATCAACAAACGGGTTGGTCCGTTCAATTGACATCACGATGGTTTGGTAAACAGTCAGCACGTTTTCGCCTGTCCTTAATCGAGGACAGGGTTGGAGCGAATGCAACGGACCGAAGAACCAATTAAATACCAACTGCCATCTGAACCGAATAAACGAATTGGGTTTGTTCACAGACTAATCACTCAGAAGAGCTGACTGAGAATAACAGGTGGACCAATAAGTGTTCAGGCCAAGGTTTGGTTATGATTAACATTCACGGTGTATAAACTGTGGTTTTTGTACTAGTAAATCGAGATGATTCGAAAGCTAAATAGTCTTCTCACTGAAGTTAGTGGGACAGATCAAAACAACCACAGATTAATATTGCTGACCACCATCATCATCATCGTACAGCGTTAAACAGTAGGGCAAGCCCCACTGACCTCTGCCTTTCTCACCATGTTGAACGTTAAATTAAAAAGTATGAATATACAAGATGGACAGGGAGTGGACCTACATGGGTGGGAAAAGAAAAGAATGCCCTAGTAGCCAACACACGGAATACACAGTCTAACTGTACAAACGTACACCGATCAGACATTCTAATTCAACAGAAAGTGACAACACGATCGCCACTGTTCGCGGTTCCCAGCCATATCCTTCAGTGTCTCCAGCCAACTGGTAGACGGATCTTTTGGACCCCAACCACGAAGACGTGACCACCTCCATGGTTGTTTACTCATTCAAACGTCGGTTGCAGGGCGCACAATCATTCTCTGCGAATGGTAGTTTAAAACTTGTATGGGATGAGTCATGGTGGATCTGGAACAATTTCAAAAGCATTACCCGGTCATTTGGTGGTTGACACTGGCCATCGAGAAGGTTGTAATTAAGACTATAGGACACTTTGCCAGGTGCCCTAAAACCCATCGAAAGAGGTTTGGATGAGCACCGTGGCTGTCATCGAAATAAGACGATTGACATCTGATTCTATGTACCAAAAATTTAGTGTTTTTCCGACATCCCATGGCCTACGATGTCACACTGACACACGCAATCATTATATATATATATATATATATATATATATATATATATATATATATATATATATATATATATATATATATATATATCACATCCGATTATTCGGCATTTGAATGTGAATCATAATCACTCCATGACAGTTCTCAACGGGACAACGCCAAGACTGTCTCTAGTTCACATCACACACCGATTAAGATGTCAGTAATTTCTTTGTCCTTTGGGTCTCATATCCCATAACTTGTGGCGTCATGAATACGAATTTTTCAAACAGTGGTTCGCTCAAACTTGTGTTCCTAATGTGACTATGAACATTGTTCGCCTACTGGAATCATTTTTATATCGTTATAATCACACGGTGTGTGTAGATGATAGTTGTGGAGTCATGTAAAGAAAAGTTACACTAGTTAGACAACATATAGTGCTTTTCGGTTTTTATTGATTATTCAAGGGAGCAGTGATTCGAAAATTAGAATAGCGGTAATTTGTTCATGACGTGCACAAAAGTTTGTAAATCATGACTGGTTCAGTTGATCCTGTTTGATCTGGTTGTGTGATCGTTTCAGCTTAGCTACATAGTCGTGTATTGAAGGCATTTACGTACTTGCATTCGGGATGTTTTCCTCTCGTTATTGTGACTTTACACGAGCGCTTTAACTCATCCTGCCTATTTGATCTTTATCATTGTCCGCAACTAATATCGAGTCAGGTACGATGAGTACTTTTTACAAGTGTCGTTTGACATTGGTCCCAACCGTTCATAAGTCAGGAAACGAACAAATAGTCATGGTTAAAAATATTCACACGAGAATCGAGTCAGGTTGACAACAAAACTTCTTGCTCACAATGTATGGAATTCCGACCTAGAAAGATTAAGAACTGCTTCACAGACAGCACAAAAATGTTAATCTAATATCAGTCAGCTACAAGCAGATGCTGTGAAATTGCAAGCAACACACAAACAAGAACAACATATCGACCTTTATTAGGGAATTCGATGTCAGTGGTTATCAAACTTAAGAGCTGAAAAATACATTGGTATATACTCACTTTTCATATGCTTTATCTCTGGTAACACAAACACGTGATGCCACATTTACTTCATTCAAAACTTCATTTTTTTGAACGAGCAAGTTTGCCTAGACGGTTGAGCTGTTCTCAATGTACATCCGATCCTCCATTTGTAATTGTCGATGGAGGAATCAGTCGGGGGTATACGGTCACGCTGCTGGTAATATTTCGCACACATGGCAAATAAGTGTAATAATACAACTTCCGCTAACCGTGTTTCAGAAGGTCAGGTAAAATCGTGTAATTATTTCCTAGCACTTTAAATTCCTGTTCCATAGGGTGCCATTCTGTGGGAGATCATGCGTGAGCCAAAGAATTTGGATCCGATTTCTTTTATGTTATGTTCAAGCCATCCAGATAAATTCTAGCTTGTTTGCATCTCGTGGTCAATACACAAACGTATTCTACGCCTTGGATCATCTTGGCGAATAGATATTACAAACAAAGCACAAAGTTTTCTAGTACTTTCGATTGGGCGTGACGGTTCGTTTTATGCATAGCCGAGTCGCTTTTTATTTATGAGCTCTCTTTGGCTCTCACATTTAGTGAACTCAGTATGAGTTAGTTTGCCTTTGATATCCCGTTTCTTTTTTGCTCCATCTTAGACAGTTGATTGGAAGAAGCTACAGGATGACTATAAAGGCGATCACACTGTGAAACCGGTCGTCTGGGCAAAACCGGGAACCAGATCTGGACTGATTACATTATATCAGTTCATCAACGCTCGACTTCGTCTTTACGACACAATGCGCAACGATCCGACTAAAGATGCCACAAGTGATCTGTCGCCCTGGTTTCATTTCGGTAATTCAGCGGTATCACTTGTTCTTTATTGTATGTTTTTTAACCGATTTATCTGTTGTTTTGTGCTGTGTATATCACTGTTTTCATCAAGTCACTAGGCTGCTTTCAACTGTTGGTTGGACAACCACTTATGCACTGGTCAGTTAAATTATTTATGACCTGAAATATTTATTTACATAGGTCGCTCCGTGTGTGGTGCGAAACATGCCATATGAAAGCGGTCTATTGAAAGTGATCATAGTTCACATAGTCCGCTTCAACGCGCATGTGATCGATACAGATGATATTGTCGTACGTCAGACTTGAAATTTGGGATATGGAAAAGTTGTTAATTTCGTGAAGTACCCGAAATAGATCAACATGAAACTTGGGACTTTTAATTTTGAGCATCTAACGAATGGTTCTGAATCCAGTTTTGCAACTGACTAAAGCGCTTGGCCGAATGAATCCAGTCACTCGATAGACGGATCTCCTATACCCTTACAGGTGACAAAATCCGTTGAATCGAGCTTTTCTCCAGGCAACGCGTAAGAGTGATCAAACCATGCAATGCTGTCGGTGGAATACGAATAATTGTTCAGCGGTAAGCAGTAATCCACTGTCGTCTGACCCGTTACCACATCTGACCTATTGGGACCTTGTGTGGCTCTTCACTCCGAATCCCAGGATCTGGTCGTCCGTTATTTCTGCTAGTGTAGTTGCGCTTTGAGGCTAAGGGGCATAACCCTTTCATTGCGCTCATGCGCAAGGATGTAATAAGAATGCAGTGAAAAATCTCGCAACTTTGTTTGATATTGCATACAAACCAGATTTTTGCCTCTATCTTTGCAAGGACCCAACGATGCGATTGGTGTGACACTGAACTCCGCAGATGTAGGTGATCAGGTAAATGTGGACGGCTGACACCGAAAGTGTCTTACTTTGAGTCAACATGAGTAAATGAGACTTGGTTGTCGATAATACGTCGACTGAACTCGACAATGATGACCACCCTGGTTTATGTCCATTATTTAACGATCAAGTGGCATCGTTTGGTTACGTGCCTCCGGGATTCCGATTGGAATAGAATCATGTATGTTTTGGATTTTTCACAGGAAATTGCATCACACAACGTGATAATATCATCTGTTAAAAGTCAAAATTTCCCTTAGATTCTGAATAATTGATGCGGTATATAACGTTCTTACTTACCTCCCGAAATTACCGGAGCATGTTTCTTTTTTCCCAACTTTAATGCACTACTCAAGCACACACTGTATATCATTTCCATCGGATCCAAAGACGGTGCATGTCTGAGTATTTGTAGTGTTTCGCTTGCGGTTACTTTTTCGATCAGTATTGAGTACCGTGGTTTGTTATTAAGGAAAATGACAAGCGACTTTACGTTCAAGTAGCTGACTGAAACCGGAGTGAACCCCGTACATTGTTTCTGATGATCCGGAAAATAATAGATTTTCTCTTTACACTGTCACTAGTTACTATAGGGCAATTGTCGCCATCTTCATAATCGTCTGAGGCACCTGTTTTGTGCCGTTTGATAAGAAAGTCGTTTTTCACGCTTGTGTTTTGAAACAAATTCTTCATTGTATCTTTTATTATATGGTTGCACATGGGTGCAGTGGAAGGGGTACACTACATAGTCTCAAAGGTCCACTGCATTTACGGATAACCGGCAATCAGACCCTGACACTTGGAGTGGAGTGCCGCATAAGGTTCCAGTAGGTCAGGTAACGAGACGGGCGACAGCAGATCACCATCTACAACCAAAGTGGTGGACAGTGACAAAATTTTACTCCAATGGTATGCTGAGTTTTGTCGCCCGACACAGTCGCTTAGTGCATTGACTGTTGTTCTTAAGCGAGCGCTCGTCTTATTGCTTATCATGGGGAGTGAACCAGTTGTTTCGATCTGTCGCTAGTCTTTCGACCTTTAGTCACAGAGTCGATTAGGCCACCGCGTCGCGACTTGGAAAAACGAAAGATCGATCGATTAGTACATCGGTCGTACTCGCTGTGCTTGTCACAGTCGTCACAAACTCCACTCCCCTCCACAGCCCTTCGCACAGACTGTTTTGCTTGCCAACATGATGAAAATCAATATTGTGATTGTGGGTCGTGACGAGGTAGAGATTTCGTGGGATGAGTGGCTCGTGTGAAAGTTATCAGGCCACTCACGTAACTGTTTGGAGAACGGAGCGGTTTTAACTTCAGTTGAAGTTGGAATGGTGTAGTTACTACTTTGTCATCTTTACTCATGCTTCCGCACGGGATAGTGAGAACGAGAAATGCAACTGAGCCCTACCGCTTGTAATCATTGAGGTTCGCTTATAATTATCAGCCACGATTGCTCTCCATCGTTCCGTTATCCGACGTATGTTCACTGTTCCTACGTATGGATCTAACCGCAGCCTACCCATCGATCGAGTCGTGATATCTTTGAAATGTACTTTGCCTACAGCATTACGGGACCGATCCTGAACAAAGGTTTCACATCACCGCGCGTTTATAGTGGGAAGCTAGTCCCGCACCACAATCGGATGGACACAGACGTGCGTACATGCTCACATGACGATACGAATGCTGCGCGCGGAGACTGTTTCTCGTGTTTGTCAGCGAAGTCTTGTTAGTTGAATGCAATGAGGTAACGAAGATGCAGAAGATAAAATCACAATAGGCTTGTCTCATCATTGTGCGCAACTTGCTATCGCTTCTTGAATAAATTTCGTAGTCAGAAACCAATATTTGTGGAACATCTTACGCAGATAGCACAGTCTTAGTGCAGAATTATGGATGAACTGTCGCTCATTGGACATAACTAATCAATCTAAGTGAACCGTTGTCAAGTTTTTCAGTTGGGTCCGCACTTCTGATGCATGCACATTGCATGGTGTAATCATCGTCCGTCGTGCAACTGTGTAGATGCGTGAAGGGACTCGCACCTCGAACCTGTGAGGTAGTGAGCAAAGGACCACCACCGCCTATCTGGTTTGACTGTTATCTCAAGGACCATAAACCAGGTTGATTATCATTCAGTGTGCCTGATGTTTCATTACCTTCTGCTCGTATTTGTACACTGAAAGGCGGACTGACTGTTATTGGAAATCCTTAATTATTCTACAATTTCATGCCATTCTCGGATTGTTGATTAGTGGAACCCGAGCGAGAAGACGAACACGAAATAATTCGTCATATAATATCAGTGCTCAACTCACCATTAAAAATCAGATGTTTCATCCTTGTTAGGAATCATCCGCCATGCACATCCACCAAGCTCCCATTGGGACTCGAACCCTAGGTGGAGACAACAAACGCTTCCAGGATACAATAAAAGACAAATTAATAGGTATTCACGATTCCTTAACCTTATATCGTGACAAAATTGGTATAGCCGGTCAAGTTGAATTTTCTCCACGCGTTTTAGGGTGAAAATAGGTGCAGTCTTCAGCCAACTGAAACATGCATGAGTTACGATCCTTTACCAGTTTGTGTCGTTGTAAAAATACGACAGTTGAGAGGGATTTTATACGTTTATGAGTGCGTTACAAGTACTGTATATCGGCGAAGAAATCTTAACCATGTGTAGGGTCTCAATGATCAGTGGCTGCTATTAATAATCGAGCACTCAAGATATACATATTGAATTGGTGGTCCAGTCCAAAGTACTACCAACCTCTCTCTCTTCTCCTCTCTCGTCTGTCTGCAGTACACAGCACACCGTTGAATTTCCGTGTTTATGCGCACACGACACATCCTCATTTCGCTTTACCTCATACTACAAAGGCATGATTCTGCATCCGTATCGGGAAAAAATTGTCCGATCTTTGGTGTTTGATGGTATCACAAGAACGACTATTCATCATCATTCGGTGGATTACTGATAATGGAGGTAGATGAGCTATTTGCTTTGCGATCAATTCCCACTGCTGCCGGTCCTTTTGGTGGTAGACAGTAATCCACTGTCGTCCTGATCGTTACCACACCTGACCTATTGGGACCTTATGTGTTTTCCCATCACGCTAGATCTCGGGGTCTGGTTTCCGGTTATCCATAACGGTGTAATGGGTCTTCGTGGCTATGGAATATATACCCTTTCTACCGCACTCATGTGCAAACCTGTAATAAAAAAGCAACTTATTGTCCACACGGTCGAAAGCACCAACGCCCACGTTAGCGGGGTTCCCTGTATCCCAGCAACCGTCCCGTGCGGATACGCATTCTAGAACGGAACGCACTGGCGGGTTGAGCGTGTCACACGAAACAACGGGTTATGCGACTGCTGCGACCGAGTGTGCTAGAGTAGGGGTTTTTATGGTTTAATTTTTCCACGATCTGAATGCCACCTTGCGAAGGTGTGTGAGTCATTTTGAACGGCGCGGGACTGCATCCAAAATGCAACCGCCACTGGACGTTAAACAGGTAAAGATGTACAGTGATTTTGCCGAGAAACTAAAATCCAACGGCTGTTTTTGTTCAGTAAATTCATATTCTTGTTTCGACGACGGCTTCTGGACCAAAGGCACTGACCACGGTCACCCGAGGAAAACCTGCCCTATGATGTGGGGAGCCGCGAATGAATTTCTCATGGAAACTTGAAACATTAGTAAAATCCTTTAATTGAGGGCCTATAGATGTCGAATATAACGGAGTCCCTGAAGTCGTGTTTAGTGGAAACGGTAGTTCAGAAGCAAAACTGAGATTAGCGACTTCTCAGGCCTCAGTATTTACTTCACTTGACTGCTTTCGATGCTCAGTAGCAACATTCTGGAACACCTAAAACTTCCAAGTCAGTCCTGTGCTGTCTCCGAAAGATGAGATCGCTTCAGAAGCCGTACTTCATCCTATTCCCTCTACCTCAGTCGCCTGCTTCACTCATCGAGTGTCAGGTTATGCTGTGTTCAGACTGGCGGTGAAATCGCTTCAGCACGAAATCTGATCGTGCGCTGCTGGACTGGACTCTGGTTAGCATTTCTTGATTATCAATTCGAGTATCTGCGCATCAACACCAATAGACTGAAGCCCCGAGGTTTGCCCGTTGCTCCTGTTATGCGCCCACTAACTGTAGTCCTTCCTATTTAGGTGAGACTTACCAGGTTTCCCTACCAAAACGTCAGCTACAATCATCTGGGAGGGAATCCATTGCCCAAGTTGGATAAGATCATAAGGCACAGGAGACCCATTGGTGCTGTGGCGATCTAGCTGTGTCCTGCCTACTGTTTCTGGCGAATGTGCGGTATAGACTCACCTTGCGTCCTTCTACGCCCTCACGGCTTGATTATGTTGCTTGATCATTGTTGGTGTGAACCGGCCGTAGAATATCGTTGATCCTGGGTCACGCCTGTCAATTCAGCTCGCTTCTTGACATGTCTCGTCTCGCATGTGCTCGCATCAACGCTAAGACTATCCATTCCGCTTCCAGATCATAACCCACCATCCGATTTCTAGACAAATTATCCTACGGAGAGGTCTTTAGAATTCCAATGAACAACGAGGAAACACCAAGTAAATGTTGTTTGCCGTTGCCGGAGCCACCCGAGACTCCAGTTTCTCCGTAAACCCCGCGGACATGTTCGATATCAGTTGCTTTTTCAGATGTCCATCGATCCGTACCTCAGCAGTTACGTTTTATTTGGGGGGTGGATATCGAAGTGTTGTAGTGTATACAGAGAGCGCATGTCTTTTGCCTATCTGGGCCACCAGTGGCGTCGATGTGGCTAAAAACGGTGATATTTTTTCTATACTGCTCCGAAACATGACCGTTACATGTAAAAGACATGAAGACCATTGTGCGTCTAGGGCTAACGAGACGAATGGTAATGCCACTGCACCACCAGTCTTTGAACACCGATTGCTTGAATACTGCAGGTGCACAGTTTTAGCTATGCTGACTTTGTGCATATTATTAAAAGGTCATCTTGTATAGGCGTCTAGTCTGAACAGCTTCCGGTGGTCAAATAAAGGATCCACAAACGGACTTCCCTAATATTCTTCTATTTGTTATTTCGAAAGTAATTATGTGTATTAATCAGTTGCTACTTTCACCCGTTTTTGTAAATCAGTCAGCCGCATAGCTAGTCGTAGTGTTCTCATTTTTCTAATCAGCAATCTAACAAGGCTTCGGACTCAAAGCCCACTCCTCTATTCGTAACTTATTTGCACATTACTGTCCTCTCACACTGACTGCCGAAATGTCCTCCGGCAGCATCATCTGGGGTTGATTTCACTTATCTTGATTCCTGTCCCAATTTTCACAGGTCACGTTGCGCCGCAGCGTGCTCTACTCGAGGTGCACAAACTGCGGTCCGCGTTGCCGAAACCAGTAGACGCTTTTATTGAGGAGACGTTTATTCGTCGCGAGTTATCGGACAATTTTTGTCACTACAATCCGAATTACGACTCATTGAAAGGTAAGCGCAGTCGCATCCCTGACTTCTCGTGGACATATCCATGAAACGTAAACGACGAAACCTACTGTTGGTCAAGCTATCAAATCACTACGCGAGTTTAAAACTGGACGGTTACGTGTATTGTTCAGTCCTGCTGAACGGTTGTGAATCAGTGTTCTCCGAAGTGAGGTCCAATAATTTTACCGCGTCAAATGTAGTAGGCTTGAATGGGAAATGCCTGCTGTTATGCATGGGGAAAACCACGAGGTCGACGGATGATAACACAGAAAGAAGACGTAAAGAAGCACGAAGCGGATTTCCTGACTAGTTCAGATTATCCAGTCACGGTTGTTCGGACACACTAAGAGGTATGGTGACGATGGCATTAAAACTGTTTAAAAAGGCCAAATCGCGTAATGTGCACAAGCCAGAATGGTAATCCTTCGTTCACTTTTTACCCGTAACACGTCCACTCTAGTCCGCTTTTTTATATCAAAGTTCAGCAACGCAGCTTTCATCACCTTGTACGAAGATAATTGATTCACATAATCAACGCTCAACTCACCGGTGAGTGCATGTTCACTGATTATCAGCTGGCTGAATCACGCGCGTAAGCACCAGTCTATTCGGACTGGTATCACGCCAACTGACTAGGTGTCCGAGAAATGGCCGTGAGCAGTGATGGACTGCGAAATGTAGGGAAACGGAGAAGGCTCCATCTATTGGCAACAGTCAAACTTTTGCCGTTTGATTAGAAAGGCCAGTCCCCGGAAGCCCGGTGAGTAAACCAGGGAATACGACAGTTTATCGATTCACTCTCAGACGTCGTCTGTACCGCTGGGCGGAGCATTTTAAGGCACAGTTTAGTTGGTCCACTTCGAAAGCGGACCTTCTAAATATTCCTGCAAGAGAAACGACGTAGGTGGATATCACTTTTTCATCAGAAACGACTTTTATCTGGACGGTAGGTTACTTGAAAAGGCACCAAGATGCTGGACCGGATATATTGTCCTTATCTTTTTGCAAGGATGTAGGTGAAGCTTTGGTTTTCGGGTTAACAAGACTCCGGGTGACCTGGGATAAAGAGCGGATTTCCCAGGGAAACGTGCTGATCTACAAGAAAGGTGACAGATCCTCTTTTGAAAGCCACAGAGCGATCTGCTTAGTAAGTATCGCATCCAAACTGCTGGCCGAGACTATTCTCCACCGATTATTTAACGCCCCAGGGGTGTACGCGTGGAAATCAAGCCGGCCTTAGGCCCGATCGTAGTTGTACCGACCACACCTTTACCTTTCGACAAATTTTATTGCACATGCACACCTTTCGTGGGCCCAAAGTCTGCTTCCTTGATCTTTAAGCGGCATTTGACTCAGTCGACCGCACAGTTCTCTAGCACTGCCTCAATGAGTGTGCCGGGAAGTTCACTTCTCTCGCGCAACCTCTGTATGCGAAAATCCGAAGCCGAGTTTGTGCACACTGTGATCTTTAGTCTCGAGTTTACCACGAGAAGTGGTGTTCATCAGGGTTGCCTTCTTTCGCCCTGCCTCTCCAATTTTGTAATTGAAATGGTTCTTGAGATAGCCCTATCCTCGTATGAGAACAGTGGCATCGATTTACGCTCAGGCAGCAAACTGTGTGACTTGGAATACACGGACGATACTTCTGAATGAAGATCCAGGCAAGTTTTAAGCTTATCTAGATAACCTAAACAACAGTGTAGCAGTGTGTGAAATGTAAAATGCTTATACAAGACTGGATTGACCTTGCACCAAACCTTATCTTGGTGGGGAAGCCCTAGCCGAAGTACTTTTTTTATTCGAGCAACTAAATCTCACCGAATGATCAAATAACGGACCAGGTCGTCACATATACAGAGGGGGTGATGGCTTTTGCCAATCAGTCATCTGTGGCGTCGGTTGCCTGTCAGGGGTCGAGTGTACACTGCGGCAGCTAGATCCGTTGTTTTATACGGACTAAAAACATGGTTATAAGATAGGCAAAGACTGTCGGTTCTTGAACATCGCTGTCTCTATAGCATGCTCAAATAGGGTGAGAATACCGTATCAGCAACGCCGAGGCTAGGTACGGGGTGTTGGGAACCACTGGTCAGTCACTGGAATAAACATTGGGTCTAAACAAGTTAAGGTGACTGGAACGCGTTACACATGCTCGTCGATAGACTTCCTGGACGTTCCCCGAGGTAGGTAGTGGTTGGAAGGTAGGTCGAGGTGATCAGTCCATGACATGGCACCTTGACCGGTTTACGCGCAGGACGTGTGCGGCTCCCGGCTTGGGGTTCAAGAGACCCGCCTACCAAATGGTTGGAGACATCAAGTAATATGATTAAATGTCGCGGTCATTGGCGTAGCTGTATTCGGGCTTTCTTGTCTTGGTGATTTGCGCTCCTTACTTACTCTCAACTGTTATTTTATGCTGCTATTCATCCTGTCGTCAACTGGACGGTGCTGTGATGTAGCAACCAAAACCAGAGCATGAGAGCGGTCGGATGGACTGAGAAGTGGTCAGGTTCCATGATGCACATCATAGTAGGAGCCTATGTGAAACACGCAGATCCTGGCAAGCCAAACCGAATTGAACACAAGAAGTCACGCCGTCAAACTCCTCAAGTATTCCTGAAAGATGACATCGTGTCGTAGGTACTAATACGGCAGGTAGGATCGGCAGAACTTGCATTCCTTATAAGTCAAAGCTGTTCTCACTGATGATGCTCAAAACCCTACGTAATTTCTGTTTTTCACCGGTTCTCATGGGACGCACATACGCATGTACATTAGCTGAAAGTTATGAGAGTTGTCATTCACGTGTCGAAGCGAGACCTGGAGCATTATGTACTCCTGACAATCCCCAAAATGATGGGCGACCCGAAACCACTACCTAACTTTCGTTGCTTTTTTAAGGTGCATATCAGTGGGCTCGGGAAACTCTGCTTTCGCATGAACGTGATAAAAGGAAGCCGGCGTATACCGATGGTACACTGGAGGAAGCGAACACAGATGACGACTTATGGAACGCCGCCCAGCGTCAGTTATTACGAACTGGGAAAATACATGGATTCCTACGCATGTATTGGGCCAAGAAGATCCTAGAATGGCATAGAGAGGGACCGGCAGCTGCGCTAAAGCTGGCGCTACTTATGAATGACAAGTACAGTTTGGATGGTACGGACCCAAACGGTTTTGTCGGTAAGTAGTACTGGTAATAAATGAATGGAAAACATTCTTCAACCGACAACGCTCATTCTTATTTTTTTGTCCTAGGTGTCATGTGGTCTATATGTGGTGTACACGACCAGGGATGGGCGGAAAGACCTATATTCGGCAAAATCCGGTGCATGACTTATAATGGATGTGCCAGAAAGTTCTCTGTCCCAGCTTTCGTGGCACGCTATTCTTGATCACCACAAATTTGTCCCTTTTGTCACATGTATCAAATAAAACGAGGAATCAATCTATTTTTTCCTTCTATTGGTAAAAGTCCGAAAGTGTAGTTGGTACGCTCAACATGAATCTTCGGCGTGACAGCAGAGTGAATGGATGAATAAGATAAATGCATGTTGAAGTGTCGACAACAATCCTTGCTCGATAGCACGTGGCAGCCACCCGAGTTCAGTCTGTTTATCCGGTACGATGACGGAAAAGTTGTGCGGCTGTAATTGTGCAGTCACTGTTGGCATATGAAGGACCAACAAAATCAGGTACAAGTTAGCAAGGTTGTAACAGCGTACAAACCACTGAGTTTAATTACAAAAACCAAGATGCAAATTGGAGGATGAACAATTGTCAGTTCGGCTCGACGGGGAGTCCGCTCGAAAGTTTCAAGTAAGTAAAGACAAAAGAAACCGGGGGGCAAACAAGAACAACTCGGTTACGATGTCCACCAATCAGTAGATCCGGAAGGCACGTTTTGTGCATTGTTTCCATATGGTTGGTCGTCACGCATCATCCCAAAATCGCGCGGCATACCGCCGCGACCGGAACCGCCGTAAGCACCGCTACTGCTCCCACGGGCGGTTGGCTGTTGACGATAGTCCCGCGAACCAAAACCAGCACCTCTGAAAACAGATAACACCAGGCTAACTGCTTAAGGAGCGATCGTAACACAAAACAAGGTACTATCATAATTTTTCGGGTCACCTTTCATATATATCCAAAAGACCGGGATCATCTCCAATTGGTCAAAACCCTGACACAGTCGAATTTCGGTTTATACTACTAGTACTACCCTCCCGGTAAACAACGGTGTCTACCGCACACGTTTGGTCACTAAGAGTAGTATCCGTTATATAAACCGGAATTCGACCGTATATTAGGATTTCAAATGAATCGAGATGATTCCGAATTTTATGGACAGACAGTAAGAAGTAAGATCCAATAGGATAAATCTTTGGGGCCCGAAAAACCGATTGATCTAGTTTCCTCACTTGAATAAGGACTTACCTTCGGCTGTTCTTTGTTCGTTGGAAGGCCGCTTGACGACCGTCAGCAACCATCGCTCTGAGCCATGACGGAACAACTTGATTGACTTCTTCTAACAATTCTACTAAACCACGAGCAAGGTTCCTGTTTTTCTCATTGAAGAACGATGTTGCTATACCCAAGTTTCCTACGCGTCCGGTGCGACCAATGCGATGCACGTACTCTTCTATGTCCGATGGAAGGTCATAGTTGATCACATGCTGAAATGAAATGACTTTAGTGTGTCACAGCGAGGAAAAACATTTGCGCTGGAATGATGGTAACCTACATGTGCGAAATGCTTGTAAACAGTCTTGTTTTCTCAGGGATACTCGGATCATTTTATAGGTGAGAAATGCGTAAACGCTTTTGGCCACTTCGAATAAGAAACAAAATGAAGTAGAACCACTCACCGATGTGTTTGCATTTGCGGTGAACTGCTAACTGAAAGATAGCCCAGCCTAGTCGTGTTGCAATCTGGATCACAGTGAGTGACTGATGTGGTAGTCGAACGCAGGACTGGAAGTTCATACACTGGCGAAGGTTGCCGGGTTCTAATTCACATACATACATATAGCACAAGCAGCTAGTAAGACGTTATATTATGCGAGTTCAACAGACAGCATTCGCGTAACTGACTCCTATTCTGAGTCACGTCCCTCGATGCCTCTAACTAATGACGATCCTCATCCCCAGAACCTTGACCAGGATGGTGGGAAGCATCAACCGAAGCCACTGCTGATGCTAATTTCTTTAAACCTCTACTTCAAGTGATGGTCTGATCGTCGCGTCGCTTCTCCCAACCTTGCTTAGCACAAGTGAGCAAGGCACGTAATGGCAGATGGTGGACAGGCATTCGCAAAACATGACCGGGCCACCGAGACAATGTAGAGTGATACTTCGGTCAGACGGTTGCTATCCGTGCCAAACACGATATTGGCACCGGATGCCAGCAATGTTTCGGAGGCATCGATAGTCGGAAACAAAAAGACGCCTAGCGTCCTCAACCTAGTGGTCAAGTCTCTCGATCGTTAAGTAAAACGCTACGAGCCGTAGCGCTGCATACCTGTCCCTTAAGGGAAATTCGGATGTCACGGCGACACCACAGGCATCAGAGGTTTGCGAAAGCTGCGCTCGCTCTCGCCATTCGAGAATTGGTCTCTTCAACGCCACTAAGCTGTAACCAAGCTCCCGAGATACGTAAAGCCATCAACTAATTCTAGCTTATCACACAGGGTGAGTACAGGCACAAGTTCATGCCAGTCATGCAGAGGTGCTAAGTGAATGCCATATCAGGATACCCGAACTGACAAGCGGTTGCAAAAACGTGTTGCAATGTTACTCAGCAAGGTGACGTCATTGGCATATAAAAAGCCAGAAGCTCTCCCCCAGGGAACAGTTCTTCTCCATCGTTTGGAAGATCAGACAAGGCATTCTGTAGTGTCTCCCCCATCGCAAAGTGGAAAAGAAATGAAGATACAGAGTAACGTCGTTCTCCGCTGGAGACGACAAAAGCGATGCACTGTTCTCTAGCGTTACTTTCAATATTAAACGCGCGCGCATGAGCGCGGTGTAAGGGGTGTTCCCTATAGACCCGAAAGCTAACTGCACTATTAAGGACAACCGGTAACCAGACCGAAACTCGGAGTGAGGAACTACACAATGTCTCAACAAGTCATGTGTGGTAACCGGCTGGGTGACAGCGGTTAACTGTCCATCACCAAAAGGACCGGTAGTAGTGGGATTTCAACTTCAGACCTCCAAGGTAGAAGAATCTATCACCACTTATTCACCTGCACGATCACCGGCCCACATCAATTCTTCGGAACCTGTTCCACTACCCATATCAAACTTAATTCTTAACTCGAATGCCAATGCTGGACTAATCTTTAGGAACAAACGGCGGTTAACCATGCGGCCTAGCAGTCGTTTAAGGTGACTTGTTACGGAGGACTAATATCTACATCCAGAACTACTGACTGGACAGTTTAACGGTTCAACTCGAAATACCCCGCCCAATGTTTCAGACGGCACCTTTGAGTCTCAATTAACGAGGTGATCACCCCCCGATCGCCTAGTTTTCATCTATCCGAGGGAAAATCTTGACAATGTTGCTGACCCTTGTAGCCTTACGAAATGCAATACAATACTGCTTATGACCGTCTCTCGGGTTCCAAATCAGGTGGCATCCAAGGCACCTTGCAAAATCTGGAATCCAGAAAAACCGATCTATAGGCGGTAGACAGCTCTGCTGTCACCCGGCTTACTACTACGCTTGATCTATTGAGGCCTTATTTGGTTCGCCACTTTAAGTCTGAGAATCTTGGTTTCCGGTTCCCTTCACACCATAAATCATGATAATACACAACCACAACGCACTCGCTCCCTTGCTCACTCAGAAAACAATCACGAACTTGTCACCCTTAGTAACGTTCCCGGAATGAACCATAATATCGATCCTGCGGACCGACTTCTTTCAATCTTCCTCTCTTCTTGCATTATTTTGACCGAACCCCAACTTTTCCCTTCGTCAGACGCCACTCATCTCCAATTTCCCAACTATACCTCTTACTCCTGGTTTTCACCCAAAGCTGGTGTCTGTGCCTTTGTTCACTAGTCAGTCACCTCAACCAGAATCCAGAATCTTGCCTTTTCCAGTCGTGAATTTCAATGGATGTGGCTGAAGCTCCAACTTCTTCATCTTAATCACTACTTGTGTTGTTTACCGTTCACCCAGCAGTAGCGACTCGTCCATTTTGATTTTTTATCTTCGAACACTGAGTACTTGTTTGTTATGGATCCCTACTGACATATCACCATGTTAGGAGATTTTAATGTTCACAATCGAGATTGGCTGATTCACACATCGGATACTTCGGCCCTGGGGCGGGAAGCCGAACATTTCGCCGTGGTCAACAACAACTTGTTCATCTCCCCACACGTATTCCTGATCGAACTGGCGATCGTGCTCATACCCTTGATCTTAATCTCACTTCCGTTTCTTCTGTTTTCAGGCATGTCTGCTCTTCCTCCACTTGGCTCATATGACCACTGTATTATTTCCTATTCCAATAATTTACTCGCCTACCTCGAGACATTTTGGCGTTACAGTCCAGCCAATTGGAATGGGTCACGCGAGGTGTATGGGGTGTCTGAGAGGAGTAGCACTTCTGAGTTGGTTGACTGTCGTGTCCCTTGGGGCATCCTCCATCTCTTTGGTCACCATCATTCAGCCAACTCTCACCTGTGGCTCCGCGAAGCTGAAGCATGCATCAGCGGCCACACCCCGGCAAACCGCTCGACAGGCGGGCTAAACCAGGTTGAGGGTTACCGAGGTCTAAAAAACTTCGGCGAGACGGTGTTCGGCATGTGAAGACAGATCCTTCTGAATGGGCGGACGAGATCTACTGATCCAACGGCCACAAAGGAGACCTATTCAACTGCCTGATCCGGCATTCCAGAGGAGGCGAACGAACCGTACAGCAGGTCACCGGCTCCTCTGGGAACACCCTGCTGCCTTGCAGTCTGCACTTGGGTGTGCAAGGGCTAGAGGTGCAACCTCGAACAAAAAGGCTGAACGGTGCTGGGGACACCGCTTCGTACCCTACTCCCGCGACTCTCTATGATTATTCACGAAACCTTCGCGATATCCATGGAGCCGACTTATCCTCTCGCAGGAGATAGTCGTGTAAAAGTAAAAGTAAAGTAATGGTTTACGCGATTTCCTAGTCTCCTGCCCTTGGAATGATTGCTCCTTCTTTCAGACGTTACCGTTTCTAAGTTTACTGATACTGTTCTTTAAGGTATGCGACTTTTTATTCCTCACTTTTCCCAATTTCGCAAACCCAAATCCTCCGAATGGTTCAACCACGCATGTGATCGTGCTGTACGCTTAAAGCGTGCAGCAATTCGCCGCTGGCGCCGCTCGACCACTCCCGACTCCCACCGCCGCATCGTGCAAGCCAAGAACAGATGCTCGTCAACCATACGGGGATCAAGAGAACGCTTTGTCCGCTGGAAAGCCGAACGCTTACTCTTATATGCCACAGGTAGCCGAACATTTTGGTCCATTGCTAAAGCAGTCTCCCGCAATTTTTGCTCTTCCAATTTCCCTCCCATCTGTAATTCCTCCGGTGATCTTCTTTGTGAACCACGAGAAAGCCGAGGATTTTGCATCCTGGTTTGCCTCCAATTCCTCCTTATCCACTTATCCTACTCCTCCGATTTTTTCCCGTGTCTCCCATTTTCAACCTCATTTTAGCATTAGGATGATCCGCCAAGCGCTGCGTTCTCTGGACGTATATAAACTACCCGGTCCGACATACCACCCATCGTTCTTAAAATGTGCCCTTGAAATGACCCCTCTCTTACGTCGTTTTCTCTCTCTCTCTCCAACATTACTTTCACGATCCCCTGGAAAAACGCCGCGGTTTTCCCTATTCCCAAACGCGGCGACTTTTCTGATTTGAATAACTACCGCCCTATTTCCATCACACCTTCTATTTCGAAAGTATTCGGAATTGTCATCTCCGACCAATTGCGTACGTTTCTCGAACGCGAAGGACTGCTGAGTGATCACCAATACAGATTTTGACCTCGCCGTTCCACTTGGTCGGCTGCACTCAACAGCCACGGAGAAACATACCTGGTCTCGCTCGACATCTCAGGCCTTTGACCAAGTTTGGCACGAAGGTCTTCTGGCGAAACTGCCCTTGTTCCGGTTCTCCGCTCTCGTATCATGAACATCAAGATTCCTCAGTAAACGGACCATCTTCGTCCGAATTGATGGGGTTCTGTCCCAGCCATTTTGTATGGATGCTGGTGTTCCTCAAGGTTCAGTACTTGCGCCCACCCGATTCCTTCCATTTATAATCGATCTTTTATCCATTACTTCAAACCCAATCCATTTCTTTGCCGATGACGCCACCCTTCGTTCTTCCTTTTCTTACCGCACTCCCCGTCATGCCAACACCAACATCGATCGTGACCGCGGTGAAGTCAGTGTGGCACTAGACTCCAACCTCCAACACGTCTTCCTGGGGATCCCACAATCATGTTGCATTTAATGCTTCCAAAACTTCAGTTCTCTGAATTTCCTTGAAACATCATTCATTCTCTCCTCATTTATCCTTTGATTCAACCGTGCTGCCTTCCACAGATTCTATTTCTCTTCTTGGCTTATCCATAACTTCTGTGTTGGTCCGCTTTCATGTCTCAGCTGGCCTCTCGTGGTGCACGCAAAGTTGGTTTTCTGTTTCGCACCAGACGCTTCGTCACACCAGCTCATCTTCTTCTGCTGTACAAAGCTCAAATCCGCCCCGCACTTAAATACTACAGTCACGTGTGGAGTAGATCTTCGTCTACTCTCTTTCTCTTCTTGATCGGATTCAACGTAAGGTCATCCGGTTGGTTGAAGACCCTTCTTTAACCTCCAATCTGCAGTCACTAGCTTATCGTCGGGCTGTTGCTTCGTTGTCTCTCTTCTACCGATATTATTTTGGATTTTATTCTTCTGAACCGACTTTGGCAGTTCCTCTTCCCAAAACTTTTTCTCGATCATCACGTACCCAAGCAACCAGCCGTTCTTATCAAGTTTCTCTCAAAGGATGTCGTACTTGTATCTTCCAATGTTTTCTTTCCCCGGACTGTTAAGTTATGGAACACTGTCTCTCTTTCTGTATTCTCATTCAGTTACAGCCTTCCTGTTCAAAAGAAGGACCAACAAACTGGTTCTAACGTGACTTCTCTCCCACAACCCACTTTCCCAGTATATCTTCTGATCATAGGATTTACCCCTTATGCTGTAATTCACCTCATGTGTAACAAAAACACCCATGGTGCATCTGCGGATGCAGATATTTATGGTTTTTGTGTCAGCCTGGTATTGGGAGCTCAGACAGCGTGAGCAACCTCAAACAGGCCTCCTAATTTAGGATGGCAAGGGTTTAACTCTGAATCAAACTGATTCCGTTACTCAATTCAGATTTCGTGACTATCGATGATCACCACGAACCGCCGCTAATACCAACCACAACGCAGGATGGCTTTATATGTAACCAGTTCAATGGGAAAACTTACTTTGACATTAGGAATGTCTAAACCACGGGCAGCGACTGCTGTTGCGACAAGAATCGGCGTTCTCCCGGTACGGAAACAAGATAATGCCAATTCTCGATCATCCTGTGTCCGATCGCCGTGAATACTAGCGACCATAAACTTTTGAGAAAATAAATAGTCTTCAAGAGAATCAGCGCCCCGTTTCGTTTCGACGAACACAAGAGTTAATACTCCGGGATCTAAGAGTTTTTATGGAACTGGAAGCCTTGTACTCACCGGAATTCGCAAGTAGATCAACGAGTGCGTCACGTTTTGCGTTTTCTTCAACCCAGAGAATATTCTGACTGATATTCTCACTGGTGCTACCGACGCGACCCACAGCCAGAAAGATGTATTGACTTAAGAAATCTTTTGCTAATACCTAAACAAAAAGTTGCTTTTAAATGGCGGAGCGGTTACCTGTATTTCGTGAGGGAATGTGGCAGAAAACATTAGGGTCTGGCGAGTGCCAGATGGTGGAAGATTGTCTTGTTCCACTATTCTGCGAATTTGGGGCTCAAAGCCCATATCCAACATTCGATCTGCTTCATCAAGAACTAAGAAGCTGGAAGAGAAAGATAAACAGGAAGGTCAACTCACCGGCAGTGATCTAATCCTATCCGACCACGTTCAATGACGTCCGTCAAACGTCCAGGTGTAGCGACTAATAAATTACATCCCTTTGAAACCTCGATTAGTTGAGAACGCATATCCGCACCGCCATATAAAACACAGGGGCGGATGCATGACCTGTATGCAAATTTTCTTGCGTCATCATAAATCTGGGAGGCCAATTCCCGTGTTGGAGCTAAAATCAAAGCAACTGGAAATTGCTTCCGCCTATTCGTCTCAAACTGAAGTGTGTCATGAGCAACGCAAGTAAACATACCGCGGCGTTCAACGAATCACCTGGACCTTCTTCGATCATACGATTGATGATAGGAATAAGGAAGGCTGCCGTTTTGCCTGAGCCCGTCTGTGCACAGGCCATTAGATCACGATGGGACATGATGATGGGGATTGCGTGCTTCTGCACGGGGGTCGGTCGCTCATACTGAGCAAGTTCGACGCTATTTCGAACGATCCGGTGTAAGGAGAGTTCCGCAAACGAGGATATCGTAGATACTTCTTCATTAAAGTCCGGACCAGTTGCACTAACCGGGATATTATCATATTGGTCAAAGTTGATGCCCGTACTGACTTTCTTGAACAATTCCTGTTCCAGGCGTTCATTTGCAGGTAGCTGCTTGGTCCAGTCGTCTGATGTCTCTCCACCCCAATTCCGTCCACCGCCCCGAGGACCCATGGGAAAACCGGATCCGCCACCTCGAGAACTATATCTATGATATAAGATTAGGCATTATCGGCACTTACTGTCCGTTTAAACCTGACCAGCGGCCTTCGTTTTGCCCACGATCTAAGTTGGGACCACCGCGGTTGCCAAAGCCACCGCGACCAGGTCTCCCCCGAAAACCATCACCGCCACCACGCGAATAACGTGGTCCTTGGTTATCAAATCCGGAGCCACTGGATGCGCCGTTAGACATGCCACGACTGCGACGATGAGGTGGCACATACAGCTCATTGTGGTTGCCCGAACCATCTGCTTCGTTATTCGAAACACTCAGAGAAGAGAACTAAAACCGAAAAAATCGACCCGTTTGTTCAGGAAAATCGGGTTATCCCACATGGACGAAAGGACTTCTGCATCATCAATGATTTTGTTCGTTTCTTATGTATAGTTATATCACGATTATTCCGGAAAGCATTGTTAAGGCAAAAAATCGGAAGTGGTTTGCACAACACAAGCTCAGGACTTCGATATCTTTTTGACGGTCCACCACTTTACAAATACAACGAGCTATCCATCATCAAATTATTCGAACGGAGTGGATCCCTATGCTTCAATTTGTGGACTACACATCAGGGCGCATAGGTACGCACGAGCCTAAATGCTGCCTGGTCGATCCACGAACCACTGGATCCCTTTTGATGGTTCCAAATGTTCACATATTTTGCTGCAACAGCAAGACAGGGAGTAAATAAACCTCGCTATGGACCGGGGCAATGGTCGAGGAGAAAATAGATCCAAGAAGCACAGCTAATCCAAGTCTAAATATCGGATGTTTATAGGGCCAGAAGGCATCGCACCGGAATCGGTGTCTCAACCAAGCCCGGTTGTCATTTTGCGAGCTAAGTCATCGGGTCGATTTATTTTATGGTCATAATTGACAGGGATATCAGTCTTATTCATCCAAAATTCGCAACCGAGAACAGCCGGTTCTTGGCCGGTTTGTGCTACTGTGCTGATCAGTTTTCTAGCGGCCTCAGTGGTTTCTGAGCGGTTTAGCCCGATCGTATAAAATAAGTGACATGCTCTACCAGCTTCTATCACTCATTCCTTCGCTCCCTTCGATCCACTAGACGATAAGAACCCAGTAATCATCCATATTTAACCCATTTCAAGGTGTAACAAACAAGACTATCTGTAAATTACGGTCTTCTAATTACCGACTGGCAGTAAAAGGCATTTGCCGAAAGTGTCTAGTGGTAATGTACAATACCATAGCCGTCAATTTTCTTCTCATCAACGCAATTCTGACCTGGGGAAGAAAGGCCACTGAACAAACCGACCTCACGAATTAGTTGTGCTACCAGGGCTTGGCCAGTGGCGGAACCGATACTTTCGCAAAAAGATCAGTGGTCCAGACGGTAAAGTAAAGTAAACAATTCAGTCTAGATTGCCAATGGGTCCCGGCAACTGCGCGGTATTGTACTGATACCTGGGGAACATTGAGATGGTCTTTCAGGCCTGGTTGAGATCACTGTCAACCGAATATGTTAACGGCGCTTACTAAAAATAGCAGGAGTGACGTACACTTACTAAGGCGGACAAAACTGGAGCAGAACAGCTAACAAAGAATGCGTGTGCACCCATCAATTTACAAGCGGTTGTTAGACGACGAGACAAGTCATAACGTCAGTCAGTATACCGGATGGGAAGCTCAAGACGCCCGCACGTAAATGCGAGAAACCTGCCCTTTGAGAGGGGGTGGACTATCGCTATTATTTCTCGAGAACGTGTAGCCGTTACAAACCCAGCCTCAATGCGACTGACCACAATATTGCCGCGAACCAATAAAAATCCGTCGCTCTCAAGTATCCGCCGCTTATAAGAAAAACCGGAGTATCGGGACACATCTCTTACTTTAGAACCCAGTCCATCATCATCCCGGCCATAATCATAGGACATGGTGGGAATGGCAGAAGTGAAACGACCTTGCGGGCAAACTCAAACAAGCTGGACAGGTTAGCGTAACGCACTCCAACATCAGTTCAGTTCGGTTCAGTTTGCACGGGGCTTTGTGTGGATGGAGCTAATTTTATGTCCAGAGAGCTGTGCTGTCAGTGCCCTCAGCAGTGCGTGGTTTTTTTCACTTTCTGGAGGGCAGAAATTTTGAGCGGCATCAGCTCTGGCATAGAAAGAAGAAAAAACCAGTTAATTGTCTCTGACTCTGGAATAACCTAACTGAACGGACTAAGGCTTTCTTAAAAGTTCTAACTGTCGGAGTACCTACAACCTCCTACAGGAGCTTATTCAAAAAGGACATCACCCTACTGGAGAAGCGATATGCCCCCCTTTTTAGCCTTCAATGCTTTCACTGCAATCTAAGGCAACGTTTCCCTGTGTCTGTATTCAGGATCGGAGAAGAAACGTGTCCTCGGTTTGCACTTGACTGTCCCCCTATAGCCTCGAAATCTTTATCGAGTTTCCGCGCCAATTTTTTTCGCGGAGGACAGTTCCAGGGCTCGGAGACGCTCTGTGTAGCTAGTCCCTCCTTGCCCAGTCGTCATACTTGTGGCTTGTCCCTGCTCCTTTTCCAGACCGTCTAGATCCTTCTGGTAGTACGGTGCTCGGGCTTGCAAGCTGCACTCCAGATGCCGGCTAGCTATGGCCTCGCAGATCGGAGCTAAAACCTCCAGCCCTCTGCACGACTTGTTAGTTCTAACACGAAGTTCCCTTCCGGCCACGTAAGTCGTTGCAGTTCACTACTTTGGGGGCTTGAAAATGTTGTCCAACAGAGCGCCCAACTTTTTGAAGTGAGAGTCCATTTACTCCGTTCCCATGCCATTCCCACTGTCAAGTTTTAGCGAGAAGTTCCACTTTTGCGGCCAGTTTTGTACAGCCAACACGTCAGGTTTTAAATCTAATCCAGCTATCTTAATGTCATAAGGCTATTCTGACCTATCGTGGCACATATCTCCGCGATCATTTTTATCCTCATCAACTTTTGCACTTGCATGTGCACTTGCTGAACTCGGGCTCCCCAGGTTTCCTTTCCGTGTCTTTGTAGATCGTGCGCGAGCACCCCCACAGGAAGAATATTATGTCCAGTTCAATGCAGTTTTTTCAGTTAGCTTGCCTTAATTTGCTTGGGTTCTTTTGCACTGTAGAGTACCATGGCCAGAGTTTCTCCACGGGGCTTGCATGTGTTCGATCTAAAATCACTAAAGCACTAAAAAGTCACAAGCACGGCTCAGCGACGGTACCACTGGGACCCACGTTTACATTGGTCAGATCAGATCAGGTCACGTCACAGGACCTGGAGACCTGGCCAAGGATCAGTCCAGGTTCTTGTGTCAGCAAGCACCAGGTTATGTCCCACCTAGCCATCACTCCAGTGTTTGCTTTCCCCTGTTCTTCTTTTTCCAATCTAGGGAAGAACACAGCAACCTCACGGTTAGGAACTGGGTCGTTTCCTGGGTCTATCTTGTAATAAAGCGAACCATTCACAAGGCGGTTTTTGACATAAGATATTATAAGTGGAAGTCTGGATGCAAGCAGAGACAACAGAGGGCTTTGGAGGGAATTGTGGAGTAGAGTTGGGAGCTGCTAAATAGCGACAGGCATGGGACGAACAACAGTGTATGAAAAGAAGGGAAATGCGCTGCATCCAGTTTTGCCTCTCGTATGTTAGATTAGTTGCCCTCAGTGTATACGTCTGACCAACAAAGGTCAGTGTGTGCTGAAATTTTGTCTTGCTTCTTCACATTACTGACAGTATTTTCGACCATTCCAGTCACCATTTGAGCAGCACCTTTCTTTCATTCATGGTTCAAATGTCGCTTGTTTACTTGCATAATACTGTTTCCGCTTAAAATGGTAGTCCGCCCAGGTTTCGAACCGCAGACCGTTTCAGCCCTGGTCTAACATGATGCCTTTCCGCCAATCTAGCAATTCCGGATGGTAAGCCAATTTATTGTTGGTTGGCAGATTTTGATAATGTTTTGAGGTGATCCAAATATGAAAAGTCTCTGGCCTCGTCGGGATTCCAACCCACGCATGGTCACCAACCTCGCTTTAGTACCGCGAGTGCTCTACCAGCTGAGCTACGAGGCCACGCCGGAGGACCTTCGACTTTCAGCATATGGATCACCTCAAAACATTATCAAAATCTGCCAACCAACAATACATTGTAAACACGCCCAATGCATTTAACTGGTGGAGTCCGGTTAGTACAAAGGGAAATCCTGCTGTAGGCAGTCAAAGATAAGCCAATTGTTAAATGTCACATACACCCACGCACCTACGCAATCTAGCATGCACACACACAGGCACCCCGCTGGTCTTTCCCCCTAGCTCTTTAACCTCCTTTTAGAGCAAGCGCGCAGTTCAATTTTTAAACCCCACGGAGCCGTACGTTGTCTGCAGTCTACTGTAAGCCATGTCCATTTTATCGTTTGCATGTATTTTCTCACGTTTACCCACCTTGAGACTACCTCCGCAGTCCGCTTCTGACCGAGAAATCAGCTATATCACAACCGATCGTATATTCTGCTTGAAAATTTGTTCCCGTTTATATTCAATACTCTTTCCATCTGATATAACGGTTTACTGGATTCTGCTGCTTCAATCTGTTGCCGTGTAATTTTTCTGCCACTTCTATACTCGTAAGTAGATTCCACCCGTCTTCGTGGTTTCCGATTGACCGTCGCCATATTGGGACTGCGTGGGATTGACTGACCAACACCCGTGGGTCCCACAGGAGCTGGGGATTCTGCACTCAAGATGTACCACCGAGTCCAAAGCCCGCACCTCGGCCATTGGATCATTCCATGCACCGATTACATGGCCTAAAAGCTGATTCAGATGTCCTCAGCGCTCTCAGTCTTACTTATTCGTATTGAGGGTCCATGAGCCGGGAGTCCCGTGCCTTCGGTATAATCGGCTGTGTTGTGGTGGATAGCCCTCTGACGTACAGAACACAAAAGTGGCTGCACACTTTCTAGCCACAACACTGATTCCCCCTAAGAAATAATTTTCCGCACTGCTAAATCCAACCTTATCTCAGTGAAACCAGCAGTAGTCGATTCCCCGGGACTGCTCATCGAGCAAGCTATTTCGAAAGATCATTGTCGTCCAAAGAGAACCTCAAGATCCTTCGACTGAAGCTGTTTTCTCATTACTCGCTTTCGTTAGCCCTCCCCACAGCGCGTGGTCCACCGGTCTGCTACAGTGGACTCCACACCAAGCTCTCGTTATCACCGGAGCAATATTTCCTCCAGAACACGAGAAGGAGGGCACGGAAGGTGGAGGGAGTTCATTCAGTGTATCTTGCAAAAGCATGTTTGTAGCTTGCGTGGCAAAAGGTCAGGTGGCTACGGTGTTTCACAACATGATTTCACGTAGAAAATAATACTTTAAAAAATGAGCAAGGTCGCACGTCAATACAGTGGCAACGGTCAGAACCGCCGGAGCTTCCTGTACTTCCCTGGTCCGTATGTGCTCCAGGGAGGCACTGGGTGGCATAGGCCCAGAAGCCCTTGGAGCATTGCGTGGGTAAGAGTCCAAACATTTCCGGACATTGTACTGTTTTTTTTCGTTGAGGCGCACGACAGACAAAGCTGCATAACGGGCTGGTTGAGGGACACAACAAAGATATGAAACAGACGAGAAAAAAGTGGACCATAAAAGTAAGTCTATTCCTCTCGGCTTCCACTTTTTCAGTTACGCTGCAGAAAAAGGAGCGGGGCTGCGGTGTGCGGGACGCAGTGTTATTCCGTGTGGAGTGTCCTGTTTGATGCGAAAGTCAAGGTAAACTGGGCGAGCCAGAGTTCAGCGGCCTAACAAACAAGCACCAATGCCGATAAAGGTAGTCGCGTTGATCTATGTTTCAGGGCAAAGCAGGATGTGACAGCTGTAACGAACGAATACTGAAAACCCTTCTAAATGTTCAACGTGCTTTGTGAATTTGACTATATTTAACTTTATCTTGGAAAGCTCGCTCATACACCACACATTTTCACGTTTGTTTATCCATGTGAGACATTTGAATTTGGCCTTGAACCGTTTCTGACTGTCGTGCTTGAGCCACGGGGCTTTGGACCTTTGGGTTTTACTGTGAAGTCTATTTGGCCGCATACTTGAGGTTCGTATATATTTGTATCCTTTGTGCATTTCAATTTAGTACCGTAGAAACTACGAATCAATCTTGTTCTGGTTTTGGGATTCGTTTGAATTGGCTACGCGTTGCTCGATTTGCGAGATTTGACTTACAGTACTCAAGTGGAACCTGGACAAGAAAACTCATTGGAAATGCCCAGACGAGGAAGCAAGGACATTTTGAGACAACAGGAAATAACTCTGCAAGTCTCTGGGGATGGTTCGGGTGTTATTGATTCTCTAGATAATACTAAGTTTACTAGCTCTGTCAGTGCCAGGTCATATATTTCTAACCGCGATGCGTTTGACGATATTAGTACTTATAGAATGAGAGTAATAGAATTAGAAAACGAGCTGCGGTTAGCCAGAAAGGAAGCAGAGCCCCTTACACAAGGAACTGGTCTCAGAGAGCCAGCAAAGAGTCCACGTAGTTCACAATGTCAACATCGAAAAGGCACTGTGATCGACGAATATAAACCCTTGAGACAGCCTGAAACTACCGAGGTTTTGGCTCTTGACCTGCCGAGAGTGGAGCTGTCCCACTTCGACGGTCACCCCGAGCAATACTGTATATTCATGAAACAGTTCAAAAATTTTGTTGAGTGCAAAGTTGCAGATCCTGGTCAAAGGTTTTTGTATTTATTACATTACTGTCGTGGGAGAGCCAAAAGTGCTATCGAAGGCTGCGCGATGCTTGATCCACCGATGGGGTACATCAGGGCGCGCAGAATCCTGAAAGATTTGTTTGGACAACCATTCAAGGTGGCTAGAAGCCTAATTGATAGTGTTTTATTAGAGGCGAAAAGGACTGAGGGCAAGGCTGAAGCACTGTCGAGTTTGGTGATAAAAATGCAGAATTGCAGTATAGCACTGGAGCACTTAGGATACCAGTCTGATCTGAATGCATTGCACACACAGGAATGCATTGTCCGATGTCTATCTATTGATTTACAGAGCCGATGGGCAGAGGAAGCTGAAAAAATAAATATGCTTGAGCGGGAATCTACGTTCAACGATTTGACGGAGTTCATAGGTCGTCAATCCCGTATCGCCAACAGCCGATTTGGACAAATCGTACGCGAAAGTTGCAGACTGGCGCGAAGGGAACCAACATCTCGAATTGTGGAGAAGGACTGTAACCAAACCCAGTCTTTGGCTAACATGCACATGATAAGTCAAGAACCCGAGAGGTCAGCTGAACGCAAGCTATGCAACTCCCTGCATCGGTTACCAGATTGTCCGACCTTTCATGGGATGAGTGTACCCGATCGGTGGTGCGCAGTAAAAAGGATTGGCTCATGCTTCATGTGTTTGAACAACTCTCATCGAGCCTCTGAATGCAGCTTAAGAGTGAAATGCAACCAAGACGGATGCTTGGGTAATCATCACTCGTTACTGCATGGCCTTCTCAACAATAGACCTATTCAGCCAGATGAACCCAAAATTGTCTGTTCAACGGGACATGATGATTTCAAACCGGCAAGATTAGGCATCGTACCTGTCGGTATCGTGACACCTAAAGGACTGAGGAGGGTCAATGCATTTTTGGACACGGGGTCGGATACCTCGCTGATTACTCGCGAGCTTGAAGAAAGCTGTGAACTAGTAGGCGAACCTACCTCGCTCACTATCAGCACGATTGCAGGGGGTCATGTTAGCAATTCTAAGAGGCTGACCCTGCAGTTAACGTCTTTATCTGATGAGGGGACCGTAGAAATTCCGGAAGCTTTTGCAATAGACAGCTTGCCAATGAGACCAGTCGACTCTGTTAGATCGATCGCCAAGAGATGGTCTCATCTCAGGGACATAGAGTTCGAAGAAGTTTCTAGCCCCCACGTCGACATACTAATTGGATGCAATGTACCAGAGGCTCACTGGGCGCTTGAACAGAGCATAAGCAATCGAAAAGAACCATTCGCTACGCGAACGATACTAGGCTGGACACTTCTCGGACCCCTGACGAGCGAACTTCAACAATCGGCATCAATAAACTGCTCAAATGTTGCTGAGAGAAGTGCCTCTGTAGAACACGATCAGCCTTTCGATATTGAATCCAACGGTCCATCTCAGGAAAGCGAAGTTCACTCGAAGGATCAGTCGGCGCTTTCGATGGCGAATTCAAAGACGAGACTTCACAGTGGGCAACATGAAGTTGCTATACCCGAGAGACCACCGTCAAGTCACTTATTGAGAAAAGGAGAAGTTACCCGGAGGCTTTTGAAATATCTCAAAAAAGGACACCAGCAGGTCACCCAAAGCAGCTTGAAATTTGCCGACCCAGTGACAGTGTACGGTACCTGAGTGGAACTGCATGGCCGGCGGCGAAACAAAGTACCCTTTGCCAAAACAAAAATTGCTGAGCTGAAGTCAGTATCCCTAAACGAGCTCAAAACGACTGCACTGGTATTGGGTTTTAAGGTAGCACGAATGCTAAAAGAGAACTGCACCACCGCCGAACTGAGCCTTGCCTATTGGACAGATCCTACAGTTGTGTTACATTACAGGAAACGGAAGAAACGAAGAGCGTGTTCGAGACATCAGAGAGTTAATCCACTCGTAGCAGGAAACAGCGAGGAAAATGTTGATGATTCGAGCTCGAAACCACATACAAAAGACAAAGTAGCTCGCAGATCGCCTCGCTCCGAGTTACTCAGCACTTTATTGCATTTCATGCCCTACAACTAATCAACTGGACCCATTTTTTCTGAAAGGTTGCAAATGTACTTAGTTCCAGTTTCTATCTAGCGTGCACATAGGTGAAGAGGAGAAATTCACCAGTATTTCACTTGAACAGTTCAGGTGAGGCATACTAGCTGCGAGCACATTGTGAAACTATTATTATCTTTAAAGAAGAACATTTATTTACATTTTATACAATATTGATTGTCACATATTTTGTGCACAGAAAAACTTTGAAATACTCTGATAGATGCCAGTATTCGATCAATCTCCGTGTTCATGTGTATTTCGATACTGTCCGCCGTACACTTGTTTTCGAAATTTATTCATAATCAGAAACCGGTTTTCATTTCTTTCGGAAGATTTGGTGCGTTAATTTTATGTAATTCCATTGGTTCGTGACCTGTCAATTTTACGCGATATCTCATTAGGCGTTGCACCTGCGTTCAACTTCTGCGCTCAAGCTTGTAAACAAAATTAGTCTAACCAGTTGCTGCAATGGGTTACTGCTTGTGATGCTTAGACTTATTTCGTGCGGCGAAACACTTCACTCTGCGAAGCCTTCATCTTCATCGTGCGTCTGACTATATGCGCCGGTTTCCTGATGAATATGTCAATCTCAAGTTGTGCAGCGGGATTTGGAATTGATTCCTTATGGATTGTGCGATGATGACTACGGCAAAAACCTGTTTCACGTTCAGATAACACAGGAAGTTAGTATCCACAGGCACTGACAATAAGTTAAAGGTAGATAGGGTGAGAATCATGACCCCTTCCTGAACCTTAGACAACCATTTTCGCGGAAGGATTTTGGCCGGCGGTGTAACGAACGAATACTGAAAATCCTTCTAAATGTTCAACGTGCTTTGTGAATTTGACTATATTTAACATTATCTTGGAAAGCTCGCTCATACACCACACATTTTCACGTTTGTTTATCCATGTGAGACATTTGAATTTGGCCTTGAACCGTTTCTGACTGTCGTGCTTGAGCCACGGGGCTTTGGACCTTTGGGTTTTACTGTGAAGTCTATTTAGCCGCATACTTGAGGTTCGTATATATTTGTATCCTTTGTGCATTTCAATTTAGTACCGTAGAAACTACGAATCAATCTTGTTCTGGTTTTGGGATTCGTTTGAATTGGCTACGCGTTGCTCGATTTGCGAGATTTGACTTACAACAGCTCACTAGTCGAACAGCAAAGTCAGTCCATTTTTTGGTGAAGCTAGAGGGAAGGTAAAATATATGAAATGCTTGAAAGTATGACGGTATTTAAATATGGATAAGACACGGATGGTAATTATTTGGGGATTTGATCAGGGAGTAATCCTTGGTGGTCATCCAGCCGAGATTTGAAGCCTTCAAGTAATAAGCAGGTACGAGGCTTGGTCCCAAATTTTCGCGAATCTCGTTTTTAATTCGTTATCTGAATATTTCCGTTCGGCCTGAACACAGTTCACCGGATAACGCGACAATGGGACAGTGAGAGAGAATTTTTGACAAAAATCTCGACAAAAGCCTGCGTATGGTATTGTCCATTTGCTGGAAGATAGGCCATTGGAAAACAGGAAGGTTTCCAGGATACTAGTGTTAACCAAATCCTGCTTTTGGTATTGCCGGTAGGCTGAAAGATAGGTCACCAAATTGCCCGAGGGAGGAGGGGAGTTCAGTTTTGCGGCACCCTGCTTCACTTGTGCAGCGGAAACGGTATATTCTTCGAAAATCTACGTGGAATTCCGTGACTGGTTTTTAAGTCACGCTCTTCGGCGCAGTCCTTGTAACGGTCATTCCGACTGTGAGTAACGCGTGGCCAATTCAAAAGAATCCCAAAATCAGAACAAGGTCGATTCGCCAATTCTATGGTACTGGATTAACGAGTTAAACGCATGTAAATACGTACAAACTCCAACTTTACGGCCATAACGTCTAGCAACGAGGACCACAGTTCAACAAAGGTAACTGTCAGATACCACTGTCACGGCGGTCTGAGTTCGAATGAAAACTATACCACTTCACACAAGCAAAATATGAGCAAATGTTCGAGTTTGGTGGTTGACGCATGTTGTGCTCGTTTGAGGGTCAATAAGATAAAGAGCATAATCTCAACAATACAAGTATGTGAAAACGGCTAAGGAGGATTTCCACACATGTACTTTACACCGCCCACCAAATCCTCCCATGAAACGGTCAGCATCCAAGGTGCGAGTTGGAGTACTGATTCGTCCTAACCCACCTAGACCCTAAGGTCAGTGCATACGTAGGTCGCCATGAGCTTCATCTCATACCGGCCAGTCGCAGACACGCTTTCGGATGTTTTTTGGAGGGTATGCTCCGTGGCTCGAAGTGTTGGAGTTTTGTTTGAGGGTGATACGACATTATCTGTATACGAAGAAGGGCTTCGGTGGAATCGGGATACGTAGACAGGTTGGGGAATGCAGAGGGAAGAGGCTTCCCGAGTAAGAGTAAAGCACTTGATAGAGTGAAGCCTGGGACTTCTTTATGAAGAATCAAGATGGCTACGGGGTACTCGAACGCTAGGGACATAAAGTGTGATGTTTTCACATCAGAAGTATGTTTAGCTCGCTTTTTATATCCACTGGAACACAGGTTGGATAATAATACAAAATGAGGTCCCGGAAAAAGAGGTGTCTCTACAAACGGTCGGCAATACTTGTTCAGGGGTTTCTGCCACTTCACAGACAATGTCGTGTGGTGTGCTAAATTGAGGTTTTGACAACTGACTCCATTGTGAATCTTGAGCTCCATACGAAGTTAGACAAAAAAGACAATATGAAGGGTCGAGACCTACAGAAGAATGCGCGAGGGATAAATAAACAAATTCAACTTCATTTGGTACCGGTAGACTTGATTTTAGCTTGATCTGTAGCGTCCACGTCACCCTCGCCGTTGTCACCTTCAAGTAAACATATCTTGAGGATATCTCGCAATAAGTCTCCTTTGTTCGTTTTCACCACCACCGTGCGCACGAGGCCATCGATTTCTGTACGGCAGTCCTTGGTCACTCCAATCGGTCATTCATCTTTAAATAAGTAGCTCTCCACGAGGATGACGACATCGCCGCGTCCGAACGATTTCTCTTTGGAGATCCACTTTTGCCGAAACCGTGGGATCGGTAAGTGTTCCCTCGTCCAACGTTCCCAGAAAGCCTGTGCCAGGTGGTTCACTTTTTTCATCCAACGATATACGTTCCGCGTATGGTTTTCGGTGTGATTGCTCCCACTTTCGACCGCAGTATTAACAGGTCGTTGGGGGTGAGAGCCGGTTCGCCTTCTGGGTCTGAGACGTTCGACACTAGAGGTCTGTTCTTCAGTATGCGTTCTACTTCTGTTAGTAAAGTAGTCAGCGTCTCGCCATCGAGGGTTTGTTGAAAGGTCAGGGCCGTGAGTATCCTCCTAGTCAAAAACACCACAGCGATGACTGGCATTAAGTGGGTTGAAGTGCCATTCTACCCCATTTGCTGCGGTCTTATTTTGTATTTTGGCTTGGTCCGGGCGGTTTCACCATCCCTCTAACTCCTGATGAGCTCGAATGAAGTTAGAGCCATTGTCTCAGTATACGTTCCTGGGGACACCCCGCCTCGCGATGAACCTTTGAAAGGCCATTAGAAATGAATCCGTGGTCATATTATGCACTACTTCAAGATGGACTGCTCTGAATTGTAAACATTTTATCAGGCGGGCATGCCTCCCTTGCGTGCTCCTTTGCTGTCGTACAAGTAACGGGCCAAAGTAGTCGACGCCAATTTCCGCGAACAGGCACCATCCCGGTTGAATTCTCACGGCTGGAAGGGGGGCACTATATTTTGGCCTGCTACAGCCCTCCGGCGACGATAAGTGATGCAGTTGCCTATGACTCGCTTGACCGTTGCTGGTCCCTTTGTCACCGAAAATCGTCGACGTTTATTGTTCAACAGGTGGTTCAAATCTACTTGTCCATCTTCTCGATGTACATGGTCTATCAGACATTTCGTTGTGTAGTGGTCACCAGGAACTATTATGGGGTAATTTGTTTCGCACTCTAGATTTGAATTCGTCAGCCGCCCTCCGACCCTCAGTAGTCCATTGGATCGCATGGGGTTTAGTCTTCGGATACTGCGGTGCAACAGCCTGCTTCCTTTGGTGCTATCGTTTATCCTGGGTAGCTCGCTGGTCTCACACTGGGAGGCAACCAGTAGAACTTCGAATTCGGCTTGGTTCAGCTCGTCCGGTAGAGTCGTCCCCACATTTATTGTGTTCCGTGGTCGTGTGCCTTTCAAAATCAGTAGGAGTGCTTTATATCGTGTCAACCAGACCACGGCTCCTAACATTTTTATCCAGTCGGGGAAGTGGCACAGTATTTCTAATAGGCTTACGCTTCCCGCGGAGTTTGTGGCCAGTATCAGTCCTTTGGTATCGATATTGCCCTCATCAGCCTTAGGTATTGAAAGCGTTGGCCACATCACTTTAGCTGCAGTCAGGAAGTCCGGTCCCATTGTCCACATCCGCAATTTATCTTGTGCATTTAGGCCTCTTGAGAAGTCAGCCGGGGTGTTGAGGGATTGCACATAGCGCAGCTGATCGGTCTTAGTCGACTCAGGGATTATAGTGGGTCTGTAGGCCACGAAGGCGTAACAGAACTGTTAATGGCGGTTACGTAATGAAATACCTCGGCTGAGTCCGTCAAAAAGTTTTGTTCACAGGTTATACGAAAAAAGCAACGTATCATCAAAGTCGCAGCCTTCATGGCCACTACAGCTGCAGTCAGCTTCAGCTTCGGGATGGACACCGTCTTCAGTGGAGCCGCTCTCGACTTTGCAAAGTCCATCTGATTGTGCCGCCTACCATTTTCGTCTACCCAGCGGCCGTAAGCCACTATCACGTGGCCTGCTTTTGATGCATCCGAAAACAAGTGGTGTTGGGAATCGCGTGTACATTAGGTTCCTGTCAAGCATCTTGGTATCTCGATCTCACCAATTTGCTCTAGGCCATGTAACCAGTGACGCCGTCGCTTGTCGTCGTCATCCTGGAGAGGTTCATCCCAACCCGTCCCTCTCTGGCACAGCAATTGCAGCAAGCGCTCTCCCGGAGCAACCATAGTGAAAAAACCCAAAGGATCATAGATGCATGAGACTGACGATAGGATTCCTCTCCGTGTGGCCGGTCGCTTGGGTAGGTCCAGAGTGAATTCGTCACCTTCGGGCTTCCATTGAACTCCAAGCGTGCGCTCCACTTGTAAACAGGACCCCAAAAGCTCTCTCGCGTACTCAATTTTCTCGGACTTCGGGATAACATAGAGCACCTCTTGGCTGTTAGAGGTCCAGTTAGTGAGGTTGAATCCTCCTGCCTTTAGAGTGGCGGTCAGTTCGGCCATTTATAGAATAGTAGTATTTGGGTCGTCAAGGGAACACAGAAAATTGTCCACGTAGAAGTGGTCCATTGCTCTTCCTACCAAATTGCTGGTGCCGCCAAAACGCCTAAGGGTCTCCCGGGGGGCAAAATTAGCACAAAGGGGGATAATACCGTCCCAAAGGGATGCACGGTCAGCCTGTACCCGTCCGGTGCACGATTTGCGTCGCTTCCAGGCCACCGGAGAAGACGAAAGGCGTCCGTATCTCCAACGGGCATCTTCACTTGTGGAAACATTTTACGTATATCCGCAGAGATGGCCACTTTTCCCGGCCGAAAACGGCATAAAACCTCGGCCGGTGGTGTTGTCCAGTCTGGGCCCTGTAATATGTGATCGTCGAGTGGAACGCCCTGAAATTTCGCGGCACAGTCGAAAACCACCCTGACCTTCCCCGGTTTATCCGGGTTCACAACCGGGTGATGGGGTGGGCACCACCTCGAATCTGCGCTGATTACTGCTGCCTGATCTTTCTATATAAACAAAGTCGACGTTGTGTTCCATGGCTTTCATGTGCTCTATCCTTAATATTAGTTCTAGAACTAGCCTGGTTTTGAAGGACCATTGTCCTTTCAAGGACCTTTCTCGGCTGTTTGGCGTAGGTTTCATGCTGGGTCTCCGCGAGACGGGCAACTCGAAGCGATCTATTGCAAACCTAGCGTTCTGGGCTACCATCTTCAAAGCCGACCTTTCTTTAATAATGGCCACGTCGGCAAATTCGGCGTTATACAGCTGTTGGGATGCCTGGGAAATGTTCACCGTTTCCACCGAAGTGCAATTGATTTGGATCTGTCTGGGGTATCATCTGTTTTTACTGCCATATAAAGTCCAACCAAACAGTTTGCTTACTGCACAGGGTGCTTCACGGCTTCTTGTTCTTTGATTCAGGACCCAGTGCGCTTCCGCTACATCACAACCCATCAGCAGATCTGTTTTGTTATTCCGCCACGCCTCGATCGTAACCCCGCCGAAATGCGGCCACTGAGTCAGAATCGATTGTACCGACTGAGGTGCACTCATCGGCAGATCTTTTACAGCGAATGCTTGTAGGCTTTCTGCTCTAGTGTTGTTGGCCAAGGGAACGAGTTGTAGGTGCAGTTCGGTCGATTGGATGATCTGAGTACCATTCACCGTGCTCACCGCAAGTTAAGATTCATCCCGTCTGATCCCATATCTCTCTGCAAACTCCTCCCTTGCCAGAGTGGTATATGAGCCACTATTTACGAAGGCCAACACTCTTATAACCCCAACTGGGGTTTCTACGCCGACTGCTATTACTTTCAGGCGAAGGGGCTTATTAATAAAGCGAGACGCCGAACAAACCACACTCGACCTTAGGGTTTCTTCGGCATCCAGTTTCTCGGGTTCGCGTACTAGGTAATGGTGTTTCCCGCGGCATCCATCCTGACTACAACCTGTTTACATTCAGCACACCGCTGTCCGGTTTGAATCACTGAGACAAGCGAGGCATGCGCCCAGTTTCTTAGCCACTTCTCATCTTTCGTCGACTTCTACGTTACGGGAGCAAGGGCATTCCACTAGGCGATGAAACTCGTCACGAACCTTGCATACCGGCAAGTTTTCACCTTCGCGGGATAGTGCGTTTTGCTTGCCCGTGGTTGGCCTCCACTTTGTTCCCTGGTCCCGATTTCTGTCGTCCCAGTCCTAGGTGGCTTGCTCGTCTCGCGCACAAGTTGACCGAAACGACTGCTTCTACTCGGGCATGACGGTCCATAAACTGCGTAAGGTCCTCAAACGTAGTTTCTCGCCCAAATCTGCGGATCCCCCCGGCTTACTCAGCCCATCTACTCTGTAGTTCCGTGGGTAAATTGCACACTATGGTCCCTAGTGTGTACAGTGCGTTTAGGTCTAATCGGTAGTCTAGATGAATTAATGCGATGCTGCAGTTCTGCATTTTTAACACCAGACAAACTAGTGAGCCCGACTCGCCTTTGGAACGTTTTGCCTGTGATAGTAATTCACCGATCAACTTCCGAACGACCTTAAATGGCTGCCCAAACAGACTTTCCAGGATTTCACTTTCCCGAGCGTAACTCTCTTCAGGATCCGGTATCGAGCGCCCGTCGATTGCCCCTAGCTCTTCCACGACAGTAATGTGGCAGATACAGGAATCTCCTTCCTGGATCAGATACTCTCCTTTCTACGAAGTTCTGGTATTGTTTACTAAACTTGCAGCACCGTTCTGCGCTCCCGTCAAGGGGGACGGTTCCACTTTGGTGAGTCATTATTTTGTGCTAGACTGGTGCAAGCCAGCTTCAATCGTTCCACGGAATCGCCGGGCTGAATGGCTGCATGCTCCGTGACAGTGGCATCTGACATTTACCTTTGATGAACTGTGGTCCTCGTTGCTAGACGTTATGGCCGTAAAGTTGAAGTTTGTACGTATTTATATGCGTTTAACTCGTTAATCCAGTACCACAGAATTGGCGAATCGACCTTGTTCTGATTTTGGGATTCTTTTGAATTGGCCACGCGTTACTCACAATCGGAATAACCGTTGCAGTACTCAACTAGTAATCTCCAGGAGGAAATCAATTAGAAAAGTCAGGAAGAGGAAACAAGTAGGCCGAAGCTGGATAGGAAGTAACCCGGCAATTTCCTGGGGTATTTTTGGTGATAGTGATTCCTTGAATGTTGATAGGTCTCTTATTCCTGTCAGTGCAAATTCATGTACTTTAGGCAATTGTATGGAACTTAAAATTAATGACATCTGTAGAATGAGAATATCAGAATAAGAAACCCAGATCAAGCAAGCTAGGAAAGAAGCCGAATCAGCCAGGAAAAACAGCTCCGAAGACGGGAGCGAGAGGTTACATTAAAAACCACGAAGCATGCGGCCATGGCTGCACACTGTTTCCACAAGTGAAGATGCCCGTTGGAGATACGGACGCCTTTCGTCTTCTCCGGTGGCCTGGAAGCGACGCAAATCGTGCACCGGACGGGTACAGGCTGACCGTGCATCCCTTTGGGACGGTATTATCCCCCTTTGTGCTAATTTTGCCCCCCGGGAGACCCTTAGGCGTTTTGGCGGCACCAGCAATTTGGTAGGAAGAGCAATGGACCACTTCTACGTGGACAATTTTCTGTGTTCCCTTGACGACCCAAATACTACTATTCTATAAATGGCCGAACTGACCGCCACTCTAAAGGCAGGAGGATTCAACCTCACTAACTGGACCTCTAACAGCCAAGAGGTGCTCTATGTTATCCCGAAGTCCGAGAAAATTGAGTACGCGAGAGAGCTTTTGGGGTCCTGTTTACAAGTGGAGCGCACGCTTGGAGTTCAATGGAAGCCCGAAGGTGACGAATTCACTCTGGACCTACCCAAGCGACCGGCCACACGGAGAGGAATCCTATCGTCAGTCTCATGCATCTATGATCCTTTGGGTTTTTTCACTATGGTTGCTCCGGGAGAGCGCTTGCTGCAATTGCTGTGCCAGAGAGGGACGGGTTGGGATGAACCTCTCCAGGATGACGACGACAAGCGACGGCGTCACTGGTTACATGGCCTAGAGCAAATTGGTGAGATCGAGATACCAAGATGCTTGACAGGAACCTAATGTACACGCGATTCCCAACACCACTTGTTTTCGGATGCATCAAAAGCAGGCCACGTGATAGTGGCTTACGGCCGCTGGGTAGACGAAAATGGTAGGCGGCACAATCAGATGGACTTTGCAAAGTCGAGAGCGGCTCCACTGAAGACGGTGTCCATCCCGAAGCTGAAGCTGACTGCAGCTGTACTGGCCGCTTAAGCCGCCTCGATAATTAGGATGTGTTTTTATGAGATAAAATGGAGAACCTACTTTTGGACGGACTCATTCAAAGTACTGCTTGACCTAATCATCACCATCAAAGCAAACCAATCGACATCAACTGCAGAAGATTGAAATCCATGCGAGCCGATGGGCAAGTGATAGTGGCGAGGATGACATGGAATTCACATACCAAGTTGAAACCAAGTATTCTGATGCCAACTGAAACTGTATTTAGTTATTTACCCCTCATGCATTCTGTCGTAGGCTCTAACCCTTCAAAAGGTCTTTGAAGTTTATTTGCGTCTTACTTGATGTGGTTTTCACGATTTACGATGGAGTTAGTTGTCGAACCCTCAGCTTGGCACACGACGTGACATGACTTGTGAATTAGGGGAAAATTTGGAACAAGCGCTTGTTCACTGTTTGTAGAAACGTCTCCACTTCCGTGACCTCCAAAGTGTACAATTATCCAACCTGTTTTCGTATTGATAAAAGCTTTGAGCCAGGCATACTTTTGCAGCGATTATACCACAGGTTGAACTGCCTGAAGTTTCAATACCTTGTGGCCATCTCGATTTTTCACCGAGAATTTTCAGTCTTCTTTTCATCGTATACTTTACTCCTATTAAGAAGGCCTTTTTCTCTCCACATTACGTAGCCTGTCTACCCATTCCGATCACAATGAAGCCCTTTTTCTTACACCGATAATGCCGTATCATCTTCAGAAAAAACTGTTAGACATCGAGCCATGGAGCATACCCTCCAAAAAACATCCGAAAGCGTGTCTGCGACTGGCCGGTATGAGATGAAGCTCATGGCGACCTACGTATGCACTGACCTTAGGGTCTAGGTGGGTTAGGACGAATCAGTACTCCAACTCGCACCTTGGATGCTGACCGTTTCATGGGAGGATTTGGTGGGCGGTGTAAAGTACATGTGTGGAAATCCTCCTTAGCCGTTTTCACATACTTGTATTGTTGAGATTATGCTCTTTATCTTATTGACCCTCAAACGAGCACAACATGCGTCAACCACCAAACTCGAACATTTGCTCATATTTTGCTTGTGTGAAGTGGTATAGTTTTCATTCGAACTCAGACCGCCGTGACAGTGGTATCTGACAGTTACCTTTGTTGAACTGTGGTCCTCGTTGCTAGACGTTATGGCCGTAAAGTTGAAGTTTGTACGTATTTACATGCGTTAAACTCGTTAATCCAGTACCATAGAATTGGCGAATCGACCTTGTTCTGATTTTGGGATTCTTTTGAATTGGCCACGCGTTACTCACAGTCGGAATAACCGTTACAAGGTCTCCATCCCTGATAGAGCAAGTATGCACCACGTGGCTGACATTTTCCTGTACAGGGCTGATGTGTTTTCCATAGAAAAGATTGAAATGCCTCTTTGGGATATTTGGAAGTGGGAGGTAATCACAAATAATTAGGAAACCGTGCATGTCGGCCTTTTCCTAAGGGGGGTAATAACCAGTAAATCAAGCCGAAGTCCTGGAATTCCGCCCCCAATTGTGGGCAGGCCCGAATCACAAGACCTGTGTTGGCCACAATGGCGGCTCACCGAAACTCTAAGGCGTCGAAAGTTGGTGCTTCCGAAAAGCAGCCAGTTTATCGTTTCAGCCTCCGACAAGGGAACCTCAATCATTCGTAATTTCCTGGAGGTTTATAGATCTTTGAGCTCCAATGGGGTTGCTCTATGCAGAAGAGGATGATCAATAGACACATGCTGGCTACTCAACAAATGCCGCCGAAGCGGGAAAAAATCATATCTAATATTTGAAAAGCCACCACTTGGATACCGGCTGGCTACTTCGGCTACTTCGAATTCCAAACACTGAATGCTCCTCTTCGATTGAAAATTTGATCCTGCTGGCCGCCGGATTCTCTTGCCCATCCTTTTTCGGTTTTCCTCCTCTTCATTTTCGTTGACTTCTCCATTGTTTCTGTCATTTTACTGCCGACCCCTCCCCTGATTTTCTCAACTCAGCTCTATTCCTTCTTACCCAACTATCTTCGTGCTATACTAGGCAAGATCGCATCACTGCGCGAGACAGAACCCCTTTCATCCAGGACTTCCAGTCAGTTCCGTTTTCCGGATCCGGGTCATTGAGTGGATTGAGAAAGTACAGTGGATTACTGCCATCTGGAAAAATCTTTCTCGCATCACCTTGCAACTTCCTAAGTAATGTCGGCGCCATGAAGCCTGGGTCCAGTAGCCCAGCAAAACGGACAGGGTGGAGTACCCCAGTCTTCGAAACAGGCTTTTCATCGGAGGCTCTCCTACTTTCGCAGACGGCTTGTTTGGAAGCTCAAGGAGAGTGATGAACGGATCGCTGTCCAAGTCCTTAACCTGTCTGATTTTTCTTTTCGCCTGCCTTATTACTCCTGCTTTACCCGCGAGATAACTGGGGTCAGGACTGAAGGCGTGATGGTTGGAATGCCACTTTTCCGAGAACTGCTGGACTTCCGTGCTGCGGGACTGACATCAGCCGCCGGAACACTCTCGGATAGGAATTTCGTGCCATGCAAATATAGCTCACATTTTGCGGTTAATCACTAAAACTTTTCTCTAAAGTTTATTTCGAAGAAACCACTAATAATCAACCATTGCTAAGCCACTGTCCGGCCCATGGCGAAAAATGTTCCACTACGAAACCGGCCAAGGCCGGTCAGGTTTTGAGGGCTTCTTGCTCGGTTCTCTCGTTTGCCAGTGATCAGACTTCCTACGAGGTTCATAACCCAACATCATCAGCCTAAATTAGTTTCCTGTGACTGGTCAGTATTGTTTTTGCTTAGCTCGGTTGATTCATCTACTTAGGCTTGTGTGAAAGGTGCAACGTAAGCTGAGCTGTTTTCGAAAGGCTTGCTGGATTAGCAACAGCTCAGCTGAAAAAATTAGTTCAACTTCTGCCCTTGGATTACCACTAAACTTGAAATAAATCAGAATTCTCCGCACTACGTTCAATTCAACCTCCGACCAAAGCTGAAGGATAACTTTCTTCGGCAAATGGAGACACGGATTTGTCTTTCTGATGTTCCTGATTTGGGATAATTTGGTTAACGTCCCCGCCAGTACAATACTCACCTTTTTGTTTCCACTTTCTTCTTACGTATTTGGTACAGTGAGTGTCGGCTAAGAGCATCTGTCTGCTTTTTTGGTAATGTAGTTCGTAGTTACGCATCTGGATATTTATCAGCATCGACTGCAGTCTATCAGGTGCTCGACGCCATAATTTGCCTGAGTGTATGGGCTTAAGTCGGCCAAGAGCCTAATCTCTGAACTTCTCCACAGCGTACGAGGTTCACTCTTGACTTGCCCGTAATTGTGCTCAAAATTGTCAGCCCCCAGCGGTGATAGCCAAAAAGGCGACCACTTTGCAAAAAACGGCTTCTAAACCTCGGGAACTGCTGTCACTCCGTGTGCATAGAGGTAGAGTATGACCATAACGTGCTTGGACCGGAGCTTTCACGTTGGGCTGCGTTACCCCATCAGATGATCGTCGCTGTTTCCCTGTCCATATTTACGTTGCTCTCTTTTGTATTGGCCGGCGGATCGGTCTGATAAATTCCGCTTGCCCTGGCAGGCCAGCTCAAACGGTTGACTATTCCGTTAAAACATGAGACACCTTTCTTATCGGTGGGCGAGGGCACACCCACGATTGGCTTACTTTTGCCGGATTCAGTGGGATACATTTGCTGGTGAGAATGCAACTGTGGAATTTGGCTGCTATTCGACAACGCGTCCACTTGTCCCATTTCAGCTCAATTCCAACTCAGACATGGTGTTGTAGAGGAAAATCGAACGCTCTGTTGTGTTCCTCAATATCTGCCAAAGGTAAGAATATCATGTGTTACGCAAAGTACTTCAGCTAGGTCTTTTGCTTGTCGAAGAATTCCCGTTTGGTATATTTCGCTGGGTACTTTTAGGCTGAGAGATCGTTGCTTCTGACGGCAATGGTGAGCAAATTGGTCAAATAATTAGAATCCTCTTCTAATTCTGAATGCGAAAACACTCAAGCCATATGGAATTTCGTAAACCACCGCTCTTTTGTTAACTCAAGTAGAATATCGTCAAACCAGGTAAAGGAAAGTTCTACTGTCAACTCAGGTCAAGTATATGCCTGATGCACCCAAGGGGGGCCATTCAATTGCTACATAACCACTTCATTGCAAAAGTCGGCGATCAGAAAACCACGGTAGAATAAAAACGTGTTTAACCGAGGGAGTTTAGAAAGTTGGTGGTGATGATGTTTGGGATGGTAAGGAAAGGTACGGGGTAAGGATCTATTGAGGGCCCATAAGCTGGAGTGCGAATAAGCATATGTTTGCATTGTCACCGACGGGAAGATGCAGATATGCAACTGCTAAGATCGGGCTAGAGGAAGCATGCGCAGCCTCTTAGGATCTTACGACGAGAAGTCAGGTAAGCCTCGTAATAGTGGGTTGCGATAGATTAATGAGCAGGTCATAACGACTTCTAATACTTCGAGACAGGTGGTTAAGGGATCTGACGAAAATTTTAAAATCTTTCACAAACAGTCCGAAAAACATGACGGGGAAGCATAGAACCAACGCGGACGAAAGAAGGCAGAAGGCGTCTTATTAGATAAAACTGGAAATAAAATGACATGAGTAGTAGCGAGGAAAATTTAAACCGCCCAGCTTAGAGAATACAGCTGCTACGTGGCTTCCCAGGTAAGTTCACGGTTGATGGTTACACAGAGGTACTTTACGGATAATACTCTTTGTAGTGGTTCTCACTGCTGACTACTTCTGGGTTCCATACCATCAGGTTGCAGTATTGATGGGTTTTGAGGGACAGAACAGAAAGTCAGAGCACACTCGAAGATTCGATCTAAAGGCAAGTTGACGAGTCCCCTTACTCCGTTGTAGAAGGGTAAATATGGTGAGTATTAGAGTTGTGAATTTCAAAAATCACATCATCAGCTTATTCATGAGGGAGACCGCAGTCGCAAAAGGGAGTGTATAATCTGTAAGCAGGAAATAAAGAACGGTGATTGAACGGCGCCTTCGAAAACTCTTAGTGTTGAGGGTAGATTGGAAGCCCGGCCGCTGTATCGGGTAAAATTTTGTCGAATTAAAAAGCAGTTTCATGAAAGATAGTTCTTAGAGATATTGACTCTCGAATCAGCAAGCACATGGAGTTGTGTTTTTTATCACCACGGCAAAATGCCTCGCTATAATCGAAGAAACAGACCCCGACTGTTCGGCCCTTGCAATCAATAGAATGGGTGAGAGAGGCCAGGGCTTCCGGCGCAAATCTTGGCAGGTGCTGTGAAAATCGATAAACGTCCAGCATATTTGTCTGGAAAATAGTCTCTTTAAATTGACCTTTTGATACGCGTAAGGGGAAACCTAGGTTCGAGCTATAGAGCGCAGTTCGGGGGTTCTCATTTTCTCTATTGGACTGATGGAATCCACTTCCACCCATGGTGAATAAAACAACTGTTGAACATGGGTCAAACAGACCAGAAAATACCGACGACGATGTACCGGCGCATCATTTTAGCAAGGTGCATTGTAAGCAGTCTGAGCTGCTTGCTTTGTTTGCATGGAGGTGGTTGAGTTCCTTGTATACTTCCAGTGAGGTGATGCCTTCCGTGGTAGGGCTCTGGTGGAAGTCAGGGTTGTGGTTCAAGATGGCTGATAGGCATGAGGTGGCAGTAAAGCTAAAACGGAGTTCATCAACGCCTGACGAAAGAGGCCTCTTTCCAGGATTACCAACACTTAGGTGCATTATCGCCTTCCGAGTCTCCCTGCAGCTTCTGCTGGCGGTTAGCGACTGAAGGTGCAAAGCCTTCAGCCTGTGAAGCTTAATACTGGTGGATTTTGACGGAGTTCTAATTGAACTGCGGTCCTTGACCTTGCATGCGCGCCCCTTTGTACTACGCAGTCATCTCAGAGAAGAGAAAGAGTAACGGTATGGCCGGATGTATATTACTTCCATGGGGCAGCAAACGTAAAAGCAGAAATTAAGTTACCGTGTTAAACGTTCACATAACAAAGAGGGGTCCGAGTCAGAAAATATGCTCGGGCCAAAACTGTCAACTATATCTCTAAGACTGGCTAGGTTTCCTGGGTGACACTGTCGACCGTATAGTTTAAGGTCACAGCCTTGAGTGAAACATGCTTGCTGTCTTAGAAAAAGTCATTGGAGAGGCCTTTAAAATCGCTTGATCAGAACTGCCCGTTGGGGACGACAGGCAGTATGAAATAGGCCAGGATTATAAACATGACGAGGGTTTGGCTTAGAATGAATTCTGATGGGGAAGGTGAGGATATTTTTCGGGCCAAGAGATGTAAGGAAACTGTCAGCGAACCTGCCAAAACCGTCGCAGACAACGCACAACGGAGAGCCAACAAGGTTCAGTAGGTTTGTAGGGAAGATGGTAGAGGATTCATTAATCTCCGGGGCTGGACGAAGTGGGAAACTAACAGGGATTATAGATGTGCCATGACCAAGGTGGTTAGGTTCACATCCCAGCACAAGAGCACTGATGTCTGAAAGCCTTGTTTGGTGGTTTCGCGTCAATGTAGGTACGAATTTCCCCTGCCACTTTCTTCAGCATCTCTGTTAAACTCACCTAGTCGGCCGGTTCTTCAGCCTTATTCAAGATATCTTTTGAGGTGTGGGTGTCCAACATGCGTTCAAATCCCTATTCAACCGTCTTTGTAACAAGCTCCGTTGATAGAGACACTATCCTAGGATTCATATACATATCGCCACTCTCGGAAGGCTTCCCGCTCCCTCGTCAGAAACTGAGATACGTTTTTCTCAGTGACACTCTAAATTATCAGATAGATGCCGAAAGGTTGAATTTACCACTTTCTTTGGGAAAAGCTTTGATGCGAAATGGTGGTGCTTTTCTGTCGTTATCAAAGGTTTTCCTCCTGCATGAGTTAATTCTCCTTCCGCAGAGAGTAGCCTAGTTGAGTTGTAGACACCGTAAGAGAACGAGGCACGCCCGCAAAACTGCAGGGTAAGGGACGGTTTTTCATCCACTTCAAAGGGGCGACGGAGGAGGTGAGTGTTAAACGGGTTGTAACGTCAGTAATACGGCATAGTTGCTGGAAAAGCATAGGCCGAAGTTTCCGCTACCATGGGCAAGTTGAACAACGCTTGTAGCATAAAAGGCTATGGTGAAGGGCACCATCGATTCCCTCACTCAGAGGCATGTGTAGCCCGACTCCGAACCACCCTGTCAACGGGGAATCACTGCAGACAACTGGAGTGTAGCACAAATGGATGAGTCTTGGACTGCTGCCAGGGACATTCCGGGCCGGAGTTGAGGAGGCTGCCGGGTGTGCTTTCATTGACAGCCGATCCGAAGGCACGTTAAATTGGACGTTTACTCTGGACCACCCGCGGTAGGGTTATGGAAGCACTCTGTCGCCAATAAAACACTGGGTAGACTCGGGAAAGATTATGCGGTTTCTCATGCTGTCGTGGTTATAGCCATGAAAGGTGTCGAGTCTATTAGCACCGAGCAATCTGTAGCAGTTGTGGTGACACATGTTTATATATATATATATATATATATATGGCCATAAGAAATGATCCCACCGGGCAGACCTTTCAGTCCAGTCCGTTAGCTGCAATGTATCACTGCTTTTTGGCTTTGACGTCCCAGGAGCACAACGGGTCGAGAATCAAGGGCCAGAAGCCCTCATAACCCACCTGTAGTTCTGATGTTTCTTGTTTGATTGATATTTGGAAGAACAGGCCATAAACAAACCAGCCTAGATGGGTAAGTTGCGCATTTTAGAATATTTTGTTTCCTCTTCAGTACTTCCGGCTGATGCAGGACGAGGAACTCACGGATGCGCAACCGTTAGTGAGGGGGATCTCCACAGAAGATGCGGAAGCCCTTGTGATTGAGGAAGAGTGGGTGTTTCTCTTGCAGCCATTTCATGAAGCTCCTGCCCTGGAAGTATAGCGCTTTGACGGGACCGGGGAACTAAACAACCACGATGGACTCGACTATACGGGCTGTGACTGTGACTTAATGGGTGGATATACTGCTACCCCAAAGCGAAGCTGACGCAAGAGTTGCCGTTCCCTAGTGTCCAGCTAGCTAGAGTGTAGCTAGGGGCCACGGTGGTATCCACCTCACCTCGCGGCGGTTATGGCAAAGAAGCCCGGAAAACTGAGTATGGTACCAGACTTCTCTGCCAGGCAGGGGGATGTTATTTGGAAGATGTTTTACTAGGGTCAAGATACCAGCTCCGGTGAGCACCCTACTGCATTTTCCCAGCAAGTTTAAAGCAACGCCTGCTAGCATTGGATAAATGTTCATGAAGGTAAAGTTACTGGCAGGCGACGGAGGGGCCTCACGGTCTGCAATAATAATAGTGGTTCGCCTCTGAAAGCATTAAGTAAGCTCGAATGCACTAGCATATCACACAGATGAACCAAGCTGGTGTTAGAAGGCCAATGCTTTCGGGGTGAATTTTAACTGGCCTTAACAACGACAGAGGAAGCAACGCCAGGCAAGTATAAATTTCAAGGTTGAGTGGTCGGATCTGCTAGTATGGCTCGAAATCCGGTGTGTCAAAGGTAATGATTGAATAGTTTGAATTTATGACCTCTTCAGTACTCCTGCGTCCACGTGGTCTTCAGTGGGTACCCTCCGCCTGTTGCCAAATGGGCTTGTGACATTGTGAACGGATATTTCAACCGGCCATAGAAGCTGTAACCCGCCATGCCTGTCATTTCGTTCCAGCTGCTTATTACAGAAACTGCCGCTTGGTGTAGACTGTCGTCTCCACACAGATTTCCGGTCTCATTTTATGGTTGACGTTTCTGCTTCTGAACAATCACTCAACCTGACATGAAACTCGTAACTATATCGTCACAAATTCCTCGCTTAGCAGTTGCACGCAATGCACAATCACCGTTGCAGGCGAATCAGGCGGCAATGGTCGCTGTGCCTGTTTAGTTAGTGGGGTCTCTCAAGGAATCTCTAGAATGAACAAGACTGATGGCAAGTCGGACAAAATAAAAAGGTTCCTGTAAAGTTGTTCCACTTTTGGGCAAAGCGTAGCCAAAGTGGCAAATTCCAAAGTTCGCAAAATCCACGGTACTGAGTGAAAGAATTGTACTCGGGCAAACTACATACAAGCCCAAAATGTACGACCGAAACGACCAGCAACTGGGAAAGGAGTTAAGCAGAATTCACCGCCGAATGTGGCCATGGTGGCCGTGGGAAAGTCAAATCAAAAATGCCTCGGCACATGGGCGAGATATGAATGACTGCTGAAAGGTAGTGATTCATGATTGCTGCAGATTATATGAGGGTCAACAAGAGCTGGTGGTTTAGTTTCAACTGTGCAAGTATGCGACCGTGATTGGGGGTGATTTCTACAAATGTATGTTACAGTCCTCATTCCTATTCCCAGCCATTTCTGATCGCGAAAGTACTATCGACAGCGGGAAAGTCAGGCCAGAAGGTACCAGAAGGATTTACTGTTGAACAACGGCGCAGGTCGTTCCCCTCAACAAGTGTAAGCGTTACCAAATAAAGGGATCCCAATATCACGACAAGATTGATCCCAATATTCTGCAGTGCTAGGGGAAAAAGCAGAAATATGAAACTCATATAACCTCAACAAAGGGGCCAGCGCGATTACGAAACCAGAACTGAAGCTCTCTAGCTTTCGAGACCAAGATCAATCAATACAAAAGTGTTTGAGATCAAGTCATACATAGTCACGGTCAAGGAAAACATACAATGTGAACAAGCTTGGTAAAATGTGCTGATGGGCATTCGCTGTCTTACTTGCGGCATTAAGCGTCTGATTGGTTTTTGGGGAATTGGAATATGTGATAAGTGTTCGGTAGAGGTTTTCTCCATGCTGGTGAAACAGCTTGATACGCAGCCCACAGAAACCTTCTGTGGTCTTCAACCTCCATCGTTTGCGGAGGGTTCATGATTCTCACTTCACCTGCACAATTTGGCTATCAGTGCCCATAGGCCCCAGTAGCTTACTTCTATGTCTGCTGTGAGTATATCACAGGCACAGTTTTGAGAACCAACCCGAAACACCCCGTCGGAAAGCTTCTTCCGGTAACACGTTTTTACATCGTCTTGCAAAAGCACATAACTTGACGCATACTCGGAATGCGCGGACGGTTTTAAGGATGGAAAAAATAAAAGACTTCTTTGCAGGAGCAAAACGGACAATGGTAAATCAGTAAACTTCGACGAGGATTGAAAATAAGTATAATGTTCAACGCTAGGAAGTTTAATTTGTGTTGAAAGACCCACCCCGATATTGGGTGCGCAGTGAAACGTGGGAAGGCGAGCAGCGATCGGACACTAAAGCAGAAGGAATACTTTAAAACATCTTTCTACAAAGCCTCAGTAAGTGATTGTACCTGTAAGGTACTTACGGTCTAATTTCTGAACTACTCTCAACTTTGTCCGGTGTCTGGGTCAAAGTGGATTGACGCGAGATCCTCAGAGACGAAACCTACCAGCCAAGGTTTATTCGCCGTAATTTAACGCAATGACCGATCAAATTCCTCAACTGTATATACCACAAAACGTTACTTTCCCAGGGGAATCACCATTTCCTCACCTTCCGCATAGCCTAGAAAAATGGTTACGAACCAGGGCCTTTTCGCCGAGGGAAATGTGTCGCCAGGCTGGTTATCGAAAAGGGAAAAATAATGGCAAACAAGAAAAGAAATGCATGTTTAAAGGATACTGATGAAGCGAAGGGCTAACATGAGGGTATCGATGGATGGGTCTGAGCAACCAGCAAGTTGGACGGGGATTCAGCGAGTCACTCAAAAATGGTTATCCCCAAGATCGAATCGTTCACGGAGTCTTGTGTGCTACCGTGTGGTTATGCATGCTTTCCGAGGAAAGTCGGTCAGAAATCAGTACACAGAACACGGTCATGCCTGCACGAAAGGTCAATACTTGAGAGAGTAAAAATACCCTGACTGATGCGAAAGCAACGAATGTGGTCAAATTCTATTGCGTTGCAATCAATGAAAAATATATTCAGACGCGGTACTAGTTGATGCTGGTAAAAGTGGTCGGGTTGGAAGCAGGTGAAGCAGACTCAATATTTCCAATTCGTAGGCTTTTTTGCAAATCAGTATCAAATCAGCGGCTCATCTATAATTTCGACAAGTCCCCCCACCCTCACTCACACGGGCCTTACAGCGTATCAGATATAAATGTACCCTGAAAATATTGCTCACAAATCAAGATTTTGGGAGATAAGTGAGAGATAGATGGGGCGAATGCAGCCTCAATCGGTGTCGACGGATCGAAGGCATCATTCATAAATCTGTACCAGCGCCTACGTCGCCCTCACTGCGATCTCCATCAAGTAGACACACCTTCCTGATGTCACGGGTATATTCTCCGTCCTGTGTTTTCACTACCATAGTAAGCTCGGTTCCGTCCGAGCGGGCACTCCTCCATCCATCCCTTGCTTTGGATGGGTTCTTTAACCAGGAGTACCACTTCATCTGCCCTGAGAGGTCTCTCTTTGTAATCCACTCCTGCCTGGGCCGTAGAGTAGGTGGAAATTATTACGTCCACCATCTCCACACTACCTGCTGGGCAATTTGCCCGTTTCTAACCTCGGGTGTGTGTGCGCGGTGGTGCCATTGTCAGTGGGCCATCTTCCTTGGACCTTCGTTTTATTAGGCAGTTCGAAGCCAGCGTGATCTTACCTGCTTAACTGGACGCAATAAGAGCTAATGAGCTATTGTTCAAAATAACCTCCGCTTCAAAGATCAACACACCTAGAGCCTCTTCATCCAAAGGCCGCCCTATCAGTGCCGTTGAAAGGCTCCCAGGGGAAAGTGTTAGCTTTTCTCATATGCCATTAGGATGAATGGGGTGCTGAGAGTTGAAGGGCTACCATACTGCTTTAAATTCAGCCCTGCTCTCAACCCGGGACTTATTCAGAAGTCGCCAATGATTCTCAAGATTTTTAGGTTCAGGTGAAGCTCGATCTATTTCCTGAATAAATGTTGGTCAGCATGCCTCTTCTTCCAAGATACACTGAAGTGCTTTCGGAAATCACTCAGAGTTCTTCATGAGCTGCACCTCTAGATGAACCGCCCAGCATGCAGGCAACCGTACCTCTTCTCAGAGGTCTTTCCCCTCATTACTTAGGTCGGACCAAAATAGTCTGTACCAGTCTCTGGAAAAGGTCACCTTGTTTCTGTTGCTATGCTACCGGAGGCGTTGACAGTAGTTACGTTGCTACTGTTTTCAGCTTGACGTCGGCACCAGATGCAATTTGAGACGAGCCTCCCCACTGGGGTTCCTTAGGCAGTTATCCGAAACAGCTGGTAGACGCTGTTCGACAGACGAGTTTCTCCAGAGTGCCCGTTTGTAGTGTGGAGTAAAGTGCTAGGACCTTTGAATCCCCGCCGTTGGTCGCAATTATTCAGCCTGCAAAATAAGAAAAAGAAATAACGTTCCATGGGCTGAGGTTGAGTAATTATATTAACATGCACCAGCACTTACATTTTCCAAATCACTACTGCGGCTTACAGCTTGGCCATCATAGTAGTAGTGCCAGAGTAAAAAGGCGGTTGCGTGATGGTCACCAGGTAACAGCACAGTGCTTGGCACCGAAACTCGAGTGTGAGTTACGTAATTTCCACCCGTTCTTATTAGCCCATCGACCAAAAGGAGACTGTATCTTCATCGGTAAACGGCAAATTCGGCCTTCCTTTCCTACCGCTCTTAAGTCCAAGCTGGTACTCCTAGAAGAATGCTTTTGTTTGTTTTAGATGTGCTATCTTGGTCTCTGTTTGTTCGAATTCGGAGGAGAGTATCGGGCAGATATCTAAGCTGCTTCTTGATCTGATGCTTGTCAGCATCGTCATTTGCTTGAAAGTCTTCCACAAAACTACGGTTCTAAATACCTTGATTGACACGGTCTAGTCAAAAAACATACTGTTAGTGACGTTAGTGATAAGGACCAACGATTTTGCCCCTGAGATTGCATTGCAATCATCGGGCCATGCGAGTAAAAGCAGCATTTTTGCTAATCCTACTAAGTCCGGTCCCTTCAATCAAGTGGGAAACCCATCCTAATTTTCAAGGCCTCATGGGTGGAATTCATCACTATACCCAGATAAATGCACACAATGACTTTGATCTACCCTGGTCGATTCTCGAATGATTCTCACTCGATCTACTACGAAAGCTTTGAAGTAGGTGCTAGAACTGCGAACACGATTGAGCACGACGAAAGGATCACTCCGAAATGTACTTCTCCAGGTTACTCCTACGAAGAATTGTTTCTGTATGGCGGCGACCCTCACAGAGAGCACTGCCGCAATCAACTCCAACCCTGGGATGGACCCCGTCTTTAATGGGGTGGCCCTAGCTTTGGCAAATAATCACCTCTTTTCTCTGTGCCCGTTCACTTTTGCCAGTTGCCGTATGCTGCCACTCCGTATCTCACGCCAGGTGCGTTGTAGAACAAATGCACGCAGGTGTTTTGCTTTGACCTAATAAGCGTATAACTACCAGTTATTTCTATGCGCCATCAACTAACCAAGCTATTTAGTCAGTCGAGGAACTCTTCTCGGGACCCATACTTCAGCGTTTCGCCCCATCCTGCCTTACTTCAGCACGGTGGTTGCAGTACCATCCTTCCAGGGGACAGTCGCGGCGAACGAGCGATGGCGGAACAAGTAGGTTTGTGACGGATGGCAGCAACCTTCTACGTGTGACTGGTCCTGCTGCAGTGTTCTGTTGGGGTATAAAATCATCATTTTCGGCACCTAACTGGAATCCCAGGATGCCTAATAGGTAAAATTCTTTCATTGTTTGCCGGATTTTACCGCCTACTTCTGCCTCAGACATGGATTCGGATGCCTACTAGCAGCCCACATCCACTTCTTCAAATAAAACCGCATCCTTTCAGAAACTTCCGCTCAACCACTCGTTGCGAGACTTCCTGCGTATTACCAAGTGACTTAGGACATCGATATAAAAGTTCTTTGCCACAAAGGTCTGCTCTTAACGGAGGGCTGAACTTCTATGTTGTCTAATTTTTTTCTATCGGGGCAAAATTCATGCAAAATGGTGAAGAAAATGCTTCATGGGAATGTGCCTTCTAGCAGTGTTCCTTGGGTTGCTGGCTGGCATGGCCTCCCGGACAGCATAGTAGACAGCATGAATCTCTAAACTGAAAAAAGATCTCGACCTGAAGGAACTTTTCTCGTACATTTACAAGCACGGCTACCCTGTCCGTTAAAAACCGGAGCAATATTTCGAATGGGGGGGGAAGTCAGATTGGAGCCTTGCAGAGGGCAGTCATTGGAAGAAATTCAGTGGTATTTTGCGGCGCAGTCGAGAAGTGCCATACTCTTTCTTGGTTTCCTGGAGTCTACCAAAGGATGTCATTCCATTAAAGTCTGCGGAAAGTGTTCCGGCTACACAGCAAAGTTAGAGTTGCCCTGAAATACCTTTTTCAACTAGTAATTTTGGGCTAGGCGCCTCTTTAGATGAATCAGCCATCCAGGGGCCATTTCTCGATCGGTTGGTGGGCGGCTCTTTCCATATTGACATGAGAATGGCACGTGAAATGGCCTACTTGCATTTTGCGTCCCGGAGTTTGAAATTAAATGGCTATTTTCTTTTCGCTTGAAAGTTCCTCAAGTTCTTTAGATTTTTCCGAAAACTGGTAGCTCCACAAAACATGGAGTGCGAACTCTATTTCCTTTTCACTCAGATCCAGGAATTCCGCTGAGGCCTTCCGACTTCCGGCATTAAGTGGCCCATATGGCGTCCATTGGTACATAACCCACACGGAGTATGACCCTTTAATTCTTCTAAGGCGTTAGTCTAATACATAGTCCGTTTCCGACAAGTCTCAACCGATCGGTGTCAATTAGCGCTTTTGTCACTTTCCCGTTCGGCGTGCCTTTCATATGGGGCCACTGGCTTGCAGTAACTTTGGCGACTCTGCTTGCCCCATCGGCGGGTTATAAACAGAGAGCGTGTGCCATGCTGATCATTTCTGTACACTCCGGTGACGGTAGTGGTAGCTTGACTCTGTCTTATCTCCTGCAAGATAGTGTGAGCACTTGCCCACAGTTGGTTTCTTGTCACGTTCTTAAGCTCAGTTGGTGGATTGTGCTCAGAGGGCCAAGATACTCCATTCCATTCGAGAACGACCTGTCCAAAGCTTTGATATGCTATCCTTAGTTCAAGGTCGATATATTCTGTCAGGTCCTCGAATGAAACCCTACTTCCGTGACGGCTTTTCTATTCCCCTTTTTACAACTGTCGGGTCCGTAGCTGAGAGGGAAAGCAACAAACAATGGGTTCTAGTGTGTGTAATGCATTGAGATCGGGGAAGTAGTTCGAGTGTTTAAGGATAGTGGTGAACTTCTGTTTTCACCACTAGATTAACTAACGAAAGAATTTCTTTCTTCGAGCCCCTGGGGTCCCCTGGCTCTGCACGAACTACTTACGCTTGATTCTCAGCCGATTTTAACTCATTTTTTAGTTGAGATTTTTGAAGTATACGCACATAATAACGATAATTATAATAATATACTTTTATCTAAGATAATCTCGAGGCATGCTACAATCCATCACCAAATAGTACCACTTAGAGTGGAATCCGATTTTTCAGGAAGATCACGCGAACATGTGCGGCCATGAGTGGTAGGAAAAACGCTTCAACTTTGAGTACTCTTGTAGCGCTCGACAAGGTTAAAATTAACGTCAGGCGGTCGAACAGGCTGAATCCCATTGGAGCTGCATGGAAGTAGAAAAACAAACACAAATCTTATAAAAATGTGACTGCAACGGCCGGAGAATAGAACTTGATAGACGGATACTCTTTATTCTTTCGAAATAACAACTATTCAAAAAAACACGGATAGGTAACGGTGACTTGCAGTTTGTAAGGGGGATTTGGACTGAAAATTGGACAACGAACCGAAGCGCAATATCGGATATAGAGCAAAATAAGTTGGCCGACGTAAATAGGTGGTAAATTCGGTGGCTGGGATGCCAGATGAGCAACAAGCCTGGAGGGAGATTACCAGAGAGATGATGAAAGAAGTGTCCCGAAAGAAACAGTTGAAGTTTGGGCCAACTGCTTACTTTATGAAAGGCTGATTATGAGGCATCAACATGAAAAATGAGAGCTGGCTAGTAGACCAATGTGAGATGCGTGTCTGCAGTGATGTTTCTTTTGAGAGAGGGATCACGTGGCACTGGCCTCCCTGACAATGCTGCGGAAGGGATGTATCTGGGCTGATTGGTCGGAATGGAACATCGAGTGTGGAGTGAAGTAATACAGTCGACGAACCGATTTGTAGAATTCTGTGGTTGGATATGAGCGGAGTCAGTGACACACCAGATCAACAGCTCATCTGGAGGGAGGTTGCCAGAGTGACATTGAAAGTAGTGCTTCATGTGAAACAGATAAGAGTTCTCCGAATTGTAAACTTTATGGTAAACAGGCATGAAAATAGGAACGGGGTGGAAGGTCAACGTGGGGTGCATAGTTGTGGCAGTAGCAGATACCAGTGGCCTGTGAAAAGGCTAATAAAATGAGTGACAGGTGGATGACTATCTATTGATGTTCAATTTAAAAAGTGGAACTCGTGGTGGTGTCAAATCAAAACTTTGCTTCGTGAGTATCCCTGGGATATGTAAATATAGGACAGGATCGGGATTTTGCAACGCGCTAGTCTTATCTGGCCGAATGGCTGAACTGGTAAAACGGGCGGACGATTACCAAATTACTGAACGTTGAAATACTCTGGAGAAAAATGTTTCGCTCTCAGATATTGTTTGGAGGTCTTAACACAGAAGCAAACGACGATAATGACAGCCTCAGTGTTTGAGTATATAGACGGGAGCGATATAAGTAGTGAGTTTTATCATGTGGAATGAAAATTTACGGGTGAAACTGGCGAGCAGTTTGGCTTGAAACGTCGGTAAAGTGAAGAGCTAAGAATGGGCCAAAAATGTAGGAGGGTTCCTGAATACGCGGCACCAACAAGCCTAATGGATCCGGCTGTAACTAGAGCGCCGAAGGAGCCCAGACCCGCACCAGAGGCCTGCCAAATAACTTCCTTCCAGGTTGTACAGTTTTTTATCCTTTCTTTGACACATTTCTTGATCTCCTCTTTCAGAAAGTCCCACTGAGTACCGCGAGTCGTCATTCCCAACTAGAATCAAGCCTAACCAATCGAAGGGATCTTAGAGCAAAAACGATTGATCCGAACAATCCACTGCGGTAGATTCGCATGGTATAAAAGTACAACAGACATAAAAGTCTCAGTAATGGTGCTTTAAACGATTACCAGGTTAAGTCAAGTCAGTGTTAGCCTTGTGGGTTCCACTGGTTGGATTTTTGGCATATACTCCATGCCTATGTACGTAAAAGTGAGCAAGCGGTAAGTAAACACAAATTATGGTAACTTCCATCCAATTAAACAGCTCCATGGGCCCTTGGTGACTTTTACTGTGTCAGTAAGCAGGCAAGCATGGTAAGAAAAACGCAATCACGGTGTGTTGAATACAGCTTTCGGAATTTCGTTGTGTACAATATGGTTTATATCTGACAGTAGTTTTGTAGTAAAACTGTCCTTAAGCTCGGAAGCTTTCATCAGAAAGTGGGGTCAATAATGCATCCGAAAGTCTGAAAACTTTCAGTGCGAGGTAACGGGATAAAGGCCGGGCAACGAATTTATTTAGTGTGATCTGAAGTTGTTAAGTTTCTTTTGTTAACTTTTCCCACCCCGAATACAAGTCATTGTCTTTTTGTGGCCGATGAACGCCGACGGGGTCGGTAGATTTCAGAGTACAAAGAAAACGAGAACTCATTTTCCACGGTGTTCTACACCAGGAGGGATGAACCCGAAAGGTTAAAAGTCAAAGCAAACGGAGTCACCATAGAAAACTAGCTACATGGACAGGCCTGTTTAAATAGTTTGAGTTGGCGTACTTGCCACTTTAAACGGCAAATTTGTATTATTACGGAATGGACACGTAAGATACATACTCTGTAGGGATTTTCTGCATGCCCTACAGACAGATCCCTTGCCCAGTCTGCCGGAGGTGCGGTATCGGACCGCCGAAAGCTTCGAGAAACTGTAGAACTTCCCAGACTGACTGTTCACAGACGGCGGTGATTCCACGGAAGTTGGAGGAGACCTGTCGAAGTCGAGCTAGAGTTCACAACAGCATTGCGCTTATTGGCTGAAAAGGCTTTCCCAAATTTGCAGAAGGCTGGGCTGAATAATGTCATCTATCAGCACTCGTGAGAGCGCACAGTCACGCCCAAGATCCGGGAGGAGTTCACTCTTCGAAACCCTTCAACGACTGAGGACTCCCTGAATGCTGCAACCGAATTGAGGCCGCCACGTGTGCACACCAGGTTTTAGGATTGCCAGGTAGCCCAACCGCTGAGCCTGGAGTTAACAAAGAACTTTACCATTTTGGCGGTCGGAAAGCTGCTACTCGTAGAAATGATCCTCCGACAGCGATTCGCGGTGGATTTCTCGAAGGTATCGTTTTCCATGACGTCGGCGGGGGCCGTGAAGGGCAAGTCCCAGTGTGGAAAACGTTCTAGATTGAAGTGTTCGTAATCTTGCTTCGATTACTTTTGTAAGTAGTAAACCGCTCCACATGGTGCAAGTAATTTGGTCATTTGCGGGCATAGGGCTTGGTTGGCACTGGCGCAAATCGAAGCCTGAAAAATTGGCACTTCTTAGTGAACTTGCCAGAAGGTAAAGTGAAATACCGTGACACCAAAGGGAAACAATATGGCAAAACTGCAGATTCCTAGCATCTTTCAGTGCGGTTACTGGAAATGTGCGGTTAGATGGAATGAACAGGCTCCAAAACTTTGTAGTATTGCAGGGCATGGCGCTGACCTCTTGATATCAATCTACACAATGGCCTTTTGCATACACCTCAGTATGCTGCTCAGTTCGTAAGAAACGGTTGCCTTAAGTATCCGCGGTGTCACCTGCTGCGACCAACAGGAAAGAGAGGAGGCTAAAGGTGTTACGCTCCGTCCCACTGACTCTAGTGGGAAGTCTACTCAGCTTACGAATCATCTCATTTTATTAGCAAGAAACACGTCGTTTGTATAGGAAGAAACAATCACTAACGTGATTTGTTGCAACGCGGACTAACTGGTTCATGCTGGCATCAAGTAGCCTGCCTTCTGATTGGCTGGTTGGCCACACAACCAGCTAACACTTGAGGGGACTCCCTTCGCGTCTCGTCGATTAGCTATCATGTCACTTGCGTATCCGCTGGAAGAAAAACTGACCTGTATTCCGTACATGCTCTGAGGTGTCGATTGCTGATGGGACGCGGCGGGCTATCGACCATGAGTCAGCACATACCCTCAAAATATGACATTAACGAACTTTTTATTGCCACTAAACTAATGAGTGAAAACTTGATACTGTCCTTAGGCAAGTATTGCGAACAATATTGAAGGATAATACCCAGATGGGTTGCACAGATGCAGCCCGGCATGCTGCCGATAGTGGTCACGCATATCTGATAAAGATGAGCGTGAAGATTCCGCTCTGTTGGGGGGCCTGGGTGAGGAAGGTGATCCAGGAGGTGCCAGATAACTGTGTATTCCAACTTCCAAAGGCTCCATATGTTGCACTGAGGAGTTTGCGGGGGAAAATGGATGATCATTGAGATTCTACCTGGATTATCGGAAACAGGACCAAGATATAAGGAAACAATCTTTTCTGCCACCATGTATCTATAACCTACCGGAGTTGCTAAAGTTTCGATATGGTCCACTACGCCGGACTTAACTCCAGATATTAGCAGACGGAAGTCAAGGCTCATGGCAGGCATAAGGCGGCTTCTGTGTTTCTCTACAGGCCTTGAGAACTTCAAACAGCCCCATTCGGTTTAACGAACTCCCCGGAGCTTTCTAAAGCTCGAAGCATGTCGCTTTTGCCCAACCCGATCCCTAAGTGCTGCCTTCTATATTTGGACAACGTAGTTGTCAAATGAGGAACACCTGGTAAACAAGCAAAATTTAAATCGGGTGTTCTAAGCGCTGCTGCTTGTTGGCTCCAGAGCTCAAACCATCCAAGTGTCATCCGTGTGTTTCGTCGGATGACATGCCTTGGAAATGCAGCTTCGGAGCCATGAGTCCAAGATGATCAGCCAAAAGTAGGAAAAATCAAAACGTGGCTTAATCCTTATTTGGAAGTATGCAGCATCCTGGGTTAGCTTCTCACTACCGCAGATTAACTCCGAATTTTCAAACAATAGCGGGGCTTCGTTGAAATAAAATGTTTGAAAGGGCCGAGAAACAGAAGAAATCCTTTTAAGAACTACACCGCCTGTTATACAATATACATATTATAGCCTTTCCCGGGGCATTGAGGCCCGCTGGTGAGTTCGTCCTAGACAGTGACGCTTCTGACAAGGGTATAGCAGGTGTATTTTTATAGAGGCGGACAGGGCTTGCATTGTTTGACTTCTTTTTCAGCAAACCCTGAGCAAAATGTGGAACAGAATTGGTTCACAACGAGGAGGTCTACGTTGGCCTTGATTCACTTCTTCCGTCATCATCGGCACTTCCGTCTGACTCGTCTTTTACTACTCCCTAAACACCACCGTTTTGAAAACTTTTAAGCGCTCCGAGCTGCAAAATGCGAGATCGCCTAAAAGCCAGCTAAAACACTGGTTCACTTATCTCCGTTGCTCCGGCGCCCTTATGGGAAAGCAAACAACATATCCCACCGACAGCACAAGGATCAAGAAAATTGCCCCTCTTGCGGTTAACGAATAGTACCACCTGATTTTGACGACAGAAAAGAACGGAGGAGAACTCGGGCTAAGGAACTGAAATGCCAAGAACCGAAAATGAATCGAGATGTATATGTTCCCAGTGGAATATCCTCAAATTGGTCGGCGGTTTCCCTGTTATGCGGTACGGTACAGAATATATGAGACTGCCACTTGTTCCGGGGTTATAAGTAAGAGGCCTGTCAGAGGGTTTCCACCAAGATCTCGGAGACTTAATCCGAAATAAGGCTTATGGTGCGGGACCCAAGATAGCTGTGGTCACATCAGTGGAGGCACTTCAGAGGCCTCTGTATGAACTGCTAACCGTGCACCTAGCTAAAAACCTCACTTCCAACAGAACAGCTTTCTTTCCCACTGCTAAAGTGAGCTATCCCGATGAAATGTTAGAAACTGACACGATGAAATCATTACCCAGAACCAGGATGTGAGCAAATACATTAATGCTTTGATGTGTTATCTCAAGAAATGGACGGGATTTACTGTTTCTCCAGTCACATAGGCAATAACTGTGGCCCGGACGATGTGTGATTTTGGATTTGCAAATGGTGCCCACAAGGTCAACTGCTTTCTAAAAGACGGAGTAGGTTCACAAACTTCACAGCGTCTGAATTAAGCAAACTGTTACAAATCCGTAAAACTCATGCGAAGGCATACCACCAGGGTTGGTCGAATCGACCAATCAAACATTCGAAACCCCGATGACAGCACTCTTGGGGGAAAAATCATTGAGACGGGGCCCTGGAAAAAGCATGATGGCGTGCCTCTGCACCCTTCGTTCCTACACTGGACATAAACCACGTGTTTTAAGGACCGGGGAGTAAAAGCGAATGACTTGCGACTTACGCAAGTCGTACTTGGACCGGCCACCCTTAGTGACTCTGAAGTACGTATGCGACTTTAGAGAAACCATGTTTGAAGCGCATACACTAGCTCGACAAAACCTACAAGAAAGCCACCGCAGACAGAAATAGTGGTGAGACTGCGGCTCATGCATGCTTGCCTAGAGGTACACGACAAGATGTTTCTGGACTCCAAAAGGGTGCCCACAGGGGTAGTTCCGCTTTCAAGAGAACGCGGAAAGGCCCCACAGTTTAGGCAATAGCAGTCTGCGAGAACTTGTGTCACATGCCATGAGTCCTGCCGAAGACGGCCGATCACCGTATTTTTTGTTCAACTATAACCCATACTCATTTTGTACATCGTTGTTTAGCTGTGGGCAAGCAAGAGTGTACCAAAAGTAGAGATACCCGTGGTGATAGACTGGCCAGGAACCGGAGGGGGCTTAATTACGAGGGAATCAGTGCTGCGCAAAGACACCATTTATCTATGGTGACGACTGAATAGTTTGACTTATTGATTTTGCTAGCTCATCTGCATGTGTGTAACTCTGTCGGTCGGCACCTTCCGTCTACCGTAGAATGGTATCCTTTTACTTTGGGCGAATATTCCGAGCAACCATGGAAGCTGTACCCAGTAACCAACGTTGTTCTGTCCAACCTTTTACTATGAGGTATCACTTATTATGGATTGCTACATCCGGAGAGACCTTTGGATTAATTTTGCACTAGTACCCGGAGCAGGTGGCTAAAGTTGTGGTGAGATACACGAACCAAAAAAGGGCCTGGTTTACTGGGGTTAAAGAAGGATAGAAATGATTCTGTTCCTTAAAATAAGACTCAGGTCGGGGTACTTCATGAAGAAACACAATGCCTTTTGCTAGAAGAGTGGGATCTTTTCTTACAGCTGTCGTCGGTCATCATGCAAAGACCTCTTCTGCAGTTGGTCTCAAAATGACTGCTGATCTAGATAGTTTGCCAGCCTACGCTCCACTTGAGCCGCTTCGCGAGCATCAGAACCTACAGAATAGCCTCAATGAAACGGTCCAACCTAAAGTGCTCCCGGAATTCCAAAGAACCGAATAAAGTCCCTCTGACTTTGACTAGTAAAAATTACCATATTGAAACCCGGTTGAAATGATTCCCCCGAATAGCCCAAGGCGTGTCTGATCAAACTTACAGACTACTCCCGCTGCGTACATTTCGAAAAAACGAACTCCGACCCCCGCGAGAGTCCAAAATTCAACACCAGTTGAGGAAAACAGCCTAATACCCAGGGTCAAGTCAGTAGTCCCTCAACTATTGACGCCAGAACTGGCCGTTCCTCGCATACCCCAGAAAAGCTCGGGATTGGATGTATTTGCACTGGTATCCGTGAAGATTTCGAAAACAAATAGAGTAGCTTTATCGGAAAAATCAGTAATCTCATCTCGGGGACCTGAGCTTCACTCTCTGATCTTTCGCCTCTAGGCAGGGTAAAACATAACAACACCCCATCCAACGAAAAAAGAAGTCTCTGCAAGACTGTTCAGATCGTTATGCCCGTAACTTGTTCAAATGCAGTTCCGGTTGACTACTCACGGCCCACCCAACCACGTCATGCATCCTGCTCACCTTTTCCAAATAGTCGATGGCTCCTGAAATCAGAGCCAACCCGTCCAAATTTCCCGGTTTTCCGTTTCCTCTGGAAGTCCCGCTTCTACCCATACCATAGCTCTCCCTACAACATCCTACAGTCCACAGGTGGCTGCAATTTCTCCAAACCTGGCTGCCAGCTTAAGGGGTCATACATTCAATAAACATCATGGCCATGATGATGACGGTTTTGCAATCACTCTTTTCAATGTGCACTCCTTTTTGAGGAAACTTACATCCGTCCGCTCCCTTGCTCTGCAATCTCACCTGGATGTGATCCGCGTAACTGAGATTTGGCTTACCGACAAAACTCCCTCCTAGAGCATCTCTATACCAGGTTATAATATATTTTCTACGAACAGATCTGAGGGACATGGTGGTGAATGTCTTGCTTACAGTAAGAACAGTCTTAGAAAGCAATAACTCCAGCTTCCCGTCCTCGATAAGGCCCAAGATTCCGTCTGGATCTCCATACCACTGGTCCAGGGGCAGCTCTTCATTGGTTGTGTTTACGGTCAGCCGGGCTGTAATACGGCGACGTAAATGCAACCACCGATGCTTTTTATCACGTATCTGAAAACCCACAAGCTGCTAAAATCGTAGCGGGGAACTTCATCCTTCCTAGCCTTTGTTGGACAACCCTGAATTCCTCTCCGAAATTCTGCAATTTTACCTCGTGTATCCGAGCTGGCTGATGGAGGCAACAAGTAACATCACCAACCAGAGGAAACAACATTCCTGACCCTATCTTTACTTTAGGTACCCGGAATATAAAGGCAAGTGTCCTTAGCCACTTTCATGGTAGTGATCATAAGGTCATAAAATGTGAATTCTCCGCTCAACCGCATCGTCAAGAAAGTCCTCAAAATCGGAAATCTTTCCAAAATGCAAACTGGGACATTCAACCCGATACCCTGCATAGCCAGACCTGGGATGAAGTCTTCATAGCATTTGATCCTCTGCTGGTGTCGGATGTGATGTACTGTGACTTATTCTGCTCTCTAAACACCACCTCTACTGATATAGTCGAAGTCAGTGTGCGAGTGACCTATCGGCAACAAAAGATGCAACGTTAATTCGAGAAGCTGCAGCTTGCATACGAAAGTACCAACGACCTTTCTATCTTCCTCTGCCTCAGCCACTTCTCAAGCCAGCTACTAAGTGAAAAAGAGAATAAGGTGGAAAAGAAAAACCGTACGCTCTCAACCAGCCGAATAGAACAACTCACCTCTCCGGCCTTTTAAAAACTCAAAACCCCTGATGTACAACCAACATGCCATACTTGCCTCCGTCAGAAAACATTTACGTTAGCTCGCCCCAGTTGATCGCTGGGGCTTTCCATAAGTTCTTTGATTCTGCACTCATAACAGACCACAATAGCCCAACCCAGAATCGCACCTCCTTGAAAGCTGATACCTAGTCTACCGTAGAATTCTCAGCCAACGAAGTCTGAAAGCCTTTAAATACCACCCGACTCCTGGCCCACCCTGGGCCCGATGGTATCCCTCCAGCTGTGTTTCGTCTTGGCTGCCCGGACATTGTGATGCTTTTGCTTAACTTATTTAACCTCTCTACGGTACAAAGCATTCTCCTATCCTAGTAAAGAACACCCATTATCATACCCCGTCATAAGAAGGGTGACTCACATGACCCTGCTAACTGTCGCTCCATAAACCACACTCTCATATTATCTAGGACAGTGAAAAGAGAAGCAAAAGATAAGATTGCTAATTTCTTTCTCACCCGTGGGTTAATAAATGAAAACCAACGCAGCTGTTTAAAGTCTAGGTCGTGGCTGACCTGCCGATTTGGTTTCTGCGATCTAATCACAACGCCGGCCAACTCTGGGAAGGCGTTCATCACCATCTTCCTTGATATGACGAAAGTATTTGATCGCGTGCCTCATGCTTAGCTGCTAACCAATGCTAAGTCCTACGGCTTAACGGACCCACTCCTTTCTTGGTTGTCATCCTACCTTAGCACGAGATTGCAGGCAGTAACCATTGACAACTACCTCTTGTCACCCAAACCAGTCACAGTTGGTGTTATACACGGCAGTGTGTTAGGTCCGCTTTTATTTCTGCTCTATGATACCAATTTATTCGAAGTAACACACTTTGGCACCACATTTCTGTTTGCCGATTATATAGTAATTTTCTATTCCTTTGAAACCCGTACCTTGACCTATACCCTCACTGAAGTAGCTGACGACCTGAACGCTCTTGACATACGGTGCAACAATTATAAAATGAGCTTCTTCGCTGCTAAGAGTGCCATTCTCAAGTGTAAAAGTCAAATTTTTCATGAATCCCTAGCCCTTAAGGGATCGTACATTCCCATGACTCCGCTAGCTAGAGATCTCGGCCTACGGTATTCCTTCACATTTACTTTTCGAGAACGGGCCGCCTACCAGGTGGCTAAGGCTAAGAGAAAAATAGCTCTCATCTGCAGAACTTTTAGAATGCGAGACAGCCGACTTCTTATCTTTAAATCCCAGGTCAGACCACAGCTGGGTACTGCCTTCCGACATACACTCACGTGCAGAGATTTGCTAGACCTGCGATCGAAAAGTAGCGATCACTCACCAAGTACTTACTCGGCTCATCAACTCCCTTGAATTACAAAGGGAGATGTGAGCTACTAGGGCACGGACCCCTGTAGCTACGACTTATGGAACTCAACCCTTATCTACTCAACCTCCTACTTTCCAGACCGCGTACGTCCATCACTGATCTATGTTTCACTCAAGACGCACCCCAAATCTCTTCGTAACCGAAGTCATTCTACCAAAGTTCAATACTCCAGGACAAAACTAGGCGAAGGATTTTTCATCAACGTCTATTCCAGTATTCGGAAAAGGCTCCCTGAAGACATGCTGGCCTGCCAGATACTAGACGGATTAAAAATTGTCTTTACAAAATATTTAAATTTGGCCAAAGTACTACAACGTGCACCAAGAAAGAACAAGCTTATGAGGGTAAACTAAATTTTTGGATAGGTAAAGAAAGCAAGACCACAGTACCATCTTTGCAGCATCGAGATTACCCACCCCATATACCTTTTCATCGCCAGCATATTGGCAACCCTTAGAATGACTTGCGTCACTGACACTGCCCCTGGTAGGTTCTTCCTTATTCACGTGTTCTAACGTCTCTAATCTATCTTCGTCTTATTCAGTTTGCTTTACTCGGCCAAAACTGACCCTATCTCCCTCCTTTATTTTGCTCTGGCTTTCCAATACGGAGCCAAATCTCGGCGACCACCATTCACCTCTAAACCATCGTCCTCATTCCTAGTTTTGGTCATTATTTTTGTACCCTCATTCACCGCCAATGGCTCATAGCCCCCATTTTTCCCAAGTTAGTCTGTGTCTCACTTACTAGATTCTCAGCTGGGAGCATCCCAGACACTAATCGACGCGCATCTCCCTTTCGATATCTTGGAGTAATCTGGAGATAACACTGGCGAACTATTTGGTCCAAACTCCCGGGTGAAAATCTAATGCTTGCCCATCATTCCTTTGCTCTCTCACTGACCTTTTTCTCCAGGATCGTTCACAATCTAGTCGTTATCTTTAAGACTACTCTATCTCCACGGCTATGTGATCTCGACCAACATCACCTGTTCAAATCCCGCCGGTGCGAGGCGCCGTCAGATCCACCGCTTTGGTTGGTGCCCACTGGGCTTGGAGGACGTCTGCAACGGTGTGTGGGTGCGGCCAGGTTGGCGGATCGCACCTCCCGCCTCCAGAAAGGGTTTTCAGATTGTAAGTCCGGCCCACGGTCAGCCCCACCCACTAGCACAGGTTGCGGACCAGGAAAACAAAACTTAAAAATACCATTTATGCACTAGAAGTGCTGCAAATGTGCTGTTGTATCCTCCAGCTAACATAGACTCTCCATCGTACTCGCTTCTAAATTGGTCATCGCAACTTACAGCTTTTTACGCCCGACAAAGTTTACTTTACTTCACGGATAATTATTACATACTTAAAAACACTTCAACATTCTTGACCCATTGTTCCCGGTCCACTTGTGCATGTGTATTGACCACGGTCAAGAAATATACTATACTATACTATACTATACTATACTATACTTCTCTGGTGCTTCATGCTAAACTATTCACCGATCTTATTCTTGAACTTAACCATTATTCAAGATAAGTCTCAACTCATTTTGCTACTTTTACTGATATACGCGAAAACTGACGCATTTATTGCTGCCACTCACTTCCAGACCACCATCTCCAAACAGTGGAGGTCATTGCGAAATATATCTCTAGAGACTCCCTATATTCGATGGTTTTGAGATTGCTTGCTTCCTCTGCCAGTTCCGCTGTCCGCTCACTTAGGGCTGTTGCTTTGCAGTATCCTCATCTTGAATGGTATAACGTCCCACATATGCACATCTGATAAGCACTTGTGTCACAGAGCTCATTTCTGTCGCCATCAGGTTGTCCACCTTCTGTAGAGAACAAATTTTAGTCTCCTACCGGTCACTTGATCATCTTTGCCAGCTGTGTCCTTCCTACTGTTGTGGTTAAGCTCTACTCGGAGATTTATCGCCAGTTCCCGCTTTTATGTTGGTGCTTTATATTCCTTTCTTCTGAAGGCGTACAATCCGCTCAAATTCTAAGTATTTCTATCCGGCCACCTCTTTTACCATCAATTTGGCAACCACAGCCCAGTGTGTTTTACGTTTGCTATATTGTTGACTCAACCGATATATGGTCACTGAACCTTACAACTGTGATCCTTTACTGATTTCTCTTGTTCGTTATGCAAAATACTACCTCTCATCATCGTCTAATTTTACGTTCTGGCCCCTCTCATACGTTACAAGGCACTACTGTTTGGTTACCTCTCCTTTGGGAATGTTTTTTTTTACGGTAGCCATGTATCCGTCAATCAGTATGGTCCTCTGGAAGGACAGTCTTCCTTCCGTAGGATTTGTGTGAATCTTTACCTTTCCAAAGTCGCTCCACAGTATGGCAGAATAAAAACACCCCAACTTTTAGCCGGACCGAGTAATTGATCTTGAGTTTAAACTTGCCGGGCCCTCCCACAAAATTTGACTTAAGTGCTTTCTGTTACATTCGGTCTCGTGCGCCTAACTGCACAATCCTCCCGAAGCTCTGATTCAGCCGTCAACGGTACTGTTTGATCTTGCATTGCAGCATGCTTTGGCATTATTCGAAATAAACTATTATTACATTATATTAATAATAAACAATTCCATGCCAGGTAGATTGCAGTGTATCAACGAAGGAAGGTACCCAAATATGACGAGGTTGACGGCAAATAATAAATGAATTGACTGGTAGTGGAAATGGCCGGTGAGAAACGGCAAAAGCCGATCAATTTATTGATGAGTTTGGCAGGTGGATTATGTAATAATGGTAAATGTGTGTAAGTATGCAAGCAAGTGGTGCTTTTCAAGAACAGAATAGTGAAATTGGAATGTTTCACATCGGTGATCTGTCGAGGAGTTTGAGTTAGCGGGTAATCTCACAAAGTCACTAGCGCCTACAGGATTCCGGAAGATTTTCTTCTGAGTCTGGTTTCAACTGGAAAACGGATGTCAATACCATCAAAATGTGCCAAGTTGGACAACGAAACGGTAGAACCCAGGAGGTCTGAAACTGCGGACTGGAGTGCATGTGGATGAGGTCGGCGAATATTCTGGCATGGAATATCAGAAGTTATTCGTTGAGGAGTGCGTCAAAGGAGTTGAATGTTTAGTAAATATGAATTTAGTTATTATGCTCTGTGGAGTAGACTGATATAGGAGCTGTATAGTGAAGGTTTGGCCCATTTATGGAAAAACGTATTCCACCTAGCGCCGGACAGTTATGTGGATGTTTTGATACTAGTCACTTAGAGGAAAAGAGCACGATATGTGTGGTCAATAAATCTCGTGGTGAAGGGTGAAATAGTAGGAACTACAGGTTGAGAAATTAGGGACTGGGACCCATGTATACAGGACCTGTGAGCTATCTGATGAAATAGATGGGGGAGTTATCAACGAGGGATATGCCATGGGAGGAGAAAGTTTTCCGAATATAGAAGCAGCCACTGGGCATTAGGGGGACAGAATTAAACCTGCGAGTAACAGATATGTAATGGAACTGGGACGCATATATTGATCAATATAACTGTCTGTGCGTGGATTTGGATGGATAAGACCATTTGAACACCTAATAGCAGAGGCAAGCTCGATAGAAATGGACAAGATTAGGGTTAAACCGGGAATGTGGGCTTGTCACACCAGTGCGAGGAAAAAGCGAAGTTCTGCGATCCGCTACCGGTGCCAGTGGATTGGGCGGATCGTGTGCTAGTCTCACAGCCCAAAAACCTCATGAAATGAGAACGTCAAAAAAGGTCACTTTTACAAGGCAAATAGAAAATTGGGAAGGATTTTTAACGCCATTCCTTCACCGGGGACAATAAAGGGCCAGAGCCGAAGAGAGGAGTATGCTTCACGGGAGGAACTTGGTGAGTTAGAGGAAGCAGACCAATAACGGAGCAATTTTATGATAAAACTAAAGTAAGTCCCAAGCGGTGGATCCGAAGTAAGTCGGGATCCAGGTACTGGCGTGGTTATCTATAGCCTGAACGCCTAGAACATTCAAGTAATTGCTCATTGAAAAGCCTTTTTAGTGCTTTTTCGATCAAGGCTGTCAAGTTTTCGCATCATGAAGAAGAAAACTGAGGTCAGCTGCATCTAATCCACACCGGAATATTAGCAAACCACCACTGTGGTCCTTCAATGGACTTTCCGAACAGGGGCTTTTACCCACAATCCTGAAGCTCCGATTAGATCGTTGCAAACTAAGACTAGTGGGTAGTATTTACGCTAAAGTCTGTTATGGGATGTGGAATGGGAGCAGTAACGACTCCGAGATGAAAGGGGACGAAGAACACCGTCCTCCTTCCCATCCTTACTCTTTGGATGGCGGGTTGCCATGGATAGCCTGGGGAGCTAGAATAGTTGACCCCAATAACACGGACGGTGGTTTAACAGGAAAACGGAGACCAACCAAGAGTCGAGAATTCTGGGGTAGCTGGAATTTGCAGGTTAAGACCTAGCAGTTGCCACGAAAATTTCATCGTCCGGCAGTGATACCAGTGGTCAAGAGCAGGGAGATCTGAGAAAATCTCACTGAGTGTGGGGGTAGAAATAACGGGGTAGATAGAGTAGGCTGTCTTTATGTCATCAGTAACTAGAAAAACGGTGCCGTGAAGTACAAGGCTCAACGCGTCGTTCAAATTGGAATTGGAGGGGATTCAGTAATTTTCTCTTAATAAAGCTGCAGTTCTCGGGTTAAGGGTATGAACGTTAGTAAGTATCACTTGAGAAGAATGGGAGAGATCTAAACGCACCCGGAAGTCTTTGGTGTCGAACGAATTGATCTTAACTTTGAGGTGATCGTATGAAATACGGTCATACGCCTTCCACGTATGAAGGCAGAGTGCCCAGAGCCCTGCAGCTATTATTGGCTTCAGGGACCGGGTCTAGGAAGCCAACCTGGTGCATGATAGAGAGATGGAAAACCCTTGCTGTCTACTGCTAAGGGGAGGGGTGGCTGTAAGACCCCTTTTGAGCAGTGCGCAGCCAAGTTAAAAACAGATCCGGAAATCAGAACGCGATTATGCGTGAAATTCCACGATACTAGACTATTCAATGAACAGTGACACAAAACAGATGCAAACCTCAATTATGCAATCACAGGGACTCAGAAATCGATAACAGGATTGCGGCGCTCGAGAAGGGAGCACATACGTCACGCAGGTCTAAAGTAGATTATGACGGAGTGGCGCGCTTGACGCGAACAAACAAACGTTGGTTCGTGAAGGCCTAAAGTGCATAAAAACGCAAATAGTGTATAAGAGCGAATGATGGTGGGAAAGTACGAAATTACCTCGTTTCGAAGGGGTTTTTCACAGCCGGCCGTTACAACGCCAAACAAAATCCTCCCGAATCTTAACGGGACAAAGATTGGGAACAAAGCTGCTGATTCTCCTCACCCATGTAGAACTTGCTATCAGTGCGCGTACCTAATAATCTTGGCGTCAACATTCCACTCACGATAGCACATAATCCAGTGGCCACACCAACGCGATGTTTCTCTGCATCGTCCACGAGGACCGCTGATTGATGGTGGATGTGAGGGGGAAACGTAGGTGCCGTCCTCGGGAGATCCGTCATACGTTGGCTGCGCTTGCCTGCGTGAATGTGTGTGTTGTAGGTGTCATGGGCGAGGTCTCACTTTGGTATTTGGGCAAATAGTACCAACTACCACCCACGGGGGATATCTTCCATAATGTCAGCCATAAGTGAGGAACAATCAGCACTGCCGCTTGTTTCTTGGGGGTCCTGAAGCATAAAAGTGTCACAGGTGCTAGTGCGATTGGGTCTGACTGTAGTTTAGTAAGTCAGTATGCAATAAATGCCCCCACCCACGGGATATGCCCTTAACCAATTCAGTGACGAATAGGGACCAGTCTACCGGAGTTCTGTGGTGTCGGCTGCACGAGGGGCTAATACTGCGTACGTCACGGGTTAGCATTCCTTCGGCGGCCTTAACCTTGACGGTTCTTATCACTCCGTCAGAGCTCTTGATAGTTTCCATGACAACGCCCAAGGGCCAGGTGCTGGAATGGGCGTGTTTGTCTGCGATCATAGCTACATCCCCAACCTTGAACAGTCCTGTTTGATTTCTCACTTCCATCGAGGTACTGGCGCAGTGGTTGCCTCCAAAAAACCCCGGCCAGATAATTTGCCTGCTTTCATCCATGAAGGTAGCTCTCATGAAGGTTTGTCAGCCCTCAGAAACCCACTTTGGACCTCATTGTCAATAAGCCTTTTGGGTGTGCTCCTGATGGGTGGGGTCGCCGTTGGTTATTGAAATCATGGCGCAATCTTTCAGGATTCTTTCGACCTCTGCCATGACGGTGCTCAAAGGTTCGTCATCGGGTGGCTGTTGCTCAATGATCGACAGCAATATTCGCCTGGTGGACCTAATCAGGCGTTTCCATACTCCATTGCAATGACTGGCCGGCAGGGGACTGAAGTGCCATGGTATGCCATAAGTCACAATTCTATTCTGCTGCTCTTGCCTGTTCATGTTTTGGTGCCAACGCTGCAGTTCCCGATGAGCGCCAGCGAAGTTCGACCCACTGGCGGCCTATATACTCGCCGGGGTGCCTCTTTGGCTAATGAAGTCTTGCAGGGCCCAGAGTAAGCAGTCGGCTGTCATCGAATGCGCGGCTCCCAAGAGCACCGCCCGTGGCTTCATGCAAGTCATGATACACCGGTATCGTTTTTCCAACCCCTTCCCACACCTGGTCCAAAAAGGCCCAAAATGGTTCAGCGGGTGTCACTGAACGGCCACCAACCCGGAGCCAACCTATATCCTGGCAGTGGAGTCATGTATTTTTTAACCACTGCGGCCTTGCGCCTCCTACAATTTACACAATGTTGGAATACGCGTTTTACGGTCGCTCTTCCTCTCAGTGGCCAAGGGCGCTTTCGGATGACGCTTGTCAAGTGACTTTCCCCGGCAAGTCCCTCCGCAGCACGGATGTGTTTGATCATTAGCTCTATTAAAGTTTGTCAAGCCGGTAGCAGTATGCGATATTCCGTGTCAAAACTCAGGTGGAGGTTGGCCAGCCAACCACTTACCCGTAGTAATGCAACATTGAGTTTGGGGTTTAAATGAATCAAGTTGACTTTCGGGGACGATATTCTTTGTCCGTTGGTCCCTCCTCTTCGGTTCTCTCGAGCTGTCTGGTGAAAGCCTCCAGTTGCATCATCTTGAATAAATAGTGTTCTGCGGCTCGTCATTCCTCGGGGCTTATTGGACCCACTCGTACAGGTTGGAGGGGGGATCTCTTTCATGACCAGAAAAAGTCTATTGAACTTGGCAAACCAAACTAATAGCCGGAGCGTCTTCATTCAGGAGGAAAACCTAACCAACCGTGACAAAACGAATGTCGATTCGGCAACTGTCGCCGTCATCACTGGGCCTTTGATCTCCAGTTCCAATTCCAGAAGTGGCTTTAGTTCGCACACGGGCCAGTCTTGTTGCGGCATTTGCAGGAACTTCGGCCCTCCGGTCCAGGTGTCTGGTTGCCGCAAAATGCTCCCACATCGACAGCGCAGATCGGCTGGGTTATCGACAGACCCGATGTTTTTCCACTGGTTCATAATGGTTTCGTCGGGGATGATCGTGAGCCGGTTAGCAAGGAAAGCACCAAAATGACTCCTGACGTTGTTAATGTAGTGTGATACTATCGTCCGGTCCGTCCAAAACTAGCCGGTCAAATAAAGAGGTTGATACACCTCTTTACCGCTTGTACCGCTCTGACTGCCAACTCGGCTGCTCTGAGTGCGAGGCTCGGAGTCGAAACCGATTTCATTGAAGCATCGCGGGCTTTGGAAAACAGGATCCTCGCAGTGTATTTTTCATCTCCTGCGCACCATCACTCATACACCATGGCCTCGTAGCCGACTTCGGATGCGTCAGAAAGGGCGTGTAATTTTCCCGTCTGTGTTGTATGACCACGGGGCAAATATCGTGGAATCCGCATGTCCCCTAGTTTTTTTAAGGTGTTCAGAAATTCTTTCCAGTCCAGCCGGTCTTCACTGTCCAGTGGCTGGTCTCAATCGACTTCTTTACGACACAGCAGCTGCAGCAGGATCTATCCGGGCAAAAGCCGGGGAGAGACGAAAACGAGCGGATCGAACAAGCGAGAGACCGCCGATAGTATACCACGACGAGTTACCGGTTGTTCGGAAACGCCCAGCCCAAAAACAAAGTCGTCCGCTTCCGCATTCCGTTGTACTCCTAGCCTACGTTCGGTAGGGAGTGGAAAGTCATCCAGATCTCGAACCCCTTCGGTTCTTTCATGGAACGGAATGACTGTGAGCACTTCCGAAGCGTTCGATATTCATCTCGTAAGAAGGAAGCGACCCTCTTCTAACAATCTTGTCCGGCCCCTGAACTGCGCTATGACCGAGTCTACATCGTCGAATGACCCCGGATAGTTTTCGGCGTAGACGTTTCTGCTGACATTATTTACTACCAACCGGTGGTCTATAGCTTCATGATTGGCCACTGTTTCTCGGGAGAGCGTAGTTCGCGCAAAACGGCGGTGATATGGCTCCGAGGGGGAGGGGGTGGACGGTTATTCCATAATCTATCACGGCTTTGTTCCAGTGGTTCTCTTTCCACAATAGGAATCGCAACATATCTCGCTCTTTCCTTGGTATTTTCATCTGGAGAATCATTTTCCTGATTTCGGCGGACAGGGTCACTTCGTTCATCCCAAAACGACACAAGACTTCGGTCAGTTGCGTGGTCCGGCCAGGCCCCCGTAGCAGGCGATTATCCATCGACTTGCCTTGCGGTTTTGCTGCACAGTAGAAAAACCACCCGCAAAAGTTTCGGGTTTCTTGGGGTGGGTAATCAGGTTGTGAGGTAGAGACCAGATCCCCTTTCGACCGCCGGCGATTGCAGTCACCTTTTCTAAGTGGCCAAGAGCTTCATTGCGCTTCAGTTCTTCCGCGTATCCCTCCCGCAGATCCCGGTCCCGAAGGAGGCGTTCTTTCAATCGTAGTAGTTTTTGCAGAGCATGGTTTCTGTCATCAAACCAATTGTCAGCCGGTGTGCTCCATGGGAGGGGAACCTCGAACTGCTTTTTTAAGGCCCTTGTTCCTGTCCGCAAAGTCTGCATAACGAAGTGGCCCTCTTGAGACAGTGATAGTCTGTCGTCTCCGGTGTCATGAAAAATCTTTTCATACAGCCTTTTGCCATTGATACTCTATGCGGTTCGCTTCGGCTGACACGCAATTTGCGGAGCCACGGCCCCCGGCTGGACGATATTATATCCACCCCAGTGCTGTGCATACGGCAGTGCGCCCTGCGGTTTTCCACTCTCTGGCCTAGTACCCAATGTGCCTCTAGCACGTCACAGCCGATGAGGAGGTCCACTTCTTCGTCCTCCCAGTCTACATCCGTTTCATTCTGCAGGTGAGGCAACCTAGAAAAAGGTGCTATCTCCGGCCTGGGCGCTGGCATGGGAAGATCTGTTGTTGTAAAAGCCTCTGTCGATTCGATTTGCTCGTGAGCTTCCAAAGAGATGAGCTGTGATCCCAACCGGCCGGCTGTTTTTAATTTTGTTCCGCCCACCGCGTTCACTGCTAACGACATCGTGCTTTTGGCAAGCAGAATGTTGTCGGCAAACCGCTCCCTGATCAGGGTCGTGTCCGATCCACTGTCCACGAAGACCAACGGTTTGACCACCCCAGTTGGGGTCGCCGCTTCCACGGCAACTACTCCTCAACGTACTGGTTTACTGGCAGACCGTAACTTTGAACAAATTGCACCGGGCTTGGTGTTCACCTCTGACGTAGCTCCTTTCTCCTGGTGAAACAATCGGTGGTTTCTGCCCCGAAAACTTCGTGACCACATCTGGAGAGCTGCCACCTGGTGTGCAGTGTTGAAGCAGACAAAACAAGCCCCTGCCATCCTTGCCGTTCCTTAACGTTCGTCTATCGTGGCACTGATGAATTTCGGTCACTCTAGTAGCCCATGGCTAGCGTCACAGGACCTGCAACTTGGATGCGCTATAGCCTCGCGTGAGATGACGTGCGCATTGGTCCAAGGTTGACATTTATAATGTTTCTGTGCAATGGTTTGAGCCTGGCTATTGCTGGGTTTGTTCACTCGGTTACTGGCCCGGATGAGTCTGCCAAATCTGCCGTTGACTATCTTGGATTTTCTGTCCAAGTATTCGGTCAAGTCTTCGGAGTCAGCCTCACTGTCGTCCCGGCTTATACGTTCCGCCTCTTCCGCCCACCGACCCCATGGTTCGGGAGAGAGGTGACGGACAATGCCCTCTAGTTTATGTATTGCATTGAGGTTAGCTTTGTCCCCTAAATTATTGGGCTCTTTTGAACAGTTCTGCATTCTTATCACCGGGTCGGCAATTGCATGGACGCCGCCCTTTATTATTTTAGCCCCTAACATCACACCTATTCGAGTACAAGCTACTTTAAATGGCTTGCCTAACGGGTCCCTCAAAATCTCCCCTGCTCGTGTGTAGCCTTGTTCCGGGTCCAGCATTATTCGATAAATTCCCTTGCCTTGCTTCGAAAGTGATGGGTCAGATGGAAAGGCCTTTGCCCGGTATCGGTTATCTTGTTCTCCATGAGTTTCGAACTGCCTACTGAACTTGCAGTAGTGTTCAGATTGTCTGTTGAAAACGGTCAGTTCTACACTTGGCGGATCGATTGTTTGCCCTGCCGATGTTTATATTCGACGTCCGGCGCAGGGATTCCTATTTGCATCTGTCCTGACTTGTCGGGTAGATCGTAGTCTCTGGCCTTTTGCTCACGCTAGTTCTGTCTTTACTTCTCTTCTTCCTCCTGGGCCCGCTGCCCAGCCGATAACAGTTGCTTCTCTACGTCCAGTATCCTCAACTTAGACAGATCGGCATTCTTTCAATCCATATTACGCTCAGTAATACATGAGCTAGCACTGACAGGACAAGGTAACCTGCAATAACTGGAGAATCCAAAGTACCCAAAACCTCGCCAGTGACTTGCCGTATTACTTCCTGTCCAGATTCTAATTGTTTCGATTATTTTCTTGGTAAGTTGAGTATTTGACCTTTCCAAGTTGACCCATTCAGTATTGTAGAAGGCCTTTAAGGAATACGCAGCCAAGTTCGAAATGGATCCCGAAATCAGAACGCGATTATGCGTGAAATTCCACGATACTAGACTATTCAATGAACAGTGACACAAAACAGATGCAAACCTCAATTATGCAATCACAGGGACTCAGAAATCGATAACAGGATTGCGGCGCTCGAGAAGGGAGCACATACGTCACGCAGGTCTAAAGTAGATTATGACGGAGTGGCGCGCTTGACGCGAACAAACAAACGTTGGTTCGTGAAGGCCTAAAGTGCATAAAAACGCAAATAGTGTATAAGAGCGAATGATGGTGGGAAAATACGAAATTACCGTGTTTCGGGGGGATTTTTCACAACCGGTCTTTACCGTGACCTTGTTTTCCTAAACAATCATTTCTGTTTTTTGTAAATGACAACAGGGTGATTGGCAAAACGTGAATAAGTAAGTTTCGGAAAGGTTTCATTTTATGCCGTGGAGCAATAAATATAAGCTTCCGGCTCGAAGACACCGACCTGAAGTCGAGTGGCAAGGTGAATAGACTTAGTGTTAACGGTGGTAGGATTGATCTTCCTTTTGTGATTGTAGCCGGTTCCAGAATAGACCGAAACTTTGTATTGTGAAACGGGCTTAGGAGTAATGTTTGCTCCCAATGCTAAGACCAACAAAGGGGAAGTGGTGGTAGCAGGAGGATATGGAGACTCAATGCCCGTGGCAGAGCCTGTGGGAGTAGCAAAGTAATGAATGAAGTCTTCCGTGATGTCGGGAGGGAAACCGGCCGAATATTTTTTGGGCAGCACACTGTATTGTATACAGGTTTGGGCTCTCGAGTTTCTCGATCCATGAGAAGGTGAGAGTTTCGTCGTTTTATGGGAATTTCTCGGAGCTTGAGCTTCTTTATTGCCAGGCTGAGTTTCAATTAGACCCCAAATAATATCATGAAGGCGAGTTAGCTTCATTAATAGGGGGGTGTTTTTTGTGTTCAGATACTGGGTTTGCGCCCTAAGATATTTTTGCTGAAGAGAGGGGAGTACCGGTTATTTAGAAAGGGGGTACATGATAGTAAGACTTATCTTCGAGAGGTATTTGCCTATGTTAGGACAGAAATAATTAGTTGCTTGGTGGGGGTCAGCGGTAGGAAACAACTGCTCCAGTCATGGGCATGGTTGTGGGTGGGGGGGGGAGGCTACAGGCTACCCAGCGAGGGTAGCCAGGAAGAAAGCACGACCGTGAAGGAAAAATATAAGCCTCAAAGGTAGACTGATAGTCGTCTAAAAGCAGGGTCGTGACGAATAAGTTTGGAAGATGCAGTCCGAAGTCAGTCAGAAAGTACGTCAAGATAATCAGATAAGGAATTTCCAATCAATATGGATGTTGCTCCGGCGCCAAAATTCCTTCCAGTAGGTCACGGCTTTATCCGACATTAAGGCCTTCGGACCCCGCCTTATTACTCACACTCCCAAGACACCAGAGCTCACGGGACGTACAGCAGTACTATCTCTCTTTCCTTGGGGTACACGAGGACTTACGGCAGCAAGCCTGCCTATTCCTCACCCCAAGACCCTGGCTTTAATTCGGAGTCCTCCAGCAAGCAAGAGTTTCGTATGTCTCCTTTGTTTCCCTTCATAAGTACTTACTACGGCCATCCATGTGATTCCTTTTGCATCAAGTTTGGCGTTCTCAGCTATACCCATGTGCCATTTTTCTCTCAAAGGTCTCAAAGGCAACCAAAATGCCGCTGTTTCTGGGAGTTCAATTTGTTTGGAGAGCCCCTTTTCTTGTCTGGATTTCCGGGACTTATCGCCTTGTCCATTGGTGCAGTAAGTTATCTCAGTAGCGGACCCACTTCAAGCTTCTATGATAGTCGCCTGTTATGCTAGCACCCGCTAAAATACTGTGGCCACCCCCTGATGGTAGACTGTTTAAAATTGATACCATCTTGTCCGGTCATTGGACAAAGGGGAAATAATCGACCGATTGGTCAATATTCTCTCAACCTCAGCGAAGCAAATACGTAACGTCTTCCCGCCCACTATATGTTCCTCGGGACTAATAATAGCATCATGCTCACCGAAAGGATCATTCTCCCCATACTGCCCTCGGTGGCTCGATGCGGGGCTGAAGTGCCAACCTTTGTCCTGGCTGGCTAGGTGATCATCAGTGCGCCATCCATCCCAAAGCTCCAGTTGCTTCTTGAGTTCAGTAACGGCGCCCACAAAATTGGAGCCTTCGTCGCCATAGATTTCCGTTGGCGCTCCACTTCGGCCAAAAAATCCGACCAGGGACACTTAAGATAAGTTCATAACTAAACTGGTGGTCTTTTTCAAAGGAGTAGCTTGATTTGGTGGAAAAATGAACATACAGCCGTACCTTTATTCTTACTCTAGACCCCTGTGACCGAGAAAGGGGCGGAAGCTGTCTAGCCCGGTCGGGTTGGAGCTATTCTGCCCCCTGTCCACACGACAGGGAGGAAGAAGAACGCCCAGCTGCTGGTTGGCGACAACGGTCAATCTACGACAAGTGAAGCATTGTCTTTTCACTTACTTTACTGCGTCACCTCCCTTTGATAACCCAGGGCTCTTTTAGACTGCTGCCAGTGCTTATTCGAAGCCGTTATGTACTTCTTTGCTACTTTGGTAGAAGACAACCAATCCTGTCTCCGGGTGCTTGTTCGACAAAATAAACGGGTATTTGGAGACATCTGGACATTCAGCATGATTAAATTGTCCGCTTACACACAAAAGTTCTTATTTTATAATCAGGCAAAGATCTCTTAAAGTACCCAGAGCATCGTTGCATAGATCTTCTATAAGCAGTCCTTGCTGTAGAAACCCCCCGAATAAATCCTCTTGAGCCATTTTTATCACTTTCACTTTGGCTTTTTCAATCTCTCCCGCCGATACGTGTCCCATGTTCGGCTAGTCGCTGTCCCTTGGGGATAACAAAATGTGAACATAGGAGATGAACCGAATGAACCAAGCGACGGCTTCCAAAAGCTCAGGCTAGTCAGAGTACTGATAAGGCGTGAGGGCTATGTCAGTGTGTAGGCTGACTATTTCCGAAAGCCCACAGTAAAATCTCTGGTGTATTATTATCCTTCAGGGATGGTGATTCTTTCAAACAAGTCCCCAGTTCCTCTTTGGTTGAAATCCTCCCTGGGACTAGGTGGGCAATATTATCCTTTGGCGGCACGTTTGGTAACTGGGACACGTCAGTATATTAGTGAATAGTTGATGGGCGACTAGCAACAAAATTACTGCAGTGAGTGGGGGAATTCTATATGTAGCACCTGACGATCACTGAGTCTGTCCAAAAAGGCTCTCAGTAGAAGCAATTTGGCAGGCTCCGTTTTAACATCCCACTCAACCGAACACTTAAGATGGCCTCCGTTAACTCCGGCCCTGGGATAGCAACGGGTTTGATGGCTGCTACTCACAATTTACTGCACAGAAACAAGTAGTATGAGGTTCTACCCACAGGAGAAAGCCTCCTGTAAACCACCGCGCCGTAGCCGATTCACGGAACATCACAGAATATATGCGACTCAGTGCATCCTGTCCCGTGTAGGGTATCACTAAGTATGCTTCTGGACACCGTTATTTTACCAAAAAGGTTCACAGGTGACAAACAGTTATTCTACAACACGGTATTCTCTGTGCTGAAGGAGTTCTCTCAACCCAACTTCGATCTGCGCAACCTCTGCAGAAACTGCCTAGCTGGGAAGTATAATGGGGCCACTGTTCCGAGGGTATCGAACAGAGAACCGAAGCTTGGCGGTGTGCCTCAACTTATCAAAGGCCCATCAGGCAACTGGAACTAAAAGGTGAGTTCGTTCGGGACCATACCCCGCTAAACGCTCACTGCACTCTGACGTCCGTAGTTCTGCTGAAGAAGCCAAATCGAACTAGCCCTTATAAAAGGGCCGGGATTAGGGCCATAAGCTTTTGCGAGTTGGACACTATTTCCCCAGCCTAAATCCAGCTTGCATTGATAACTTGTATTGCTTAGTATTGTATTGTGTTGCGTTGTACTGCATTGAAGACTCCATCAAGTTAACAAAAACTCACACCTCAGCCGAATGAAGGGAAACTAATCATTGACATCTTCGAAGATGCATAAAAATAAGTACTGTAGAAACAAAACTGCCCCGGCCACCGAGGTTAGTACGGAGTTCCCCTGTGACTTATATTTTGTCAACCAAAACACGTGCGAAGCAGAACACCGTAGATTTGCAGTAGACTTTTGTGCGGGATAGGATAAGTCTCATTTCGGAATGTGTGGCGGGACGAGGAGGGCATGCAGATAAGTCACGGTACAGGGATAGGAGTGGGCCAGAAGAATCTTTCCGGTGGACTTTCCACAGGCTATTTTGTGCCCATTGGAGACTATGGAGACAAAACATCCTATGGAGATAAAAAAACACGAATGATAATGCCTGAGCCATGGAGTAGTCTGGTAAAATGTTTCTTAGGTGGACCAATATAGATTACGGAAGAGTAGTAGAGTAAGACTAAGAGAATACATAGATGGACATTAGAAATAATGACGGCTCGTTTTGTTCCAGAATGCCCTAGCATACAAGTTATAAGACAGGCTATATGGTTTTCCAGCACAATCAGGAATATGGGAAGTCCGCCGTAAATTGGTGCTGAATGCGTTGCCTCAGTACTTTCCCGAGTCGGTTTTGGAAGAGGTGACATTGTTGATAGTTGAACGCCTATAGGGCTAACAGGAGCGAGAGAGGCAGAAAGTGCACTGTGAACATTTCGAGGTGTTGAGATGTAGTCCAGAGTGGGACGAAAAATTCTGAATACTATGAAAGTTCTCGAGAAAAGAGTCAAAGTCCCGTTGGCTGGAGATAGTTTGACAGAGCACGACGTCGTCAGCGTACTCAAAAAGTTATGCACGCGGTGCAATGGTCAAGTCTCTGATATATGTAGTGAACAGAAAGGAGGAAAGAACTACACCAGGAACAGCATCTGAGCTGTTAATAAAAGGACTTCATAAACATGTATCAACTCTACTACTCTGAGTTCTGTTGGAAAAGTAGTCTGTTAACCACGAGATGAAAGAAACAGGGCAGCCTAGTTGCTCTAGCTCTTGAATAAATGGAGAAAGAAGAATTGGATTGAATGAAGAAGAGTAGTTGGAGTAAATACATGGAACGGACCTTGAGGAATACTGAAGTTGTTTGAAGGGAATTTGCAAACAAAAGTAACCGCATCTACAATGCTTCTGGTGGGTTTGTACGCCAATTTATAAGGGTTGTCTGGGGCAAAGAAGGAGGAACGCCATCGACTAAGGATAGCGCGCTCGGTCTTTTGGAGCTCAAAATTGATGGTGATGTGATGAAAGCTTTAATGAGGGAAGTCATGGTACCGGATAGATGACTTGATCCTAAAATGGGAACAATGGAGTGTAAACCGTCCGGACCTACAGAAGATTCTTTTGAGTTTTGAAGAATCTGAAGTGCTTCTCCGGAGGAAAGTGGCCCCATGTCTAATAGAACAGAAGTAAAGCAGGACGGTAGGATATTCGGTGGAGAATAAATAAACACGGCTTTCCGGTTGCCAGCATCTATGTGGTAGTATTCGCGCAGGCCCGCTGTCCAAATGGAAGTTTGCTATTGTTGATACGAAATAACTGTTGGGCATACGTCTTCGTCAGCCGTCGAATCTCTTGTTTATCACGATGGAGTCTTGTTTCGTCGAGGCCTAATAGCATAATTCATAGCCACGTTCTGTTTGCCTTCTCCGAAATTTCAGCGAAGGATAGGCTATTCCGCAGTTGGTAAAATAAGTATTCTCCATATGACAATATAAAGCAAATACCGCGCTCAGTGTCCCCGGGAGTTTGTCGGCGAGCAAAGAGAGCAATCGGGATAAAACCACGAAGTAAAAATTGAAAGGGATCTCTGAAACAAGGTGATGCTTGTGGGTGACAGATTTCTAGAAGGCAAATAAAACTTCGAGTTTAACGGAAATGAGAGTGTGATAACTCAGTGAAACAGGAGCCTTCGGTTTTAAGTGAAAAATATCTGGATGGCTTGTGATAATTGTGTCTGAAACAGAGTCCCCTCTAGTTGGGATGAGACGGAGGTCACTTAAATCAAAGGCGAGTAATGGATACATAGGTGCACGATTTAAATCACCAACAACAAAGCACAAACACTCGGAAGGTGATGAAATCTGGACGTGTGTAAGAGCGTCAAAGAATATGCCGATGTCCTTCTTGTAGCAGAAGAGAGCTATATATAAAATACTGATTAGAGTACCTCAAGGAAGGGGGAATTCAGGGTGCCATTTAACAACCACGCAGTCGATGCTTTTACAGGAGAAAGTAAAAATAATTCAGGCTTTCCAGGCCACTCGAAATTGACGCAAGTAATCACACCGCCAACTAGCTTCTTCTTGCACTGTTTTCTGTCCCGACGAAAGAGCTCAAAATTCTCAAAAAGGACGAGTTTGTCTGCAATGCTCCCATTTAATGAAGGCTCTTTAATACAGGAAACAGGCGTTTGCGGTAATCTGAGAGTTCAGGATATTGTTTGGGAAGAACACGTTTCCAAACAGAGACTGAATGTTGGTACTGACCAACGCGGGAACTGCCATCTCCTTGATGATATACAACTGAGAGCAGTCTGCCAACTCGCTTTCTTGCGTTTCTGGCCCAGCCAGATCTCGGTCAGTTTCCGGAAGAACGAGCGGCAGATGGTGGGGCAGAACATATTGCGCCCCTGACCCGGGTGAGTGACCCTTTAGAGTAGCGAATTCTTAGTGACATGAGTTGATGTTGCGAATAGTTCTAATAAAGCCCCGATCAGATTCACATTAAAATGAAGCGCAGATAATTGTGGGGTGCGCCATGGATCACTGCTCTCACAGAAGGAGCAGTTTCGGAGCTAGTTTGAGAGGATACAAGGCACCCAGTGACATAAAAACCGCTTTCTACAGCTCAGAAGATAATAATAATAATAATATTGGTATATTTCTCGGCCATGGTCGAGAGGCACGCGCTAACGCATGATCTACCGTCCGTAGCCTATCCCAGAATACCCTGAGGCTCTGCATGAGGAAAATTTCGAGAAGGAGTGGGGGAGTGACCCCAAATGGTGCGCTTCTACCTGGTATTCTTCCGGTGTCAATGATAAGTCTCTTGGCTTCCGCCACTGGAACTCCACTGCGCATCTCTCACCTTCAAATAATTTCATTTGCACCAACAACGCTACCATATCCTCCAAGACGGTCTCTTTTCACTGCTGAACCGCAAAGTAAGCCCAAAAGATCACCTATAATATCAAGGCCCTGATAGAGCACATTACCGGATGACTGTCCCTTATGTTTGGCTGGGCATTCCAGGACAGTACACAACTTCCTCGGCCTCTTCGGGTTTTAAACAGCGTGGCGCCGCAAGTACGGCCGAGGGCCATAGTCAGAACCTAGTTGCTGCATCTGCACTTTTATGACGCCTCTTTGGCTATGGTTTGGTTAATTGCTATTGTTTATTGATAGAAGGTATGGTTGCCAAGAGCAGCCCGAATCTTAGGCAGCGGAGGATCCGCTGGCACCTTTTACATCGAAAAGTCGAGTGCAGCGAGCCGGAATAGAACGGGCCATACTCCACTTACCGGGAAAATGCTCTACCACCATATATTATTCACTTGAGTTATTCACATCCGAATGTCCGGACCGCAATGGCTTAGTCGACGGAGCTTCTGCTTGGCAAGCAGAGTGTTGCCTGTTCAATTCCGGCCCGCGGTGTTCGGCTTCTTGATGTGCAAGGTGCAAGTGGATCTTCCGATGCTTTTGCTTATCTTACCCATGAATTCCTTTCGCTTGTTAATCGACGTTTCAAACTGCAACTCCGTTTGCGCAGGTCTCAGGATTTCGAACCCTGTAGCAGTGTCCTCCCTCCATGGCACGAGAAGCATGAGGTATCTCAGTACAAACCGTGTCCTCGACTCCACAAAAGCCATAACCTCCTAGTCCTATATCGAAACAGCTTTGTCCAGCAGCAGCACGTCCCCATATTCCGCATCACACCTTCTTTGCGTTTCTACTGTTGTTGATGAGTTGCTGTGAGTTACCCAGTCCACCGACAAGGGCTGACGAGCTTCGTTGTTGATGGGACCGGCCTCACTGAGCAAGAAATGCTTAGAGAAGTTTGCGACCGCCTAGTCTGCGACCTTAGGCAAAAAAGCCTCTAGTATATTGCACCCAAAGAGCAACATTACCTACTAATTTATGGTTTTGATAGGTAGGTCTTCTGGGTGGGGCCACTTTCTATGTTCCCTTTCAGAACTGAGCTGGGGCATAGGCCATGGTCCATCAATTACAGCTAGCATCATGCCAACTGACTCGGAGCCATTCAGTGCAATCAGTTACAACTCGTCACTGACCGCGTTGACTGTTTTGCCCCCCTCAGAATCTTTATCGTCAGATGGTTACTTCGCTAACCTAAGCCCAGGTGCTGTCTTCGGTTCGAATGACCATAGTTTCGGATCCTTTGCAGAGAAAGGCTTATGCAAAGACCTCCATCCATCCGGCGTTATTTCTCACTTGCAATAGTCCGAGGCATATGCCGTTTTTCTGTATCCTGGTTACTCGGTAGCGGTTCTCACGCACTGCTTTGAGTAGTACCGAGGGATTTGTTATAGTCATATGGAATAGGTTATGACGCCGACCGCCACAGCCTTCATTACCACAGAAGGTTTCGACCTGCAGCCACCTGCATTGTGGAGTCTCTTCAGACAAGCGAAGCCTGCTCTCCTTTCTTGAGCTTCTGCCCATCTCGCGGGTGCGTCTAAGGCCGCGGCTTTCTGACGTAGTGTTACCAAGCTGCGGCCATCAAAAACTAGACAGGTTCGAGGTCACCCTTTGTTCCACCGCGTTGTGCCTATGGCCAACAGTACCCAAATTGATGCGGGCCTGGGTTGCGAACGGCCTGGTTCTTCTGACCGGCCGCATCTGTAAAAATATACACGCGAAACTTTGTGAGATAAGCTGGAATAGGAGATGGCGAGTGGCCTATGTACTCACCATTAGGATACCTAAAGCGGCGGGGCATTGTGTGGCGAGTATAGGTCGGCTGAGAAGTGAGAAAGGAGGCTAATTCAGCACCTGAATATGCTGTGACGGGCACTGACCTGCAGGAGGGATATCATTTGACGGTGGCACAAATGAATAAGAAATTCTCTTACAGGGTAAATTTGAGAGCGAAAGTACGATGGATGGCCAAGCGGAGATCTGGGAGTAGTAGGTACATATATCAACAAAAGGCCTGGGGGGGATGTAGTACTACCACAGGGATATCATCAGCTAATAAGGTGCCGACAGACGGGAGTCTTCAGCAGGGTAAACTTCGAAAGTGATTACCCAAAAAATGGCCAAGTGGTTGAGGCTGACCAAGATCGAGCAGATGACTGAACCGGGGTATGGCACGGGCACCCTCAGGCACCTGGTGCGTATGACATGAGAAACTGGGTACGAGGGGTATGATAACCAATTAGGCCAAAACTTAAGGGCAATTGGGAGGGTTATACGAAAACAATTCGATCAGAGTATCTTCAAATATATTTGGATATAAGAAATTCTAAAATGGCACTATAAATAAGTTCGATATAATAAATGAGGATTTCGCCGTGATGCGACGTTGTTGTTTGCACTGCAAGGTGTTTACTTCCACTTGGATAGCAATTGATGCAGCTGTAAGCCCTGTTTTGCTTCTGCATGACGGAAAAAGCAGATAAATATGTAAATTGATTTTGACTTCCGATTGAACTTGACCCAGACGTGACCCGATTACATGATGGCCAAATGGTGACCTCTTCTTTAAACAAGAATTTCAGATGACGTCACACCAATTTAGTGATATCCCTACAGTTCAGCATCAACTACGCTCTAAATAAGCCAGAGAGAAACTTTGATGGTGACTTTGGCAGCATGGTGATAGAAGCCGTGGAAAACAACTCCATCGTCAATTAGTGTTTGGGGTCTTTTGCCTCAGAGGTAATGGGTCGTAGATTCGCAGAAAAAATATCGGAACGGCCGACGCCTAGCGAGTTGAAAATTAGAAATGGGACATCCAACTCCAAGAAGATAAAATCGCATTTTCTTGGGGCAGTTCCACACATTACTATCGGTCAGCTATCACCAGATTGTGGGGTTCATCGGAAAATGGCTTTGGTGCAGTGGAAGACTGGCCTCCGTTTTGAGCCCGTGGAGAGGCTAATAATCAGAAGATTTATCCCAGCCAATGTCTCATTTCTGTCTGGCACGCTAAACTTTGTGCTTCACCCTCACCTCCAAGCCAAGCAGCTGCAGCAGAAGCTTCGCTAGTATATGTTCGGGTGGGATCCACCTCAGATGCAAGATGGTGCTGCTCAATGGGATTAATGCGTGAAAAGTATGTCCTCCAAATGATATTTCTAAAGGCGTATGAAGTAGAGGTTTTCAGCACAAGCTTAGACTCTAGCTGGCTGGAAATATTCCCCAATTGCTTCTAACACCGATCCCAATAAAATTTCCCTCCAGTTAGCTTTCAGCTGTTGACTACAGCAAGGTTCGTTTTATTGGATGTCCTCGAATTCGGCTGGGTCTCAGTCGTACGCTGATGGGGGAAACCTACAATCGATACAGCATACGGTTTTCCACCCTACAGTAGGCAAAAGCTGGCCCCGAACAAACCGATTACAGCGCTCTTACTAAAGCAGGCCACGCCAGTTCTGGGGGCAGGTTTCGGTGAAACGATGATAAAGGGTATGCCAATATGTTTGATGGAAAGCTTTACTGAAACGTTTGAGTTATTCTCCTGCATTACGTGAAAGGTACCTTCACATGCCTCGGTAATTAAGCAGCTAATCGTCTTGAACCTGTTCACCAATATTAGGCCGAGCTGCCATGGCTACATGCAAGGTCAAGTAAAATTATTTGGGATCTCGCTTCAAGGAGGATACGGACAGAAGTCCGCTCGAAAATCCGGTCAAGGATTCCACCTTTTTGGATGCGGCCAAAGTTTTGTGCATCATAACTGCCGAGGTGGCGTCTCTCAATCCGAAGACGAATTAAAAAAGTTTAGACCGCGAGAACCTTCATGCCTTGTGGTTTTGAAGTCTTGGAGTCTTGGGGCATTTTGCGCCTAAGAGCCTTAAGGTTAAATATCCCCGGATCTTACATTTATTTTATTCGGGTACAGAACTGAGAGAAGCTGGACAAGATGGAATGGTAGACAAGCGCGAGAACCAGAAGCCTTTGATTAGAAAATGGAATAACAAATAGACAAACATTTATTGACAGCTGATTTATATGCGTACGTATATAAACTATTTTTTTCTCTTAGTTACCTTGGGGGGTTAGGGGGAAATAAACTTAAAAAATGGGTGGGAAATCAATAGTTCACAATGGAAAGAGGAAAGTAATGTGGTCTTTTTGTCTTTAACCTATTACTGACTAACTTCTTTACTTAGCCCAATGGGATGTCTTGTTCAAAGAATTAGTCTAGAAAGACAGACTACCTCTCGACACCATGAATGACCCGGGAATGAGTACCTGAAAATGCTCTTAAAAATAATTCTGCCAGTAAATAGACTAGACCACGCAGTGTCGGTTGAATGCGGAGCACAACACGTTCTAGTATCTTTCCCTTTTATCAGAAAAAGGCAGGGCGAAACTCCCGGTCTAACAGACCATTTAGACGGGGTCACATCTCCATATCTTCATATCTGTTTTACACATTCTTGCTTGACGCCACCACCGATTAAAAAGCCCATGGCTGGGCACACGGCTCAACCACTATGACATGCGGGGAAAGATCATATTCGAAGAGACTGGTATGAATTCAAACCCAAGGCTTTTACACACCACTCTTATCACCCAATAAATCAACGCGCTTGACCAGTCACTCTTGGCCCGACAGAATGTTCCTGCAATACGGGAAAACAAAAGCTGATGCACAGTGCGCCACCGTTGGCCCTATCTTTGTCAGTTTACGATCAGAATATGATGTGATAAGGAAAACCATCGAGCTTTGACCAAGGAAGCCAACAAAATAAGAAACACGAAAATAGGATGCCGGAAAGTGTATGGTTTGAAAGAGTTCCGGAAGATGTTGAGGAGGCCTAAAGACCGAAGACTGAAAGCCAACGAAGAAACTCACAGAAGCAAAATTGGCTCCTGTGCAAAGGTTACAGAGACGTGCCTATCCATAGTAACACTATAGGTCACAACACATCAACCACAAAGGCCTCCTGTTTTGAGGAAGCCGAACTGGATGCTCGGACAGTGAGAAAGCTACGGCAGCGTCGTGACCGCTGGACAGTTTACTGTTTCGTTTTTCAGTTACAGCGAGTGATGACCTCTGAAGCCACTGGCGCGAGAAACTAGACGCTAATTTGGCTCCCGTCTTCATACACCACGATCCGATCCGGTCTAATCTGACAGTAGACCCCAGAAGAGAGATCTCAGTCACTTTCCTTTCAGCCCAGCATCCAGCCTGAACTTTAAGCTATTTGGGTGTGGCTCTTTTACCACTCTTGTTGGCAGTGAGTTCCGTAACTTAGTCACACTCCCGCATGGACGGTAGGCCAGCAACGGTCCTGTCGAATGCAGCTTCTTTTGTGTAAACCGGTGCCCGTCGGTAGGTCCATGAATCTGAAAGGGGATTTTTGTTTGCAGTTCCAGCCCTACCTCACCGCGGACTATCCGCCGGATGCGGATCATGTCTCATCTTACACATCGGTACTTCTCTGTTAACATAAGTAGCAATGTCCAACATTGTTCATCTGTTAACCATTTCATTATTTACCTGAACTCGTGTTGACGAACACTGTGGCCACTTGACCGTGGCCCGCGCACACTATGAGCACACTTTCCCAATGTGGGCCAACCTCTCTCCCCACTTCGATAGTGTTCTCCCTTTTCATGGGTTGTGGGACAATTTGCTTTGATAGTTGCGGTGGGTTACTGCTGAGTATCTCCGTAAATGACGGGTGTTCCGCGTGCAGAAGGAAAGGCTAGTGAAGGCGGATAATAAGGAAAGTTTGGTAAGATTACCACGACCTTATACAACCCCGCCAGCAAGATGTATGTCCATGTATGGAGTCTGCACATTCATCCACTACCAGTGCACACCTAGCCGTTTGACAACACATTTATTTCCCGTCGTCCCCTCCACACCGGTATCACCAATTCTGGCAGCCCTCTTTAACGTTCGAGAAGTGCAGTGTACATTTTGATATATGAGGAATAGTTTCCCTCACGAAGAGGAACAAACAGACAGGAACACTGTGCTGCTGCTGTCACAGGGGCCGGACCAGACACGGGCAACATCTCACTCCATAGTGTAATCACTGCAGGTCGGCTTCCATCAATCTCCTCTTCTTCTTCTACTGAAGTTTCTTTTGAGTGCACCCTAAGATGGTTAGCCACCAACTGCCTAAGTTCCTCCTACAAGGTGCTAGCTCTAAGAAGACAAGTGGCAGACGAAGAACCCCACACAAGGTTCATCACAGAAATCCGGCTCATTCGTGATAAATGAGACCGAGTGACAGACCGTAAAGGAAGCTCAAGGATCTAAAAAGACTCCGGTCGGGGTTAGGCTCACGGTGTTAAACTCTACCCAAGCGAAATGGCACCCCCAGTACTCATCACCTCCTTCATGCAGATCCCTCTCATCGGACTTCTCCGGGTGAAAATAACTGTAAGAAGTGAAGAAACAGTGACGGTGGGTGTAATATATCGGTTGCCACAGTGCAAACAGGAAGAATCAGCGGTGTTCGACGAACAGATGAGGAAGATAAAGAATACCCACAAGTTCACTCACCTATTGATATTGGGTAAATTCAAAGCTCCCACAATGTACGACCCCAACTCCCACTCCCCAGACCCGAAGTTTGGTTTCCAACCACCAGATAAGCCCTCCCGGATGTCCTGAAAGGAATACATCCCGAGCCTGGCTGGGCTTTGCCACGAGCAAACTCCCTCTCTTCCTAATCGTTTTGCCGCCAAAGATCTGCGCCAGATATTCACTATATGCAGCTCCCGCTCAGTAGGAAGAGCGACCGCGAGGTCCTCATCCCTGACTGTCATCCAATGGTCATTGTCCAGTTAGTCGTTCCGGTCAGCAAGTCTTTTAAAAAGCCCAAATTCCTCCAGATTCGGGGGCATCTTACATCCCAACCGGAACCCGTTTCCTGGGGTGCCGGCGTAAAACTAGTAACTAACGGGATAATCCAAGCATTTCCAAAGCAAACACTCGTTCTGTGCCTAGGGTGAAGATAAAAATGACATCGATTGAATGCTAGTGCTCCTACCAGAAGAGCGAGCATGTGCGTTTGCCCCAACGAAGCGCACCCAGCTGACAGCAAAAGTGGACAAATTCAAGCGGCTTAAAAAATGCAAGTCGAAAACCCTTGAACACCTTAAAGAGGGGCAAACGGCTTACCTCACAGAAGTCCGCTTCAGCAAGCCCATTGTATTTAGGAAAGTTTGCCACATAGAGAGAACCTAACTCCCTGCGATGGCTTCACATATTTCTGGCAGGGCCCCAAAAACTTACTCCATGAAGGTGGCTGAGATGTTTGCGGATAACTTTCGTTCTATTTCTGATTATTCACCTACGTCAACCTGTCCTACTCTTCCTCCGGAAGCTGTCGATTAAAACCTGGACATCGTCAACTTCTCGGCCCCGAAGCTTGAACTACAGATAGCATGTGTCAATCTGTATTGAGCCGGACGAGCCCGAGAGGCGTACTCTCCAAAACACAAAGTGGATGCGCGAATATTGTAACTCCCAAATAAGTCAACCCGTTTTTAACGTTGTCTGGACTACAACACATTCCGAAGCTCGCTGAAGAGAGCTACAGTCACGCCTACCTTCAAAATGGATGACCGGCTTACACAACCTAATTGCAGGTCAGTGTGTTTAACCAGTATCCCTAGCGGGGTTTTATGGGGCATGGTCACCTGTGTAGTGTTTCGAGATTTGCAGACAAATAGTTCAATTTCCCCCCTCTGAAACGGATTCCCGCCTGGAAAGTCATGCTCCATCAACATGACAACTGCCGTGAGAAGTTTAATGCAGGCATACGACCAGGGTTAAGCCTCCCACACCATCTCCATAGACTATGCAAAAGCCTCCGACAAAGCGCCACGCCCTCCTTATCTCCACAAGCTAGAAGTGCGCGGTGTCACCAGTAAACACTTTTTCCTGCCTGAGGGCTTATCGCCTAAGCGCTCCTTTTCTGTGCATGCGGGCCCTTCGTATTCCCCGCTATCCCCAGTCAGTGAAGATGTCCTTCGAGGCTCTGCACTAGAACCCTTATCTCCCCTAGTCTAAACCAACCATCTATCGAAAATTATGAATTGCAACGTCGCCATGTGTGCGAAGGATGGAACCATGTGGGACTCAACAAGTGCGCAACTGCAGTCGGTGATGGATGAAACGAAGCGCTAGTCAGTGGACTGAAGCCTACAGAGGGATGACGATAAACGCCCCAGTTTGTCGTCCGGTGGCTCTATGGCTGGACCCATTCGAACCAGCGGAACACTGTCAATCCAGAAGAGGGGCCGACATTCGACACTACACTTCTAAATGATCGGCCATCCCTCCTCGTCAAGTCAACACGAACTGCTTTCCGAATTGTAAAATTTACAAAAAGTACACTCCCCCATGTATCCAGGGAAGAATTTTGGGCTACTTAACGGAACTTGCGTGCACAGCGTCTTAGAGTAGTTCAGCCCATTTGCACACACCAGGCCCGTCCGTGATCGTAACTATCTTCAGCTGGTCCAGAGAAGGGCAACAAAGGCTGAGCAGGGACTTACCAGTCTTTCGCTTGGAGCTTGGCTTCCATAGTTTGTTACTATTTCCGCCACACGCAAAGAAAACGCTGTCAGACGTATTAGGCACCGTCACATGTGAGCTCCCATAAAACCTACACGGATTGGAGCTAGTGACCAATCCGGCGAATCACATCAATGCGCTACCTTCCAATAGTGGACGAAAAGTGAAACGGCTTTATCAGCACATGGCCCCTCGATGGACTCCTTTCTAAGGGCTGAACTCCTTAGCTTGGGTAACGGTGCTGGAACTCGAGAACGAGAGAAAATCTTTGTCCGGTGATTGGCCAAACTCCGGGTCGGAAAGGAGACCGTGCTCTGAAGGGGAAGAAGAGTCGTGGTTAGGGTCAACCCTGATTTAGTTATGAAATATGGAAGACAAACGGAACGAACAATGAAGTTCACCACATTTGATCTCCTGAGGATGATCAGTACGCCTGGTCATGTGGCCATAAAACGCATTTTCCGGCTTGAAAAATGGAAGGGTACCCAGAAGGGACAAGGTAAGTGGCCCAATACAGTAGTTGTGGCTTTCGGTGATCCCGGAGTCCGGGACAGTAATTTATCGGCTGCACACGTGATCAAGAGTATCACAAACGGTTCAACCGTAGTTCATCCCAGGGGCTCGTCTCTCCGGGCTAGAGAACTGCCATCGAGTCCACCTAGTCCCCCCAAGGGCTTCCGCACGACTAATCTCCAATCTGCCAGAGTCCGGGTAGCTCGGCTTCCATGATTGCCGTGGGCTCGATCAGGGGAACCCTCAGCGAAATTCGAATCCACGACGGGGACTCCACCAGAGAAAATGGGTAGTCCGGCACTTTCGAGTGCTCGATCCTCACATGCTACCGTGGAGAGTGTAACAAAGGTTTGAGCAATGCGTAGCCAAATTTACAGCGGAGCCCTAAATCAAATGGCGATTATCCGTGATATTCTACGATACTAGATTATTGAATGAACAACGACACCAAACAGGTGCAAACCTCGATTATGAGATCACAAGAACTCAACAAACGAGGAACCGAATTGCAGCATGCGAGCAAGGAGCACATGCGTCACGCAGGTCCAGAACAAGGATATGAGAAAGTAGAGCTCTTGGCGCGAACAAACAACAGTTGGTCCATAAAAACAAATAGTGCGTGAAGACACGTCAATAGTGTAGGCAAGTGAGTGACGTTAAGAAAAACATGGAACCACAACGGTTTTAGGGGGATTTTTCACGACCGGTCGTTACACCGCTTACCAAAATCCTCCCGAATCCCTAGCAGATTCAAAGGTTTAGTATAAAGGTACTGAATTTTCCTACCTACCTTGGCCCTGCTGTCAGTACGAGTGCCTAAAGCTTGTCCTCAACGTTCTTCTCATGGTCGCACCTAATCCGGTGACCACATTGACGCGAGGCTATTCTACCCCTTTCACGAGAACAACTGACCGATGGCGGGCGTGAAGAGGAAAATTAGACGCTGTCCTTGAAGGGCCGTCCTGCCCTGGCTGTACGTGCTTGCTTGAGTGTGTGTGTGTATGATGTACTCACCGCTGCTGCCGCATGCAAAAGACATTCAGTAATGTCAACAAAAACAAACGGTGAACACTGTCACGTGTTTGATACGGGTCACGAGGTACAGCGCACACCGGGTATGTGCATATGTTTCTGGATGTACCGCGGAATCGCATCTATCACCAATTATCAGAAAGAACTTTTCTGTAACGTCAACGAAAGACGGTGAGCACTGTAACGTGAATGATGGAGACCATGTGGTATAAACGAGCATGGTGTTGGCGTGGGTGTGCCTCAGGGTGTGTGATGGTTTGATACTTCAATGTGTTGTGAATGCCCCAATATATGGGGGTTTCTTTACCCACCTCGAAGACAAATGCGAAATAGTCTACTGGGCTTCAACGTTATCAGCTTCTTCGCCTTCCCTCTCGAGTAGGCTAATACTGCGTATTTCGTGTATTAGCGCTACGTTGGCTGTCTTCACCTTCACCATTCTTATCACTCCGTCAGTGCTTTCGATGGTTCCCACAACTACTCCCAAGGACTAGGTGCCGAAATGTGCGCTTTCATCTGCGATCAATACCAGATCCCCAACCTTGAATGGTCTTGTTTTGGCCAGCCACTTCTGTCGAGTCTGCAGGGCCGGTGGGTACTCCCGCAGCCAGCGCCTCCAGAAAACCCCGGCGGGATAGTTTGCCCGCTTCCATCCGTGGAGGTAGCTTCAGCGAAGGTTTACTGGCCCCTGGAAACCCTAGTTCGACCTTAGCGTCAATAAGTCGTTCGAGGTGAGCGCCAGGTAGGTGAGGTTGCCGTTCATTACTGGAACTAGGGGGCGGTATTTCAGAATTCTCTCTACCTCAGTCATGACGGCGTTCAGCGTCTCGTCGTCGGGCGGCTGGTGCTCTATGACCGACAGCAATATCCGCCTGACGGACAGGATAATGCGTTCCCATACGCCGCCTCGGTGACTGGCCTGCGGGTGGTTGAAATGCCATTGTACGCTTCAGGCCACTGTTTGACTCTACCGTTCTTCCCTGTTCATGTTTTTGTGCCAAAGCTGCAATTCCCGGTGGGCGCCCACGAAGTCCTACCCATTATTCCAGTATACATCGGCCGGTACGCCTCTTCGGTTGATAAATCTGTGCAAGACCCGTGGGAAAGAATCGGTCGTCATCGAATGTGCGACTTCTAGGTGTACCACGCGTGACTTCGTGCACTTCATGATAGACCCATATCGTTTTTCCAATCTCTTCCCGTACTTGGTCCACAAGGGCCCGAAATAATCTAACCCGGTGTCGTTGAAATGCCACTAGCCCGCGGCCCCCCTGCTTTCTGGTAGCGGGGCCATTTGGTGTTTGCCCGCCGTGGCATTGCGTCTCCTACATTGCACACAACCTCGGGTTACGCGTCTTACAGTCGCTCTTCCTCTCAGCAACCAAAGACGCTTTCAGATGGCACTCGTAACGTGACTTTCCCCGGCATGTCCCTCCACGGCCTGGACGTGTTGGACCACTAGCTCTATCACAGGTTGTCGAGCCGGCAGCAGTACGGGGTATTTCGTGTCAAAGCTCAGGTGCTGTTTTGTCAGCCTGCCGCCTACCCGCAGTAGTCCGTTAGTGAGTATGGGGTTTATATGCCTCAAGCCGCCTCTTGGAGATGATATCGCTTTGTCGGTTGGTCCCAATTCTTCCGCTCTCTCGACTTCCCGGGAGAAATCCTCACGTTGTACCATTTTGAATATATCGTGTTCTGCGACACCTAGTTCATCCGGACTTATGAGACCCACTCGCACCCGGCCGGGACGGCGGACCCCTTTCATGACTAGCAAATGCCTTTTGAACCTAGCCAACCAAACTAATGAAATAAATGTCTTCATCCAGGAAGAAAATCTGACAAATTGTGACAACGTGAATGAGGCTTCGACGACCGTGGCCGTAATCGCCACGCCTTTGATCTCCAGTTCCAATTCTGGGGGGGGGCTACCTCACACACAATCCGGTCCTGTTTAGGCGTTTGCAGAAAGTTCGGTCCTCCCGTCCACTCGTCGAATTGTCGGAAGTTTGTCGCACCTCGAGAGCACAGATCTGCTGAGTCAATGCCAGACCTGACATGCTTCCACTGGTTCATGGCTGACTCATCGTGGATAATCGTGAGTCGGTTAGCAACGAAAGTAATAAACAGGCTCCTGACGTTGTTAACGTAGTACAATGGTATCGACGAGTCCGTCCAAAAACTAGCCGACCAAATGTAGAAGTCAAAGCATCTCTCAACCGCTTGTGCCGCCGTGACTGCTAACACGGCTGCGCTGAGTCCAAGGCGTGGGATCGAGACCGACTTCAGTGGAGAGACGCGGGCTTTAGCAAACAGGATCCTCGTAGCATACTAGCTATCCCCCGTGCACCATCGTCCGTATACCACAGCCACGTAACCGGCCTCGGGTGTGTCATTAAAGGCGTGCAGTTCTCCTATCCGTGTTGCATGACCAGGGGGCAAGCATCATGGAATCCTTATGTCCTATAGTTTCTTCAAGGTGTTCAAAAATTCTTCCCAGTCCAGCCGGTCCCCTCGGTCCAGTGACTGGTCCCAATCAACTTTCTTACGGCACAGCCGCTGCAGCAAGATCGTTCCGGGTAGCAGCCATGGTGAGACGAAACCGAGCGGGTTGAACAAACTAGAGACAGCGGACAGTATGCCACGACGGGCTACTGGCAGCTCGGGAACGTTTAGCTCGAAAACAAAGTCGCCCGTTTCGGCGTCCCATTGTATCCCTAGAGTGCGTTCGGTAGGGAGCGGAGAGCCGTCCAAATTTCAAACCCCTTCGGCCCTCTCGTGGTACGAAATGACCTCGAGCACTTGTGAAGTGTTCGACATTCATTTCGTTAGATGAAGCCGCCCTCTTCTAGCAATCTTGTCAGGCCTCTGAACTGCACCGGAGCTGATTCTATATCATCGAATGACCCAAGATAGTCGTCGGGATAGAACTTTCTGCTGACGCTATCTACCACCGACCGATGGACCAAATCTCCATGTTTGTTCGCAGATTCCCGAAGGATGTATTTCTCACAGAATGGTGATGATATGGCTCCGAAGTGGTGGGCGGTCAACCTATAATTTACCACTGCGTCGTCCCGGTCATTCTCTTTCCACCACAGGAAACGCAGTGCATCTCGTTCTCCTACCGGTATGTTTACCTGGTTAAACTCTTCCCTGATGTCAGCGGACAAGGCCACTCTACCTACTCTGAAACGGTACAAAACATCGATTATTGATATGGTCCAATCAGGTCCTTGAAGTAGAAGGTCTTTTAACCACTTGCCCTGGAACTTGGCTGCACAGTCGAAAACTACCCCCACATTTTCGGGCTTCTTGGGGTAGACAACCGGGCGGTGAGGTAGATACCAGATACCCCTTCTGCCGTCGGTGTTGGCAGGCGCCTTTTCAAAGCAGCCGAGAGCTACGTTTCCCGTGTCATTCCCACAGACCCTGGCCCCGAAAGAAGCTTCCTTCAGTCGCAATAATAGTTGGAGAACATAGTTTCTGCTATCACTCCACGGGTTAGCAGATGTGCGCCATGGGAGGGGAACCTCGAACTATTTTTCAGGCCTCTAGTGCATTGCCGTACTGTTAGTGAAGCGAAATGATCCACTTGAGACAACGGTGGTCTTTCATCTCCGATGTCATGAACTCCTTTTCATGCAGCCGTTGCAGGTGATGCCCTATGAAGCCCGTTTCGGCGGATAAATAATTCACGGAACCATGTACCCCTACTGGACCATATAACATCCATCCCAGAGCCGTGGGAGCGGCATAAAGTGCCTGGCGGTTGCCCATTCTCTGGTCAAGTACCCAATATGCCTCTGGTACGTCGCAGTCGATGAAGAGGTCCACTTCGTTGTCTCCCCAGTCTACAACGGTTACATCCTGCAGGTGGGGCCACCTAGTCAAAATTGCGTTCATCGACCTTGGTACTCGTATGGGGAGATCAGTTAATGTGAATGCTTCCGTTGGTTCGATTTGCTCGTTAGTGTCCGAAGAGATGAGTTGCAACCTCAACCGGCCGGCAGTTATTACTTGTGTTCCTCCCACCGTGCTCACTGCTAACGACGTCACACATTTAGCGAGCCGGTGTTTGTCGGCAAACCTTTCCTTCACCAGGGTAGTGTGCGATCCACTGTCAACGAAATGCAACTCTTTGGCCACCCTAGTTGGGGTCACCACTCCCACGGAAACTGCTCCTAAACGTACTGGTTTACTGGCAGACCTCGACGTTGAACAACTCACACTGGGCTTTGTGCTCGCCTCGGGTATAGTTTCTCTCGCCTTGTGTAATAATCGATGGCGTCTGCCCGCGCAACCCTCGTGACCACATCTGGTCTTTGTTTGGCAAGCTGTAGCCCGGTGCGTGGTGTTGAAGCATATAAAACACGCTCCTGTCAACCTCGCCATTCTCCAACGTTCGTCTATCGTGGCACTGATGAATTTCGGTCACTCTAGTAGCCCATGGCTAGCGTCACAGGACCTGCAACTTGGATGCGCTATAGCCTCACGTGAGATGACGTGTGCATTGGCCCAAGGCTGGTATTTCAGAAGTTCCCACAAAGTGGTCTGAGCCTGGCTAGTGCTAGGTTTGTTTACTCGGATACTGTCCAGGATGAATCGGTCAAATCTACTGTCAGTCATCTCGGTTGGCCTCTCTAAGTATTCAGTCAAGTCTTCGAAGTCAGCCTCACGGTCGCCTCGGCTTATACGTTCCGCCTCTTCCGCCCACCGACCCCGTGCTTCGGGAGAGAGGTGACGGACTATGCCCTCCAAGGTATGCATCGCATCGATGTCAGCCCTGCAACCTAAACGGTCGAGGACTATTGAACAGTTCTGCATTTCGATCACCAGGTCGGCCATTGTTTAGACATCGCCCTTGGTTCTTTTTGCCTCTACCATCACGCTCTCTGTTAGGTTACGGGCTACCTTGCGTGGCTGGCCAAACAGGTCCTTCAAGATCTTCCTTGCTCGTGTGTAGCCCTGTTCCGGGTTGAGCACGGTACACCATCGATGGCTTCTTCTGCTCGGCCTCGACAGTAATGAGTCCTGTCCAGATTCCAATGGCTTTGATCCTTTGCTTGGCACGTTGCGTATTTTCTCGTTCCAAGTTTATCAAGTGAGTAATGTGGGACACATTTGAGCAGTGCGCAGCCAAATTCGCAGTGGATCCCAAAATCGAGAGGCTATTATCCGTGAAATTCTACGGTACCAGATTATCAGATGAACAGTGACACGAAATAGATACAAACCTCAATTATGCAATAACAAGGACTCAAAAAACGAGAACCGAATAGCGGCGTGCGAGAAAGGAGCACGTGCTTCACGCAGGTTTGGAACAAGGATATGACAGAGCAACGCGCCGGGTGCGAACAAACAAGCGTTGGTCAGTAAAAACACAAAGTGCATAAAACTAGTCAGTATTGTAGATAAGTGGGTGGTGGTAAGGAAACATGGAAAATACAGTGGTTTTGGGAGGATTTCCACGGCCCGTCGGTACAGTCACTTAGAGAGGGAATTCAGCCGGGAGACTGGAGGAGGGCAACAGTGGTAGGAATTTACAAGGGCTGACCCCGGCAAAAGGCCGGAAATTAACGGCCGGTTAGCTTAACATAGGTACTGCGTAAGTGCATGGAGCGAATATTCGGAAAACAGATCTCTAGTCATTTAGTTCAACACAATCTCATATCAATTGCTCAGCCTGGGTTTGTGGCAGGACGTTTGTAAAGTCCGGCCACTGGAACGTTCGAGCGACATGTAGCAACCAGTTTAGACACCATTCAAAACAAGGTTGATTTCAAATAGCTACGATACTATGCACAACAAATAAATTAATTTTACAATATTAAAACCTCAGCAGTGTTCCTTCTGGGCTCTTACACTCCGAATTGAACAACGAATCAACAACTTCAGCTAAACTTCGGCAAAAGGCTAGAATCAGAAGATGAGATTACCGAATAAAGTCACAAAGAAGTTCATGCTTAGCGACTCGCGCTCGAGGCAACGGCGGGAGTTCGGTTTGAAACAAGGATTTAGGGCAGTAAAACAAACAATCGGAATTCCGGCAAAGATGATTCATACGGATGAAAAATGTCATTTGTAACTTGGATGCTAATGCTTAGAATGGGATATCCCGAACTCCTTTTCTACGTTCCTATCTGACGAATCTCCTGCTGTTCCTCGATGAGGGAACCAAGCGCCTGGACGAACGGCATTTGATTCTGTGAACCACAGATATCTGGACGTCAAACTGCAGTCTATGGGAATCGTTGGAAAGGCAAGACAATGGACAAATGGTTTATTGGCACGGCGAACTTTAATTGGTAAGGTCGGTAGTCATGTCTCAAAACAGGAAGGTGTAACAAATGGGGTGCCACAGGGCTCGGTGCTTGGCCTTCCGCTCTTCCTCATCTTCGTCAATGACCAAGCACGTGAGCTTACAAACCCCACCTTTATGTTTGCCGATGACTTCAAGATAGCTGGAGTAGATATAGAACCTGACTTGTCAGCAGTACAAAACTGGTCACGCAAATTGGACCTTCCACCAAACTTCAACAAGAGTCAGTGTTTGCCCACAAATACAGGGGCTAGTGGGAGTGGTGTGGGTCCGGTGCAGGTGGTTTCTCATATCACGGACCCGGGCGCTATAATGGACAACAGCTTCAAGCCGTCGAAGCAATGCACCACGTCATCCAACATGGCCAGGAGAGAACTCTTTCGAGTTAGATCCATTATGTCGAGTAGAGATCCGGAGATATTCGTTCCGATATATCAGGCCATAGTTAAGCCGCATATGGAGTTCTGATTGTAGGCCTGGGCACCGTACTACCAGAAAGATATCGACTGTCTGGAGAAAGTCCAAGGGCTAGCCACTAGAATGGTGGCTGGGCAAAGGGGGTTTAACTACACAGAGCGTCTCCGTGCCCTAGACCTATTCTCGATGGAAAGACGGCGCATTCGCGGGGATTTGATAGAAACCTTCAAGTTAATGAAGAGACTGTCAGGAATAAGTCGGGAAGACCTTTTTTCGCTGATCCCGAGAGAGGCACAAGGGGGCATAGCCTTAGATTACAAAGGAAACATTCGAGGCTCCAAATTAGGGCGAAGTACTTCTCAAATAGAGTGGTACCCTATTGGAATAAGCTCCCGGAAGAGGTCATAAATACCAAAACAGTGAAGGCTTTTAAGAAAGCAGTAGACCTATGTTGGGTGGCAGTATACCCCGAGTTATGTTAAGCAGCTTTTAGGGTCAGATGCAATTTACTTATTGTTTCCACCTTACTCTGCCAGGGCTGATACTGCACAAAATTTCTGCCTTTCAGAAAAAGAAAATCACGCAGTGTTGGGAGCTACGGAAACGCGCCGACAACACAGCTATCTGGACACACGATTGGCGCTGGCCACACCAAGTCCTGTGCAAACTCTCGCAGTTGATGTGCGATGAGGTTTTTCGTTTCCCTCTCATTTTTAGCGGGGATTCGACGAAATACACTCGGCAGTGGTGGGTGCATAACTGGTGTGCATACCATCGAAGGAATTCTGGACGCTCGATTGGCCGTGGCCATTACCTGTCCTGTGCAGATTGAACTGAACTGAACCGGGAGTCGTCGGAAATTCTGGACCATCAGCCGGCTTCATGCACCCCAGTGGGGTCATCGGAAGCAAAAAACGGTTCATCATCTCAGGCGTTGCGCCTGAGAAACAGTCAGGAATGAATAACAAAAGACACCTAGGCAACGGAGCAAACGCGGTGGTGTTATATACCAACGCGTGTAGTATTAGAAACAAATGGGCGAAACTCGCCAAAACCGCCGACGAACAGAAAGCATCAATAGTTGCCATCACGGAAACGTGGCTTTCTGAAGAAGACCATGTGCCAGGCCTAATAAGTAACAGTTTTGCAGTCTACAGACAGGATCGGGAACAAGATCGCCTTGGTGGTGGAGTAGCCATCCTCGTTAGGTCAGGTGCAAACCACCTTGAGTCCCAGACCAAGATGTGCACTCGCAATATCCATCTATGCGCCGTTACGATCATCCTTCCAGGCAGAAGGGTTAACGTCGTCTGCGTCTACAGGGCACCAAGCACAAACCACGAAGAGGACGTTTGTTTGCTGCGGACTTTGACTGAACTAGTTAAGGACGCACAAAAGACCCTCATAGTGGGTGACTTCAATCTTCCGCACATCGACTGGGTGGCTGAGGTCTGCGTGCCGGGATCGGAGGAGCAAACCTACTTAGAATGGCTGCATGATAATGCGTTGCATCAGCATATTAGGGAGAATACCAGATATAGGACTGGATGCGTTCCATCCTTGCTGGATCTAGCTATAACGAACTTCCCCAACGATGTGGCTGGACTGCATTATTGTGCACCGCTGAGAAAGAGTGACCACGTGTGTGTCAAAATAGTTCTATGCACGCGGCAACCGAAGGTACCCTCAAGGCTGATTAGGAATTTCGGTAGTATGGACATAGATAGGCTTCGTAATAGGGCGATGGGTTTGACCTGGGACGCGCCAGAGGAGGCTACTGTGGAGGAGCGCTGGCAGGCCATAAAGGGATCCCTGACTGCCCTACAGGAAGAGTTCGCACCCTTCAAACGAAGGAGTGGGGAGGGCAAACCCATGTGGTGGAAGGCTGCAATAGCCAAGGCCATCAGACGTAGAAACCGCTCTTGGAACCAGTACAAAGCTTCCGGCAGTCAGCTAGCCTGGAACCGCTATACGAAGCTGAGAAACGAGACTGTAAGCCTTTTGAGAACTTCTAAGAGGGAATTTGAGCTCAAATTGGCCCAGTCTGTAAGACAACAGCCGAAGAAGTTCTACAGCTATGTACAATCTAAAGGCTCAACAAGAAATGCCGTAGGTCCGCTATCCACTAGAGACTATGGTATTGTCACTGATGGCCAGGGTGAGGCAGACGCCCTGGGGGAATACTTTGGAAGTGTACATAGGATAGATAGTGAGGTACGAGTAGATCTGGCCCTGGTGCATCCTCCTCAGCTAAACGAGCTAGATCTCTCAGAGGAGTGCGTGCGTAGGTACCTACAGGAGTTAAACAGCCACAAGTCAGCGGGCCCAGATGGCATTCATCCAGCTATCATCAAGCCGTTGGCGGATATCATAGCTCCATCGGTATGCAGACTGTACAGATCCACGTTGGACCAGGGTAAGCTGCCTCAGGACTGGAAAGTCGCGGCAGTCGTGGCAATACATAAGAGTGGGCCTAAGTCGGATGTGCAGAACTACAGGCCGGTAAGCCTAACTAGCATTCTCTGTAAAGTCCTCGAGATGATGATCCGTGTCCATATCTGCCAGCACTTACTGAGCACTCCATGCTAAGCCCGGCGCAGCATGGATTCCTGAAAAATAGATCTTGCCTGTTCAATCTCCTGTGCTTCTTAGATGAAGTAACTCGACGACTGGACGAAGGTAGGCAAGTTGAGGTATGCTACCTCGACTTTAGCAAGGCGTTCGACTCCGTTAATCATCGTCTTTTGCTACGCAAGATGGAGACTCTCGGTATAGATGGGCCAGTATATAGGTGGCTGGAGGACTTCCTCTCCCACAGGACGCTTTACGTCAAAGTGGGAGACAGGTGCTCCAGTTTGGTGAACGTCACCAGTGGTGTACCTCAGGGATCCGTCCTAGGCCCGGTCTTATTCTTGTTATTTATTAATGACCTAGCATCCACTCTTCAATCGCCCAGCTTTATTTTTGCGGATGATGTGAAGATTGTTGGATCTAAGGGTAGGGCGGACTTGGGCAGGGAAATAGGTACCGTCCTGAACTGGGCATACAAATGGGACTTACCTCTAAACGCTCAAAAAAGCCATTTGTTGACAAGGGCAACAGAGAGCCTAACTGTCGCTCATGATCAAGGGCTGTTCACCGTAGAGGCAGTCAGTAGGGTTACAGACCTGGGGATCATCATGAACAGTGACTTCAAATGGTCGGAGCAATGCAATGCTGCTGCGCATAAGGCTCATGGGGAGCTCTTTAGACTGCGATCAGCTTTGTCTTGCCGGAAGCCGGAGGTATTCGTACCTATTTACATGGCTATAGTACGACCTCACTTAGAAGGTAGCGTGCAGGCTTGGTCACCCTTCTACAAAAAGGACGCCGCCTGCCTCGAGAAAGTCCAACGTCTCGCCACGCGAATGGTTGAAGGGCAGAGGGGTAAGACATACGAGCAGAGACTCTGTGACCTGAATCTTTTCTCGTTGGAAAGGAGGAGACGTCAAGGGGATCTCATAGAAACGTTCAAGGTAATGAAGGGCTTTTCTGGCCTTAGACCAGCTAGTCTATTCCAAGTCGCCGTAGACTCCAGAACAAGGGGACACGAAAAGAAGTTGATAAAAGCCCGATCTAGGTTGATGGCTAGATCGCACTTCTTCAGCAATAGGGTTGTGAACAGTTGGAACGGTCTGCCTGGTGAAATGGTAGATCTGCAGACAGTCCAATCCTTCAAAGGTGCCCTAGATCGCTAGTGGTACGAGATCTTTCCTTGTAGTGAGCCTTGAGTATATCAACTAGATGGATGACGGGTAGCACTGTGGTCCTTCTGGAGTATGTTTTAGCAGACTTTTTCCCTCATTGCGTACTGTCTCAGTGAACGCTCACGATGCATAATGTCTCTCGCAGTTGATGTGCGATGAGGTTTTTCGTTTCTCTCTCATTTTTAGCGGGGATTCGACGAAATACACTCGGCAGTGGTGGGTGCATAACTGGTGTGCATACCATCGAAGGAATTCTGGACGCTCGATTGGCCGTGGCCATTACCTGTCCTGTGCAGACTGAACTGAACTGGGCTTACAAACCCCACCTTTATTTTTGCCGATGACGTCAAGATAGCGGGAGTAGATATAGAACTTGACGTGTTAGCAGTACAGAACTGGGCACGGAAATGGGACCTTCCACTAAACCTCACCAAGTGTCAATGCTTGACCACAAATACAGGGGCTAGTGAGAATAGTGTGGATTCGTTGCAAGTGGTCTCGCAGGTCAAAGACTTGGGCGTTATAATGGACAACAGCTTTAAGCCGTCAAAGCAGTGCACCTCAGCAGCCAATACGGCCAGGAGGGAACTCTTTCGAGTTAGATCCATTATGTCGTGTAGAGATCCGGAGATATTCGTTCCGATATATCAGGCCATAGTTAAGCCGCATATGGAGTACTGCGTGCAGGCCTGGGCACCGTACTACCAGAAAGATATCGACTGTCTGGAGAAAGTCCAAGGGCTAGCCACTAGAATGGTGGCTGGGCAAAGGGGGTTTAACTACACAGAGCGTCTCCGTGCCCTAGACCTATTCTCGATGGAAAGACGGCGCATTCGCGGGGATTTGATAGAAACCTTCAAGTTAATGAAGAGACTGTCAGGAATAAGTCGGGAAGACCTTTTTTCGCTGATCCCGAGAGAGGCACAAGGGGGCATAGCCTTAGATTACAAAGGAAACATTCGAGGCTCCAAATTAGGGCGAAGTACTTCTCAAATAGAGTGGTACCCTATTGGAATAAGCTCCCGGAAGAGGTCATAAATACCAAAACAGTGAAGGCTTTTAAGAAAGCAGTAGACCTATGTTGGGTGGCAGTATACCCCGAGTTATGTTAAGCAGCTTTTAGGGTCAGATGCAATTTACTTATTGTTTCCACCTTACTCTGCCAGGGCTGATACTGCACAAAATTTCTGCCTTTCAGAAAAAGAAAATCACGCAGTGTTGGGAGCTACGGAAACGCGCCGACAACACAACTATCTGGACACACGATTGGCTCTAGCCACACCAAGTCCTGTTCAAACTGAACTGAACTGAACTGAACTGAACTGAACTGAAACTGAACTGAACTGAAACGTCAAGGCCAAGGGATGTGTGGCGGACGCCGTTTTTGTGAACCTTCTCAGTCAGCACTGGGGTGAGTTTCTTAGTCCGCAAATGTTCCCGGAGGAACTATATTTTATTTTGTAGTTCTAGATGATCTTTGTGTCATATAATTAGATACGGGAAGGTATAAAACATGGAAAATCAACTTCGCTTTATTTGACAACACAATAGTTTGCCATCCCGGTGGGCACAAAGAGAGAGCATTTAGCCCTAGAAAGTCCCCTAAGGGACTATTTTTACGATGGGGTATAAGTCGGAGATTTTTCTCCGTTACTTTAGGAAAGCTTCACTACACGGAAGTGCAAGTTGGCTTTTTTACGAAATGCTGCATTTTGCGAGGGCATTGGGAACCGTAAAGTACCCGATTAGCACCAAGTAATTTTTGAGAATGTTTAAAATTCCTTTTCTTTTTTCAAATGAAAAGGTCTTTTCTCAACCCAGTTTTACCTCGGTCGTTTCATCCGCTCGTAGCACCTCCAACCTCCCTACCACCACCCCCCCATATTTCAACAGCAAAATCCCCACCAACTCCCGAATCCAACGTATCTTCAGTCTCTAATGAACGGTTGTTAAAGTGCCTCTCCACTTATTGTCTCAGCATTCAAAACAAAGTTTTGGAACCGAGACAGCTGATCGCCGGTGAGAAACCTCACATTCTTGCCACCACCGAGAAATGGCTCACATCGGACGACCATGACGGTGAAATATCTGTCAATGGTTACACATTGGCCCGTAAGGATTCAGTGGGAGGTCGGTCAGGTGATGCAGTCCATTGTATCAGTTCCTTGTTACCCCCAGCCTGGGTCTTACACTTAGATCCCATTCCTTTTATAGACTGTTTGTGGCCCAGAATTGTTATCTTCTGATAAAGTCCTTTTAATAGGGGTCATCTACAGGGCTCCAGCTTGCACTGCCAAATCTGGCAATATCCTCATAGAACAGGTGGGTGAAATTAGGGTACAACACTCGTTTACACATCTTTTATTAGAAGGTGATTCTAATGCCCCTGGGATGAACTGGATTAGACTTCACTCTTCAGACGGCAACTTCAAGGAGTCTCTAGTTAGACTGATAGTAGAGTATGATTTGACCCAGCACGTCCCATTTTACACCAGATACAGATTGGGAAAAGGATCATTTCTTTGAGATCTTGTCGTCACCAACGGGAGTCACTTTGTAGACGTGGTCCTTCCTCTCCGTCCACTTGTAAAGAGTGACCACATAGTACTGGAATTTGACTTTGTAACTAGATAGCCCAAGTGTGATTTCTTGAATCTGAGCGTTAGATCCTTCAAACGGACTGATTTTCAACAGATCAGGAATTACCCGCAGCTTCAGTCTGAGAGCACTAACTGGAACTAGAAGTCGACGAAGTCAGTGGGCTAATCGTGCAGTACCTTGGTGCTGCGGACCATCTGTTTGTACAAAGAACTCGCAAAACCGATGGAATAGAACGTCCAATTCCCAGAAGTACACGTCGACCATTAGAAGAACGTGCGCGACTGTTTGCAGTTTATAGGTCCACAGGTCTAACGACTGATGCAAATAACTTCATAGCAATCAGAAACCTGTGCAAATCTAGGATCAGGCATTACTTCAGAAGCCAGCAAAGAGATTTTCTTGCTCAAGCGTGCCCGGTGGACCTCGCCCTCTCCCCAGGCGGCTCTCCAACCACTTATCCAGAACGAGTGGCAGAAACCTTTAGGTCTTACTTCAGCTCCATCCTCAATGTTTCTTCTACAATTGTGCATCCAGTGATTCAAACCCCCGTAGTTCACCCACCACTGGAACACATTGAAATCTTTTTCACTGATGTATAAAAATGCTACGTCTTCTTAATCCTTATAGTTCCATAGGTCCGGACATGATGCACACTCGACCGAACCAAGGGAGTTTCCGCCGTGGCAGAGGTTGTGTGGACCAAATCTTCACATGGCGTCGAGTACTAGAACACCGCTACAAGCTCCAGCAGCCAATAGTATCCTGCTTTATTGAATTCCTGGCTGCCTTTGACTCGGTTGGTCGTGAATGCCTTTGGGGTGTACTAGAATCTGACGGTATTCCACTCACACTCTCAAAGATCCTAAGGGCTTAATATAGCTCCACTAGCGCACTTGTCCGAATGTATGACGAAGAATCTTCGGCGTTTGCAGTCAGTTCCGGAGCTAGGCAAGGATGCCCCTTTCTCGCCAGTGTTGTTCAACTATGCAATCGACTGGACAATGAACAAAGCCTTGGCTAATTACTCCGCTATCCAGTTGAGTCCAATGGTGCACATCTTAGATCTTGAGTTTGCAGACGACGTTGTCGTGCTAGGTGATTCTCCCGCCACACTACAGCCAGTTCTGAATCGACTGAATTACTTCTCGAAGACCATTGGTCTCGAAGTCAATTCAGTGAGAACGAAGGCTTTGTCGACCTGCCCTGGGCCGTCAGCTCAACAGTTGTCCATCAGTCGTCAGACGATCGAGTACGTACCATCGTTCAAATATCTGGGATCAATTCTGCTTCCGAATGATCAGATGAAGGACGAAGTATTGTCAAGGATTGACAATGCGCGGTAAGCGTTTTTTCAGCTTCGAAGTGTGCTATGGTGTCGAAGCAAAATTAGCCTTCGAACGAAGATTCGCGTCTTCCATGCCGCCACCCGACCCGTGCTCACTTACGGGTGTGGAACCTGGCCACCACGAACTGAAGATACCAGGAGGCTGGGGGTCTTCGACCACTGGCGTCCGTACTGAGTTTTTTGTACAAACTGGCAGGAAGTATTATCAAACGATGAAGTGAGGAGGCGATACTGCGGTATTGACCAAATCTCCGTCCTTCTTTAGAGTTAACAAAACTCCTCCGTATCATTCGGGATAGTGAGCAGATTCCCAGGGAACGGTGTGAATCGGTGATAGTGCCGATTTACAAAAAAGGTGACAGATCCTCTTGTGAAAACCACAGAGGAATTAGCTTGGTAAGTGTCGCATCTAAACTGCTCACCGTTCTTATTCTCCACCGATTATCCAGTGCCCGCGAAATGTGTACGCGTGAGAATCAGGCCGGTTTAAGACCCTGTCATGGGTATATCGACCACATCTTTACTCTTCGGCAAACCTTAGAGCACAGACACGTCTTCCTTAGGCCCACAATCTGTGTCTTTTTTGATCTGAAAGCTGCGTTTACTTCAGTTGACCGCACAGTTCTCTGACGGTGCCTCTCACTGAAGGGTGTGCCAGAGAAGTTTCTTTTTCTTTTTCAGTGTTCGTATGCGAACAGCCAAAGCCAAATTTGTGCTTACGGCGATGTTTTGTCCCAGTTCACCATGGAAAGTAGTGTTCGTCAGAGTTGCCCTCTTTCACTCTTCCTCTTTAATTTTGCGATTGAATTGACTCGAGGTAGCCCCATCCTCGTGTGAGCATAGCGGCGTCGATCTTTGCTCAGGCAGTAAACTGCCTGACTTGGAATATGCGGACGATATTGTTCTTCTGAGTGAAGATCGAGGTAAGTTGAAAGCTCTTTTAGATAGCCTGAACAACAGTGTAGTAATGTTTGGGATACGTTTTGAACCTTCAAAGTGTAAAATGTTGCTGCAAGACTGGGTTGGCTAAACACCTCTTCTCTCCTTGGCAAGGAAAGCTTTAGCTGAAGTGGATAAATTTTGTTACCTGGGTAGTTAGATCTCACCAGGGTGACAGATATCGGATGAAGTGTCGGCACGTATGTAGAAGGCGCGTTTAGCTTTTGCCAACCTCCGTCATCTGTGGTGTGGGCGTGACATCCAGTTGTCTGTTAAGGGTAGAATGCACAATGCGGCGGTTAGGTCCGTTCTTTTATACGACTCAGAAACATGGCCGTTGAGGGTAGAAGATAGACGAAGACTGGCGGTGTTCGAGCATCGATGTCTCCGTGGTACTTCCCCAATTTGGTGGGAACACCGCATCGGTAATGCTAATGTTAGGCGTAAGGTGTTGGGAACCGGAGATCAGTCTCTGGATCAAGTACTGAATATAAACAGGTGGTTGGGACACGTGTCGCGGATGCCCGCCGATAGGCTTTCTCGGCCTGTGCTATTACCCGAGGCAGGAAGTGGTTGGAAAGTAGGTCGAGGTAGTCAGTCCGTGAACATGGCTAAAAGGTATGCAAACTTTGACCAGTCGACTTGGTCAAGTGGGACGTGTTAGACTTTCGGGTTGGGGTCCACGTGATTCGCCTACTAAATGGTTGGAGACATTAACCGTTATGGCTAGGTGTCGCGGCCAGTGACGAAGGTGCATTCGAAGTCTTTTTTTCGTGAATTCCGCTTATTACTTTGATTATTGGATCTCTTTCACTTGACACTTCTGTGCTTTCTGGCCTTTACTGGACAATGTTAGAAGGTAACAACCGAAACGAGAGCACAGAAGTTCGAGGTTAGTGGTCTTATAAACTGAAACTCAACGGAACGTCAAATTGATTGTAAAACGGGGCTAGGTAATGTCCATTAGTCTTCAATCTTTAAATGCATATTATGCAACGAAGATCGATTGCATAAAAAATTCTATTGAGATTTACGTTATGATGGTAAACTAATATCCACAATGAACAATAAATAAACTCCAAGTCCGTATATTCAACACGGTACCTACCTGGCCAAAAGATGTTTGACATCGCTAATTACATTTACATATCTATAACCTAAAGTGTCCCGCATGCTCACAGCACTGTGGGCAATCCCCACACTGGTGCTCGAACGCCGACAGTCTTCGCCTATCTTCTACCCTCAACGGCCATGTTTCTGAGTCGTATAAAAGAACGGACCTAACCGCCGCATTGTGCATTCTACCCTTAACAGACAACTGGATGTCACGCCCACACCACAGATGACGGAGGTTGGCAAAAGCTAAACGCGCCTTCTACATACGTGCCGACACTTCATCCGATATCTGTCACCCTGGTGAGATCTAACTACCCAGGTAACAAAATTTATCCACTTCAGCTAAAGCTTTCCTTGCCAAGGAGAGAAGAGGTGTTTAGCCAACCCAGTCTTGCAGCAACATTTTACACTTTGAAGGTTCAAAACGTATCCCAAACATTACTACACTGTTGTTCAGGCTATCTAAAAGAGCTTTCAACTTACCTCGATCTTCACTCAGAAGAACAATATCGTCCGCATATTCCAAGTCAGGCAGTTTACTGCCTGAGCAAAGATCGACGCCGCTATGCTCACACGAGGATGGGGCTACCTCGAGTCAATTCAATCGCAAAATTAAAGAGGAAGAGTGAAAGAGGGCAACTCTGACGAACACTACTTTCCATGGTGAACTGGGACAAAACATCGCCGTAAGCACAAATTTGGCTTTGGCTGTTCGCATACGAACACTGAAAAAGAAAAAGAAACTTCTCTGGCACACCCTTCAGTGAGAGGCACCGTCAGAGAACTGTGCGGTCAACTGAAGTAAACGCAGCTTTCAGATCAAAAAAGACACAGATTGTGGGCCTAAGGAAGACGTGTCTGTGCTCTAAGGTTTGCCGAAGAGTAAAGATGTGGTCGATATACCCATGACAGGGTCTTAAACCGGCCTGATTCTCACGCGTACACATTTCGCGGGCACTGGATAATCGGTGGAGAATAAGAACGGTGAGCAGTTTAGATGCGACACTTACCAAGCTAATTCCTCTGTGGTTTTCACAAGAGGATCTGTCACCTTTTTTGTAAATCGGCACTATCACCGATTCACACCGTTCCCTGGGAATCTGCTCACTATCCCGAATGATACGGAGGAGTTTTGTTAACTCTAAAACCAAAGCTTCGCCTCCATCCTTGAAAAAGGACGAAGACAACCCATCCGGTCCAGCGGCTTTGTACCTTTTCAAGTAACCTTTCTCCCACAAAATCTCCATCTCTGGTGAAGGAGTGATATCCGCCTGCATCGTGTCGCTGGCACTTATGTTCGGAAAGTCTCCTGTAGAATTTAGCCAGCTGAATTTTTACCTAAAGTGCTCCACTCGACGATCCAGGTAACGTTCCTGAGGGTGAATTCGTGAGGCGTCGAATTGCTTGAATAACTCGCTTACCCCGGGGTTCGGTGCACCCGTACCTCTTATCGGACGGCAAAGTTTGCGAGTGTTGCCAGTAGATTCAGCCTGCCCGTTTCCCTGCTTTTCGCAACTTACCACTGCTGACGGTCAATTACGAACCTCCAAATCAGTAGGCATCTTCGGGATTTAGGCACTTCATTGAATGTGGCATCCAAAGTGACGGATCTACGAGTATCCAGCAGAGCAGCTGATGTCGAGGATATCCATCGTTTTTAAGATCTGCCTAAGCCAGAGTCCTGTGTGGCATTCGAAGCGGCATACAAGGCTTCCTTGGTCTGTTGTCAGCGTTCATCTGGGTCGTGCACATCTACTGCATCGATAACCGTATAGACAGCTACGCCTAAAGAGCAGTTCGTCGTTTATCGTCCAGATTCAACTGCGCGGGACGGGTGGTATTTACATTGGTGTGACTACGGACGAGACGTTAACAGAAGCGAGCACGTACCAAGGCGTGGTCTGAGTCCACAGGCGTAGACCAGGAAGAAAGACAATCTTCGATTGACCCACGCCAGCGGTGACCAACCACAGTATGGTCAGTGTAAGTCTGACGTTGTGAAGACGAAGAAGAACGTTATGTGAGTTTATGCCGCTTCTTATGGTAGAAGTTCGTACTCGCCAAAAGTAAGCACAGCTAAATAAGACGATCGTTGTTATCGGCACGACCAGCAGGGATAGCAAATAGGCCTCCGATGTGCATTTCGGAATCTCCTAAATGGCTAATTTGGGCGTTGAAACCCCCAGCAATGACCGTCACATCCGTTGAACGCACGTACGAAGCAGTTGAGACAAGTTCTGGTCGAACCGTTTTTGGTTCCTGAAGATCTGCAATTAGTGGGCGCATACACAGAAACGACGAACAAGCACCAATGCTTCAGTTTGTTGCTGTTGCCATGCGCACAACCGCCCAACCGAACTGCACACAAACAACTGCTGGCTGGAATCCAGTCTAGCAATGCACGCTCAGCTCTCACGCTCAAAGCAATCCCAACGCCAGTCTGACCACGAGCACTAGAAATCGGATCATCCGACATACGAAAAGTAAAGCGACAGACTGAGGTTGTATCTGGGATGCGAAGGGTGATCACAGAAGTGGTGTCTTGTATATGCGTTCCGGAAACACACCATACATCGGTTTTGGATGTCTTAAGAGTTCTAGCTAGGACGTCCTGTTGCCATATCTGACGTAGTGTGCGGACGTTAAGGGCAGCCAAGTGAAGTGAACATTTAGGCCTAAGGAACACACTCCGTTTATACCCAACTACTAAACTACTGCTTTCTTGAGAGCCGTAATTACTGGTGGCGTTCTATATCGATCTCGAATCAATGGAGGAAAAGTTTGTAAGGCCCTTTGCAGGAAAAATGCTGGAGGTTTCTTTGTAAATCATACATTGCGGCTGCCCACACCGCAGAAGGGGTTTTTCTTTGGGAACCCTAACCGAAGCCTTAGATTCAAAGGTCTGATCCACAAGGCGGTGAGGCGGCAACTCAGCGCGGGGACGTGACCGAAAAATCCGTGAAGGAACTTCTGATCTGTCACATGAGTCCTGGTTGTTGCAAGCATGCTACCTTGTCTTCACTGGTGCTTTGTTATCGATCCGCCTTTCGGATTCAGTCCTTAGCCCCATGCACCCAGCGCCGCAAGTGGAACGTGGGTGGGGCAGCATCGTTTTGGGCTGAGGGCTGCCCAGCTTAGGCGGGCGATAGTTGCCCAATGAAGTGCGATGACTTCTCTCACCGTCTAGAGAAACCCCAGGTACCGCACTCCTAAGTCCATCCAGTGGAGGCTTTAGACCGGTAAACTGTTTCCCTTCGTGTTTATTCGCGTGACTGACCTCTCCAGGGGCTTAGCGATTAGAACCAGATGTTGCCCATCAGCTGGTTCAGCGACTGGAATTCGTGTGGCCTCTGCCCATTGACCCGTCAGGCATGATTGGATCTCCGGCTTACGAAAGCCATTCTGCATAGCTCTTTGGGTCATGGAAGCACGCAAGCCATAACACCACGCCAAGGTGCAGTCTCATTGTGATGGTAATTTAACACTGACTTTTTCAAGTTTAATTTACCTATATAGAGTGCGTAGCTATTACCCAAGCAGCACGCCCGTACGGGTCCCATGTTACAGGCACGGATAAGTGTTCCTCCGTGGGGCTACTTATGTTCGGTCCGCAAAACACAAAGGAATGAGAACTCCGTAAGCCCCAGGCCCAATAAATGCATTTATGGGGTCCTGCACTTACAATAATCGAACACTAATGTGGCTGTTAATAGCTTGCTCACTACATCCCTATGGCCGTGCTTCTTGGGAGATTTGACTTCGTTAATCATCGTCTGTTGCTGAGAGGAGTGATGTCGTTTGACATAGGGGGGTAAGTACATAGGTGGCTGACAGATTTCCATTCCTGCAGGACGCTCTACGTCACAACTGGAGACAAGTGCTGTATCCACGTAGCACAGCCCGTTCGCAGTACTGGTTTCCGGCTGGTTTTTGTAGTAACCATACTTTCACATGTCAAAATTGAATCAATACCAAGGAAATTGACGACCGGAGTACAGTACATTTCGCTTCAATAAATCCCCTTTAATATCAGGTGAACTGTAATTGCAGGTCGTTCTGTTTCAGGCTACAAAATGAGTAAAATAAGAACAATGAAGATTTTATCGTTTGGGAGACACAAGAAAGTAAGGGGGAACCTAATTTAGACGGCAAATCATTTGTTCGCGATCTACGTTGGCTTGTCACTCGAACAGACGCACCCGAGGTCGAAAGGCTGTCAGAAGACAGTCAAATTCTCGGTAAATAGTATGTGTGTGTGTGAGTGTGTGTGGTTCTGTAGTAAAACATTACATTAGTGATGCATGACGCAGTAAACAAGAAAAAAAGCTGATAACAGGAGCGAAACCTACATTCTAGGTGAATTACTAACGGCCTCAAGGAGAAAACACCATCTCTTGGTGGTCCAAGCGTCGAAGTGGCCAAATTCAAAATGGCCGACCAGTCAAAGCAAAGATTGAAAAAATTGAGCAATCAGATAATAGAAAGCGCGTGTTCCAGTCATAGAGTCTGGCTACTGAAATAGTGGCCGGTAGCAAAACACGGAAAACGGAATAACACGAACATAGTGTTATATTTATTTTGGGAAATGACAGAAATAAATGAAGTATATCCCGTACTTTATACGATCGCCTTAAATCTCTCGAAAACCGATCATTGCTGTAGCGTAAACCGGTCAAAAATCGTCTTAACACCAATCGGTTCCAAAACAGTTTTGCTGCTAGGGTAGTTCGGTGAACGTCACCAGTGGCGTACCTCATGGATTCATCCTAGGCTTCATACCATTCTTACTGTTTATTACCGACCTGGCATCCGCCCTTCAATCACCTAATTTTGTTTTTACGGATGACATGAACGTTATGGGAGGGGTACGGGCGATCTAGGCAGAGACATTGGAATCCTCCTGGACTGGGTACACAAGTGGAACTTACCTCTCGACGCTGGGAAAATCTATTTCTTGTCAAGGCAAACAGAAGCTTGATCGTCATCCATGAGATGATATATATATATATATATATACATGTATATATATATATATATATACATATATATATATATATATATATATATATATATATATATATTGTCCAGAGCCGAGCCAAAACCGTTACCCATCTTCCAAACAATAGGAATGTAGCCCAAAAGGGCTCTGTAAATGTGCTGACTCACCCTAGCATTCATATCTGCCGGTTTTAGTATCAGCCCGGTTCGCTTTTCGTGAGAGGTTGTGTAGCTTCTGGTAGAAATCACCTCTGATTGTTTTTGGGATACAGTCAGTGGATAAGCCGAAATGACAAACAGTTTGCGCTATGGGGACGGTGACTGCTAGCTTTGCACAAACTTCTAAGTCTCACTTCGCGTAACCGTAACCGTCTAGCAGCGCGGCTTCAACCCTCTCACTAAAAACATATCAAAGACTGCAAGACCAGAAACTGCACCTCGAGGGTTCACCGACAAGCGTAAGTGAAGCTTCACAGAAGGATTGAATGGGGGCGTCAATGGGATGATGAAACTGGAGTCTTGAATGCAACACACATCGATTGCAAGGGTTTCAAGCATGTGAGCTAAACCTGCACGTTGTCCTTTACGCATCGGTGTTTGTATGTTGAACATAGCTAGTTTGGTAGGACACAGAGGACAAAGGAGGAAATCAGCCGGCGGTAAAAACCTCGGAGACACTTGAAAGCTAGTCGGGAAGGACAACAGAAGTCTTGGACAGAATTTCCGCCGGAGGCACTACTGCTAGTGCGAACGGCCAAAATTCCTGTTAAAAGTGAGAAAAAATGTGAAAAAGGGGGTAAAGCAGGGGACTGGGTAATAAGATTATTGTATATGGTGTGAGAGTGCTGGCTGCCATATGAGAATCGTCTGTGCTTGGAAGAACGATCACTCGTAGGAAAATCTCATTGTTTGTTGTGTTGTGGTCTGTTGTAATACGCGGTCGCCCGATCCAAATTAAGCCTTTTTATTCAAGGGTGTAATTCTGGTCTTTGTGCAGCCAAGCGCTTCCTACAAGACAGCAGTGCCGGTCTAAATGGGCTGGCGGTCAATTGTACGGTCCATTCGTCCCCACTGAGTTATCTTGTCGGGTAAACAAAACACGTCATATTTAGTAGCGAATCCCATGCACCACATCACAGTGCTGTCCGCAGGGTTATGTAGAGTTTTAGAACAGAGAACGCTAAACAAACAGAAAAACACTATATCCTCGAGCGGTGCTGCTGATTGCCACCCAGCGCCTATTTAGTGCGTCCAGCTTATTCATGACTGCTCGCAAAAGTTGCAGCCGTTCTCCTATCCGCGACCTGGAGGCGTACCGGGTAGCACACAGTTCTGTTTCTTGTTGGGTAACTCAGCAACAGTGAAAGCACCACATTGCCCCAAGACAGCAGTTGCATGATACGACTGAGCCTGGTTTTAGACCGTTGGGGGGGGGGTGCGCTTGTTCATGGGTGAAATTGGAATCAAGACGTTTTATAGGTCACTTTGACAAGCGCAGTTAAACTGCAGTCTTTAAATAAATTCATCTCGTGCAGCCTTGTTGGAATGCTTTTCCGCTGTCACAGGTTCAAGGGTATAATCCTTGGCCAACAATCAAGGCTTTTGCAAAAACGAATCAAAACTTTCTGGGGCTCGTGTTTACATGTGGCCAGTAAGTAGTCAGATACGTCATTTTTAGGTTGTAAAAGGAATAAAGTGTTGCTTTGGTTGATTCGTAATCAGGATAAACCAAGCTTTGTTTATGCACCGACTAAGGGACATAGTTGACAAATGTTCTCAGTGTGTCTGGATTATGCGATGAAATCGCATCAATAAAGTAAGAATTCACAGATTCAGTCAGCATAATCGTTGGCAGAAATAAGCGAGTTCGGAAAGCCGATCCGGTTGGAGAAAGCTGTCCATTATTATTATATGAATAAATTATAATGCGACTAGACACGATCATCCAGTACCACTGGACGCGAAGCAGACTTCGGAAAAATTACTAATCGTAAACGAAGTTATAATCATGTTCAGTCGTCATCGTACAGCGTTATGTAGCAGGGAGAGCCCCACTGATCACTGCCTTTCCCGTCATGTTGCACGTATTAATGTAAAGAATGAATATTCAAAATGGACAGGGCGTGGACTTACAGGGGTAGGGAGAAGCAAGAACGCCCTAAGAGCCAACACACGGAATACGCAGTCTAACTGTACAAATGTACAATAATCACTTGTTCTGACTCGACAGAAAGCGACAACATGATCGTCACTGTTCACGGTTCACTCCTATGTCGTTCAGTGTCTTCAGCCAACTAGCTGCGGGATCTTTTGGACCTCAACCACAAAGACATGAAGCACCAACTTTTGCTTAGTTCGCTGTACATTTTATCACTCCCCAATCCCACGTCACGTGGCTTTTATGATTCACGAGGAAAAACGGGAAACGGGGCACGGTACGGTAGATTTGGGTTTGCCGTATGTAATACGTGCCCCTGATACGTACGGTTCGCAACAGACGATGAGAGAGAACGAGATTCGGTGACAGGAATGTTATGCTCTACTGGCCTACTAATGAAGGTACATGATCTTAAACAGAAATTGATACGATGTAAGATACGTTAACAAAACAAGGTAAACAAACAAGGAAAATTACACGACAGCTCCAACCAACGAAGTCTACTTATGTAATGGAAAATCCACTTGCATTCGAATGGAAAAGTCAGACGCCGCGAGCCGGAAGTCTACTTAGCTGAATACGCTGTGATAGAATATCTCTGAACTAGTACCCAGTACCGGATCTCTGACCTCAGAATCGCTTACTTGGTTATTCCATCCAATCTTACCGATACTACGTAAACGTCGACGGTCAAAAACATCAAGGCAATGGATATGCTCTGCACGGAAACTCTACGTCACAAACCATACTGCAGAACTGAACACATCCCACTGCACCACAGCGCAGTACATGCTATCTACCAACTTCAGCCGTGAGTATTCGTCCCTACAATACTCCCCTGTGCGCTCAGAAACAATTTATGCAAGCACTTAAGCTTCCGTGGCCCACGTCATGGTCCCGAACACATGTGCAACCACTTGAACATTCCACACTGTGATCAATTTCACATGCATACACGCACGTGCAGAGACAGATTTGGATTGTCATTCTCCGTTCTAATTTTGTGAGTCATATATATTGTTATGTATTGGTATAAGTACGAATAACTGAAAACGAGCTTGTTCGCCACGTTGTTTATTCTCAATTTAGAGTCAACCGACGTCTCAAGCCCAAGCTAACCGGAGGACTACGGCTACCGCTGCCAAGTATAGACCACAGTCATTATTTCGCTTAGCCGAATTTCGTAACAAACATCAGCGCACCGAACCGAACCGAGTCCCAGCACAATACACGCTATCTTCCAACTTCAGCAAAATATCAAGTCGACGCCCCAGGCGCTTCAGTCCAGTGTACGCCACTCGAGCCTTGAGTAGACGCGTACTCACCTCTACCACCATGCTCCCATCCGTCGTCACGCTGCCGCCGAAGCAAGTGAAGCGATCGACAATTGTTAGTTCCTCCCTATCGAGCATCAAGCTGGGAACCATTGGAGTTCAATCTTGTACCGTCACTTTACACTTTGAAGGTGCAAAGCACATGCGCGAATAAAGCTACAGGTCTAACGAGTCTGTTTCATGCACGTTACGCATTTCCCGTACCGTGGTATGCAAGCACCAGTGTTCCTTCGCCGGGGGTAGCTTGTGTTCGATGTGCAAAACACAAACAAACAAAAACCCATGAGCCCAAGGCTCAGTAAGTGCATCAACGGGATCCTACACTTATATTAATCGAACACCAATCTAGCTACCAACAGCCTGCTTATTACAACACATTCGAACAAGCAGACAAGATCGTCGTCGTAATCTAGATCACATAGCTTTTCACTATTCGCGAGTTCGACGGCCACATCCTAAAGATTTCGCAAGGCATTCTCTATTATCTCGTCCATGACGAAGTTGAACAGGAATGGAGAGATGGGAGATCCCTGTCGAACACCACTAATCGTTTCGAATGAACTTGATAGTTCACTGTAAACTCTTACGCGGCCAGAAGTATGAGAGCAAAAATATCTCAGTAGATTCACGAACTTCTGTGGCATACGTTTTTGGTGAAGAGCACTGAACAGTGCTGTTCGATCAACTGAATCGAAGGCGCTTTTCAAGTCAAGAAAAACCGTCACTGTCGGTCGACGGCGTGTGTGACGCGTTTCAAGTAATTGGCGAAGAGTAGAAATCTGATCGACGCATCTTCGATCTGGGTGAAATACAGCCTGTTGTTCGCGGGTGCTCCTCTCGTGGGCCGGTGTAGCAAAATCTAGACGATCAACTTGGTGACCATCGGAATTAAACTGATCCCACGATGATTACCACAATCATTGCATATTCTCTTTTTAAACATGGGTACAATCAATGACTCGCTCCCATAATACCGGAATACGCTCCTCGTTTCAAATGTCAGGGCGCAAGATAGTCAGTGATTTTCTTATGGAAAATTCACGCAGTATGGAAAAAACTAGAGGAAGTTCGTCAGGACCTGCCACTTTTCAACGCTTCAGTAATCGCATGCTCGACTCTATTTCCACTTCCGATGGAGGCTCAGGTGACAACCCTCAAGGAATCGCAGTCGTTGACGCCAGCTGAATCGCTCCTTGAAGTACTCTGCCCAAAGACCGAATGATCAATGTTTGCCATGAACAGGCTTTCTGTCTCTACCCCATATTGCTTCAGTGACTGGGGTTCACCGTTCACCAGTGTCGCGCATAAGTTTAAACGGTCTTCGACTGTTACCTTAAACAGCTGCTACTTCGATTTCTTCGGCTACCTTGATCCACAAATTTTCGAGATCCTTCTTGAGGCTTTTTGTAACTTGCCTTTATAGATGTCTTCGTGTCTTATTCATTTCCTCACAATTCAAGAGCTGACCGTTTTGTTTCATAAGACACAGCGACTCTTTAGAAATTCAGGGTCTCCGATGAACATCAGATCTAGGACCTCAGGCGAAACTTGATGCCACAGGCATCGCATGTTTGATATGGGCCCAGTGCTCGTCAACGTTACTGTTCGTAAATGGTGCGAACTTCTGGATCAGACAAGCGTTGTACGAGTAATCAGGTTTCCGGTTTGCGTTGATGACCACGGAGCTGGAGCGATAATCGCATTGAAACTAATGCATGGCCCCACTCGACGTACGTGGAACAGTAGGATCTACAGCTTCAGACCGAACCGCGTCACCGATAGCTCATTTCTATATGATCAATCTGACTCGGAGTACCTGTAGAGTTAGAGTACCATGTTGCTGTGTGACGCGAGCTGTGTCAGAAATTCGCACTAGACAAGAATAACCGATTGTCTGCACAAAACTGAAGAAGCCTATCCCTGTTACCTGTGCGCTGAGTGGGTAAGACACAACATCCACCTAAACAAGCTTCTGACGCACTAAGTCTACCAACTTGTATATTAGAATCACCAGCTAGCAAAACAATGTCAGAACCTTTGCTCCTCCTAATGAGAGTGGTGAGTTCATCATAGAACTTATCCTTCTGCATGTCAGATATGCAATCTGTTTGGAGTGTATGCCGAGATCACAAACGAGATGCGCTTAACACAACTATCCTTTCGAACGCCAACTGACTCTTGGATTTTTATTGCGCACAAACGAATATTAGTAGTGATCCAGTCTGAAAGGGCAGCTTCACCCTTGTCAGTCAGGACTTTTCCCACACCACGTTGACGCGCAGCTCCAGCTGCTTCGTCTCCTGAAGTGCGCAGGAAATACTTCGATGAGAAACCAGGAACAGTTAGTTGAAACACACTACTCGGGTGCTGGATACGCGTTTCACTTTTGCAGTAGACGTCAGTGCATGCGTCAAATCCTCATAGTCAACTGGCGCACAGGGTTCCTAACAAAAAGAATAAAACGATGCTCTGATGTCAATGCGCTTTCCGTCCTCTTCCAGCATCGTAGCTGCCGTGGTTCGGTCATAATCTTCGGCAACCGGAGTTAGAGATAAGTGAACAGACTCTTACTTGCCCCTTGGCCTTGTTGTCGTTGTCTCCTTAGTGGGCAGCTCAAAACTTGGACCAGTATAATGGAAAAAACGTAGAGATTCTGGGTCTTGGGTCGTTCTGTGCAGTCCGGTGATGGAAAAAAGACTGGATCAAGATCTGCACGGAACTCGTATTTGACCGCCGCGCGTGGTCAGCCGTGGTCCGTGATGATATATATATATATATATATATATATATATATATATATATATATATATATATATATATATATATATCACGGACCACGGCTGACCACGCGCGGCGGTCAAATACGAGTTCCGTGCAGATCTTGATCCAGTCTTTTTTCCATCACCGGACTGCACACCGACTTATCTTCTCGCAGGAGATAGTCGCGTAAAAGAAATAAATGTCAGTCGCCAGAAACTTCGATGACTTAGATAATTTGTAATGCTTATCTCGATGAACGGTGAATACTTCCTTTGGTTGGTAGTTTGGAGAGAAACAAACAATGGATCAGGTGAATGTGTAATTTTGATTGTTGAATATATCGGCTGCCCGAGAAACTGTTTTCCTTAGCAATTACCACCTTATCTTCTTTTAATGTCTGACCAAATTGGGTGTCTCTTTTCAGTTGCTTTTAACTTCAGAAAGTGCTAAACAGTCAACATGTACCGTGTTTGCAGTCGTCTCATTTTCTGTCGAACTGTTCTTGTGCAACGGGTTTTCTACTCCAAACGAGTAAAACAGAGGCAACAACTTCGTGATAACGTTGATTGTCATGTGACCAGTGACTATTCGTGGAGCGGTAAACAAGTATATGCATTCGGTTTTGCGGCAACTGGTGCTCTGGGCATAAAACCAGCAGTACTGCCCAAAGGTACCGAATTTGTAAACGCCCCTTTTTTAACTCACATTTCACTCATCTTCAGAAAGTGGAAATACAAATCGATTCCATGCTGTTGGTTATCCGGTGAAACTGTCCAGTTTTTGCAAGAATCATTCACCTTTGGCAGCTGCTTGTGGTTACGGATTTACGCTTTATATATGCAAGAACAAAACTTCCGACTACGGGGTTTATGGTTGTGGTCTGAACTCAGACGGTCAATTGGGCCAGGTTCGTTCCTTAATCACTTGGTTGAGTTTTTAATAATAAACCTTTACCGAATGGAACTGCTTTTCTCTTCTTTTATTCCTAATGCCGTAAGAACTAGGTTCAAGTTAAATGGGTCTTTGACGTTTTCTTGCAGCAGATCTCATTCGAGTCACTTCGCCGAATAAAAATACCGGCGGTTTCTCAATAACAGCGGTTCTTTTCAATGTTGTACGTTTTGCACTTTGGTTCAGCACCACAACGTTTATACACTGCCATCCTACAACATACTTTTTCGCCACAATATTGATTCATCGGTTTCAGGTATCGTGGTCAGCGAAATTATGGTTAAGATAAACCGACAATGTAACACGTAGAGTTTTTTCATTATAGAGTAGGTGAAAAACAAGATTTGGAGCGGTTGTAAAATCTACACAACTGCCAAAAATAAGGCGATTTTTTCGATTTGCGAAAGTGGATTCGATACAGTTTTTTGCACGCTTTGAGGCGTGTGAAAATTGCACATGTAAAATCAAAATGTACACAAAACTGAATCATCAGAGAATGATTCGTTTTCCGTCGAACACCCAGGCGCAATATGCTCTTCTTTTTGTAAAACTACTTTAGCTGAATATTCTCAGGCTTGTTTTCTCAGTGTCAATTTCTTAGTTATCTTTCAGATAATGCTTTTATTCTCACCACATTTATTTGCTTATAGTTGTCGTGTATTGAAGGCCAGTTGGATACCGGTGAGCCGGTGTATGCGGTCCCCGTTCCTACCCTTGTTCCGCTTCCACTCTCCCAAACTGATTCGGCCGATTTGAAGCCGACTCATATTGCTTGTGGTCGAGCACATTCACTAGTTGGTCTCTGTTCATTGACCTCCTCCAGTGTACCGCCAATCGTGTTTGGCCTGGGAAATAATGCGTTCGGTCAATGCGGTCGCGAAATCATAGAGGGCGAAGTATTCGATCCCAAAAGTTGCGTCGTGTCCCGAATCGTCCTCCCGAAGGAAATCAGAGGTTTTAAACAGGTGCGTTCTGTACCGTGTGTTCTGCGTGGTTTATCAATCTTCACTCAGCAACACTAACCCTGCCGTATTTCTTTGTTGCCTGGTTCACTGCAGTCACTCGACTAATCTTGTCTCACACCCAATGGTACTCTCTGGCATACGCTTATTCATTCACCAGCCTTTCGTTAGCCGCGTCCCCCTTGTGCTATGGGGTTTTTGAGTATGAAGACACCACTAGGGACGACATCTAAGCGTATCGTTCAGTGTCCTGGGCGACTAATTTATTGGATCAGTTGGACCACATACTTGTTTGACGTGCCAAACATGACCATACTCACTGACCAGGTTTTTCTCACCACAATTGCATGCCGTGGATTGACTGACCTTTACCCGCTTCATGGAACATTGCTCGTCGAAGAATGTCTGTTCGGAGACACGCGCAATGCATGTCTCAACGACATTAACCTGGCGAGCTTTGGTGTTTCGACTAATTATTTTATGAGTATCAGTAGATTAATAATTATTTGTTTTATGTATCTAATACTCTGCGCCCAATCTCAACATTGATGATACGGTGTTCCCATCGGATCCGAGCAGGGCTACGAGGATATTAGTGTTCGAATAAAAATAATTTTTGTGTGTCCCTCGCCAGCGATGGCCGTGTTTCTAAACCATTCAGAAGAATTAACTTAACTACTGCAGTGTACAGTCTGAACACTGCTGCAGCAACTGTCAGTAACCGAAATTCGGACAACCACCATGAAGTAGAGGAATAACTCAACGGGGTGTACTCGTGGTCGAAAGACCAATGACACAATTGTTTACTAATTTGGGCTGCAGGAATGTCTTGGAAATAAACAGGCAAGTGTGCCGAGATCCCCTTGCTGCTGTGGCGCCTTACGATGTTTGAGCATTTATTTTCTGCTTTAATTCAGCTGGTTGCGTATTGCATTGAACACGGGAGTCAAATAACGCATTATATCAGTTCAAACAACTAACCGTGAACTGGGTACAGCTGTTTTGGTTGTCCTCTCTCAGCGGTGAACAAAGGTTCGAAAGGTTTGGACACGCCTGCTATCGTTACCCTGTTTGCTTGTTGCTCTTCATATTTTGATCGATGATGTTACATAAGTGCACTGGTCCTAAAATCAATTTGGTTAGGACATAGGCTGTGTAGATGTCTTGAATGTGCTGTGACCTAACCATCACATATCTAGATTGCACAGCGGAACAGTTCTTGATGTCAATTTTGTTCATCAGTGAGTGTTATCATGTTTGTTGTTGATAATAATGTGTCCCCCGAATTTAGTGTTTTTCGGTTATTGAAAATTTGTGAGTTTGTCGAATGACCAATTTCTATTTGATGAAACAACTTTAACAATTGATGACCAGTTTTAATTTTCATGTAACAGTTTTTATTCAGCTTGTGTGATCGGTTGACAATCGCTGTCGTATCTGTAGACGACGAACCGAGTCACACTTGTGGGGCAGGCGGTGAACCTTGGGGGGGGGGGGGGAGTGACGGCCTCTGACGCATAAAATCGAACAGGGATGGTTTGTGTGCAACTTTAAGGCTCCATAATCAGTGGCACCATTCTTCTCCGTTACTTTTCATTTCCTTGTTTGTCTGACTCAGTTTGAATTGTGTTTTTGAGCTGTTGACCGTATTGGTTTCCGTGACTGGGTTGAGCATCTGTGACACTTCCATTTCTTTCGGTTCATTTACGGTTGCCTGAGGAGGCCTACAGTAAAGTTTGTGTTTGTTACTTATAACTTCATTATGCTGCAGATACCGTGTAAACGCTTGATCCTACCTTTCAGCGTTTGTTCTATTTCGTTTCTTGGTTAACGCACTGGGAAACGTTCGTTGTCGTTGAATTGTTGTAGCCGGACAGGCGACGCTGCATTTAGGCATCTCAGTATCAAGCTTCTTTAACAGACGGCGCCTGTTCGTCTCCACGGAAATTACCATATCTTCAAATAGTTGAATTCGTGTTCTCCATATGATACGTTTCTTTGACCTTTCGTGAAGAGTCTCCATCCAGTCGGTGAGTCACACAATTTGGAGCAATAAATCGGTTGAAATCCTGTTGGCCGATCCCCGTAATGGCCCAGCCAGGTGGAGTTCAAATGGCTTAAGGTTTGTCGGGTCCAGCGATACGACATTAAAAAACCCATTAGGCCATCGGGACAGCCACCGGTAGGAGCAGCTGAACAACTTCGTTCTTCATGACAACTTGTCATACATTGTGGGTAAATCCACTCAGCTAGCTGGTTTTCCTTAGGAGGAATTTGGTTCAGCAGACGACGTGGGGGCACCATTAATGCACTGGACTTTCTTTTTCCGGAAATCTCGGTGTCCATTTGAAATTCAACTCGCAGTACCTGCTGAGAAGTTCGACTATAGACCGTTGTAAGTGTGACCCTTTCGGTCTGTCTGGTTAAACCGATCTTTTCAGCAACCGATTGGCGGTGGTCAAACGGACTTCGGACAACAACGACACGGGTTCCATTCCCGCCATCGCCGGTGAATTCCCTAATTGACAGCCTTTCGTTGGCCGCAGTCTCCTTGCTAAACTGTTGTATGGTATATATATATATATATATATATATATATATATATATATATATATATATATATATATATATATATATCGTATCTGTGCCACTGTCGAGTAAGGTGCGGACATTGCATTCCCCTGGTGTGTCTCGAACCGTCACCAATATGACTCCAAATGACGCACAAGGTTGTGCGAGGTTTGAATTATCTATCAGAGTTTGGTTATCATTACTCATTTTGCAGTTTGAACTTGCTCCAGTATGCAGAACTTTGCTCCCAGCACTGCCGGTTTGGGACTGATCTGACTGTGTTCGATCGTCATGCAACAGTGGGTGATGACCGTAAGTACACCCATGGATTCTGTATTTGTTTCGGGAGCGGCAGTATGTCGAGGTTTAGGGCATAACTGACATAAATGAGCTGAATGGACAAAACTCTTTTGACAGTCGAGACTCATGTTACTGAATAATGAACACCGGTCTAAGTAATGTGACTCGCAACATTTGTGCAGGGGCTCGCTGGATCACTCACAACTCATCCAACTGCTCTCGTCGCTGTAGTGTACTGGCTTGAGTGAACATGGTGTGCACCTGAGAGTTTGAATGACCAGAATTTGCATTTCATCACAGTGATGATTGATGCAAGGCACGTTGTAAACAACAGTCCACTGTCGTCCGGCTCATTACCACACCTGACCTATTGAGACCTCGGGTGGTTCTCCATTCCAAGTCTCAGGATCTGGTTGCGGGTTATTCCTTACAGCACAGTGGGGCTCTGTGGCTATGTAATATACTCCTCCCATTGAACTCATGCCCAAACATGTAATCAAAAAGAGCATCAGTCGGAAATAGGTAAAGAAACGAGATTATGAAGAGAGTAAGAAGATAACCACAAAAAGTATTGAAACGACAAAGAAAGTTTGTGCAAACAAAGCGCTACTGTTCGTTACAGCGAGCCAGATCATTCTAGATACCTAACCTCCGAGTGCGGGACATATTGGACCCCACCCAGGAAGCCCAACACGGCCTACCTAGCCAAGTTCACCGGTTAGGCTTTTCATGCCTTTTCATACCCGTGAACTGGTAACCCTTACTCATCTTCCAACAATTGCCTCCCTCAGCGAACTTTATGCGGCAGGGGATCCTACCCGACATGTTGCAACTTCATACCTCATCCGCAGTTAATTGAGTTTCACTTTCATCGATTGCTGTTCAAGACTTCTATTGTCGTCGTCATCTACTAACCTTTAATTGTTTTTGGTGTTTCCTCCTTGGTCTCATGATTCTGCTCTACAAAACGCATAACTTTCCGGTTATTTATCTGAATGTGTGAAGAATAATGATGAAGAATGAGAGTATTGTACTGAGGCAATTCGTTTTGCATTGCGCCAGGAAATTAAATTGAAATTACAGCATTTTACTGGGTGTATCCTGTTGCCTCTCTGTGTGGACCACCTCTTTCAACAGGCCCTGGTAATGCTTCTGCCGTTTTTGAAGGTAAACCACTTCATTTGGGGTGTCCTTTGTAAGTAAGTGATGTTCTGATCGATAGCTGACCAAGATATTTGACATTGGAAGTTCCGGAGCATTGATGTTTACCCTTAAATGAAAAAATAACGCCAACTGGAATTGTGTTATTTATCTTATCTAGTTCACGCTAGCCGTAAATTGCTAAGTAAGTCTGTTAAATCCGTTCGGCACATGTTTCATAACCATTCTTCAATCTTTGACTTCATTCTAAGACCTCTGCTACCACAAAAGTTTCAGTCCTTCAGATGTTCACCTAGTTTATTGTTATGACATACGGACCATTTTTCGGCACGTATCTCAAACAATAGATTTGCCGGAAAGTCCTCCGGACTCTTAATCGGTGAAGCTGGCGTTCTCCAAGCTGCTGCGCTTTTGCCCTTCATTCGACACTTTAGTTAGCGACTTCCCGTTTGACTCCTCCGGAATTGTGATTAAGTATGCTGATATCGTAACTATTTGTCATGCTGTACCAACCGACGATGGCTTGAGCAATCTGTTTCTCTAATCTTCAAAACACTGCGAACTCCTCGGAACAGAGTGGTTTTTCTCTTAACTTTTCCTAATGTTCTTAATACATCTTTACCCTATCTCGCTCAGCTTCCCCGATTAATCACTAAACTCCACACACCATTCACCTACAGATTTGAATTGATTAAGTATCCGATGCTCGTAACGGTTCACTGTCAAATAGCGTCGTGAATAATATCTTGTAAGCCATTTTCTCGAACCTCGTCAGCCTCTGAATTTCGGCTCCTTTAACGTGTGTACACTCATGGAGGCCGGTCAGCAAGTGTGCCTGGCGCTCCATTTAGATACCGTGGCGATTGTTGTGTGATGCGTAAGTGAAACGCGTATCCAGCACCCGAGTGGTGTGTTTCAACTAACTGTTCCTGGTTTCTCATCGAAGTATTTCCTGCGCACTTCAGGAGACGAAGCAGCTGGAGCTGCGCGTCAACGTGGTGTGGGAAAAGTCCTGACTGACAAGGGTGAAGCTGCCCTTTCAGACTGGATCACTACTAATATTCGTTTGTGCGCAATAAAAATCCAAGAGTCAGTTGGCGTTCGAAAGGATAGTTGTGTTAAGCGCATCTCGTTTGTGATCTCGGCATACGCTCCAAACAGATTGCATATCTGACATGCAGAGGGATAAGTTCTATGATGAACTCACCACTCTCATTAGGAGGAGCAAAGGTTCTGACATTGTTTTGCTAGCTGGTGATTCTAATATACAAGTTGGTAGACTTAGTGCGTCAGAAGCTTGTTTAGGTGGATGTTGTGTCTTACCCACTCAGCGCACAGGTAACAGGGATAGGCTTCTTCAGTTTTGTGCAGACAATCGGTTATTCTTGTCTAGTGCGAATTTCTGACACAGCTCGCGTCACACAGCAACATGGTACTCTAACTCTACAGGTACTCCGAGTCAGATTGATCATATAGAAATGAGCTATCGGTGACGCGGTTCGGTCTGAAGCTGTAGATCCTACTGTTCCACGTACGTCGAGTGGGGCCATGCATTAGTTTCAATGCGATTATCGCTCCAGCTCCGTGGTCATCAACGCAAACCGGAAACCTGATTACTCGTACAACGCTTGTCTGATCCAGAAGTTCGCACCATTTACGAACAGTAACGTTGACGAGCACTGGGCCCATATCAAACATGCGATGCCTGTGGCATCAAGTTTCGCCTGAGGTCCTAGATCTGATGTTCATCGGAGACCCTGAATTTCTAAAGAGTCGCTGTGTCTTATGAAACAAAACGGTCAGCTCTTGAATTGTGAGGAAATGAATAAGACACGAAGACATCTATAAAGGCAAGTTACAAAAAGCCTCAAGAAGGATCTCGAAAATTTGTGGATCAAGGTAGCCGAAGAAATCGAAGTAGCAGCTGTTTAAGGTAACAGTCGAAGACCGTTTAAACTTATGCGCGACACTGGTGAACGGTGAACCCCAGTCACTGAAGCAATATGGGGTAGAGACAGAAAGCCTGTTCATGGCAAACATTGATCATTCGGTCTTTGGGCAGAGTACTTCAAGGAGCGATTCAGCTGGCGTCAACGACTGCGATTCCTTGAGGGTTGTCACCTGAGCCTCCATCGGAAGTGGAAATAGAGTCGAGCATGCGATTACTGAAGCGTTGAAAAGTGGCAGGTCCTGACGAACTTCCTCTAGTTTTTTCCATACTGCGTGAATTTTCCATAAGAAAATCACTGACTATCTTGCGCCCTGACATTTGAAACGAGGAGCGTATTCCGGTATTATGGGAGCGAGTCATTGATTGTACCCATGTTTAAAAAGAGAATATGCAATGATTGTGGTAATCATCGTGGGATCAGTTTAATTCCGATGGTCACCAAGTTGATCGTCTAGATTTTGCTACACCGGCCCACGAGAGGAGCACCCGCGAACAACAGGCTGTATTTCACCCAGATCGAAGATGCGTCGATCAGATTTCTACTCTTCGCCAATTACTTGAAACGCGTCACACACGCCGTCGACCGACAGTGACGGTTTTTCTTGACTTGAAAAGCGCCTTCGATTCAGTTGATCGAACAGCACTGTTCAGTGCTCTTCACCAAAAACGTATGCCACAGAAGTTCGTGAATCTACTGAGATATTTTTGCTCTCATACTTCTGGCCGCGTAAGAGTTTACAGTGAACTATCAAGTTCATTCGAAACGATTAGTGGTGTTCGACAGGGATCTCCCATCTCTCCATTCCTGTTCAACTTCGTCATGGACGAGATAATAGAGAATGCCTTGCGAAATCTTTAGGATGTGGCCGTCGAACTCGCGAATAGTGAAAAGCTATGTGACCTAGATTACGACGACGATCTTGTCTGCTTGTTCGAATGTGTTGTAATAAGCAGGCTGTTGGTAGCTAGATTGGTGTTCGATTAATATAAGTGTAGGATCCCGTTGATGCACTTACTGAGCCTTGGGCTCATGGGTTTTTGTTTGTTTGTGTTTTGCACATCGAACACAAGCTACCCCCGGCGAAGGAACACTGGTGCTTGCATACCACGGTACGGGAAATGCGTAACGTGCATGAAACAGACTCATTAGACCTGTAGCTTTATTCGCGCATGTGCTTTGCACCTTCAAAGTGTAAAGTGACGGTACAAGATTGAACTCCAATGGTTCCCAGCTTGATGCTCGATAGGGAGGAACTAACAATTGTCGATCGCTTCACTTGCTTCGGCGGCAGCGTGACGACGGATGGGAGCATGGTGGTAGAGGTGAGTACGCGTCTACTCAAGGCTCGAGTGGCGTACACTGGACTGAAGCGCCTGGGGCGTCGACTTGATATTTTGCTGAAGTTGGAAGATAGCGTGTATTGTGCTGGGACTCGGTTCGGTTCGGTGCGCTGATGTTTGTTACGAAATTCGGCTAAGCGAAATAATGACTGTGGTCTATACTTGGCAGCGGTAGCCGTAGTCCTCCGGTTAGCTTGGGCTTGAGACGTCGGTTGACTCTAAATTGAGAATAAACAACGTGGCGAACAAGCTCGTTTTCAGTTATTCGTACTTATACCAATACATAACAATATATATGACTCACAAAATTAGAACGGAGAATGACAATCCAAATCTGTCTCTGCACGTGCGTGTATGCATGTGAAATTGATCACAGTGTGGAATGTTCAAGTGGTTGCACATGTGTTCGGGACCATGACGTGGGCCACGGAAGCTTAAGTGCTTGCATAAATTGTTTCTGAGCGCACAGGGGAGTATTGTAGGGACGAATACTCACGGCTTCGGCTGTCGCTAAGACGCGACACTTGACAAGCCTTGATTACTTTCCTCGAACTTTGTAAATGGTGCGAAAAGCGTGTATCACCTCCACTGAGTGGTTTGACTCAAGAAGTTGTTATCACATCGCACTGGTAATTCTCCCAGTTGCTCCCGTGTTCAGCCGGGCCGGGTGGTGCTTACAAACGCTTTCGGATAAGCTCCGAGTCGTGCGACCAGTGTACCTAGTTCCACAGGAACACGTGAAAGAATACACACAAAACGAGGTTGCAGAATTCGGCACTATGTCCTTTAATCGAGAACACGCTATCGGTTTGGAAACGACCAGGATTTGTAACTGTGCATCGTAGAATGTTCTGTTGATGCTACAACATCTTGCACTTCGGAGATGGAAAAGAATGCTGAGATCTGTCACAAGAATGCTCATGTTGTTCAGGAGCTTAAGCGAAAGATTGCTGTAAGGCCGAACTCAGATTCTGTTAATGGTGATCAGTGTTCACTGGAAGTGGATCCATCCCAGGTGGAATGTTTATGTATGCTACTGACAACAATACCAGTAGTTAAAATTGGACATCGGCGAAAAAAATGCGTTGCATTGTCCACCTGAGATGATGACCGATGGCGAAATTTGCTAATTAAGCTTCAAAAATGGTTCATTTTATCGTGGAGCGAGCACGTAAAACTACTGACGTACTCCCACCTATTTGTTAGTGATATATCTACGTATATGGACATGCCCATTGTGAATAAACTCTTTCTGTTGGTCAATTTTGAAGTGCCTTGCGCGGAAAATCCGAGTAAAATAGTCTAAGTAGTATTCGCTCGGCAGTGTGTCATTCATTGCCACAGCATTTATCACTAACCTGTTCGCGGTTCAGTCGAACATATTCACATTGGTACTCTGAATTTGAAGGAATTTAGTGGATCTTATTCCACTGTAACAAACATTAACAGTTCATTGATTGCGGTGGTTCACCGTTTCCTGCTTCTCAGCAACAGCCTAACTCGAATATGAATAAAATCATGATTGAAAGCTAGGGAGAAAACTATCAATAAAAGCATTATTTCAACTGTTGAGTTGTGCAAATACAAGCTTCTCTTTTCATTTCACGCAGTCATATCTTCCTGCATATGATCACTGATTGGATGAATCTCACGGTCGTGTAACCCACTGTCGAAGCCCGATGCACTCTAAATGGGCAAGTGCATTGATCCGGCACTAGAAGCTGACCATCACCACCCACAGTTGGGCCAGCAGTGACTATGCTTAATGACGATAGTAAAAAGATTTACTTATAAAAATAATTTTCCAGATGTACCCTTCAAAAAAGGGAGCACGAAGAAATCTTTGCGGTCATAGGTGCTTTTAGACCAAGTAGAACAAAAATTGTAGACTTACAGAATGTGGGCCTGTGTCCTATGGCTTGTCAATTAGTGAAAGTAATGACATTGGGTGCATTTCATCTAGATCTTGATTACTACAGCGTCTGAAAAACTCAACTGAAGCAGCAATACTGCGAAACGTGGCAAAATGCTACGGCAGGTTTGTACTCCCATGTGACTAAATGCGCAAAGTGTCTGAAAAGTCATAAATATCCCGAGAAAATCGAAATGTTCAGGCTAGTACTGTGTTTTATTATTTAGTATGTAAACTATTCAAAAAAACATCTAGCTCGTAGAGAAGCAGCTGTCGTTTGTGCGCTATCCTGTTTGGCTCTGGTCTAGGAAGCCGTTCTTCCTTTACTTGACGTGCGTACATTAGCATCTTGGTTCCATTGACAAACCGTAAATAATATTGGGTGCTGGACTTTTTACCATACTGTGATAATGAACTCCGATCTTCGGGTTCAGTTGCATATGTCTGTAATATCTAGTTGACACAAAGTTTATCCTTCGACCGTACCACTTACCCACACGTTCTGAGGGAATTCGTTTATTTTGTGGCCATTCAGTCAGACTTAGTCTATGTTATTCCCGTACGTGCATATGCTGCAATCGCGTTGGGTCCCTTCTGTGTTTGAAATCGCAATGTAAAGATTTATCGAAATTTGACAAGTAAATTCAGCTCGCCATATCGAGAAACTCCGTTAAACTGGTTTAGCCCAGATCCCATGCTTTTCGTCATATTTTTACCTTCTATTCACCGAACAGTTTGCCTGCCTTTCGTGCATTTTCACCGCTAAATTCCATGCCGACCACTACTCTTTGGCTTCCTCACCCGCGTGACAATTTGTTTGTCCAGTCTCACTGCGTCACGCAATTTTTAGTCTTGTTTCCACAACAGGTGTCGATTGAACTCAATGGTCACGCGTCTAATTGTTGTTCTTATTTGTTCGACTTTATCACTCACGTAACTTTTCTCCCCGGTTTTGGAATGATCCACGTCATAGTTGCTTGAGTTACATGATGAGGCCCAAACGTTTGGACGTAATTATCTTTTCCTCCCAGCCTTCCTTAATCGTGTGAATGACTGAACTTGGCCATTTCTCTGTGATCTTCCACTTTCTCATAACCATGTTATTCCGCTTGTTCTTCACCCGCGCTTGTGTGAGTATGTTCCCCCCGAACCATTAATTCTCTCTTGTCCGTTCATTGGGCAAAATACCCCCATAAATAGGGACCTCTGTAAAGCGCTTGACTCGCTCCTGCATTGCCATCTCGAACGTTTCCTGTCTATTGTTGCTTGGGTGTTTTAAAGCTTTTTTGACTGTATTGATTCTGTGTTCGGTTTGCCCACAAATTAAGTAAACGTAGTAAAGCAAACTTGTGTTCTCTACCCTGGTGCTTGGGTTTCGTTTATCTGAGTCACTCAATTACGAGACGACAATCCTGTGCACGTGATGTGTGTGTGCAGTAGCAGATCGAGCCCTTTGCAAATTCGTTCACGTGCTGAAGCTTACCAACGTTGATGAAACTGTGCACCAAAGCATGTCGCTTGACTCATGCCACTACGTAGTACATGATCGTAATGACGATGAGAACATGGTGGTATGAGTGCAGTGGAAAGCGTATACCCCATGGACACAGAGGTCCACTGTGCTGGTAGGGATAATCGGCAACCAGATCCTAAGACTTGGAATGGAGAACCATCTGAGGTCTCAACAGATCAGGTATTTTAATGAGCCGGGCGGCAGTGCGGATTACTATCTCCTACCAAAGTGCCCGTTGGTGTCGAAATTCGAACTTCTAACCTCCGAGGTGGTAGTGGAGCACTCTGTACAATTCGACCACCACCGGTGCATTCATCGCAATCATTCCCTACAAACGGCCTATGATTGTCTAAACAGAGGCCAGTGGGGTAGCGTAAACGCCTTTTTCTTGCAGCCTGCTCACTATTGCATTTTTCCGAAAACAACTCTATACTCCGTAGTACATTTAACATTTTTGCCTTCTGGGAGAACCGATGGATTTCTCGCACCAGTTTTCCTCTACCGGCGTTGGTGGTCTGGCATACCCCGGCTGACAAGCTTACTTCCGTCGTTCTTCTTTGAAAGCTGACCCACTGTCACTTAGCTTGTCAGCGTTTCCAATCTACGCCAACCCTAAGGCGTGGTTCGTCCCCACCACTGGTCTGATAATCAAGGGTTCTGCCGAAAGTCAGTTCTTCAGCAAAAGCAGTTGGTATATTGTTTCAGTGTTCAACAGAGAAATCTGAATGGTTGCTAACTTTTCGGTGACTTATAAAGCTTTTTGCACCAATCAGATTGTTAGATTAATCTCCTGCTGACTAATTGGGTAACGCCACTGATATGGTTAAACAAAACCATATCCAACACAGGTTCCAGCTGTTCTCTACGATCTTATAAACCATTGTAATTGTTGTATTCCTTCTACATCATACTCACGTATTGCTGTGACACAAAGTTCAATCGTAATAGTTAGTTCCTTGTGACGTATTCATAATCAACTTCACGAAAAACCATTCGTGTGATTCTGGTTGCTGTCACACACGGAACTACTACCCACTCTCTAACTCATTACAGCTCTGTTGTGGACAGGATCACAGTCTGTTATTGAGCACGGATGGTGTCGTATATTCAGCCGGACTTGGCTCGGACGGTCAAACGGGGCTGGGACATCTGGGTGTAACGGATCGATTCTCTCCGGTTCGTGGATCTATTTGCGACCTTTTCGTGGAGTATGTGAAAACATTTTTACTCACTTTTTACTTGTTGACGTCACGTGTGGGACAGTTATTCGGTGGATACAGGTTCATACCCTTCCTTCTTTCTCCAGCCCATATCAAATAATTTTATACACTGCCTGTTGTATCTTGAAATGTGTTACTGTCGTTTATGTTATGCATTTCCCCATTCAATTGGAGGGGCAAAGAGAGATGAACAGTGCTATTTTCGTCGCATGAAAAGTAGTAATTATTCTCCACCGATTATCCAGTGACCGCGAAATGTGTACGCGTGAGAATCAGGCCGGTTTCAGACCCTGTCATGGGTGTATCGACCACATCTTTACTCTTCGGCAAACCTTAGAGCACAGACACGTCTTCCTTAGGCCCACAATCGGTGTCTTTTTTGATCTGAAAGATGCGTTCACTTCAGTTGACTGCACAGTTCTCTGACGGTGCCTCTCACTGAAGGGTGTGCCAGAGAAGTTTCTTTTTCTTTTTCAGTGTTCGTATGCGAACAGCCAAAGCCAAATTTGTGCTTACGGCGATGTTTTGTCCCAGTTCACCATGGAAAGTAGTGTTCGTCAGAGTTGCCCTCTTTCACTCTTCCTCTTTAATTTTGCGATTGAATTGACTCGAGGTAGCCCCATCCTCGTGTGAGCATAGCGGCGTCGATCTTTGCTCAGGCAGTAAACTGCCTGACTTGGAATATGCGGACGATATTGTTCTTCTGAGTGAAGATCGAGGTAAGTTGAAAGCTCTTTTAGATAGCCTGAACAACAGTGTAGTAATGTTTGGGATACGTTTTGAACCTTCAAAGTGTAAAATGTTGCTGCAAGACTGGGTTGGCTAAACACCTCTTCTCTCCTTGGCAAGGAAAGCTTTAGCTGAAGTGGATAAATTTTGTTACCTGGGTAGTTAGATCTCACCAGGGTGACAGATATCGGATGAAGTGTCGGCACGTATGTAGAAGGCGCGTTTAGCTTTTGCCAACCTCCGTCATCTGTGGTGTGGGCGTGACATCCAGTTGTCTGTTAAGGATAGAATGCACAATGCGGCGGTTAGGTCCGTTCTTTTATACGACTCAGAAACATGGCCGTTGAGGGTAGAAGATAGACGAAGACTGGCGGTGTTCGAGCATCGATGTCTCCGTGGCACTGCCCGAATATGGTGGGAAAACGGTATCACCAGTGTTGATGTTAGGCGTAAGGTGTTGGAAACAAGAGGTTAGTCCGTGGATCAAGTACTGAATCTTAACAGGTTAAGGTGGTTGGGGCATGTGTTGCGAACGCCCGCCCATAGACTTCCTCAGTTTACGTTGTTCCCCGCGACAGGTGGTGATTGGACAGTTGGTCGAGTTGGTCACTGGATGACATGGCTAAATGGTATGAAAACCTTGGCCGAGTAGGACATGTTAGACTTTCGGGTTGGGGTCCACGTGATTCGCCTACTAAATGGTTGGAGACAGTAACTGTTATGGCTAGGTGTCGCAGTCAATGGCGTAGGTGCATTTGTACTCTTTCCTTGTCGTCTTGATTTCTCGTTGATACTTTGGCTTTTTGGGTCTTTTACACTTTGCTTCTATACTTTTCGCCCTTTATTGGACGACGCTGGAAGGTAACAACGGAAATCAGAGCACAGACGTGCGAGGTTAATAGTTGAATAAACTGAAACTGGAACTGAATTCTTTCATGCGCTGAGGAAACCAGGTATTAGCGCAGTGAAGTGAAATCTTGGTTTGCTTTATACGTACGGTCAGGGGATAATGTACGTATCACTGGCGATAAGACCACACACGATCACAGAGTAGTATAATAGTATGCCCGGAATGACATCAGAATGTTCCCGAGCTGGCAGCGGAATGCGCTTTTTATTTACTTTGCGCGATACTTCCTTTTTATAGGCGGAAATTGCATATAAAAAATATGCAAGCAACGGCAGAGGGACAGTCAATATCATTGGTTAACATGAGTATTCCAATTACTGCCACGTGATCAATCTTCTTCTTCCCTTCTCGTCTGGAGAAGAATCAACTTTAGAGGCATGCAGTTTGTTGCTAGATGGATTGATTTAGAGCTCATTGAGACGAGATATTCAGAGATTTTATGTTTCACTTTGTTGGTTCAAAACTAGACCGCTAGACCTTTGACAGTTCGTTCATAGTTATGTCGTGACGTTCTTTCGACTGTGCGACAGAAAATGAGAATGTCCGCTGAAGATGCATCAAAACCGAACATCGCGAATAGGCAATGATTTCAAGAATTAATAGCAACATAGTCTCTAGGTATTCAGACTCTGAGACGAAATTTCTGTGGCGCTTTCGTTCAAAGTAATTCTACACAAAAGCCGCACTCATCTGGCTACGAGACCGAGCTGGTTGTCAGAGATAAAAGTGGTTTAAATGTCACATAATAATAAACGTGCTCTGCGTATTATAATTTATAGAAATTTTAGAATATACAGTAGGTTCTTACCGCCTTCATCTGTATACATCCAGATTACTCAGGCTCATCGTCATAAGCCTGTTTTCGAGCTATGCGAATATCTAGAAGATGAGTCAATGGCAGTTCTTAAGATCAAATCACCTTGGTATTGAAAATGACAGTTCAGGTGAGTAAGTAATCTAGTTTTGTCCCTCCTAACACCCTAGTTCGTTAGTCTCTGTTTGTTCTGAAATGTGTTTGTCTTGGCTAGCTTCATCTTATTTTGTCAGCTCTTTGTGATGGTTTTTGTCAGAAATATTTGCGGTCAAAACCGGTATCTGCTAACGAACTGCTAAGTAACAAATATTGCTGAAGCTACATAAGTTGGTTTTGTCAAAGGTACCGTGCCAAACAAGCAAATGAAATAACGCAGTAGCTGTTTTGGTTTTAGCGCGCCATAGTTTTTCACGCGTCTACTTCTTTTTCTCATTGTGATGATGCTTAAGAATTTTCTATGTGTTCGCACTCTACCTACTTTATACACAGACAAATAGCTTCTCGAGGGGATACCGTACTTGCGCTGACTCGGTGTGGTCGTCTGTTCGCTTGGGGCAACAATGAGTATGGACAGATTTGGACTGTGAACGATAATCTACAAGTATCCGAACCGGTCGAGCTGCCACTGGATAAGTGTTCGGTGCCCTCGGAAATAAGAGGTCAACTTACCCAAGTTAGCATTAGGCGTCCATCTTCGATTGCGTGTGCGGGATCTATGTGCTCATTGGTCGATGAACAAGGTCATGTAAGTGGTTTGTGTGTGGATTTAAGCACTCACTTGTGCAATTTTGTAGAACAATAATATCCGTGGATGCCATTCTATGCAAACAAACTTCCATTGGTTGTTGGTTTAATTCTAATCGCGCTGAAATAATTATCTACCACATTCACAGCCCTACCGCGGTTGCCTGTTCAGGTTTCCAGTTTATAGAAAATCCACTGTAGATCTGAGATAGGAGCATTCACTGACTTCATTATTTTTCAATTGTCTTTTTTGTTGTTGACAAACCACTCCCATCGAGCGATAATTTGTTGTTCAGAGTTAACATTCTGCTCACTATTGAAGAGTATTAGACCTGTTGTACAGTGTGTTCTTTTAAGGTGGGTACACCCGTAGAGGTTCAAATGACTGATAATTTTGCGGAAAACAGTGGCAGTAACTAGATTTTGACTCTCATTTCTGACGGGAAAAATTTCGTTTCACTGTCCGCCTGAGAAAACGGTGGACGACACAGAAACTTGGAATTTATGCCTTCACAGGTGCTATTATTAATCATGGAGTGATCAGATCAAGCTATTTACGTAAATCGAGCGAACCATTAGTTGTATGTAAACCAGAATGGACTCGTTCATTGTAAATAAGCTAGTGATATTGACCAATTTAACAGCGCCTTGCATAGAACTCCCTAGTCGAACAGCAACTTATGTAGTATTCGCTCAGCGGCATGTCATCCGTCACCATGACGTTTATCACTCGTCTGTTTGCCGTTTATCTTGTATATTCACTTTGGTCTTCTGAATGTGTTATACTTCTCCGGATCTTGTTCACTTGAACAACGATTAACGGTTCACGGATTGCGGCGGTTCTCTGTTCGCTACTTGTTGGTAGCAAGTTAGCTAGGAAATCAAAATATACACTAGCATGACAAAGTAGGAAGGGAACCGAAAATAATGATAATGGTATGACGATTGCATTGTGTGAATTCAAAGCCTCATTTTTTATGATACGTAGTCGCATTTTCCTGCCTATAATCACTGGTTCGATGAATCTCGTGGAAGCCCGACCTGCCGCGGATGGACCGAAAACTGGTCTGTTTGCCGTTCGATAATATATAAGGTGCCTGTGTTGTGTGCAGTACTGATTAACGTCCCATAAACTGTCTGTCTTTCTGCTCTTGGTCGCGGCAGTGGGAAGTGGTGTATGTAACTGTTTTGTTGTCAAGATTCAACGGAAATGGAGGAACTACGCGGCAAACTGCTCAAACTGGAGTAATAATTGAGCTTGTTTATTTGTACATGGAATGTAAACGGAGTTCGTCGAAAAGATGTAAGTGGTTTAATGCCCGTTACCATCGTGTCCGACGATTAGCAAGATCAACCGTCAGTGTTTTGATCAAGAAGTTCGAGAGGGCGGGCAGTACGAGCGACGAACACCGCAGTGGTAGACCTCTAACTGCAACCAGCAAATGCCGCGCTGGCAAAATCGTTGGGAAAACCATTGAAGATCTGCAATACAGCACACAACGACTGTCCCAACAGTGTGGCGTGAGTCATAGTTGCGTCCGTCGCGTTTTGAAGGCACGCGGCATCGGACAGCTTTCTTCGATTCAGACTCATGAATTGAAATGTACGGATTTCATTATGAGAGAATCATTTTGCTTTTACTTTCTAGTTGGAAGGGACACATTACTCGTCATCGATCGGCGAACAGACCAGTTTTCGGTCCTAAAAATATGATTTCGTGATTACATTACTATGCTGGTTTACGAAACAGACTATCTGTTGCAGCTTTGGAGAAAGACTTGGAGGGAATGTTTGGACAAGAAGGCTGTGCTCCACATTGCTTCAGCTACTGTGGGTCCGTAGACGCTGAACGTCAGACCAGTCGTTATCAGAAATGTACCATCCACCTTACATGGGCACGTTTGTATCATTTGCAACTAGCCCGCAAACCAGTATTCAGAAAGCTTACTCATGGTATGCAATATGTTGACTAACTATCAACTTTCCCGACAACGCTGTTATCGAATATTTATTCAGGCGAGTTCTTTGTCGTATGAGAATAGTAGACTGAATAATAAGTAAGGTAGGTAAGCGTTCAAGAAAGTCTGCTAGCGTTTATTTACAACATATGATTTCAATCGGTATTCACGTTTCAAATGTAATAGACAATATTTCACCTAGTGGTAATATACTCATAATATTGATATTAATAATAATAATAATATGGCACAGAAGCGCATAAATATTTAGTTGCACGAAAATCTAACCGTCACTTGGCCGTGAGCAAACATTCATACTTCAGATAAACTCAGGTAGTTCATTTTAAGAACAAGACGCTGGAGAGCGAACAATTGTTTTCAATGAATCCTATACGTGCTCTTACAATTCATATGGGTGAGGTAACATTGGAATGCGTTAGCCATTGGCCGGAGTAAAGGTCATTGTCGTGGCGTTAGGAAAAAGGGGGTTGGGGGGGGGGAGGGGTGTCTCTATCGTGTGCGTGTTGTGGTGAGAGTTTCACTCCTATCGTCACGAGTGGTAATCGATAGTGGACTTTTGGGGTTCGGTCGGCGGTCCGTGGTTTCCGGTTTTGGCCAAGGCAGCTGGAGAGCCTGGACTAGTCGCTTTTGTGCACATAGATCAGGACTTAGTAGGCGAATGGCGATTGCCTCTGCCATGGCCAGGGATCGAAGTCGGACTGGCTTTGATCGATTGGGTGGAACTCGGTATATGACTTTGAAAGCTTTTTCAGGGTGCCCAGGGATTCCCATTTGTATGTTGGACGTGTTTCTGTGTTCATATAGGAAGTCCGCGGTTTCCAAAAGCGGAACGCTCGTGAACAGTGATGCAACGTCTAACGAGAGCATAGTTTTCTTCTGAATATTGAAATCTTGTATGGTGGATACGAATTCAAAACTGTCTCGCAGGCTGTACTTGGCAAGTTTTGCGCGAACTGGTTCCAGTAATTCTACTAGCCACTGAGCTGTTACCTAGCGTTCAGAGCCGTAAAAATTTGCTCAACGGAGACTTTGCAAGGTGAACTAAGTTTCGTTCAACAAGTTTTCCGAGAGAATGGCTAACCCGAGAAGATAATCCAGAAGAACTTTGAACTAAAGTTACCTGCAGAGCGATCTCCGTGCGTACCGAAGAAGGAACTATTCTTTAAAGTATCGTTCAAGGGGATACACATGCCGAGCGGTTGACAAAAACACTCAGGGCGGCTGTAAACTGAACGTTCCCAGCCGCTAGACTGAAATGCACATTCTCCATCTCTCCTGTGATCCGCATGCAGGCAAAAGACAAACAGCCTGAGCCGACCTCCTCCATGATCATTTACTCGTTCAGGTGCGAATGTGGCGCATCCTACATAGGTCGCATGGCTAGGCGTTTGTCTCAGCGCATTAAGGAACATCACCCAATATGGTTGAGTCAGGGGAAAACCAGTGTGAGTACCATTTCCAATCCAGGTCATTTGGTGGATAGTGGCCACACGATCGACCCTGAAAAAGCTTTCAAAGTCATATACCGAGTTCCACCCAATCGATCAAAGCCAGTCCGACTTCGATCCCTGGCCATGGCAGAGGCAATCGCCATTCGCCTACTAAGTCCTGATCTATGTGCACAAAAGCGACTAGTCCAGGCTCTCCAGCTGCCTTGGCCAAAACCGGAAACCACGGACCGCCGACCGAACCCCAAAAGTCCACTATCGATTACCACTCGTGACGATAGGAGTGAAACTCTCACCACAACACGCACACGATAGAGACACCCCTCCCCCCCCCCCCAACCCCCTTTTTCCTAACGCCACGACAATGACCTTTACTCCGGCCAATGGCTAACGCATTCCAATGTTACCTCACCCATATGAATTGTAAGAGCACGTATAGGATTCATTGAAAACAATTGTTCGCTCTCCAGCGTCTTGTTCTTAATGTGACCATGAATGTGGGACTATTCAGACTATTTCGTTCATTTTAAGTTCGAAATTTCACTCCAGTCTCTAACTGTGTTTAGAACGCCTATTATATTTGGCCATAGTCCCATTTGCTGATTTGTTTTTGTGCATAAATTCACAGGCACTGTTCTGTGGTCGTGTGATCATGACCGAATATGTGGTCACCACCGAATTCCACGCATCTTCGTTATTTCATGTCCTTGTCACAGTTAATCCAGTACTTTATTGTTTTAATTACTACAATGTGGACTTAACCCCTAAACAGGTTTCACAATAAAATAAAGTACGCCAGATTGCCGCGAGCCAATTCGAAACCTTTCCAAAATCCGATTTGATGCAGTTTTGTTGCTGACTTACTTTGGTCGACCGAACGTCTCTCTGTTCTTAGTGCTGCTGATTTTGTCTTAGCAAAATGATAATGGATAGATATTCACGGAATGGGGCAGTTTTCTAACCGATGCACACGTAAGCACCAAAATGCTCGCGTATCTGGTGCACACCCGTGTGCTGGTGATCCCATTCGATTAACCGGATCTGTTTACGACAATCAGTTCCACTGCAAGCATGGCTACAGAAACAACCTTGGGCCCCTGGGTCGACTCCTCGGTTCTGAGGGCAGCACATTTGTTTTCCTCTACCACCGTCTGTGTGAAATCTGGGCAACCATGCTCATAGCCTGACGGACGTACGTGTGTAACGCTCCATGGGTCACCGCTCACATGCGGTGATCGAGTCAGTTAAGGTGCATTGGGGCTAATTGTTCCAATGCGATCGTTATCGGAGTTCTGTTCACCTGTGGCCTAAAAGTTTGACAGTCACATGGACCACGGAAGAGACAGGTTTTGGTTGATAACTGAGTGACTGATATATTGTATCTGTCTGGTGTAAGTGGACTCAGTCTTGTGACCTGAACGTTTAGTACCCTAACCATAACGTAGAGACATATATCTTAGCTGGATCCCACATTTTGCGTAGGTCCGTTTCTCAGAAACGGAGGTTATCGTGATGAAGCTTATTTGATAAGGCACAAGGCTTGGGGACCGGGTGGGTTGTCTATTATCAGTGATGGCAGCGAAGATCGGAGTCAATAGAACTCGTTAAGTTGATCTGGTAAAGTCAAAAAACCCAAGGAATGGTGTGAATCGGTGATTGTGCAGATCTGCGATATGGGTGATTGTTGATCTTGTGTAGATCACGGGAATTAACTTAGTATGTATCGTACCGAAGCTGCTCACTGGCGTTATTGTCCGCCGTTCATACATCACTCGTTGACAATGCACGCGGGAACGAGGTGAATTTTAGACATGTTCGGAGTTTCGTCGACCACATCTTTTCTTACAACTGGTTTGGAACCATGCACACCATCCGTAGACGTATCTTTCTGTTTTCATTGATCTCAGTCATCTGACGCTGCCTCTTTTTAAAAAGTGTTTCAAAGAAATTCACGTCTCTTTTTCAGTCATGCACTGTTTGTGATAAATCAGCCATCGCATGATAAAGCACACAGTGACACAACTTTGTATACGTCATCAGTTGGCTTGATAATCCACATGATAACACAAACGGCATCTACGTTAATTCGAAGCAGATGGCACCTAGAAAGTTTACGATATGCAAACAATTTGCATGCATATTCTGAGTTGTCGCATTGTCAGCGCCCTACATATTTTGAAGTCAGTCAAGTATTCGGTTATCAAGTCGTCAAACTGATACGTCAGACAGAACTGTCCGCTGATTGCGGTCAAATAGTATCTATTGTAACCAATTAAACTGGTGATACAGGGTTCAAACCCGGCCATCGCCGGTCCCTGTTGGGCGTTGACAACACAGCCGCTGCCCAGCTCGATCTCGGTGTTATTGAGGCCTTACGGGACCCATTCCTCCCGGTCCTGAACACATTGGTAATTACCGCTGATCTCAGGCAATGGTGCATTTAACCTTTATGGTCATGAAGGTTCGCTTCTTCCATTGTACTCATGCATAAACAAAAAATGGGGATAGATGATAATAAACATGGCCTTTCCTCAGTAGTTTTTCGTGACTGTAATGGAAACATTGTGTACAAAATGGGTTAAAATTAAGACTACTCACATTAAGTAAACGAAAACTGATGCGCTCATCTAAAATAGTTTTACGTTTTCTGTCGCTGATAATTTGAAAAATTATTTGCCTATGTGATTATGAATTTTATTGCTTTACAGCATACATCACTTAGTATTCCACTCACACATCATCGTAATTCTTGAATTCTATCGACCTAAGCAGTTCCGCCTGGTCTGATACACTTTTATCTGTTTGCGCCAATAAGTTTCCGTCTCACCTGGGAGAATCACAGGATTCATAGATAGTAATCGCTTTCTCGCTGCCAGTTTGTGAACAGTGACGTTCGTTTGCCATAAGGCTGTATTTCAGCTGTCGTTCATAAACTGTATAAGACCACGTGCACACTGTGTCGATCTCAAATGCCTTACAAATTCTTTTACTTGTGAAAGTTGTTCACATGTTCTGGTCAGCATGAGAATATACATTATATATATACATTTTTACACCGTACTGAAATCAAGCATGGTACCATCGCAAAAACAACAATCACAAGGATGAAGGGAGTGAAGTGGGAGGTTCACCAGAGTATAACAGTCAGCTTCTTATTATGGTGTCTTCCGTGGTTGTTTCGTTGTGGGTTGTTGTACTACTCAGTCGGGCAGTCTAGAGTAGGCCTTTTTATTCGAGGTTACACCTCTAGCCTTTGCGCAGCCAGGCGCGTCCTGCGATGAAGCAGCGTTGGTCCAAATTAACCGGTGACTAATTTTATGGTTCATTCGCCTCTTCTGGAAACCATGTCGAGTAAATGGAACATGACAAGGAGCTATGACCTTGTTTAGTGGCAGGCCACATGCCGCGTCAGAGTGCCATCAGCAGGTTTATAGGGCGTTTTCGAGCGGAGAACGCTAGCCGAGCGGAAGTCCCACCACATTCTCAAGCACTGTCGCTAATCGTCCATGCTCGATTATTTGATGGGTCCACCGTTAACCACGAAAACTATGGCCGTTCCCCCATCCGCGACCTGAGCATGTGGTTTCAAGCTGTCCTCAACCCGTTCGGTGTGAACCGACAGGGCACAGGATCGGAAATATGCAGACAGCCGCTGAACCGTGTTGTAGTTCCACGGATCGATAAGAGAACATGACAGTACAGAAACCGTCACCTGCATACTGTTAAAGTCAACTCGACTGATATTAAAACGATCGCGTACTAAACGCCAGGCTCAGCGATCAGTATCTTACAAGGGCCATCAACCTGAGCTGTGATAAACACCAATACAGTAATGCCTCGTGCATTAGCGTTTCGATATTCGCGAAACTCGCTAACTAATTTGCATTCGAGATTTGTTCACAGATCTGCTAGATCCTCGTAAAGCACTACGGAACTGTTCATGTTTATTTTTTTGACTCGTATCAAGCATTCGCGATTTCTGTTGATCCTTACCAAGCTCTGGAACCTTACCTGGCGAACGTTTGAGTTAATACTTATGACAACGGAATCATATTCGTTGAAGTCTCTGCAATTCAGGATACCAATGTGATTATATACGATTGAACCGCGAGCAGTTTGGTGATAAATACTGTGCTAATTGACTATATATAACCCATAGAATACTACCTAAATTGTGATTTGTGCCGTGTATTCCACTCAAGGGGTTGTAAAATTGACCAGAATGACCAGTTTATTCACAATAACTGAGTGATTTATTATTATTTTTTAATTGTGTAATAATGGTACGTTATTTCAGAATGGGGGTCGCGGCCAATCAAAGGCTGCCAATTTGTTGATATACCACTAACAGTGTTGTAGGATTACGTCGGTCGCTTTATGCGAGCAATACGGTAAAAGGAAGCAATTTTGCAGCCCTAGCACATCTCCGTATCGTTTATGGTCATACGCCGGTGGACAACACAATTTTTCCTCATCAGACATTAAAATGTCAAAATCTTACCATTGTTATCATTTTCAGTAGCAGATATACAAATTCGAACTGGAGGATACGCTACTGGGGAACACTGTTCTAGGTTTCTTCAAGACCATCGTCGACGCAAAATCAGATCCTATCCGACCTGGTTGTGAATGACACGCGGATGGGACGTGATCGGAGAGCAGTAAAGCTCACGACCAGAAAAGCATATGAAATGCACTACACTTCCATGTAAAACCAGTCTTGAAAAAGGTTAACCGTGGTGACCAAAACGTCGACAACCTACCAACGATTTCGACTACGCTGTGTTATTAAACAATAAAATTCTGCCATAACATTTCACGCGGCGCATCGATTTGTCGATACACTCCGAACCGATCTCGGTTTTGACACATTAAGGCATTAAGTTTCCCCCGGAGTTGTACCAGTTGGACGAGCGCAGTGACTCACAAAATTGAGTACTGTTAGCGTGTTGGTTAGCACTCAGTAATATGGCCATGAATGACCTTTAACTATGTGTACCTCCTGACAACATTCCTTTGGTAATAATTCGGGAAGATCTCAAATTGTTCACACAATATTGGCAAGCCACCAATGAAGAACGATGAGTTGTTTTGCAGTTGTCTAACGGCGAATCACTTTTATAGTTGATCGTGTCATATTTGTATGCGAAAGATCTTTCTATGATAACTATCCGCGTATACGTACACACAGCGTCTCATCACTTGTTTTCACTTCGTTAGGTGTTCGTTTGGGGCTTTGGTTGCCTTGGTCTCGGTCCCAAAGTGAATCACGCACCAGTTCCCACCTTGATTCCACCGGGTTTGTTCAGCAACGCTTCGCCGGGGACCTTTCATCGTTTAATCTCCGTGACAAGTGGTTTGCATCATTTTGTTGTACGCAACGCGGATGGCTTACTGTGGGCTTGGGGCGCACCTCGAGGCGGCCTGCATTGTCTTGGTCTGGGTAGCGGGCTAGCTGCAACCTCGGAGCGTCAGACTTATCCAATGCCCTTGTCCGTTCCGGCCGAAGTTGTTGATGTGGCTTGCGGTGTGGATCATACGATCCTCTTGGCAAAGTCTTTGGCTTGAAACAGCCGACAAAACAGTCCCCGAGATTGCTCATTCCAGTTGTAAGATGAATTATCTAGCCGAATTTGGCTACGTCTATCATTCTTGTACATAACCTTACCGATCTGTACTCCACAAAAACCGTGATGAATGCATCAAAGAATTTCGTAACGTACTTTTCCTATTTTTTAAAAATCTTTTTTCAAATTTTTCTATGTAATCTGAGTATGTGATGCGGAAGTCAATTTCGGCGTTAACGTTTATTGCAATGGGTGTGTGTTGTTCAATTTTGGCCAATGGAGGTAGGTTGGTAAGCTAAAATTCTGCGTTCGAAACTGTAGCATCCCGCTTTTCTTTGTTGCAGTTTCCTACCCTTGCCGTATTCGATTTCACCCCATGGAGTGCATGTCATCCGCTTATCTCCCCCTGAATCGATTCCCGTTCGTTCATCGTCATGCGACATTTGGCTGCACTTTTTGCGGTTTTCCAGTCATTTTTCTTACATGATACAGCACGGCATGATTAGATCGTACTTTGTTTATGCCAGTGACATATTATTTACAGCGTGGTTATTTTCGGTCGTCCTTGTTTGTTGGCTCATGCCTTGTCATGAATGCAACGGTATTCTCCCGCTAAGTCATCAGGCGTTGGTGCGCTGTTGAATGGAACCGATAGCTTTTACTTTGTGGCTCACAATAGTGAACCCCGTGAGACTTCACTTTAGCTCAGACATCGTATCGAGCTAAGCAACAGGAAGCACTTTTCACTTGAATTGATTATCATCGAGTATTTTAGAACCTACGTAACCGAAGTCATCTATTTTAATACGAGTTAGCGCAAAGACCATTTTACCAGATACACACTACGTGACAAGTAGCACTATGGAGAAATTTCGGATTATGCGGATCTTGATGAGGCATTGCAGACATGTGATGTAAGTAGTCTTTAGATGCACAACTGAAGGTCAAGACGGAACGGAAGGAGTCTCAAATGAATGATAACCGATACGCGAAGGTAATCAGAGATACATATCACTTCGACTGGGGGTGAAACCATTGTAACTCAAATGCCAAACTCAGCTATCTGGGATTTTTGCGAACCATCAGTCTAAACTACGAACACAACTGGTACTCAGTTCATGTATTAAAACAAAGCAATGGTTTTTGCCCAATGTCATCACAACTGTTGTTGTATGTCCAAAAACTTCTTGGACGGTTCATTTGATATGAGGTGTGCCTGCCAGGAGCGACGCGCAAACGCATGGCAATTTTCTCCTGTTTTCATGTTCCATTTGAGTGCACTGTAAGCCTCCTCTGAATTGTGTACCCTAATACATCGAATAATGTGTCCTTGGATCAACAAACTTCGAGTGCCATTCAGTCAGCCGAGAAATCTTCAAATCGATATGGGGCTCCAAAATTTTGGCTTTCAGCTGACATGCTTCACCAACATCCTTGAAGGCTTGTGAGGTGTTTATCATTTAATTAAGGTGAAATACGGCACACCAATCCGTCACACCGATCTAAATACAGCACCTTTGAAGTTTGCCTCCCTTTTTGACGAATAAATGGTTGTTTTCCCTTCCTTAAACTTATGTGTGAGCTCATCACAGGAGCCTACTGCACTGTTAGAATCAACTGGCTACCTTTACTCTGAGACTTAAATTGATAAGCCCCATAATCCCCTCTCTGACTTCTTCCGAGCAGCAACTGTTTTAATTCGGTGGGTTGCGGTAGCCATACTCATGATGAATTTCTGTCGTGGTTTTCTCCTAGTGCTCTATTCGGTCAAATCCATAACTTTTTCTGATACAGTACCTTCATATTAACCAAAACGATTAGGTCAGCTGTGCTTGGTAAGTAAAAATAAAGTGATATGCATCACTAATAAGCATGATTGCCACTCCCAGTCAAAGTTTTTTTCAGGTCGTCTACGTTGTCAATACAGTATTCGAGCAATATCCATGTTGTTCACATCTCACGATAGAAGTAACGATCGAAACTTTGCGTGTCGGTGTCTCCGTAGCATCGCTCGAATATGCTGGGAGCACCCGTGTCGGCAATGCGGATGTTAGGTGTAGGGTGTTGGGAACTAATAGTCAGACACTGGAACGAGTGCTGAACCTGAACGGGTTAAGGCGGCTGAGACATGTGCTACGCATGCCCACCGATAAGCTTTTTCGGCGTACGCCGTTCTCCGAGGCAGGTAGGTCCAGGTGGTTTGTCCATGATATGGCAAAGGGTATGAAAGCCTTGACCATTGGACTTGGCCAAGTAGGACGTGTGAGTCTTTCGGGTTTGAGGGTCTGCAAGGTGGTTGAAAACACTAAGTAATATTTGCAATTGAGTAGTAGGAGATTAGATTTGTATAAAATGATTCGTCATGCAGCTTCAACGCTGAACTCACCATTGAAAACCATGGAAGCTTTGTACAGCTGCTTCATCCTTGTTGGGAATCATCAGCAGTGCACATCCACCGAGCCCCCACAGAGGGACTCGAACCCGGGGTGAACGATTGTGAATCGAACACCTTAACCACAAGGCTATCCGGGCTGGCTCTCAATGGTTTGTTGAACATCTACACTACATGATATACCACCCTCCCGTCATGGGCTTTGAACGGTAACAACCCGCTCCCCGCACAGCGATCGACTCCCATGATGGATGGCTTCTCTGTAGGGGCCTAAGTACAACGAAGGCATTCCGTTATGAACAACCTACAGAGCTTGGTTACTATTTGCAGTTGAGTAGTAGGAGATTAGCCCGGATAGCCTTGTAGTTAAGGTGTTCGATTCACAATCGTTCACCCCGGGTTCTAGTCCCTCTGTGGGGGCTCGGTGGATGTGCACTGCTGATGATTCCCAACAAGGATGAAGCAGCTGTACAAAGCTTCCATGGTTTTCAATGGTGAGTTCAGCGTTGAAGCTGCATGACGAATCATTATACTAAGTAATATGGCTAGTTGTCGCGGCCAGTGGCGTAGCTCCATTCGATCTTTTTTCTCCTCTTCATGCTTTCCTTTTATTGCTTTGTTTCCGGTTTTTTTTCATTTTATGCTTCTAGTCATCCTGCCTTCAACTAGAGGATGCTGGAAGGTAACCACCAAAACCAGAGCACAGCCGTGCAAGCCTCCAGTGTGGTCGAGGGCGGTTGTCTCAGGCTCCGAGATAGCTAGTTGTCCTGAACGCCACTCGAAGTGCTTTCAAATGGCCGTGCGCCGGCTGCAGCCCCTGCTGAGAAAGTCCTACTCACTACGTCATGACGGTGTTTCCACCAATGTGAGAGAGCGAAAGCGAACGCCCAGCGCTCTGAACCGGGTTGACCAACTGATAGTGATTCCAAACCAACCGCGGGTGGCGCACGAAGCGTACGACGCTATGGCATCCGTGGCGTGGAGGTGCACTGGACACCCACAATGTCTAGCTTCATCTGAAGGGCTTATGAACTAAGCAGTCAGTCACCGGCTCCCAGAGGTTTCTGAAAGAGGCGAATGAACCATACAATTGGCCACCGGCTCATTTGGACCAACACAGCTGCCTAACAGGACGCGCAGACTCGCGAGGTTCAGGCTGGGTTTCGTATTGGTTGTGGATGTATCGATCAAATCTTCACTCTCCGATAGCTGCTAGAGCGTTGTCACACCTTCCAAAGACCAACAGTTGTCGTGTTCTTGAACATTCGCTTTGGCTTCGATTTTGTCGATAGGACTGTACTATGGGATCGTGCGTAACCATTCCCAAGGAACTGCGTAGTCCCACCTCAGGTAGGGTTAGGACTTATGGTCAGCTTTCGCTTCTTTTTGTCGTCTCCAGTGGAGTATGACGAGGCTATTCCGTTTTCCCGTTTCTTTTCAACTTCGTTATAGAAGATATTGTACGGAATGCCTTGTCTGGTCTTCCAAACGGTGGAGTTGAACTCCTCCCAGGAAGCAAAGTTTTTGACCCAGAGTAAGCCGATGATGTCGCCTTGCTGAGCGACAGTGCACAGGCAATGCAACATGCGTTGGACCGCTTAGAGGTTGAGGTATGCTGATATGGGATACTCTTTACGCCTTCCAGGTGCAAAGTGCTTTTACAAGATCAGCAGGAGCTCGTAGAGCTTGTATTGATTTTTACGCCTCGGTCTGGATGTTTACCGATTTGAATTTCTCCTCAGCCTGACTACACCGTTCACTCTCGTATGCCTATCGATCCGCAGTCAGCTGACTCGGCGGACGAACGCACACGAACATGCTGTCCTTCCATGTAATGGTTTGATTATTCACTTTTTGAATATACGTGTTTCCAGTCGCCGCGTCAGCCTTTTCACTACAAGCCTACCTGCGCTCACCCTTCGTGGTGATCAGCTTTAGTTCGTCAACAACTTGAAGTTCATTAAGGGCTTAGTAACAGCTGGAGGTTTTGTTGGGGCGGAGAGCGGTACATGAATAGCGAGAACTAGAGCAGCTTTCGTAAACTTGCTGCACCTATGGCGTCGCCGTGACGTCCGGTTCTCTCTTAAGGGACGGGTGTACGTCTCCGCGGTTCGTAGAGTTCGACAACCGATGTCTCTGAAGCATTCCTCGCATTTGGTGGGAACATCGAGTGAGTAATGTCGAGGTGCACCGTCGCGCTGGAGACGGATAGCCACCCTCCTAACAAAGTGATCCCTCTACACCGCCTCCGGTGGATCGGTCATGTTTTGCAAACGTCTGTCGATCGTCCACAAGGTCCTGCCTAGCCGAGCTTTTTGACCTATGCGCACATTATACGTTGCAGGTGTTTTCTTTAAAACCAGGAAAAACTGCTGGAGAAAAATAAAGCCAGTGAGGGGGAACACAAGAGGTTAACAATCGAAGCACAAGATTTCAAGGTATTCTTTGAGGGAATAGACAGGCACATTGCCAGTAGATGACCTAGTTCGTTTGACGGACAGCGTGATGCTTTGACGAGCACGCAGCACGTGTTCGCTTGTTCTCAATCAAGGACAAGGTTAGAGCGAATGAAGCAAACCAGATGACCAATCAAATGCCGAATGTCGTCTGAACGCAGTCAGCCAACTGGGTTTGTAATCAGACTGACCACTCAGAAAAGCTGGTTGTGAATATCAGCTGAACCGATAAGTTTGCGAACCAGGATTTCGTTGTGACCACCATGCATCTTATACGAACTGTCTTTTTGGTGCTAATAAAGCGAAGTGGTTTATGGTCAGAGGAGTATTCTCACAGGAGCTAGTGGAACAGGTTAGAACACTCAGTTTTTTCAGTCTGATCGATAAAAAGAAAGCTTTCTGATTTTAGTGAACATTGTTCCAGCATGACTTGTCCAGGGTGATGTTTGTTATCAGTGGAAAGATATGGCTTGTTATTAAAAACCATTTGGTAGCATGATCCTCATAGGAGACTAAAGGGCATGTTATGTCATTTTAGGTCGTCAAGAAAATGGGCAGTGAACCAGTGAAAACTTCTTTCAGAATGTTTTGAAGGAAATTCAAACTTTCATTCCCCTCATAGGGGCGTCCATGTATAATATCTTCGTTATGATACATGCTTCTATTATTCTTCGCTGCTTTTCTGTCCGTGATTTTTTTGTTTCCCGATGAGTTGTGTGCCAAAAGATAGTAACCAGAACCGCCTTGTACTGGTTTTTTCAAACTGAACTTAACTACGCGGATTTCTTTGTGCGAAAACGGGTGGCAAGCCCGGCAGTATTGATGTCATTTTCTGTGAGTGAACAGTAATTTAGGGCATATGCAAGACAGTCGAACGACTGCAATTTTGGGGCCGTTAGACAACACATTTGAGCAGTTCAGTAAGACTGAACTTAGCTCTCATAAAACTAATCCGACGGTTATAATTCCAACTAAGAAATGACGGTTGTTTTATGATGGCGAAAACCTTGCAGTCTAAGACAAGATGCATCGTGTGTGTTATTTTGTTTTGTTACTCAGTGTTCTAACATCCGCATTTCTCTTTTCTCATCTTGCAGTCAACGATTTGACATCATGGGACATGGTCTGTTATAATCTGTGCGTTCTATTCTCGATTGCAGCTCATCGTGAGTGTACTACTCGAGGTTTATTTCCAACCACCTTGGGAGCGTGGCTGGATGTAGCATTCATCGCATGGACCCATCGTTCGTAATTCCTGTGCATGTTAACATATCGATCTACGGCAGTTTTGTGTAGTAAGTTTGTGATGATAATGTCATTCATCATCCGATTTATTGATGATCTACCGCGATGAGAAAGGTGGTGACGCCGAGGTCGGTCAATGTTCACATAGACAAACAGTGTTTCTATTTTGTGTGTGGGTGTATTCGACTAATTAGTGACGATGACTACAGTTGTGCTTTACTTTTTTATGTGCACCTACATCTCGTCGTGTATTTCTGTCCTTTCATCCTCTCAGGATATAGCACTAATTTTTTCCTCGAGATTAGCTGCGATTAACTCGCTAAGAACTATCTACGATTCACAGCCGTGTTCCCTTTCAACGAGGAGCATCCATTCACGCACACACACACACACACACACACACATATATATATATATATATATATATATATATATATATATATATATATATATATAATGTTTCGCCTATGGAAGGTCGCATTTTGTCATATCTTTCCACTTTTTAGCAAACCCAAACCAACCGTGTGCGTAGTAATGTAAGAACTGAACATATAGTACCCTACCGCATTGTCGCACCTTCTGTTACTTTCTCACCGATGCATGGCTTAGCCACTGAACAACGGACGTGCAATATCGCATTCGAACAATGACGTCTCAGTTTATGTGCTCTTAGTGGTGCTGCTCACTGATCGGATAACACTTGTGATGAACGCACACTTTTATCGTTAGTGCGATACGGTGGCATTTGACGGGACAACCTCTAAGCGATTGTCCATCAGAGAGAAGAAGAATTTGCTGGATATGCTTTATCAACCTTGTGCAACGTAGATCTCGGTGGCTTAGTCACTTGGAATTTCAGGAAAGACTTTTTACGATGTTATTTATATTCGAACGGTTATCGAAAATTCTCTGAACAGCGATGCTTCTCACAAAAGGTACTACCTCAAAGTTCCGAGCTGTAAATGAGGCAACTTTGGCATGGTTTACCGCTATGATGGAAAAGCATACTGAGTTCCCGATTGTGGAGAGCATCTTTGCAAGAAAGCCAGGGAGATGGCGCAGGAGCTGCATCTTGATGAATTTAAGGCTTCCAGAATTTGATTTTGCCCTTGGTCAGACAGAATTGGCATCCAGTCCTATAAAGCAGGAGACAGGCCCGATGTTACTTCTGAGATTTGCGGCGCAAGTCTTACAGTACGGCATGATATAGTGAACGGTTTTCTAGTGGAGTTACTGGCGTCAGTCCACATACATGCCGATTCTAATATTTTCAGTGCGGATGAGACAGCTTTGTATTATAATCAGCTGACTAAGGGAACAATAAATCTTAAAAGAGGAATTTCTCTGGAGCCAAGAAGTTCAAAGAAATAATGAGGCTACTGCTGTGCGGGAGATTGACTGAAGAGAAGTTATTTCCGCTAATTATACAAAGGTTTCAAAATCCATGTTGTGCCCATGGAATAGAGGGTAAAAACTTGTCATGAGGCTACAATTCTTCCAAAAACGCATGGATGACTCCTGTTATTCCAAAGTGGATTGTTCGATATCAATCACAAGATGGTTTCTGAAGGTTGCTTTGTCATACTATTTGTAGATAACGCTCCTTGTTACAACAAATCCATAACATTGGCGAACTGAAAACTATCCCAGCCCGAGAAGCACAAACTTTTTTTGATCCGTTTAAGGTGTTTATGTTGGCGATCCTTTTTTTTCTACTGTGCATGAGTTTCAAATGGGTTAGGTGTGGTAACGATCCGGACGACAACGGATTACTGTCTATCACCAAAGTAACCGATGTGGATTCGAACCTTAGACCTGGAGGTGGTAAGCAAATGCGCTAACCATCTCGACCACCACCGGTCGATTACTGGAGTGTTCGACTGATCTAAACAGCTCGATTGTTGATTTCTAGCAGAGTAAAGCTACGACAGACAACGACTTCTTATTTTGCTACAAGTAAATCTTCGTAATTCACTCAGGTTTCTGTAAAACTGTGAACTGTCCGACAGTATAAAGATGACGAGCCGATTTAGCGACGGCAGTTAACGATAAGTTACGCTGATGTGAGCGAAATTCAATCGATCGATTGGTTCGGTGAGGTTGACTATTTCGTGCATACGAGTGGACGATGAACGTAGTTGAACTCTGATCGCGTAACTATATCTGTTACACTTCAAGTGAAGCCGTTGTAACTTCAATCGGATCTTTTGTAACTTCAAGTAAAGCCTTCATAACTTTAAGTGAATCCTTCGTAAGTTCAAGTGAAGCTCAAATGGCATCGCTCTGCAAACACAGGCATATGATTGGCTTGGCGGTGGTCACTTTTGACCTGCCCCCGAAATCTCTGCCCCGTGATCATCCACATCGCGGTGGTAACTAGTGTGTTGAATTATCGTTGATACATGTAATAGTATGTACGGGGCCTACAGAGGGAGGGATGTGACCATCGAGTCGACCGCGTGATTGGTGGGCGAAGGACCAGGAATAAATCGAGACGGCCAACAAAGCGACGGCGTTAGTTGACCTTGACTCTGTGTATGTGTGTGTAGCCTAACAAAACTGAGCCAGTCCATACACGTGACTAAGTTGCCTTCTGTATGTAGCCCAATCGCTCGTAAAATGACCAGTTCACTTTAACGAAGACGAGTTTGACAACGAGACGCACATTTCATACACCTGACACCAAGTCACTTATATTGAACACGTATGAAGCTGGAGATAACTGGTGTTTAGTAGCTGAAGCATTGGGCGTCAAAAAAAACTGCAGTGACCTGAATTACGAGAAACAATGCAGCACCTTCCATGTTTACTCATGGCGGGAAACGTTTTAAACGTTCGTCTGGTCATGGAGTAGAGGAGCTAATTTCCTGGATTGAAGCAAAACCCACACTAACGTTTTCAGCACTGCAACTCCGATTGAAGGTTGAGTATGTAAAGGATGTTCTTATCACCACGATCAGCGAGTATCTCAATGGGCAACTGATAGCATTTAACAAAGTTCATCAGCTACCCGTAATGATGAATCTATTGCATAGCAAGCGGAAGAGGATGAGGTAGGTCTGTAAAATTCTCCTGTCGTTCGCTGGCATACTTACGTAATGATTCATCAATCCCACACACTACTCTCAAGTAACTGCGTGATAAATACTTACGTAGAGCAGCTGCAGTGGTACGAGGTACACAATCATGAGATCATATGGATAGACAAAACCAACTTTAATCTACACTGCTCGCGAGATTTTAGTAGAGTCCCAAAAGGGAATAAGGGCACGAATACCAGTGGCGAGCAGCCGCGGTAAGAGTCTGTACATGATAGGTGCAATGATTAACAACGCCCTGGTTGATCTGACTAACAAAAGAAGGTCGTACACCGCAGCAATGTGTCTGCAGTCGTTGAGCGGTTTTTCTGTTTTCTTCACTCTCGGTCGGAAACAGTGCGGAATTCGTCAGGGCGAGCCCTGTCGCTAATCTGAGAGAATAGTCGAACAAGGACACAACCGCTCGTATATTCACGACCAACCAGAACAAATCAACTAAGCTTCTATCTCTTCTGCTTGTATGGTGTAATTGGGTGAGTTTGTGATAATGCTTAGAAGGATCAGTCAGCGATCGAAAAATACCGTGGTCAAACTGCAAGGGAGCAAAATAAGTAATCCAATAGCTTAGTAAAATTTTAAGTTTAGCAATAAGGTAGGAACTTTGACTGGATAGACAATTCAATTTTTTTAAAGAAAACCAATGTTTGCACTCAAACCTACGGTCGAGAATTAGGAGAAACGGTATTTTTACCAACTTATTCCCACCAGCAATCAGTCTTCACTCAAATTATATGTAGGTGTTTGTAACTTAGATCATTTCGAACTCCATTGTCTTCTGCAAAATAAAGTTAGAAGTTTACAGCTTTTCCCAGGCAAGGATACAATCATTTCCAGAACCATCTCGGTCATGAAACTAAAGAGTAGACATGATATGACAATCCTAAATGACCGAAATTCTTATTGTGAGCTCGAGCGAACGACAGCTATTAGCACAAACTCAGCTTTGGTCGTTCTCCATACCAGGATTGTGTAGCAGTTGCGGAATAGCATCCGAATTAGACTATTCGAACATGTCTGAGATTCGCCCCAGGACTAAATTGAGTAGCCATATTTGGATCTCCGCAGTAAATTATTGGTGTCATTGACCGGACAATTGAGAATTACGTTATGGACCAAAAAGAGTACTGCTTTGCTTTGGTACGACCTTTATTTAGTGTGAACCCAAAATAATTGATGATGCTCGTTCGGTTTCGTGCGGGTGGCTATTGTGACATTTATGGAAGCGATCACAGCGATTATTCAGGCTCCATCGACAGACAGTGGAGACGTGATTTTTCGGAAGAAACAGGTCCCACGGAAGAACGTTTGTGTCACCAGAAATAGCAGAAAGTTCATCCAGGCAAAGAGTCTTACTTCGGTTAGTCACACTTTGCAAGCATGGTCCGCAGAAAAAGCTGTCCGCGAGCATCTAGTCACAACAGAGCTAGAAGGCACGCGTATCTTAGCAAGCCAATCTTGCTGGATTTCAGTCGTGAAAACAGATTATTTAAATGACAGTATGTGTTTTATCGACCATGTTATCAACTTCGTTCTTTACTGTCGGACCCGCGGCTCGTCTCTATCTTGTCACACTTAGCAAATTGGAAAAAACAGCTACTTGCATTGTCCTTCGGCTGTAGAACTTGGTTATTACTAGTAATAACGTTTAACTTCTTTTTATTTATACAGAACTGGTACCGTGTTTCAGAAACAAGATCACGACCAATTGGAGGCTGCCGAAAGGAAAGTGGCAGCTAACGGCAAGATTCAAACCCTAGGCCACTGAGTTTCAAGTTTGTCGTGATAACTGTTTGACCACCGCCGACGAATTTTTTGAACCAAGTAGTGTGCTTATTCGAGAGAGAAACATTAATGCGGAGGGAACTGGTAACGACCAAATCCGTTTAACGAAAACATGGATAGCAGTAATACTCGTAGGGCGACCCAGTTCCGATCTCTGATTCATTGTGTTCAGTTTGTCTTATTCGCGTATGATATTGTGCAGTTCATCTGAGATGGCTAAGTTCTTCATCAATGCAGCATGCTGCGAAGCGGTTACATATGACCATTAGTTGTGTTGACAACCTTGTTCAACGAGAAAACGTGGCCATCAACAACATGAAATTCTGCGGTCCGATTGTTTGTTTTCTCTACTTGAATCCAATTTCGTTATTTACATTTTACTTGCATCGCCTGTGACCTATCCAAGAAAAAGTATCATTTCGACGAGGACCCTCTGGTGTACTTTTCCCTCACACATCTTAACATTTGAGATTTGTTAGTTCTGTCCCATCTTTCTTTAGGCTTTGAATAATCGCACTTCTCACTGTGAATTACGAACCGATTTTCCTGCCGTTCGAACTTGTTTCGTCTGTGCGAAATGTATATTTTTCTGGGAATTCCCTCCATATGGACTCGTTGACTCACCGCAACGTAGCTATTTTCAGATATCGGTATAAGGTGTGCACGTCGCAAATGAATTCAATAGACAGGCAGACGAACTAATTTGTGAACATTGAGTTATTCATTTCTGAGAATATTTTCCCTTGTGCCCCGTGGTCTCTCAGGGTTCGCTGGCGTCTCTCAACCTGTACATTTTGGAGCAGTTCGTATCTTTGTTAGAAAATCACACGTCAGTAATTTCGAAGGTATTGAAAACCCTTACCAAGTGCTTGGTGTTCAACCCAGCGCAACGGCTGAACAGATCCGTTCAGCTTATTATGAACAGTCGAAGCTGGTGCATCCGGATCGATCAAATGTCGGGGGTCAGTGCACTGCTAGTCCCGAAGCATTTCATCGAATTTCGGACGCCTATACGTTGCTAGCCAATCCCAGTACTCGAAAGCAGTACGATCAGTACGTGACTTCGCAGCGAGATGGGGTTTGGTCAAAAATGTGTGTAAGTCTACTAAATCACTACTGGTCCTGTTGTCCACGTGCTTGCGATCTTCAGACTGCGCTCGTACACACTTGCGAATTTTCCGTACAAGTAAACCTGTTAACTAAACAAGGATAACCGTAACATTCATGGCGTATTTTTTAGCATTTAATACCAAGGGCTCGGGTTTGCTTTTGGCTGAAAGCATAAAGGAATTTGACTCAGAGTCGGAGTTGTGTGACGTGCTTAGTACACACTCACGGTTGGTAAATAATAAGTAAAAATACCAACCGTCAAGACAAACGAAGTGTGAGATCGGAGGAGAGAATTACCTGCACATTGGTTCCCTCGGATGCCAGTCTTTCCTAAACTCATTGCAACTTATATTCTTTTGATGTTTGCTGTTGTCGTTCGTACCAGTCGTCATAATCTACGCTTCTCAATGTAGGGTTTAGGTATCCGGCGAATTACACTGGTTGATGTATCCGCTCGATCAAGTTGTTGCAAGTTCTGTTTCTCACCATGCTGTATGCTTGTTTCTCCGTCCACCCCATAGTATAATGCACCCTCGTACAACTCTTCTGTCGCGGACGATGATTTTCCCAGATACCGTGAAATTTACCGTTCTCATTCGCGCCGCTTCGACCGGGCCAAATCAACATACACCACAGGAGGGTTCTATCCGAACATCGATCAACGGCCTGGTTTTGTACGCCAAAAGCAAACGAGTATTTGGAGCGCTGATGTAGCACGTCGGTCTCTCCCGATCTATGTGCATTGGATTTTGCAATTTTTCAGTTTGGTCTTCGTGATTACCAGTTTCTATTGTATCCTTATTGATGACTAAATAAATGGGCCGCAGTTTTTCACTCAAGCTCTTCCATAAATTTTGTCAGAATTTCGAATTAATCATAGTTTTACCCCAGTACTCATCGTAACCACACGGCTCATCAAGAACTGATAATTGGCAGTGATTTTTCCGGCCTTGTGATTTGCTTTCGTTGTTATCGTTTCTTTTCTCAACCATCTAGATAGTTTGTACATAATTTTTTTCCGTGCACGCTCTTTCCTTTCACTGCATGAATGGCCTTACCTGTGCTGCATAATCTCAATGGGACCAAGAACCCGATATAAAATGGTTCCGGTATGTTTGTGATAAGAAGTAACGTATAGGGCGAATCAGAAGTAACTGAACGACGGTCGTTAGGCTTGCTGGCGGTGATAGAAAAAAATCGTACCTTGCATTGAACGAACCGTAACATCCCATGCATGTGCGCTCAACCGGATAATGAGATCGCATTCGGTAAAGCTCAGGTGACCACGTGATCAATTGAACTGACAAAAACACTTCCAGTGCTTCACACATTGACTGACAGCTGAGTGAGCGTGTCTGTGTGTGCAATTCACTGAGACTGATAATCGATCGTCATGACTCCGTTGGTTGCAATCTTGACGCTCACTAGTAGAAAATTAGCCTGCAAGACCGTCGTTTGTCATTCCGTTCTTGTTCGCAGCTATATGAAGCAAGATTGAGAACGTTCAGTCGATTGATCTCTTTATCAAACGAATCCCGAGTAACCGCTCATGCCGGAACAATGAATACAGTGTAGTACTGTTCGTGTCATTCCGTTTCCTGGGTTTTGATACAGACTACTATCTGGCCTTCGTATTTAGAATATTTTCTTCAATCCCTTGATATCTCACCGGTCGGTCTTCAATTCGGTCATTTTTTCGCTCAAACCACCAAGTGACGATGTTTTCCGCTTAAGACCGCCAGTAGTTTACCTCGAATAATGGTTCAGCTTCTGTTATCCATTTTTCTTGTTCATATCACTAATGTAGTTATTTTATCATTGCAGAACCACTATTCTACCGAGAATGTGAATGTTTTCTGGCATTACATCGACCTTGACTGCGTTTATTCAGGTGATGAACCAACGTAGACTGCGAACAAGGGTTTGTTTTCTACGTAGTTATTCGGGTTTTCATTACAGCGTTATTCGAGTTATTATTCCAAAACGTAGTCTAGCCGATTGAAGATCTGATTCCTCCTAGTTTATCAGAACATATGCGTACAGGATCGCAAACCTCGGCTAACCGAATGGAATTTGATCTCCCTCAAACACAGACGCGGTCCATCCCGACGCACCAAGATATTGTGAGATAGTGTTGTGGAATCTTCGCGATCACGTCAAGCAGGTATCCAAACCACCTAAGCTTCTTCTCTGTTAATTACTATTCGTAATAAGAGTTTGTCCTTCTCCTTTGTGTTCAGTTACTTACAGGTAGTGAGTGCGTACATCGTGAACCGCGGACATTCGTAATGTATTTTCTCTGTTTCTGTGGTAGCGTATTGGTTCATACTCGGTTTTTATGGTGCCTAATACATGAACAGTTCACGTACTAATTCAAAACTGTTTCCTCGAAGGTCTGCGTTTCTACTGTTATATGATCTTTTCGAGTGTTTCATCTGTGGTGTCGAGCGGAGGCTTGAACTTGCAGCTTTAGCGCTTGTGTCAGTGCACTCCACCATTGGCCATCACACGTCAACGGCATTAACAGATCCAGTGCTGGATTCGTCCATTCATGTTGGCACGTGTTCCCGTTTGCCCCACAGATTTAGCTTATTTTTACTTATCTAATAATAATTCTCCTTAGTATTGCAACTTCAGTCTAATTTACGCCTCTGTAACTGATTTAGGGATTCTTAACCGTGAAGTTTCTTTATTCAGTAGTTGTATCGCACCCGAACTGCGCTGCTGTTCCGTCTAGCTGCCTGCTAAGTGGACCGTCTTTATTTTCTGCACTGTCCCAATTTTCGGAAGCTACTGATCATTGTTATTGGTTTCTCACCTGGCCGTAAGTCTCTTTCTTACTGTACATTTATGCTTATTGTATTGTTTAAAACCACGAATTATCGATAAACACGGTTATTCGATGGGAATTTTTCTACTGCCCGTAACTGTGTTCTGCCCATGTCGTGCGTGTAGCTTGTGAGACTAAGTTTCCACTGGATTCGTAGACCTAGACTTCGGGATAGTCGCCACACCTTCCTTTAAAGAGGGCAAAGGCAACTGAGGTTGCTCACACTTATGCTTCAACGAAGAAGAGATGCACCCTATGCCCCGGCGAAAAAAGACAGGGAAACAATATCTCAATGCAGCAAGTGTGATAAACATATTTTCAAAAAAATTGTGATCTGTTATGTAAAATCCTTGCCAACTCAATTAATTGTTCATGTGATTGTATGACTGTTCTGCGTTCAATGGATTTCTTTGTTCAACTTTAATAAATGTTATTATTTGTACCCGAATGCATTCAAAATGATAATGCAATAATTTAATTCAAAAGGCTTTATTAAGCTGTTGAATACGGATGAGTGATAATCGCTACACCCGCGGTGGTTCTCCCTCCCAGAGCAACTAGGTGGAAAACAACAGAGAGTGTGCTCTGGTGGGATTCACAGTAACTGCAGTTAGTGTGTTCACGAATATTTGCGCGTATGGTATAACATTCGACATAGTTCGTGTAGCTTTTTAATCAGCGGTGGGACGCCGAATGAGTCTAACGAGACAGTGGATGTTAGTGAGAATTGAGTAACTTTCGGATTTTCTGTTTGATTTTATTTTCCCCCCTATCATTTTCAACGGCCTTCTAGTGAAAGATTTTGTCTTTTTGCGAGAGTCTATTAAAGTTGTATCAGGTTCCAGTGGTATCTCCCGCCTTAAGGTAATCAGTTTCCTTACAGACGAGCATTTTGCGTCACGTGACAAACCTTAAAAAAGAGACTGATTTGTTCATTTAGGGAGATTTGTGTTAGCGGACGGGGCAGCAAGAATTCTTAACCACAACGACATTTTAGAAAAACTTTAGTTACGAGGTCTCTGGTTCGGTGTAGGACACCACATGTCTTTGGAGTATGTAGCAAGTTTTCTTACTAACACGACTAAATCCATCAGCTTATTATTCAACACTTTATGAAGCGTCCACAATTCCCAGTGAGTTGTAGAAACTCAGTCCTGATATCCGACAGGCTTCAATATCCGATTCGCTGTGTGAGTGGCATTACTCACCGCGGTTCGCATCAGGGATCTTTTGGAATAAGATTTTGCCTGCCTTCAAGATATTTTGTATGCACGACGCGGATCACATCTTTCTTTCTTTCATCAGTCCGACAGATTGAAATTTTTTATTGTCCCATATATTCACACGGAATCGGTATTGATAACATTAACTTGTTACCGTATGAGACTGTCGGAAAGCAGTCTGGACCACCAGCTCCAAAACCTAGCAGACTTCCGAGAAATTGACTAAATGCTGACATATACCCGTCGATTATCTTGATTTCACAGCAGCTTTTACTGGCGAGGATTTTGTCAGTATGGAAAGTATACGATCTAGGCAGTTAGGCCGGACGTTCACAGCCCAAGTAAAATTTTCTATTATTTGTCTACTGAGAAGCATATAAGTAGCCCGGTGCAGAATACAGTTTAGATGGGCTTGGGCAAGTCTCGCAAAATTTTTCACGACTCAAATCACGCTGTACATACGCCTGCTTCGCATTTATGTATAGTCAGGCTTCGGCGTGAACCGTATTGACTGATCGATCTTCCAATGAGTCGAACGGAAGGACCTATCGAAATACATATAGTTCAGCAGTTTTACTTGATTGTTCATTTATTTATTTGCGTGCTTCTGGTTTACTGTAGCAGAAGGAAACATCACTCGAAAACTGTCATAATGGTGTACAAGACGTGCCGTGTAGATGTCATGGTTGCTGATAAACATTCGTTCACGCATCATCGAAGTCAATCAACTATATGAACTGTACTAATTTGCATATCAGTTGTCCAGTTCACTTGATAGTAATCATTATTCCGTCCCAGGATGCAATCATGTGTTTCGCATGCCTTGCCTTACCTCATCAGATTTAGTCTTTCTGACCTAATCGCATTCATTGGTGTTCTGTTGCTGTCCATTATTGTTTTAGACCAACAAACTGCTTGCTTACTCAGTAAGTATTATACACACTCAATCACGCTGGCACAATCACATCGAACATAGTGAACGCTCCGTCCCGAACAATACACTGAATGAATGGGAACACCGGTTGAACTGGATCGCAACTTGAAATCGTACTCTTCGCAAATGCTATGTACGGACGTTTGAGCATAAAAAACAATACCAAGTAGCGTCATCAAGAGTCATTCTATCCGACACAACTTGAATTTAGTTCCGGTCATCTGTAATTCAGCTGTTCTTTTTAGTGCGATTTTTTCAAATCTTCTAACTGGTACTGTTGGACTGGTAACAGACACGTTGGAGTCGTTTTCCTCTGGAATAGACTCGAAAACATCGAAAATCGGACACTCAGAAGCATGGTATCGAAAGCAGCCAAGTTAGATTCAATCTGGTGTAAGTGTCTGCAATATACAGAACCATCATCCACGTCAAGAATCTTACATAATCTTCTGCCCATTTGATTAAAAGTAATACAGCGTGAAGGCCGTCCATAATTTCATTGATGGTCACCAACAGCTGATTCCAAACTGAGCAAGTTCGTTTACAGTAATCTATTCTTAAGCAATTTGGCTGGACTCTCTCCAGTCGTCGAATGAGCGAAAATTATCAACACTGCTGTCGAGTTTGTCGAACATGTTAGCATGCACAAGTGCAGTAGAACTCTTCAAAATACGAATAAAGTTTTCAGGTGCCCCATTGAATTGTGGTTGCCGAAGTGAAGTCAGCATATGATGACAACCCAACGTTTTTGGCCACTAAGTCCCCTTCACCGCGGAATGGCCTCCATTGTCAGTAACAATCGCACAAGAAACACCTCGACTGAATGTTTCACGTAGGGCCGCGATCGTAAAATTAGCATTAGAAGAACTAGTGAAATATACCTCCGGCCAAAGGGAGTAAGAACACATAATAACCAGAGCACGATACCTGTCTAGAAATGGTTTACAATAATCAGCGTGAACACGTTGCCAAGGTTCTGAAGAAATAGGCCACGGCGTCCATTTCGACGGTTGTGTGTGGAGTTTATGTAAAAACCGTCACAGTAAATTTTGACAATAGGGCACGATTCGTCATTCGTTTATGGCCACCAACAAATACGGTTGGCGAGAGATTTCTTTTCTGCAATGTCTAGGTGTGCGAAATGGAAACTCCCAAAACTCCAGCTCAAAATATGGGCGGAACAATGATTCTGATGGTAAAATACAAAGCACCATCACAAGTCACCGAAATTGCATCGTTTAGTTTATAGGAATCAATAAATTGACGCCGAACATCTGCTTGCCATCCATATTGAACATAGCATACGATGGCATGATAATACGTCTTCCTTTCACTAACGAGATCAGGCAGACAAACCCGTAGCGGCTGTGTGAGCAAGCAGTCAGTAGTGGAGCCCCCTTCAGAAATATCATAGCGGAACAAGTAGTCCGTATGTGGAATGAATTGTGCTTTGGGATGCAGAATGTTGTCAGAGTAAGCTAATAGAGAGACACTCCAGCGCTGAACCATGGCTGCCGACGATTTAGCTAAGGACGGATGTCAATCATAAATGAATTTCAGTTTTTCGTGATCGGTGGCAATGGTGAAACGTGTTCCAAAGAGATACTAGTACAGACTCGTAAAGGCCCAAAAACGGTCGATGCCTCACGTTGCACTCAGGGGCACTGATTCGGCAAGATATGCACAAGATTGGATGACCCTTTTGTTCCACCACAGCCTCGTCACCTGTGTGAGAAGCTTCCTTAATAACAGTCGAGGATACAAGCAAGGAAAAAGTGCGATATACGGTAATAAACTACGTAAACATTGTTCGTGCACTGAAGACAACTGAAGCTTTCGTTGAAAGAGAAGATCGAATAAAAGGGACAGTTCTGGTAGCAAAATTAGGAGTAAATCTGTAGAAATACTGAAGAGAATCCGGTAAAAAATGTAATTCGATATGTGATTAGGCGGAAGGCGCATTGGATGGCGAAAAAACCCAGGGCCAGAACGAAAACCGTTAGCATCAATCAAATAACCCAAACAAGAGAACTTGCAAGCAGAGGAGACACTTATCAGCAACAAACGCAGGCGGTCATCATGCAAATCTTTGACGGAAGCATAGTAAATAACGTCACCCTAATAAGCACAAACACCTTCTGGGTTATAAGTGTGAGAAGTATTAGGGTTTCGAAAAATAGTTGGAGAGAGGGTATGACCAAAAGCAGTAATCTATACTTATATGAACCAAACTGCGTAATAACGACAGTTCGTTCGCGGGTCTGCTCACCAAGTGGAATCTGCAAAAAGTGCACCTTTCGGGTCAGGTTTAAAAAAAACGTTGAACCATGGCACAGATGGAGAACATTTTCAGGTCCGAGAGTTGAACAACCGGACGATTTCAGTAATTCCTTCAAAATAATACCATACCAACCCCGAATTCTGGGAATTTTGTTATGGCGCTTTAACGGAGTCACAATCGGAGTGGCCCATGCCGTAGAACTCACCGGACTAAACTGTCTAAAGCATTTTCCACGGGCTCACGTATTCCAAGAGGAAAAACTGGAGAACCAATCACTACAGGGTTCATCTTGATACCATTGAGGTACGCAACTGGCTTAGCAAATGTTGACCAGGCTTTTCAACAGGTCAGGAATTCGGTCTAGCATCGGTTCCTTCAATCGACTGGTTGCTTGAAATCCGAGTTGTTTAAGTTCACCTGGTACAGGAAAACCTTTGTCACGCTGCGTAACAAACGGCAAGGCGCGCTCTTTTTCATCAGCTCTGGTCATTAGCTCGTTCAGTCTCCCATCCCCTATCATTTATGCAGGGCAGCCAACATAATTACTAAAACTCATCAGTCGCTATCGTTCTGCGTCTCCATTCGCTGGACGGGAATCGAGTCTGCAAATCTTGCATGCGACCAAAAACTTGCAATCGTCCACCCCAGGTTTGATTCCCAGCTGGAGCTCGGTGTCCACGAACTGCTGGGGATTCCTACCAAAAATAAAACAGCTGTACACCGGTTCTACAGTTAGGAATGGTTTGAACATTTACACAGCAAGACGAATCATTTTATGTATTAGGAATCACAGGGCGTGTATTTATTTTTACACCACGCATAACTGCTTCAGTCCGGAAGCTCTACCAGTTTACATTCTTTCACATCACTTCTGCTTCGTCCACGCCCGTTTGCTTTGTATATTTATCGATCCGTAATCAGCTGACTCTACTGACTCACACACATGCGCACACTGTCCTTTAAAGTACATGTGTGCTCGTTCAGTTTATTAATAAACGCTTCTGAAGTCATACTGCGTCCGTCTTTTGACCATAAAGTAACCGTTGAGAGGGAACTACTCCGAGGTCGTGTAAACCTTTCCATGCTGGTTTTTTTGTTATCGCGTTCGTTAGTTTTCCATACCATGCGCGGACCACCCGTATGTCACTGTGATGCTTTGCACAGAGCTGACACGACAACCAGAGCATTGCCTCCCCCCTTCCAATGCCCGTGAGATGGAGGACGTCGTTAACATAGAGGAAGTGATTGTCGTGTATCGCGAGAGCGTCCGTGCAGCTTGCGCGTGCAATGGCCAAATGGCCACCACGCTTCGCAGTAAGAGTTCAAATAATTAATAATTTGTGTCCAGACAAATGAGCAACTTTGAGTGCCGCTAAGCTGCGATAATAATGGAACAGCTTATTTGACGGTATCAACATATTAAAACGCTAATGCTAAAACATCATTTACCTCTGTGCTCCCTCCTAAGTTACCGTCAGCTGCGAGGTTCACTTCATGTGATCATATGAAACACACATTCTCCAAACTCGGTATTTTCGCTGACCATTGTAATGCTGTTGCAGTAGCATGTTTAGATTAGTCTGTTCAAGAATGGTTTCTCAAAATAAGACCGGCCGAAAAGTAACAACATTTGTTTACCTGGACTACTTGCAACAAAAACTCTGTGGTAAACGTTCCCCATAACCTTGGGTCTGTCACAAAACCATCGCTGCGGCATACATTACGCATGTGCGACGGCTACGGGTGTCAGTTTTACGCCGCATTCCTATTAGTCTTTCATCTCTTCACACTACAACCTGAAGTGTTGTCAGCAGTCTACGTGGTGCATTAACGACCAATCACAAGTGTGCTATCTGTATCAGGTGCAGCGTGTACATTGCACATAATACGCAGCAAATAAACGATTTGTGCTAGAAGGATTTGAGTGCACCCCACTGTCGATTATGAGAACCATTAAATAACATGTCACGGAGGGAATGTAAGTGTGGTGATTGGGCGTGAGCTGTATTTGCTGTACATATCTCGTGACCTCCGACACCTTTGACCTTGAATTGTGAAAATGAGTAGTTCCATTTCGTGCTTCAACTTCGGTCGTGTTCATACCCGCTTCATTTGGGGATTACTATTCCTGTTAATTCTGTGGGACAATATTTCGCACTTGGCGTCACGGGGGTCGTACAAAAAGATGTAGTGCAGCAGTATGAAATTTCTGGATTTGAATGCTCCTTTCAGTGAGATTGAGGGTTAGTTCGAAAGATTCGAATTGCCTGTGGGGAAGTTTTGGATGAAAGCAAAACTGCTATTTTGTTGAGTATTGTTGGAAAATTAGCACATTCTGTTATCAAGGACTTGTCATTCCAGCCGGAAACCAGTTTCCCTTAAATGCGGAGAAGTAAAGAACGGTAAATTTTGAAATTCCTGAATAGGCCTAATTCCATCAACGTCCACGGGAGGATTCGCAGGGTATTCGTAGGTTTATTCTTCAGCATCATACACCGGCAGCTCGTTGTAATTTTGAAGGTCAACTAGAAACACAACTTCTGATTGCTTGCATCAGTAATCAAGAGTTGCAACAAAAAAATGCTTCTGCCTTCTAGTCCCACTCTTCAAAATGTTCGTGAAATGTGTGGGCAACATAAAGATGTGAATAGTCTTACCAAAAGTATCTCTCGTATCATGTTGTGTAGAGGCACGTCCGGCAAGCCAAAGGCCATTCAGTTACCCCCCCTTTCCAGCAGGGGAATACCCGGCAGTCTCAATACTGGAGGACCCAAAATGACGCACCTGAAGCGAGGACTTTACTTGGCCAATGTGATTCTTGTGGAAAGGTACCTTCGCGAATCAACTGTCATTTTCGCAGTGCTCAGCTTTTCAGGTGTGGCAAAATTGGTCACCTTCAGCCAGTCTATCTGGATTTCCGGTCATACCATTCCCGTTCAGCAAACAATTTGATCTTGGATAATTCCCCGTTGTTTTCCCTCTCCGTGAGTGCACCAGCACAGAAATATATATTTCTTTCCTTCCTGGTCGGGGTTATGATTCAAAACGACTACGTTGTTGAATCATTCATTCTTGAGACTGTGGGGCGAAAAGCTATCTCATATTAGGAGCTCGATCCCATTAACACTTTTGTGATGAATCAGGTTATGGACAGTCAGAAAAGTTGAATAATGGTGGGCAGCTGGAACCACTTGCCTATGCCAGTCTTGTGACACTTCGCACACAATGATATTCTGGGAAGTTGGGATAGTTACTGTGGTCAATCTCAAAGAACCGCTTTGTCGAAGTTGTTCGATGTCAGAGTCCGTAGTTTGGGCATGTGTCATCGCGTCTTAGTCGATGCTAGGCTTTGGCGATGGACCCAGTGTCGTTTGTCCACCGTAAACTGTGAATCAAAGTCTAAGTAACGAACCTCGAGTGGTGAATATCGATCGGAAGTTGGCTTCAGTACGTAAGCAAATGGCTTGTGGTCTGCAAACACGGTAAACGAAAGGCATTCCAGTGACTGTCGTAAATGACAGAGGCCCAGGTAGATAAATAATAACGCCCTACCAACTGTGCTATACCTAGATTCGGTTGGTCGTAGGCACTTACAGGAGAATGCTAGAGGTTGCCAGGAGTGGTCTTGTAGAAGACTTTCAAGAGCGGCTGGTGAACGTGTCTCCTATTGGGTCTAGCAGCGAAATATCAACGATATCCCCTCAATCGGACGAATAGAGAAGACGCAAGTCGATTTGCAGGTGCAAGGTGTATTCTATATATCGTGGCACCGAAACAGTACCGATACGAGAGATACACCGAACGGAGAACGAAACGAAACGCAACGGCTGTGCAGAATGTGAACCGCGAGCGCGTACAATCGGAGAAGTAACAAAGGCGAAACTAATTCAAAACGAGGCCGACGGAAACCTCACAAAAGTCAGTCCAGTAAAATGTACGCAGCCTAACAAGACAACGAGGTCGACGCCAAACGTCAGGAAACACCATAGAGAGAATGGATCCGAAACGGTGTCCAGAAAATAGTCACTTTCTCAGAACGATCGCGGTCACTACAGCAGCCCCCGCTTGAAAACGCGGAAAGCTTCTGAAAAATGTCAAGAAGAAGAAGGCATACAAACGATATTCGTGCCAGTGAATGCGTGCAAAATACGTGAATGTAGCTCTGCTGAATCCGTAGTATGCAGGAACAGCGGAATGATGGTCGAGCGTAAACCAGATTCGCTGCCAATGACATCGGTTGCGTGAATCGTCATCCGGGTATGCCACACCAATAACGTCCAGCGTCGGGTAACCGTTAACCAATATGATATCCGGAAGCCAAATTGGTGGGTTCGTCAGTGGTAAGAAATGAAAACGACACGGTTGCTCCAGAATGCAAACGTTGGTGCCAAAATTCTCCGGATTTCGTGGGACCAGCGAAGCGTACCATATGGCGAGGTTCCGTGAAACGAAAAGAAACGAAAAATTGGTGTAGCAACCGCAATGGACTTGACTAGAAGACAGTAATAAATAATGAGGTATGTTAAAACGTATCGAAACGATAAACGCGAAAGCTATTACTGCGAAGTGCAATGGTTGAGATCGTGTTTGACCTAGTCGCGAAAACGTGCTGGGCAAACGATCTTCCGACCGGAACGTGAGACGGGAGCCTCATTCACGGACGGATGCGTAGGCGTGCTCTGCTGACTTGAACGCGAGACAGTATTCTCATTCGAGAACGTAGCAGGGCCAACGGACTGCTGACTTTAAGGTGAGACGATAGCCTCATTGGAAGCCGTAGCAGTCGACGCTAAGTGCAGACCTTGACGTGACACAGAAATGTCGTCAACAGGTAGTGCAGGGTTAACATCGAATCTCATGTCAGCGGGCGATGCGCTATCATCGAAGTACGCGGCTTTGAGACGATCGTCGCTAACTGTATCGAAGCGACCGTGTCGATCAACCCTAAATTTCTTATCGTGACGAGATATCACACGAAATGGACCTTCGTGAGTCTGTTGTAATGGTTTCCGTACCGAGTCAGCACGAATAAAAAATGCGAACAAGTTTCGAGTCTGCGCCGGAGCGAGATTTTGCGTGTACGTAGACAAACGGTGAACGTCAGTCTGTACGGCAAGTGAGTCTGTACTGCGTGGCGTAAAAAATTCCACAGGCATTCGTAATGTCATGCCGTAGACAGGTTCTGAGGCGGAACATTGGATATCTGCCTTTATGCAAGTCCTGATACCAAGCAGAACTAGCGGTAACGTTTTGTACCAGTTGTAACGAAAGTTTTTGCAATTTGTAGCCAAAATCGCAACGAATCCCGAAAGCAAGGACGATTATCCGCGATAATCTACGATACAAGATTATTACATGAACAATGACATCAAAAATATACAAACCTCAATAATACCATCACAAGGACTTAACAACGAGAAACCGAATAGCAGCTTGTGAGCAAACAGCACGTGCGTCACGCAGGTCCTGAACAAGGATGTGCCAAAGTAGCGTTCTAGGCGCGAACAAACAACAATTGGTCCATAAAACAACCAGTTCGTAAAGACAAGTCAATAGTGTAGGCAGATGAGTGATGTTGGGAAAAACACTGAATCGCGAGGGAAAAAGGGGGATTTTCCACGACCGGCTGTTCCACCACCCACCAAAATCCTCCTGGATCCCTAGCAGAGTCAAAGTTCGGTATAAGGTACTGATTCTTTCTACTCACCAAGGCCCTGCTGTCATTGCGCGCCTAATGCTCGTCGTCAACGTTTTACTACTGGTCGCACCTAACCCACTGGCTACATAGACGCGAGTCTAGTCTACATCTTCCACAAGAACAAATGACCGATGGCGGGCGTGAAGGGGTCACATAGATGCTGTCCTTGTATAGGGCCGTCCTATCCTGGATGTATCTGCTTGAGTGAGTCTGTGTGTGTGACAGGGTGTACAATGGTACCACAGGTATGACTACACATCAAAGGAGGACTTTCTGCAATGTCAACAAAAGACTGTGTGGCAAGAAACGAGTAAAATATAGGCGTGTGAGTGTGACCTAAGCTCCGCCACTTCTACATATGTAAAGAACGAATACTGAAAATCCTTCTAAATGTTCAACGTGCTTTGTGAATTTGACTATATTTAACATTATATTGGAAAGCTCGCTCATACACCACACATTTTCACGTTTGTTTATCCATGTGAGACATTTGAATTTGGCCTTGAACCGTTTCTGACTGTCGTGCTTGAGCCACGGGGCTTTGGACCTTTGGGTTTTACTGTGAAGTCTATTTGGCCGCATACTTGAGGTTCGTATATATTTGTATCCTTTGTGCATTTCAATTTAGTATCGTAGAAGCTATGAATCAATCTTGTTCTGGTTTTGGGATTCGTTTGAATTGGCTACGCGTTGCTCGATTTGCGAGATTTGATTTACAGTACTCAAGTGGAACCTGGACAAGAAAACCCATTGGAAATGCCCAGACGAGGAAGCAAGGACCTTTTGAGACAACAGGAAATAACTCGGCAAGTCTCTGGGGATGGTTCGGGTGTTATTGATTCTCTAGATAATGCTAAGTTTACTAGCTCTGTCAGTGCCAGGTCATATATCTCTAACCGCGATGCGTTTGACGATATCAGTACTTATAGAATGAGAGTAATAGAATTAGAAAACGACCTGCGGTTAGCCAGAAAGGAAGCAGAACCCCTTACACAAGGAACTGGTCTCAGAGAGCCAGCAAAGAGTCCATGTAGTTCACAATGTCAACATCGAAAAGGCACTGTGATCGACGAATATAAACCCTTGAGACAGCCTGAAACTACCGAGGTTTTGGCTCTTGACCTGCCGAGAGTGGAGCTGTCCCACTTCGACGGGCACCCCGAGCAATACTGTATATTCATGAAACAATTCGAAAATTTTGTTGAGTGCAAAGTTGCAGATCCTGGTCAAAGGTTTTTGTATTTATTACATTACTGTCGTGGGAGAGCCAAAAGTGCTATCGAAGGCTGCGCGATGCTTGATCCACCGATGGGGTACATCAGGGCGCGCAGAATCCTGAAAGATTTGTTTGGACAACCATTCAAGGTGGCTAGAAGCCTAATTGATAGTGTTTTATTGGAGGCGAAAAGGACTGAGGGCAAGGCTGAATCACTGTCGAGTTTGGTGATAAAAATGCAGAATTGCAGTATAGCACTGGAGCACTTAGGATACCAGTCTGATCTGAATGCATTGCACACACAGGAATGCATTGTCCGATGTCTATCTATTGATTTACAGAGCCGATGGGCAGAGGAAGCTGAAAAAATAAATATGCTTGAGCGGGAATCTACGTTCAACGATTTGACGGAGTTCATAGGTCGTCAATCCCGTATCGCCAACAGTCGATTTGGACAAATCGTGCGCGAAAGTTGCAGACTGGCGCGAAGGGAACCAACATCTCAAATTGTGGAGAAGGACTGTAACCAAACCCAGTCTTTGGCTAACATGCACATGATAAGTCAAGAACCCGAGAGGTCAGCTGAATGCAAGCTATGCAACTCCCTGCATCGGTTACCAGATTGTCCGACCTTTCATGGGGTGAGTGTACCCGATCGGTGGTGCGCAGTAAAAAGGATTGGCTCATGCTTTATGTGTTTGAACAACTCTCATCGAGCCTCTGAATGCAGCTTAAGAGTGAAATGCAACCAAGACGGATGCTTGGGTAATCATCACTCGTTACTGCATGGCCTTCTCAACAATAGACCTATTCAGCCAGATGAACCCAAAATTGTCTGTTCAACGGGACATGATGATTTCAAACCGGCAAGATTAGGCATCGTACCTGTCGGTATCGTGACACCTAAAGGACTGAGGAGGGTCAATGCATTTTTGGACACGGGGTCGGATACCTCGCTGATTACTCGCGAGCTTGTAGAAAGCTGTGAACTAGTAGGCGAGCCTACCTCGCTCACTATCAGCACGATTGCAGGGGGTCATGTTAGCAATTCTAAGAGGCTGACCCTGCAGTTAACGTCTTTATCTGATGAGGGGACCGTAGAAATTCCGGAAGCTTTTGCAATAGACAGCTTGCCAATGAGACCAGTCGACTCTGTTAGATCGATCGCCAAGAGATGGTCTCATCTCAGGGACATAGAGTTCGAAGAAGTTTCTAGCCCCCACGTCGACATACTAATTGGATGCAATGTACCAGAGGCTCACTGGGTGCTTGAACAGAGCATAAGCAATCGAAAAGAACCATTCGCTACGCGAACGATACTAGGCTGGACAATTCTCGGACCCCTGACGAGCGAACTTCAACAATCGGCATCAATAAATTGCTCAAATGTTGCTGAGAGAAGTGCCTCTGTAGAACACGATCAGCCTTTCGATATTGAATCCAACGGTCCATCTCAGGAAAGCGAAGTTCACTCAAAGGATCAGTCGGTGCTTTCGATGGCGAATTCAAAGACGGGACGTCACAGTGGGCAACATGAAGTTGCTATACCCAAGAGACCACCGTCAAGTCACTTATTGAGAAAAGAAGTCGCCCGGAGGCTTTTGAAATATTTCAAAAAAGGACACCAGCAGGTCACCCAAAGCAGCTTGAAATTTGCCGACCCAGTGACAGTGTACGGTACCTGAGTGGAACTGCATGGCCGGCGGCGAAACAAAGTACCCTTTGCCAAAACAAAAATTGCTGAGCTGAAGTCAGTATCCTTAAACCAGCTCAAAACGACTGCACTGGTATTGGGTTTTAAGGTAGCACGAATGCTAAAAGAGAACTGCACCACCGCCGAAATGAGCCTTGCCTATTGGACAGATCCTACAGTTGTGTTACATTACAGGAAACGGAAGAAACGAAGAACGTGTTCGAGACATCAGAGAATTAATCCACTCGTAGCAGGAAACAGCGAGGAAAATGTTGATGATTCGAGCTCGAAACCACATACAAAAGACAAAGTAGCTCGCAGATCGCCTCGCTCCGAGTTACTCAGCACTTTATTGCATTTCATGCCCTACAACTAATCAACTGGACCCACTTTTTCTGAAAGGTTGCAAATGTACTTAGTTCCAGTTTCTATCTAGCGTGCACATAGGCGAAGAGGAGAAATTCACCAGTATTTCACTTAAACAGTTCAGGTGAGGCATACTAGCTGCGAGCACATTGTGAAACTATTATTATCTTTAAAGAAGAACATTTATTTACATTTTATACAATATTGATTGTCACATATTTTGTGCACAGAAAAACTTTGAAATACTCTGATAGATGCCAGTATTCGATCAATCTCCGTGTTCATGTGTATTTCGATACTGTCCGCCGTACACTTGTTTTCGAAATTTATTCATAATCGGAAACCGGTTTTCATTTCTTTCGGAAGATTTGGTGCGTTAATTTTATGTAATTTCACTGGTTCGTGACCTGTCAATTTTACGCGATATCTCATTAGGCGTTGCACCTGCGTTCAACTTCTGCGCTCATGCTTGTAAACAAAATTAGTCTAACCAGTTGCTGCAATGGGTTACTGCTTGTGATGCTTAGACTTATTTCGTGCGGCGAAACACTTCACTCTGCGAAGCCTTCATCTTCATCGTGCGTCTGACTATATGCGCCGGTCTCCTGATGAATATGTCAATCTCAAGTTGTGCAGCGGGATTTGGAATTGATTCCTTATGGATTGTGCGATGATGACTACGGCAAAAACCTGTTTCACGTTCAGATAACACAGGAAGTTAGTATCCACAGGCACTGACAATACGTTAAAGGTAGATAGGGTGAGAATCATGAACCCTTCCTGAACCTTAGACAACCATTTTCGCGGAAGGATTTTGGCCGGCGGTGTAACGAACGAATACTGAAAATCCTTCTAAATGTTCAACGTGCTTTGTGAATTTGACTATATTTAACATTATATTGGAAAGCTCGCTCATACACCACACATTTTCACGTTTGTTTATCCATGTGAGACATTTGAATTTGGCCTTGAACCGTTTCTGACTGTCGTGCTTGAGCCACGGGGCTTTGGACCTTTGGGTTTTACTGTGAAGTCTATTTGGCCGCATACTTGAGGTTCGTATATATTTGTATCCTTTGTGCATTTCAATTTAGTATCGTAGAAGCTATGAATCAATCTTGTTCTGGTTTTGGGATTCGTTTGAATTGGCTACGCGTTGCTCGATTTGCGAGATTTGATTTACAACATATTCAAGGGCATTCGGCAACGTCAACAAAAAGCAAACACCGAACACTGTCACATGTTTGGTGAGGTTACGGGGTGTAGAGTGCACCGAGCACGTGTGTATGTGTCGGGATGTACAATGGGATCGCATTTATCACCACAAATCGGAAAAAACCTTCTGTAATATCAACGAAAGACCGTGAGCACTGTAACGTGTTTGACGGAAACCGTGTGGTATAACGAGTTCAATGTAGGCGAGGGTGCATCGAGATTGCCTCCATATATGGTGTTTCTTTATCCACCTCGATGACTAGTGTGAAAAAGGTTTACTAGGCCTCAGAGTTATCAGCTCCTCTGCCTTTCCCCTCGAGTAGGCTAATACTGCGTATGATCATGCGCTTGCGCATGCGTCTCGACCATGGTCGAGAAATATACCATTATTATTATGTCGTGTATTAGCACTCCGTTGTCTGTCTTCACCTTCACCGTTCTTATCATTCCGTCTGTGCTTTCGATGGTTCCCACAACTACTCCCAAGGACCAGGTGCTGAAATGCGGGCTTTCATCTGCGATCATTACCAGATCCCCAACCATGAATGGTCTTGTTTTGGCCAGCCAGTTCTGTCGAGTCTGCAGAGCCGGTAGGTACTCCCGCAGCCATCGCCTCCAGAAGACCTTGGCCAGATAGTTTGCCTGCTTCCATCCGTGGAGGCAGCTCCCACGAAGGTTTACCGGCCCTTGGAAACCCTCGTTCGACCTCAACGTCAATAAGTCGTTCGGGGTGAGCGCCAGGTGGGTGGGGTCGCCGTTCAATACTGGAACCAGGGGGCGGTTGTTCAGGATTCGCTCCACCTCAGTCATGACGGTGTTCAGCGTCTCGTCGTCGGACGGCTGCTGCTCCATGACTGACGGCAATATCCGTCTGGCGGACCGGAGCATGCGTTCCCATACGCCACCTCGGTGGCTGGCCTGTGGGGAGTTGAAATGCCATCGTATGCCGTAGGCCACGGTTCGATCCTGCAGTTCGTCCCTGTTTATGTTCTTGTGCCAACGCTGCAATTCCCGTTGAGCGCCGACAAAGTTCGATCCATTATCTGAGTATATATCGGCCGGTACGCCTCTCCGGCTGATAAACCCCTGCAAGACCCGTGGGAACGAATCGGTCGTCATCGAATGTGCGACTTCTAGGTGTACCGCACGTGATTTTATGCACGTCATGATACACCAATATTGTTTTTCCAATCACCTCCTGCACTTGGTCCACAAGGGCCCGAGATAGTCCAACCCGGTGTCACTGAATGACCAACAGCCCGCAGTCACCCAGCTTTTTGGTAGCGGCGCCATTTGTTGTTTGTGTAACAGCCGGTCGTGGAAAATCCCCCCTTTTCCCTCGCGATTCAGTGTTTTTTCCCAACATCACTCATTTCCATACACTATTGACCTGTCTTCACGAACTGGTTGTTTTTCTGGACCAATTGTTGTTTGTTCGCGCCCAGAGCGCTATTTTGGCACATCATTGTTCAGGACCTGCGTGACGCACGTGCTGTCTGCTCACACGCTGCTATTCGGTTTCTCGTTGTTGAGAATTTGTGATCGTATTATTGATGTTTGTATATTGTTTATGTCATTGTTTATTTTAATAATCTAGTATCGTAGAATTATCACGGATAATCGCCTTCTGATTTCGGGATCCGTTGCGAATTTGGCTACGCATTGCTCAAACGTTCGTAACAGTTTGTCCGCCGTGGCATTGCGTCTCCTACATTGCACACAACCTCGTCCTCTCAACAACCAAAGGCACTTTCGGATGACGCTCGTAACGTGACTTTCACCGGCATACCCCTCCACGGCGTGGACGTGTTGAATCATTAGCTCTACTACAGGTTGTCTCGCAGGCAGCAGTATAGGATACTTTGTGTCGAAGTTCAGGTGGGCGTTGATCAGCCTACCATCCACCCGCAGCAGTCCGTCGATGAGTTTGGGGTTTAAACGCTTCAGCTCGCCTCTTGGAGATGGCATGTCTTTATTGGTCGGCCCCACTTCTTCCGCCCTCTTGAGTTCTCGGGCGAAAGCCTCGCGTTGTATCACTCTGAAAATATCGTATTCTGCAGCTTGTAGCTCATCGGGACCTATCGGGCTGACCTGTATCCGACCTGAGGGCCGTAGCCCTTTCATGACTAGTAAATTTCTCTTGAACCTGGTTAACCAAACTAGCGAACGAAGCGTCTTCATCCAGGAAGAAAACCTGACCAGTCGCGATAGAATGGATGACGCTTCGACGACGTTGGTTGCTATCACTACGCCTTTGATCTCCAGTTCCACTTCCGTAGGGTTTTTAATTCGAACACGGGCCAGTCCTGTTTGGGCAATTGCAGGAAGTTTGGCCCTCTCGTCCACGTGTCTAGTTGCCTGAAGTTGTTCGCACCTCGGGAGCACAGGTCGGCCGGATTATCGCCAGACCTGACATGATTCCACTGGTTCGTGGCTGATTCATCGTGGATAATCGTGAGCCGGTTGGCGACGAAAGTTCTAAACCGACTCCGGACGTTGTTAATGTGGTAAAGTACTATCATTGAGTCCGTCCAGAAGCTCACCGACCAAATGTAGAGATCGAAACATCTCTTCACAGCTTGCACCACCCTGACTGCCAACACGGCTGCGCTGAGTTCAATGCGTGGGATAGAGACCGACTTCAGTGGAGAGACGCGGGCTTTAGCGAACAGGATCCTCGTGGTATATTGCCCATCTCCTGCGCACCATCGTCCGTACACCACAGCTCCATAACCGACTTCGGATGCATCGGAAAGGGCATGTAGTTCTCCAGTCCGTGTCGTACGACCAGGAGTCAAACGTCGTGGAATCCTTATGTCCCCTAGTTTCTTCAAGGTGTTCAATGATTCTTCCCAGTCCAACCAATCCCCTCGGTCCAGTGACTGGTCCCAATCAACTTTCTTACGGCACAGCCGCTGCAGCAAGATCTTTCCGGGTAGCAGCCATGGTGAGACGAAACCGAGCGGGTCGAACAAACTTGAGACGGCAGATAGTATGCCACGACGGGTTATTGGCAGCTCGGGAACGTTCAGTTCGAAAACAAAATCGTCCGTTTCCGCGTCCCATTGTATCCCTAAGGTGCGCTCGATAAGAAGTGGAGAGCCGTCCAAATCTCTTACCCTTTCGGCCTTTTCGTGATACGGGATGACCTTCGGCACTTCTTAAGCGTTCGACATCCATTTAGTTAGATGGAAGCCGCCCTCTTCCAGCAATCTCGTCAGACCCCTGAACTGCTCTAGAGCTGATTCCACATCATCGAATGACCCAAGGTAGTCGTCGACGTAGCAGTTCCTGCTGACGCTTTCTACCACCGTCCGATGGACTAGATCGCCATGTTTGTTCGCTGATTCTCGGAGGGCGTAGTTGGCACAAAATGGTGACGATATGGCTGCGAAGGGGTGGACGGTCATCCTATAATTCACCACTGCGTTGTCCCGGTCGCTCCCTTCCCACCACAGGAAACGCAAAGCATCTCGTTCTCCTACCGGAATCTTCACCTGATGGAACATTTCCCTAATGTCGGCAGACAAGGCCACTTTACCCACTCTGAAACGGCACAAAACATCGATCAGTGGTATGGTCCAGTCAGGCCCCTGCAATAGGCGATCGTTTAACGACTTTCCCTGGAACTTGGCCGCACAGTCGAAAACCACTCGCAGTTTATTGGGTTTCTTGGGGTTGATAACCGGATGGTGAGGCAGATACCAGATATCCCTTTTGCTGTCGGTGTTGGCAGGCACGTTTCACCGTAGCCGAGGGCCTCGTTTCGCTTCATCAAATCCGCGTATCGTTCCCACAGATTCTGGTCTCGAATGAGGCGTTCTTTTAGTCGTAGTAATTGTTGGAGAACATAATTTCTGTTGTCAGTCCACGGGTCGACCGGTGTGCGCCATGGGAGGGGAACCCCGAACTGTTTTTTGAGGCCTCTAGTGCTTTGCCGCACCGTTTGTAGAGCGAAGTGATCCTCTTGAGACAACGATAGTCTTTCGTCTCCAATGTCATGAAACTCCTTTTCATACAGCCGTTGCAGATGATACTCTATGCGGTCCGTTTCGGCGGATAAGTAATTCACGGAACCGCGTACACCTACTGGACCGTATAACATCCATCCCAGAGCCGTGCGTACGGTATAAGTTGCCTGGCGGCTGCCCACTCTCTGGTCGGGTACCCAATGTGCCTCTAGTATGTCGCAGCCGATGAGGAGATCCACTTCATCATCTTCCCAGTCTACAACGGTTACATCCTGCAGGTGGGGCCACCGAGTCAAGATTGCGTTCACCGACCTAGGTGCTCGCATGGGGAGATCCGCTAACGTGAATGCCTCCGTTGGTTCAATTTCCTCGTTAGTGTCTAGAGAGATGAGTTGCAGCCTTAATCTACCGGCAGTCATTACCTGTGTTCCGCCCACCGTGCTCACTGCTAACGACGTCGCACCTTTAGCCAGTTGGTGTTTGTCGGCAAACCGCTCTTTCACTAAAGTGGTGTCGGATCCACTATCAACGAAAGCCAACGCCTTGACTATCCCAGTCGGAGTCACTAATCCCACGGCCACTACGCCTAAACGTACCGGTTTACTGGCAGACTGTGAAGTTGAACAAATCCCGCTGGGCTTGGCACTCGCCTCGGATATGGTTACTCTCCCTTGATGCAGCAGCCGATGGTGTCTGCCCATGCAGCCCTCGTAACCACATCGATTCCTTGTCCTACAGGCTGCTGCCCGGTGCGTGGTGTTGAGACAGATAAAACATGCTCCTGCCATCCTCGCCATTCCCCACCGTTCGCCTATTGTGGCGTGAAATGGCATGGGTGTTGGTCAAAGGCTGGTACTTTGGATGTTTCCGTGCAGTGGTTTGAGCTTGGCTAGCACTGGGCTTGTTTGCCCGGTTGCTGTCCCGGACAAGTCGGCCGAATCTGCTGTCAGCTATCTTCGTTTGCCTGTCCAAGTATTCGGTCAGATCTTCGAAGTTGGCTTCTCTGTCGCTTCGGCTTATCCGTTCTGCTTCTTCCGCCCACCGACCCTGTAGTTCGGGAGATAGGTGACGGACTATGCCTTCCAAAGTGTGCATGGCGTCTAGGTCAGCACTGTAACCTCAATGGTCGAGGGCTATTGAGCAGTTCTGCATCTTAATCACCAGGTCAGCCATTGAGTACACGTCGTCCTTGGTTCTCTTTGCCTCTACCATCACGCCCTCTATTAGGTTACGGGCTACTTTGAAAGGTTGGCCAAACAAGTCCCTTAGAATCTTCCTTGCTCTTGTGTAGCCTTGTTCTGGGTCGAGCATGGTGCACCCGTCGATAGCTTCCCTTGCTCCGCCTCGGCAGTAGTGAGTCGGGTAGTGAAGCCCTTGCCCAGAGTCGGTTACCTTATTTTCAACGAACGTCTCGAACTGTTTGGCAAACTTGCAGTGGTGTTCAGATCGCCTGTCGAATACCGTTAGTTCCACTATTTGCAAATCCATCGATGGTGTTTTATAGTCGGCGACCGGCGTGGGGTTCCCTATCTTATTGCACCCTGATCTTACGGAGGTGTCGTAGTCGTTGGTCTCATGCTCTCGCTGTTTCTGTATACACTTCTTTTCTGCTTCCTGTGTCTGTAGTCTAGCCGATAGCAACTGTTGTTCTGGGTCTAGTATTCTCAGCCTGTATGTATCAACGTCCTTACGATCCATACTGCTTTCATTAACACATAAACTAGCACTGACAGGACTAGGCGATCTATCATTAACTAAAGAATCAAAGGTACCTAAAACCTCCCCAGTGACTTGCCGTATTACTTCCTTTCCAGATTCTAATTTTATCGATCCTTTTCTTGGCATTTTTCGTGTTTTTTTCGTTCCAAATTGATCTATTGAGTATTGTAACGAACGTTTGAGCAATGCGTAGCCAAATTTGCAACGGATCCCGAAATCAAAAGACGATTATCCGCGATAATCTACGATACAAGATTATTACATGAACAATGACATCAAAAATATACAAACCTCAATAATACGATCACAAGGACTTAACAACGAGAAACCGAATAGCAGCGTGTGAGCAGACAGCACGTGCGTCACGCAGGTCCTGAACAAGGATGTGCCAAAGTAGCGTTCTAGGCGCGAACAAACAACAATTGGTCCATAAAACAACCAGTTCGTAAAGACAAGTCAATAGTGTAGGCAGATGAGTGATGTTGGGAAAAACACTGAATCGCGAGGGAAAAAGGGGGATTTTCCACGACCGGTGGTTACACCGGGTGTTGGCTGGGTTTTGTATCATTTACGTGGTGCCGGTCAATTAGCTGACATAAGCGCTCCTCTTGAATAGGAAGGAAATGTTTAAATATAGCCTCCTTAAACCGATCCTACGGCTGCTCATAGGGAAGATTTAAAAACCAAATCTCTCACCGAGGCGATAACATCGTCCGGTGCCGCCTCTAAGACACTAGAATATCTCTGGCTCTGGCCGATTATACAGCGGGTCTAAATTGCGGCTCCAGAGATTCTAATCTAACCTCAGGTTCGTTTGGGGTAGACGCCACTGGTTTGAAAGCAACCGCCAATAGAATGATGTTTGTGCCGAGCCGCATTTCAACCTCAGACATGATCATGTTGTGACATTATGTCGTGAAAAACTCATATCATGCAACAAAGCGGGGACGTGAAACAGCGAAAAAATTATGGATCCACCGAGAAGGCGAATAATCCTGGAAGGTTCTAGAGGTTTTTGGCTCACCAATACAGCGGAATTTTGAGGGCGGCTAGTAATCGCATCTTCTACTTTGTCTGGCGTCGGAATACCAACGCTATCCCCTCTGTCGGAAGAACAGGGAAGGAGTAAATCAGTTTACAGATGCATAGGTGTATTCTTTATATCGTGGCACCGAGATGGTACCGATACGAGAGGTACACCGAACGGATATGAAGGCAATGGCTCAGCAGAAAGCGTACCGCGAGTGCGTGCAATCGGCGAAGTACCGAAAGTGAAAATAATTCAAAAAGAGGCCGACGGAGACTTCGGAAAAGCCAGTCCAGTGGAACGTACGCAACCCAACAGAGCGGTGCCTTGGATTTTGGACGGCAGAAAGGATCATGGGGAAAATAGGTCCAAAATAATGTTCAGAAAACGATCATTTTCTCGGAATGATCGAGGTCACTGCATATCTAGTTTTCAAAATTCCAAGTGGACCGCAGATTACGAAATTCTCCGGCTCCCTACTTTGGATACATCACTGAAGTAACCCGAAAAATCAGCTCGGTACCAAGCAGCCTGGTAGTAACCACTTGCGTTATAGCCTTGAGATAGAGGTACCTCAAATGCGTCAACCTGTTTGTAAGCAAGAAGCAGACTTCAAGGCTGTTAGGTGCAGCTTCATACAGTAATCCTCACCCTTGGTAGATTACTAAGGAACACAAAACGCCCCAGAAGAAACCACAACTTAGTGATGAAAAGTGTCCCTGAGGTTGTCTGTAAGACGCGCAAACAAAGGACTTCATATGTTAAAATCTTGTATCAAACCCACCGATGATATCGAGCCCAAACGGCACTGAAGTGGCTTTAGGATGGATAAAAGGAACCATATAAAGGGTTACCAACGTCTCCCCTGACTTGTGATCACCGAGTTCTAATATCCCAGGCAGAATGGTGCACTTTTGGCTTCGGAGAAGCTGGTTAGGACCAACACCCAGGGAGTGCCCTTATTGGAACCAGATAACCTAGCCAGTTGTCGGAGGTCTACCGGTAGAAACAAAGTTTACCCCGGGAAAACCCGTCTACTCCGTACTGGCATTAATGAATGCAAAACACCACCCAGACCGGCAAAGTACCTTTATCCCTAAGAGAAGCCTCATTACACCAAAAACCCCATTACCGGTCAGGAGGGACAGGTGGGGGCCAGCGCTGGGGGCCAGTTCTCGAGTGCCAACTCTATTAGATCACAGAGGATGAACGAAGGGGGCTGAGGGAAGTAGAAGCAATTTACATCAACGCGCTCGGTGTTGGAAACAAGTGACGCGGACCTGCAGCGTATATTGCTAAAGTTGACAGCTTAGCCGTCATGTAACCCTGGCCAAAAGCGGGGAAGAAACTTGGAGTCCTCTACCCTTCTGACTACCGCATTTATCGAGCTGATATAATTGATGGAAGGGATGATGGGGACGCCATGAAAACAGTCTCAGACACAGTAAGGCGGATAGAGTGGAAAAGTTCTATGGCACTGAATGTACAGTTTGCCTTTTGCGGCTTGAGGATGTATCATGCTGAAATGCACGTTGACTGTGTGCTCAGGTGCCCACCAAATGATCTAGACTTGCTGAGCTGCCCTCACCACTTCGTAGCCAAAGAAGGCGAACTAATATTCTTCAGGGGCCTTGAAGCCCCAGAGATAGCCTGGGAAAATCTAGGGCGCACAGGGTGCTAATTTCTCCGTCAGACTGCTAGAGATCTTTTCGGAGGGGGAGCTCATCCAGTATGCCCTATGAAGAACTGAGTGGAGAGAAGCACATACCACCATCAAGTGGTACTCGAAGTTGGGTGGGAGCCAGTCCACGAGGGCTATGGCTACCAGTGGTATCCAAAAATGTCATTCTCAGGTCCCTCACTGTTTTACTTCGCATCAATGATCTATTGGAGGGTGTGCAATAACAGGCTACCTGTTTGCGGATGACCTATCGCTGGTGGGTGATTCTGGAACGGCATCACTTGAAAAGGACTTGAATAGGATTCACACCTGAACCACTCAGAGGCAACTGCCGCTGAACGTATGTGAGTGTGAGTATCGCATCCAAGGATTTGGCAAAAATTCAAAATACCCAGACCTGAGAAACTTGCATGCAATAAGAAAGACGTGGGCACAAATGACCCGGGATTCCTAGTGGACTATCGCTGCCAGCCATCCCCGGGGGGTCTTAGGTCACCGCTAAGGAATGCTGGACCTTCACCAACTATTGAACACAGTTGAGTCTGGAGAAGATTTCCTGTTGTTGTCCTTCCAGGCAACACTAGCTAGGCCACTCCCAGAACATTGTGTCCAAGCTTTGGCCCTGGCTCCTGCACGGGACAAGGCTATTCCTGAGAAACCCTAACGATTCTTCACTACATTCTTGCTGGGCCTCCGGCAGAAAACTTACCCAGGGAGGCCATCAGTGCTAAAACCTACCTCTGTGAAAAGTCGAAGATTCGGGAGGATATAAAGGAAGCTATAATAAGAACAAGGAACTATCTACTCCAACGGAGCCGTTGTTAGCTTTGGCACGGGATGCCAGACCCAGGAGGCCCGAGCTTAAGCTCGTCTGAGCGACGGCTTAAAAGGTAAGGGGAAATTTCCTTGCCTGGCAAGGCTGCCAGTCGGTGGAAGCCACTGCCGTATGAGGTGGTGTCCGCCACGTTGGTGGTGGGTTTTGACGCAAGGCTGAACCTACTCTGGCCCAGTGCATTACCTGAGTGCATCTAAACCTAATTCGCTGAAAGGCAATACTTGATGCAGCACCCCCCTCTCTTAAGTCACCACAACCCCTCAGTATTATACCTATCTCTTTGGCCTCCGCCCTCGCCGGCTTCCGGCTACCCTCACCTAATTTCACCTCTGCCAAACGTAACCCTATTGCCACTAGCCGAGAGCTCCCTGTATTTGCAACCCTCATGAACGGGAGAGGTAGAAATGGAAAATGAACCAATTTGTAACCACGGGACTGCTACAGTCTCATAAAGGCGAACCGGGCCCGAATCATGTTTCCCCTACAGAGTGAACGAAAGAAGAGTAAAACGGTCGCAAAATTTGTGGCACGGGGGATCCCATTTCGACGCCCACTGGTGCAATAAGCTGTTTTACTGGCTCCAGCCCCAAGTCCTTAGATCCGATGTGGCCTGAAACGTCTGGGCCCGAACTGTTACCTCTACAGGTTACTGGGAACACAACAGAAGAAGCGGAATCCTCAGCCGTTAATTGAATCAGCTTGGGAAGCCATTAGAGCTATTTGGACAACAACCGTCAGAAAAGTGCAAAGAAAAGCTGGGAAATCACAAAAGTTAATTAATTGAAAAATTCACTCGGGTGGCCCGATAAAATACCAGAACGAAGCCGACCTAACGGCAAGATGCTAGTTGTCAATTGCATTCAAAGCACGTCTTGGTAAAAGGGACTCGAAATCAGGACACTGGACCGGGTCGATCGGGAGTTGTATCAGAAGGAACGCTAAAGGGAACCGGAGCTGACTCTAAAGAATATGCAGGTGAAGCTTTTTCCAGCTCACACACAACTGGGGCTTTAGGCGCGTTAGCTGCTTTGTTCCCTCACACCATACCCTGTTCCGTAGTCACTCCTCTTTTTTCGCCGCGGTGGGCTATGTCCCTGCCACCGGGGCTCTTCTTTTCTAGTCTGCCTCTACTTTACCTTTCATTGCGGTATGTCTAAGCTGCCGAAGTCCTTGTGAATCTCGGCCGCAAATGACAACGTGGGATCCCGACCACTGTCAAGGTTCAAACGCGGGGGAGAGGGCTGCTATCTTGAAGTTGAAGGTGGCATGAGATGTGACGTCTGCAAGCTACGGCCCAACGAAAAGAGCAGCAAACTAAGGGTTGGCATTTTGGTCCTGTATGGGGAGCACCAGGTTCTAAAGTGGGTTTGCTCGGTATTTGTCGGTTACTGCAGGCAAGTATTTTCTAAACTCTCCCTCAGAGAAGTCGAGGGGCCAAGGGAAACCAAATCAAATCTGGTCACAGGAAGTAGACTGCCGTGTTCAAAGTTCGTCCAGGTTCTTGCAACGTGGGCTCCCTGGATCGCTCGGTGCTGCAGCAAGGGAAGAAACAGAATCTTCTTTCGTGCCCTGGTGACGGAAAACGGAAGAGAGGGCCTTTCACCTTTGTGCCCTACCATCAAAGGCCCAAAAGTATCACTGTCTCCTGGTGGGTTCCAGCTGGCGCCCCTTCTGCCTGTGCCATTCAAGATTGACCAATTCACTTTTGCGTTATCATATTCTCTCTGTAATGAAGCACATTTTTACCGTACTCGATTCCGCGCTTACGAAACATTATGCTACATTTCATTCAGTCGTGGAGTTCTCCATCCCACGCAGTTCTGTACGGGGTTCAGCCTATCCAATCCATTCGATAACAGGCAACCCAAAAAACAGAAGTTATGATGATGAAAGCTTGGGGGTAGTGAAGAGAGGCCAGTGGAAATAGATGAGGTAGTGAAGTTTGAAGGTGAAAGGATGAGAACGAAAAAGACAAAATACTGAGGAAGCGCAACAGCAAAAATGGTAATAGGAAAGGAGGAACGAAAGGAGTGATAGGTGGTACAGCTGCCCTCCCGCTGGTTTCGGCAAATACACCGTCTCGGCAGCAGTAAGCCGACGCCCAAACTCCACCAGGGCTTCCGCGTTTATTACCTCCACCGGGGGCCGTTTTCAGTCGTTTACAACTATACCGATGAAGGAACTTCCATTGGGAGACTTAAAACTCTCCCAGTCGTCAACTTTCATTGTGCCCTCTGGTGGCCGCACAATTGTGGCGGCCTCGCAGACACCAAACTCATTAAAATGCAATTGCGTGCTTAGAGCTTAGGCGCGCCTTGTTTACAAATAGGTATTTTCGCTTGGATCTACTTGGGATTGATAACCGCCCCCCGAAAGCGGCCAACTCCGGTGTCAGGCCCTCCTCAAGCTTTAGGCAATCTTCCTTTTCGAATGTTTCTTCCCAGTCGCATAAAGTGGCTTATGGTCAGGACAAAAGTATTTCAAAGTACCTTCACCCATCCAGACCCGATTTAACCAGTGCGGTATTATAATCTCCTTTGGTCTGACACATCAGCCTATCTTAGAAACCCTTCAGGAAATTTGGTTGATACTCACCAGTCATCCATTGAGGTACACAACTGGCTTAGCAAACGTTGAAGAGGCCTTTCGATAGGTCAGGAAGTCGGCTTAGCTCCGGTTCCTTCAACCGACTGGTGGCCCGAGGTCTGTCTTGTTTAAGTCCTCCTGGTACCAAAAAAGTTGACAGCATTAAAAAAGCCTACGGAGTGCTAAGCAGACGGCAAGGCACGCACTTTTCCGTCAGCACCGGCCATTAGCTCGTTCAGTCTCCCATCCCCTATCATTTATACAGGGTGACCAATATAATTACTAAGGCCCATCAATTGCTATTGTTCTGCGTCTCCATTCGCTGGAAAGGAGTCGACTCCGCTAATCGTGCGTGCCTCTAAGTAATCACTGAAGGTCAACAGCGGTGTAGTCAAACCTTGGATGTCAACGTACCTCTTGAGGATCTCAAAAGCATCTATTGGGTTTCCTCTGCGCCCATCGAGCTCCAACGGGACCGAGCTTATTACCTCGAGTATCTGCTTGTTGGTAGGGCTCCTTAGGCTAGCAAACCACCCCGTGAAGTGTCGTTGAACCTGTCAGAGAATCCTGATGATGGCTGTCGAGAAGGGCCGCTGAATCTGAACAAAGTATTCCACGTAAGGCCGAAAAATGCCCCGTGATACCGTAGTTTAACCCAGGGTTTTCTAGAAGAAACGATCCTTTTGAGCCAGTAAATTTCCCTGGAGGCTTTTTCGGTGGCCAATCAGCACAGCTCACCACGTTGGAGGTTGTCCGACAGCATCTCCTTAGCGTATTTTCCTTTGTCACTCTCGTGATTTTAGTGCACTCGATGGCCCCTCTAAGGCACCTAGTCGACTGAGGATCCTTGACATCTACTGAGCGGATGCACTTAGTGGCACGTAGTGGTAAGCCCCAACCACTGCCCAGCGATGAACCGTATTGGGGTCCTGCTGCATACAGTCTGTTGATACGGAGCCGGCTAAACTCACTTCATCTGCAAACGCAAAGCATGTTTCCCAAGTGTTCCACCAAGTCGTTTATGAACAGTGCGGACAGCATAGGTCCAAGTGCAGAACCCTAAGGCACCCTGCTCCGCAAATACCCCTCCCGGAAGATTCTGTCCTCCACCCTGGCCTGAAAAATCCTACCCGTGACAGACCTATGGATCCACGCGACTACCTCCGGAGGCAGAACGAAAACATTCAATTGCATCAGCAACAAACGGTGGTTAACTGAGTCCAATGCCTTGAGGAAACTGAGGTAGCAGACTTCAACCATATGCCCCTGGTGTGACCTTCGAATGAGCGCGCCCATTAGACGCAAGATGTTTAACGAGAAGGATCTCTGATGAACGAAACCATGGTGGATTTTTGCGATCAGCCTGTGGCCAGCCACGTGGTTGGCAATCTTGTATCGTAAAACCAGTTCCATCACCTTCGGAGATACAGCATTTGGACTAACGGGCCCGTAGTTGAGACATGTTTTTCTTTCCCTGCTTCGTGGATCGGAGTAGCTTTACCTTTTAGCCAATCCTGTGGAAACCAACTTTCGTCGGGGAATGCGTGGACCAGCTTAGTTAGAAGCTGTGCCAAGAGCTCCACCGGAGGCTGGACGATAACCGGTGGACACCATTCTTACCTGCTATCGTGGCCTTTATCAAGCCACTATGAACCTTAAACGCCTCACTTACTGTAATGGCCTCCACTGGCATGAGGTTTCCGGCTGCAGTGGCGATTCGCGGGAGGCCTGAAGCCTCACTGTCTTGTCTACGCACCTGCCGGAAACGGAGCTGGAGGGATTCTGCGTTCTCGAGCTGGTTGATGGCCGCTCGACCCTAAGGATCTCTTACATTTCCAAGAGCTACTCTTAGAGTCATTCTGGACTTCACATAATTGTAGAACATCTTGAGGCTTGATCTGGCGGCTTTAGCTAGTCGTTTCCCGTATTTCCTTTTGCACCCGGTGTGAATATTACCCGAATTAGCCCCTTCTGCAAAGTGCTGCACGTAACATCTGTGACCATCATTGTTTCAGTTACTTTCCCGGGCTGATGTCTTCCTCTGAATATGCTTTTGGACCCGTATAGTCCACCAGCCCCTTCGACAAATCACTCTGAGAGGACCAACCCTGTAAATCAATGATAGGAAGTTTGCTTGATTGTCCTTCCAGAGCAGTTCCGAAAAAACCCCGCCAAGCTAAACCTTCCATTCAATATAAGCTCCCCCAGTTCCTATAAAAGCGTCTGGTCTATCGGGGGGGGGGGTACTTAAGTTTTCCTGTGTTTGCGGGTACTAGTCTGTCCAGATCCAGTTGTAAGCAGAGAACCTCGTGGTCACTGTTTCCCAGCGAAATCCCAGCCTGAAATTCGGAGAAGTTCTATGGGTATCTTGTGAACGCAGGGTCCAGGGAAGATGGAGGTTTCCCTTACGTACTTTTCGTCTCCTTGGAATCATGCTGTATCAGGCCCCTACTATGTATGCAGCCTAGTAGACTGTGGCAGAACCATTCCCTAGAAGCTGTTCCATCGACTCAATCTACATCTGGCGCTTTAAGGTCTTCGGCTATGAGAACTTCCTCTCCCAAATCTGTGGTAAGCTGTAAGTATTGCATTAGCTGCTCATCTCATTTTTGGGAAGACGGGCTGCGGTACACACAAACAACCCTCTGTTCTGCGAGGTGAGCCGCGAGGTCAGCCGAAGTGACTTTTGTGTGGGATGGATGCAGCTGGGATCTCTCCCTCTGGTGGTGGAGCCGTCGAGTGAGAAACAATACCCCACCCTCACCCGCGGTCCGTTTGGCCTATCTGCGGGCTGACTGCAGAGTTGGGAGGCATTTGGTGCTTATTGTCCTCCTCGGGCTGAATCCAGGTCGCAAGAGCCCCTATCACATCTATACCCATTGTGCGAGCTTCAAGCTCCGGCAAGTGTTACCCACACTTGATGCGTATGTGTAAGCAGCTGGCAGCGGTGCAGTTCCCTGCCCATTATTTAGACTCCAAGGACCAGACAAGTGATCAGACACAGAACACTAAAACTAACAAGGAGAACACTACCGGGATGAGAAAAAGATGACATTAGTCTGGGCCAGTCACCGAGCAGGAGGAGACGGGGGCACAAAACGGATAAATACTCAAAAGGCACAGCCATAGAATAGGGATGAATAGGCTCTTTCAGGGTGCCCCGGAAGGAATCATCTTGCGACCTATCGATGCTTGCATTCTCCTTTGTCCTCCAGCAGAGAGGAGTCAAGAAAATCCAGAATGAGGTACCGACCCTAGCCACAGTGGTCTTGTGACTGGTCACATGTAGAGAGAGTGCTAGGTGAGCTAATGAAGGTGGCAGTTAAGAGCATCCAAGGTGCTTCCTGCAGGGCACCTAACCAAATACAACGGGAATTCTGTCAGTTTGTCGTAGGTCTAAGACACGCTGGTGTCCCGCTAAGCCCTACACTAGAATGGGTCATTTGGCTGAACTGGTACAAGTCTGATTAACAGAGGGAACTGAGATATGCACTCCTCGTACTTGCAGAACTGTAGAACCCCAGCTACGATGACTTCCTCTCGGCCGCGGCTGAGGAAATCCACCCATTCTTAGGTACGTGTACTCAAAATAAACCCGAGAAATTTTCCCAGGAGTAATGAACACTTCGAAGGCTAAGCTCAAGGGGCAGTGTGTTCACATCGGACGATGGAAAATGAGTGCCCACTCTGGCATCAAAAACCCTGGTAATTCATCCAACCAGATGTGATCCGAAGATAGGCCCTTGACGGAGAAGTCCACAGAAACGGCCGCGCTGTGGAATCAAATCGTCCAGAGGGGAGCACTCTCGGGCTGCCTTGTGCAAAACAGTTGTGACCCAGTCATGCGTAAATGAAATTCCTTGCCGAAGAATGAGTGCAGCGCACGGATTAAAGCTCGGATGCAGACGTTCTATTAAGAAAATCTGCCCAGGTACGTAGAAAGGCTCACTGGTATTCTATAATATTGAATGTAGTGTAAGCAAAAAGTGGAAGGAACCTCGATTACAGACTGCTCAGGTAGACTGTTAAACACTCTGTAATACATGCACTTACGATAAATTTATCATAGAACAGCCTTATCCGCGGGCTAACTCTAAGTATGGGCTAGACAGGGCGGGTGGCAGAGTTGGCGGAGGTATTATATTGCCAGTCGCTCAACACCCACAGCGAATGCAACGTACCTACACCGCTGCACCCAGAACCCAGGTTGCTTTCACCAGTCACTGGTGGAGCTAGAAAGGTTTTCCCTATCTGGGTCTAATGCAGCCCCTCCGCAACCGCGGGAGAAGGCACAAGCTTCTTGGGCTACCTATGGCAGGCAGCTGGATCAAGTAAGAGTCGGGGGCCCCAATGCCCCAGAGGTACCCTGGTTTAGTGGATGGTCGAGAGGGTGTTCTTTTGGCCACGACTTTATTGTTTTGGTCCAGGAAAAGACCCTTGTCCAGGGTATTTGCCAGCCCACGCGCTAGAGGGAAAGCTAAATCCCTACCCAATTGGATGCTTTACCATCCAAATACCCAGTCAATCTGCCGGACCACTGCACCACTCGGTGAAATTGACTGTGGTACAGGATGATTTGTTTGTGCTGTGGGTCACGAAAAGCCCCCTGACAGGTGGAGGAGAAGTTCCGGGCAGATAGATGTGAGAAGTCTAGTGTTGAGTTCTGAGTCATTACGCTGGAATTGTCTAACAAGCAACGCTGATGATGTATGGACCCACTTAAGTGGTGACCTAATTCCTTTAGCTGATGAATGCGCCCCACTATGGCGGGTGCTACCCCGGGGAAGCCCACCTCGGCGGGCCAGAGAGTTGGCTCGGGGTGAGAAGAAGCTACGAGCTTGAAAACGCTCCGAGAGGAACCAAGGCCATACCAGATGCGAACAGAGCAAAAAGCAGTGGTCAGAGCACAAACGGCGTAAAAAGCAAGTTGGAATTACTCCTCGTAAAAGGGCAAAAACATCGCCCAGGTTATATTCATTCTAGGCACATTCCGAGAGGACAGCGAGAGTGGCCTTTGGCAACTTTCAAACCGTGACCACTTCACCACTCCAGAGCAGAAGCCGAGAGCTCTCCTGGAATACTTGTGGTCGGCCTGCACCGAAAAACCGGGCCAATGGCTTGTGGACCTACATCATCGAGAGGTGCCAACCATGTCAGATGTGATCATCGCACCCGGGGAGGAAAAGCTGACGCTCCTCAGCCTGATGAAACATAAGGCGCGGGGCCTAATGGCATTCTTCTCGTTGAAACGGCCCACAGCTGGAGTCGTTGCACTTTACCTAGAGGCTTTATTGAATCTTTCCATCTGCGAGGGAGATGCCTGAGATCTGGAGGGTGACACATGTTGTCCCGATTCACCGTGGCGGATGAAGAGGCCTGGCATCAAGCTATAGCCCACTAGGTTTTCTACCAGATGGGCTGAAAACCGTGAAGTGACACATATGGAAAGAAAGTGCTCGTGTCCTAAATACCGACGACTTACCCGAAGCTGAGCGGCACGGGTTCTCCAAGGGTAAGTCATAACCCATGAATCTGCCACCCGTCCTAGATGAAGTGACAGAAAGTCGTGACAGAGGTGATGGGATGAGAGTGCGTTGCCTGAACGTCCAAGGAACATTTGACTCGGTAAGTCACAGCCTTTGCATTTCTAGGCTAACCAACGATTAGTGCCTGCATGGGTGGCGTGGCTGAGGGATTCCCCGAGATACGGGAAATTCTACTGCAGGCTGGGACGCACTACCGCGCCGTTCTTTAACGAATGCAATGGGCTTCTTCAGGGGTTTTCCTGAGGGCCACTACCGTTCTTTGTTTCATAAGTAACCTGGTGGGGGGAGCTGAAGTCTCCCTGCTACTTTTGCGTAGAAGACTCTAATATAGTCGGAAACCCAATTGATAGTTATAAGCAATCCCACTCGGACTCTGTTCATATGTGGTCGGTAACCTGGGGTCTACTGCCCAACAGTAGCAAGTGTGGGAAACTGCTATCCTTTGGCGCCCCATCAGCGAGATACCTGAACTCAAGTAACCCAAAAGGAGATTGCACGAACCTCTACCACGAAGGAGTCGGGGGCATTTATCCATGGGCCCCTTAAACCGTCGGCCAAAATGCCAAGGCAGTAAGCAAGGCTAATGGGACCCACTCCGAAGGACAGTTGGTGCCGGAAACCCCTGGATTGTAATCCCAATACATAGCCATTACTCGGGTCCACCCAGAACATACTGTGTGGATATGCGCTCCTTCAACAGGAAGGGATCGGGAGGTATTACGTAATGCTCAAAGAAGATTTGTAGAGGCTATCTCAGACCTCCGGACTCTGCCACATATGGAAAAATTGGCAATTTTATGACTTTTTTTCGTGATCTGAAATGGATGAGAGAGGACTTGGCTGGAACCTTTAAACAGCCAAAATGGATGCCAGTGACTTATGTGTTTCTCTTTAATATCGAAGACAACTCGGCCCTGAGAGAACCTGGCCAAGGCTGAAGACTTGCAGAATAATAAGAAGTAACCAGGCTAATTTCTCCTATTTTGAGCCGTGTAAGGCACGAAATAAACTTCCGAAAGAAGCAGTTACAACAAGCACTGTCATACAGTTCAAGGCCAGCTAGCACAAAGCTCGACCATCATTGTTCCCTACCATTCCTTAAAATCCAAAATGCCTAAGACTCTCGTCACCGACACTTTTTGTGATTACTCTCATAACATCCCAGTTCCACCCTGCCGCATTCTCCTAACCTTGCTCCTCTTTGTATTTATTTCTTTCGTTTCTCATCATGCCTGCAATATCTTTCACTCCGGCCGGCTTCACGGTTTATACCTTGTTCAGCTCGCTAAACCCAGTGTGTCAGTGTTATGTTCCAGCTTCTACATTGCTCAAATTGTAAGTCTCTGGTTTTTCCGGCAATTAACCTTAAATTGAGCCCCGAAGTCGAAAGCACCAAACACAAGATCCCGAGAAAATCCTTTTGTAGCCGGAGGTCATTGAGAGAACAAGGCTAATTCGAGCAAGAATCTGGACTCTTGTTGGCCAGACTACGAGTTATTTGATCCAGCCTGACCTGAACTGTTCAGTCAAACCCGAAAACTAGACAGTATCAAACTTGAGACTAAAAATCAAGAATATCTAGCAACTTCCGAGGACTCTAGTCCAACAAAGACCACTCATCGTGACCACAGAGTCCGGGCCAAGCAAACGCTACGGCTAATAGGTCGGCCGGTCCTCGGGAATCCTCTTGAAGGAGTGGGCGAGTACCACGCGGTTTACATTCCCAGTGTTTTCGCTCTTAAATATAATTTTTCCAAAGTTTTGTGTAGTAGCCCAAGTTGTTTCACGATACTGAGCCTATCAGGATTGCACTTAATGTGTTTTTATTTGGAGAATATTTTCACTCTGCTCGAAGTATGGCCTAGTAATATTATTTGCTCGTGTGAGGCGGTCTTTTGTTGCTCGGGTTTTTTGTGCTTTCGTTCCAAAGAGTGGCACTCGCGGAAGTCAAAAGTCTCTGACTTCAGTTAAACAGCGCTTGATGTATTACCCCCTCCTTTAGAGTGTCCCTCAGTGTGCCACGTGTTTGCGACCTGTGTCTTGCGTCTGGGTGCGGAAAAAGTGTATTAAACTGCAAAGCATGTAAGGTGAGCAAGAGGTGGGCACACCCAAGATGTTTGGGAATAGCTAGGGGTATCTAGCCCCTCAAAGAGCAAAAACCACGGGCTGACTGGGCCTGCTTTCCCGGCAGGTAGGCGGCTGTAAATGCCTCCAACCTGCAGGCCAAAGTGCAGCAGCAGCATCCACCACATACTGCCACGAGCATGAGCATCAAGCCACCGCGGTCTGGTGGCAGAAAATCGTTTGCGGGAGTAGTAGGAATGCTTGATAGTGCAGTCTTTGAAGCGAGTATGCACGTTCCAAGGGTTTGATCTTCGCTCGTTTTCTCAAATCCCCTGAAGCAGGGAGACGAGGGCCAGTGGTCTGAGCAGAAGCATAGAGGGACAAGACGACTCTCGCTCTTGGCTTTAGAAAACTAAATGATGGACCTGCAAAGACAGATCCTGTCGACGGGCAGGGCATCAAGCCGCAGGCTCCTGATCCTTAGTCAGGCAGAACATTTCGTAAGAGGATCGGAAGCTAGGTGGGACACAGGTAGGCGGAGGGTGTACGACAGCAAGCTCTTTTGAAGAGAGGTTTAAGTCTTAGCAGCTAGTCAGCCAACCGAAGGAAAAACCAGGATCCCAGATCCGTGTTAGCGGGGCTTGAAAACCCGTCTTTTCCGAGAGAGTTTCTTAGCAGCAGTGGACCAAACCGTTTGGCATACAAATGGAGTGGTTTGTGTGGAACCCTACCACTCGGGGAAAGGCTTCAGGAACGCTTCCAGGTGGGAACCTCACCTACAAAGGGAACCCATATACCCCTTTGGTGAGCGCGGGACCAATGTTAGCAGCCCACCATCTGCCCGAAAAGGCATCACCAGTGACTGGCCCTTCTACTGAGGGCTAGGAATACCTCAGTAGGGACTGAGTAACTAGCATCACTCCGGCTTCTTTCCCCGAACACCCTGATCTAGTGACAAAAATTGGGGAATGCTCTCAGGTGGTGAGCCCGAGAGTCAGCCAGGAAGAGAGATTGGTAATGTGCGACGGGTGGGCGGAACGGGACCTCCTACGGGGGAACTGATAGTGGTGTACACCAACACTTGCAGAGTATTAAATGAAAGAAAGAAACTCGAGGTCGAAACAACCAGAGCCGACTGCTTTGCAATAATGGAGACTTGATTACACCAAAGAGCCGCCACTGAGCTGCCACCCACCGTAGGATGCTTCGTCTACCGGAGGGCGGAGCCGATGGCAGGGTAGGGGCAGGAAGACTACTGTTAGTAAGCAAAAACCTTGAACGGAAACCATGCGAAGCTCTGCCTACCCCTTCACTGCTCCGCGTACTACTTCCGGGATCTCTTATGGTTATACTATGCGTATACCGCAGCCCAGATGCTAATCCAAAAGAAGACCATTTAAAGTCGAAACTTCTAGCCATGATTGCCTTGCAGCACTCCGGATTTTGATAATGGGGGATTTCAACTCCCCCGAAATAAATTGTGAGGTCTGTCTTCTTTGACTGACACCCACTGTAGTAGGAAATTAATTGGCTGGTGTACTTCATAACATTCTTTCCGCAAGTCAACCAGCCGACCTGGTTCATCGAAGGGGCAAACTCCGAGTGCACTCGATCTGGTGTTCTCCAGACAGCCGGGGGAAGTAAGTGGACTAGGGTTTAAAGCTCCTCTTGAGAGCAGAGACCACACAATCATTAGATTCCTGATCCAGGGGGCTCCACCAGAGGCGCTAAATGAGATGCGAAGGAAATTCAGGAGCCTGGGAGTCACCGCGACCAGGGAAGCAACAAGTGGTGTTGACTGGGATGCTCATTATCCGGCAGTGGAAGAGGGGTGGTCATTCACCAGGGACCCCCTTATCAGGTTGACCGAAGAGTTCTCTCCGCTGAGACGCGTCAAAAGACTGAAAAAACCATCGTGGTGGACGGGTCGATCCACCAAGGAGCAACTGGCGAAGCCCAAAGAGTGGCCTCGTCGTCAGTCAACTAATGGACACCAGAGATTGGAGCAATATATGTGGGCCCGTGGGCGTGCCTTTTGGGTGCAGCGAGGTAGTCGGGCGAGACGTCAAGCGGAAGTAGCGCGCGGAGTAAATACATGTCCTAAGGCCTACTACAACTGCCTCTTGTCCGAGGCTACAGGATGAGTCGCACTGGGGTGCATAGTTCACGAAAATGGATTGCAGTCAACAAGCGCTTACGAGAAAACGCGGGCTCTGAACAACCACTTTGAATGTGTGCATAGGCGAGACACCGGGAGGCAGTGTGAGGCAACCGCAACCCAGCAGACGGTCATTATTGATGAAGTCGTCATTAATAATAGCGAGGTCGAAAAGGCGCTGAGCAGTCTGAATAGCAATAAGGCTGCCGGGCCGGATGGTGTTAATCCCGCCGTTCTAAAAGCTCTAGCCAGCTTACTGGCTGAAAGGCTGGTACAGCCGTTCAACGTACCTCTAGAAGCCGGGTAGCTACCGGACGATTGGAGACTGGCGAAAGTTGTCCCGATTCCCAAAGCAGGCAAATTGGAGGTGGCCGCTAACTGCCTTCCCGTAAGCCTACTATCAATAGTCCTCAAGGTACCAGAGGGATGGGTCAGAGTGACTAACAGAACACCTGCGGACTCACTAGCTGATTGCTCATCAGCAACACGGGTTTGTTGAAGAAAAGGTCCTGCCTCACTAACCAGCTATCGTTCTTCGACGAGGTGACTCGCAGATTGGACCATGGAGAACGCATAGAGTTATGCTACCTAGACTTCCAAGAAGCCTTCGATTCAGTAAGCCACTGCTCTTTGCTGGGCAAACTGAACTCAGTTGGAGTAGCTCCACAGACTGCGAGGTGGATCGTGGGTTACGTGGGTGTCATGGCCTTTTTCGTACAGGTCGAGGAAGCCAGGTCTACTCTGGCAGAGGCATGAAGTGGTGTGCTGCAATGTTCCGTGTTGAGACCACTGCTGTTCCCGGTATACGCGAACCATCTGGTAACCTCACTAGATTTTCCTAAGTTCCTGTTTACAGATGATATCGAAATAGCGGTCGAATCAACTAAAGACAATTACAAACCGACTTAAGAAGAATTAGTGCGTGGGCTGAAAATTGGGGACTGCCACTGAATTCAGCCAAATTTAAACACTTGCTGGTAGGCTGAGGAAGCAGAGAAGACAGGTATATAGGGCTGTCCCTCCATGTCTGGACTAAGTTCGCTGCTGTGGTAAGAGAACTCGGTGTGCTTGTGCGCGAGAGCTTCAAACCCGCCGAGCAGAGCACGTCAGCTGCGGTTAGGGCAAACAGGGGGCTTTTCAACTTAAGACAAACCCCAGTGTCTAGAGAGGCGGGAATAATCCTACCGATATACAACGTGACCGTAAAACATCACTTGGAGACTTCCGTTCAAGCATGAGCACCGAGCCTAGTGAAGGACAACAGGGTGTTAGAGGAAGTTCAAAAGAAGTTTACTCTGATGATAAATGGAATGCAAGGGAAGTCGTCCCAGGAAAGACTGGAAGCCCTAAATCCATTCTCCCTGGATCGTTGTAGGCAAATGGGGGATCTGATAGAGTGAAATAAGGTATGTAAGGGAACCACTTCTACCCGCAAAACATTACCGACTCGTCGTCTATGTGTTGCACCCAGCACACAAGAGCAAAAATTGAACAAACCGAGAGCAAGTTAGAGCATAAGGGCATGTCTCTTTTCCCACGGTGTTATAAACAAGTGGAAAAAGTTGCTCCCACACGAAGCGACGGCAGGCTGGGTTATTGCCGTTAAGCACAAACTGGATACGTGCTGGACAGAAATGTTCACAGGCAGTTACTAACCACCCGAAGAAACACTTTTATTTTTATTCTCCATTCTCTCCCCCTCCCAACCGGATACCTCTACCTGCCTCTCACCACTCTAGTGTTCCCTAACTGCACGTATCTCTTTTGCAGCCTTCATATCACCCTAAGCATCATCATTTCATATCAACATCTTCTTATTATTTGAGGACTCGGGGTGCCTCATGTGAGGACAACAGGGAGTTGAGGTGCCGAACCTATGTTAGTGTTAGGTTGCTGTGACCGATAGCGAGCCTGTTTTCTTTTACTTCCCCTCAGCCATTACAAATACCAAGTTGTACCGGATACCCGGAAGTCGCAGCAAGGTGGGAGCTCCTTGGGCTCGAAGTGCAAGAAACTGGACGTTTACTGGCTCAATCCACAAGTCCTGCTACCCGACCTGACGTGGCCTGGCCTAGTCCTGCCAGTGCTAGCTCATGTATTACTGAGGGTAGCATGGATCGAAAGAATAGTGATCTATTCAAGTTGAGGATGTGAGACCTAGAATAGTAACTGTTGTCAGCTTGGCAGCAGGCCTAGGAAGCAGAAGGTAAGTGTAGACAGAAAGAGCGTGAGAAAAAGGCCAACGACTACGACCCATCTGACAAATCAGGACAAACGCAAATAGGAAACCCTGCTCCTGAAGTCGAACATAAAACTTCGACGCAACCAACGACCGATCTGCCTGGTTTAGAACTGACAGTTTTCGCTGGGCGATCTGAACACCGCTACAAGTTCAGTAGGCAGTTTGAAACGTTCTTCCAAAACGAGGTAACCGACCCCGGCAATGACTTCCCTGCCTAACTCATTACAGTCGAGGCCGAGCAAGAGAAGCTTTCGAGGGGTCCACCGTGCTCAACCCGAAACAAGGCCACATACGGGCAAAGAAGATTTTGAGGAACCTGTTCGGCCAGCCCTTCAAGGCGGCTCGTAATCGAGTAGAGGGTGGGATGTTAGAGGCTAAAAGAATAAAGAGCTACGTCCAAGCAATGGACGACCTGGTGATAAAAATGCAGAATTGTTCAATAGCTCTCGACCATTTAGGTTAAAGCGCTGACCTCGATGCAATGCGCACACTGGAGGGAATGGTCCGCTTCCTCCTTCCGAAACTAGGAAGTCGGTGGGTGGAAGGGTCGGAAAGCATAAGCCGGAGCGACCGTGAGGCTAACTTCAAAGACTTGACCGAATACTTGGACGGGCAAACCAAAATAGCCAACAGTAGATCTGGCAGACTCATCCGGGACAGTAACCGAGCAAACAAACCTAGCGACACCTAGGCTCAGACCACTTCACCGAAACATCCGAAATATCAACCTTGGACCAATGCACACTTCATTTCACGCGAGGCTATAGCTCATCCAAGTTGCAGGTCCTGCTACGCTAGCCATGGGCTACTAGAATGTCCGAAGTTCATCGAGGCCACAATAGATGAACGATGGGGAATGGCGAGGATGACAGGTGCTCGTTTTGTCGGCCCTAACACCATTCACCGGGCGGCAGCCTGCCGAACAAGAACCAGATGTGGCCAAGGAGGTTGTCCGGGCAGACACCACCGATTGTTACACCAGGCGAAATAGACTACGTCGGGACTGAACACCAAGCCCGGTGTGGTTTGTTTAACGTCAAGGTCTGTCAATGGGCCAATACATGTGGGAGTATTTGCCGTGGGAGAGCCGACCCCACCCAGGGTGGTCAAGGCTTTGACTTTCGTCGGCATTGGGTCAGACGCAACCCTGAGGACGGAGCGGTTTCCGACAAAACCGGCTCGCTGAAAGCGCGATGTCGTCGATGGTGAGGATGGTGGGCGGAACACAAGTAAAGACAGCAGGCCGGTTGAGGCTACAGCTCATCGCCTTGGACATTAACGAGTAGATAGAACCATAGGAGGCATTCATATTAACTGGTTTCCCTATGCGAGAGCCAAAATTGGTGAGTACAAATTTTACTATGGCCCCTCTTGGAAGATATAACAGTCTTGGACTGGGAGGACGACAAAGTAAATCTTCTCATCAGCCACGATGTGCCAGAGGGGCATTGGGTACTATACCAGAGAGTGGGCAGCCACCAGGCACCCTATGCCGCAAGCACAGCACAGAGATGGATATTATATGGTCCAGCCGGGGACCGTGGCCCCATAAATTGCATATCAGCCGAAAAGGACAGCATGGACTATCAGTTGCTCTGATTGTATGAAAAGGAGTCTCGTGGCATTCGAGATGAAAGACTATTGTTATCTCAAGAAGACCACCTTGCTCTGCAGACAGTGCGGCAAGGAACCAGAGGCCTTAGAAACAGCTCGAGGTTCCCCTCACATAGCTCGTACTAGCCATCCCCTCGGCTGGATGACAGAAACTATGCTCAGCAAAGACTACCGCGAGTGAAAGAAAGCCTCGTTTGGGATCAGGATTCGTGGAAAAGACGCGCAGAAGTAATGAAGCTAAAGGAAGCTCTCGGCTTAGTTGAAAGGTGCCTACAACCACTAACGGCCGGGAGGGGATCTAGTATCTAACCCCCATCCGGTTCCTTACTTCAAGAAGCCCGAAAAACAGCGGGCGGTTTTCGACTGTGCAGCCAATTTCCAGGGCAAGCCGGTAAATGAAAGCCTGCTACAGGGGCCTGACTGGACCAAACCATTGATTGAAGTTTTGTGCCATTTCCGGTTGGATAGAGTGGCCTCGTCAGCCAAAACCAGGGAAGTTTCTCTCCGGGTGAAAATACCGGTAGAAGAGCGAGATGCTTTGCAACTCCTGTGGTGGGACGAGAACAAACTGTACAAAGCAGTGATAGATTATGGGATAACCTTCCACCCCTTCGGAGCGATATCATCACCTTTTTTTGTGAACTGCGCCCCCAAAGAAATAACGAACAAGCATGGAGCTCCGATCCACCGGTCGGTAGTGGATAGAGTCGGCAGGGACTTCTACTTCGACAACTATCTGGGGTCGTTCGATGACGTAGACTCAGCCCTAGCGCCTGACAAAATTGCCAGAAGAGGGTGGCTTCCATTTCACTAACGTCGAACGCGTCGGAGGTGCTCGAAGTCACTCCGTACCATGAGAGGGCCGAAAGGATTCGAAACCTGGACAGTTTTTCAGTCTTCCGAACGCACTCTAGGAATACAATACAATACAATGCGGAAACAAACGACTTTGTTTTCGAGCTGCGCTTTTCCGACTAACCAATAGCTCGTCGTGGTACACTATTTGCTGTCTCCATTTTGTCTGATCTGCTCGGTTTTATCTCCCCCTGGCTGTTACCCGGAAAGATCCCGCTGCAGTGGTTCTGTCGTAAGAAGGTCGATTAGGGACAACCACTGAACCGAGAAGACCGGTTGGACCGGAGAGAATTTATGAAATCTTTGAAGGGACTAGGAGACATACGGACTCCGCGATGCTTACCACCTGTCGTACAATCCAGACGGGAGAACTACACGCTTTTCCTGACGCATCCAAGTCATTCACTGGGCCGTGGTGTATGGACGATGGTGCACGGGAGATGAGAAATACACTACGGTGATCCTTTTCGCCAAATCCCGCATTGCCTCAATGAAATCAGTCCCTATCCCGCGTCTCGAGCTCAGCTCAACCTTGTTAGCAGGAAGGGCGTTACAAACGGTAAAGAGACGTTTTGACTTCTATATTTAGTCAGCTAGTTTTTGGACGAACTCGACGACAGTACTGTACTACGGTTACACCATCGGGAGCCATTTTAGTACTTTCTTTGTTAAGCGGCTTATGATCACCCACGACAGAACTGCTATGAACCAGTGGAAACATATCAAGCCCACCAATAATCCAGCCGACCTGTGCTTCCGCGGTGCGGCCAACTTCCGGCAACTCGACTCGTGAAATGAAGGACCTAAATTCCTGCAAATACTTTAACAGGACTGGCCAGTGTACGAACTCGAGCCCCTTCTGGAATTGGAGCTGGAGATCAAAGAAGCCGTGATGACGGCAACAGTCGCCGAAATGACACAAATTTTATCGCGATGGGTCAGGTTTTCCTTCTGGGTCACGACTCCGGTCATTAGTGTGAATGGACAGGTTCAAGAGACACTTGCTAGTCACGAAAGTGATTCGCCTCTCCAGCCGCGTTCGAGTGGGTCCGATGAGCCCCGATAAATTACGAGCGGCACAGTACGAGTTATTCAGGATGGTGCAACGGGAGGCCTTCATCAGAGAACTCTGGAGGGCCGACAAAATGGTATCTCCAGAGGCAGCTTGAAGCACTTAAACCCCAAACTCAATAATGGATTACCACGTGTAGATGGCAGGACAACCAACTCCTACCTGAGGTTTTACACGGAATAACCCATATTGCTACCGGCTCGACAATCTGTGATAGAAATAGTGATTCAACACATCCACGCCTTGGAGGGACATGCAGGGGAAAGCCATGTGACGAGCATCTTCCGGAAGTCCTGGTTATCGAGAGGAAGAGCTACTGTGAAAAGTGTAATCCGACGTTATGTGTACTGCTGGGGAAGCAGCGCCACAGCTGGCAAAAATACACTCCTCCGCTGCCAGAATGTAGGGGGACTCCGGGTTGGTAGCAGTTCAGTGACACCGGGCTGGTCTGTTTCAGGTCTTCGTGGATCAGGTCTGTAAGGAGATCACAAAACCGATACGGGAGTAACATGACTTGCATGAAGTCACGCGTTGTAAGCTTAGAAGTTGCGTATTCGATAAAAACCGACTCCTATCTCCGGGCCTTGTAACACTTTTTCAACCGAAAAGGCATACCAGCTGACACATACTCCGACAATGGATCAGAACTCGTGGGCTCCCATCGGGAACTGCAGCGTTGGCACCAAAACATGAAGAGGCAAGAGCTGCAGAACCGAACCGTGGCTTACGATATACGATGGCACCTCAACCCCCACAGACCAGCCATCACGGTGGCGTACGGGAACGCCTGATCAGGTTCACCAGGCGAATACTGCTGTGGGTCATTGAGCAAAAGCCACTAGATGACGAACCGTTGAGCACCGTCATAACCGAAGCCGGAAGAATTCTGAGCAAAGGCCTATTAATTCCAGTAACCGACGGTGACCCGAGCCACCCGGCGGTCACCTCGAATTACCCATTGACGTTAAGGTCAAACGTGTGTTTCCAAGGGCCGACAAACCCTCGTGGTATCCATCTTCATAGATGGAAACAGGCAAGCTATCTTTCCAAGGTTTTTGGAGGCGATGGCTGCGGGAGTCCCTACCGGCCCTGCAAGCTCCACAGAAATGGCTAATCAAAGCAAGACCATTAGAGCTTAGGATGTAGTGATGATTTCCAACGGACTCGCCCATTTCAGCACCTGGCCGTCGGGCGTTGTCATGGGAACTATCAGAAGCTCTGACGAATTGATAAGAACCGTCAAGGTTAAGGCCGCCGAAGGAATGCTAACCCGTGAGGTACGCAGTATTAGCCACTCGTGCAGCTGACACCACAGAACCCCGGTTGACTATCCCTCATTCGTCGATGAAGTGGTTAAAAGCATTAAAATACATTTATGACATACTCGTGCACTCAAATACACTCACCCCATATCACACACGCTTATGAGACACTTCCCTGCTCCAGTCTGCGTCAAGTATGTCACAGTGCTCACCGGTCCACTTTTGTCACTGACTCTATGAAGACGTTTTCCATGTGTGGTAGTAGTTACGATTTACTCACGCACATAAAACACGTTTATGCTTCAGGATTTCCATCATACACAGCAGTGCTCACCGCTCCTCGTTTATAATTGACGTTGTGGAAGACACCTCCCGTAGGTGGTAGTTGTTACTATTTGCCCATATAACAGAGTGAGATCTTACCCATGACAACCACACGCGCACACACACATACTCAAGTACACGCAGCCAAGTTATGACGGCTCCCCCGAGGACAGCATATATATTGCCTCTTCACATCCGCCGTCCATCAGCAGTTCTCATGAACGATGCAGAGTGAAATCCCGCCGGTGCGATCGTGAGCAGAATGTTGACGTCAGAAATAATGAGTAAGCGCACTGACAGCGAGGTAGGTAAGGGGATTCAGTGCCTTATTCCAAACCTCTGATTCTGCCAAGATTCGGGAGGATTTTTGTGGGCGGTGTACAGACTGGTTGTGGAACATCCCCCAAGGGCACTAAAATTTCATGTTTTTTTTGACGCCACCCGCTCACGTACACTATTTGCACTTCATGTTTTCATGAACCAACCATTGTTTGTTCGCGTCCGATGCTTTACTCTATCACATCCTATTTTAGACCTACGAGATGCACGTGCTCCTTCCTCGCACGCCGGAAGTTTGCTCTCGTTTTTTGAGTCACTGTGATCGCAAAATTGGGGTTCGCATTGTTTTATGTCATTTTCCATTTGATACTTTAGTGACTCAGAACTACCGGATAAAGGCTTTCTGATTTCGGAATTTGTTTCGAATTTGGCTACATATTGCTCAAGGGCTTTCTACAGTGGGATACTTCAAACCCCCGCACATTGACCGGGCTGTTGAGGTCTGCCAGCTGGGATCGCGGGAGAAGACCTACTTAGAATGGTTGCATACAATCATGCTGCAGCTGCGTATGAGGGAAGGTATCAGAGGCTGGAGGCTTCCCATCCGTGGTTGTTCTACCAACATCAAGTACCACCACAACTGTTCCCATTTGTAGAACTGCTCTTAGATCTAACTTTTTCCTGGTTAAGTATGCTGCCTTATGGAACAAATTACCTCATGATTTAAGTTCTATAAAGCCATCTAAGGCGTTTAAGGCCCACATAAGCAAATACCTCACAGTACAAATAGTAATCCAACTTATAAATCCGTACATAAGTGAAGAAAAGGCTTTTGAAATTGGATTAGGTTTCTAATAGTATTCGAACTTCCTTTGCTTGTGGAACTCATTGTCTTTTGGGCCATAGCCGCGTGTAACGAACGTTTGAGCAATGCGTAGCCAAATTTGCAACGGATCCCGAAATCAAAAGACGATTATCCGTGATATTCTACGATACTAGATTATTACAATAAACAATGACATAAACAATATACAAACCTCAATAATACGATCACAAGGACTTGACAACGAGAAACCGAATAGCAGCGTGTGAGCAGACAGCACGTGCGTCACGCAGGTCCTGAACAAGGATGTGCCAAAGTAGCGCTCTGGGCGCGAACAAACAACAATTGGTCCAGAAAAACAACCAGTTCGTAAAGACAAGTCAATAGTGTATGGAAATGAGTGATGCTGGGAAAAACACTGAATCGCGAGGGAAAAAGGGGGATTTTCCACGACCGGCTGTTTCACCGCCCACCAAAATCCTCCTGGATCCCTAGCACAGTCAAAGTTCGGTATAAAGGTACTGATTCTTCCTACCTGCCTAGGCCCTGCTGTTAGTGCGCGCGTCTAATGGTCGTCGTCAACGTTCTACTACTGGTCGCACCTAATCCATTGGATACATAGACGTGAGGCTAGTCTACATCTTCCGCAAGACCAAAAGACAGATGGCGGGCGTAAAGGGTCATATAGACTGTAACAACCGGTCGTGAAAAATCCCCCTTTTTCCCTCGCGATTCAGTGTTTTTCCCAGCATCACTCATTTCCATACACTATTGACTTGTCTTTACGAACTGGTTGTTTTTCTGGACCAATTGTTGTTTGTTCGCGCCCAGAGCGCTACTTTGGCACATCCTTGTTCAGGACCTGCGTGACGCACGTGCTGTCTGCTCACACGCTGCTATTCGGTTTCTCGTTGTTAAGTCCTTGTGATCGTATTATTGAGGTTTGTATATTGTATATGTCATTGTTTATTGTAATAATCTAGTATCGTAGAATATCACGGATAATCGTCTTTTGATTTCGGGATCCGTTGCAAATTTGGCTACGCATTGCTCAAACGTTCGTTACCATACTCAATAGATCAATTTGGAACGAGAAAAAACACGCAAAAGGCCAAGAAAAGGATCAAAAGCAGTCGAATCCGGACAGGAAGTAATACGGCAAGTCTCTTGGGAGGTTTTGGGTACATATGATTCTTTAGGTAATGCTAGATCGCCTAGTCCTGTCAGTGCTAGTTCATGTGTTATTGAGAACAATATTGATCGTAAGGATGTCAATTTATATAAGCTGAGAATACTAGAACTAGAGCAACAGTCACTATCGGCTAGACTACAGGCGCAGGAAGCAAAGAAGTGTACACAGAAACAGCGAGAGCATGAGACCAGTGACTTCGACACTTCCGATAGATTAGGGTGCAATAAGGTAGGGAACCCCACGCCGGTCGCTGACTACAAACCACCATCGATCGATCTGCCTAGAGTGGAGCTAACGGTTTTCGACGGGCGAGCTGAGCAATACTGCAAGTTTGTCAAGCAGTTCGAGACGTTCGTTGAAAATAAGGTAACCGACCCTGGGCAAAGGCTTCTCTACCTTACTCACTACTGCCGAGGCCGAGCAAGAGAAGCTATCGACGGGTGCACCATGCTCGACCCAGAACAAGGCTACACAAGGGCAAGGAAGATTCTAAGGGACTTGTTTGGCCAACCTTTCGAAGTAGCCCGTAACCTAATAGAGGGCGTGGTGGTAGAGGCAAAGAGAACCAAGAATGACGTCTACACCATGGCCAACCTGGTGATTAAGATGCAGAACTGCTCAATAGCCCTCGACGATTGAGGTTACAGTGCTGACCTAGACGCCATGCACACTTTGGAAGGCATAGTCCGTCACCTATCTCCCGAACTACAGGGTCGGTGGGCGGAAGAAGCAGAACGGATAAGCCGAAGCGACAGAGAAGCCAACTTCGAAGATCTGACCGAATACTTGGACAGGCAAACGAAGATAGCTGACAGCAGATTCGGCCGACTCATCCGTGACAGCAACCGAGCAAACAAGCCCAGTACTAGCCAAGTCCAAACCCCTGTACGGGAACATCCAAAGTACCAGCCTTGGACCACTACACACGTCATTTCACGAGATGCTACGGCGCAACCAAATTGCAGATCCTGTGGTACTAGCCATGGCCTATCAGAATGCCCCAAGTTCGGCAACGCCACAATAGACGAACGGTGGGGAATGGCGAGGATAGCAGGAGCATGTTTTATCTGTCTCAACACCACGCACCGGGCAGCAGCCTGTAGGACAAGGAATCGATGTGGTTACGAGGGCTGCACGGGCAGACACCATCGGCTGCTGCATCAAGGGAGAGTAACCATATCCGAGGCGAGTGCCAAGCCCAGCGTGATTTGTTCAACTTCACAGTCTGCCAGTAAACCGGTACGTTTAGGCGTAGTGGCCGTGGGAGTAGTGACTCCGACTGGGATAGTCAAGGCGTTGGCTTTCGTTGATAGTGGATCCGACACCACTTTAGTGAAAGAGCGGTTTGCCGACAAACACCAACTGGCTAAAGGTGCGACGTCGTTAGCAGTGAGCACGGTGGGCGGAACACAGGTAATGACTGCCGGTAGATTAAGGCTGCAACTCATCTCTCTAGACACTAACGAGGAAATTGAACCAACGGAGGCATTCACGTTAGCGGATCTCCCCATGCGAGCACCTAGGTCGGTGAACGCAATCTTGACTCGGTGGCCCCACCTGCAGGATGTAACCGTTGTAGACTGGGAAGATGATGAAGTGGATCTCCTCATCGGCAGCAACATGCCAGAGGCGCATTGGGTACCCGACCAGAGAGTGGGCGACCGCCAGGCAACTTATGCCGTACGCACGGCCCTGGGATGGATGTTTTACGGTCCAGTAGGTGTACGCGGTTCCGTGAATTACTTATCCGCCGAAACTGACCGCATAGAGTATCATCTGCAACGGCTGTATGAAAAAGAGTTTCATGACATTGGAGACGAAAGACCGACGTTGTCTCAAGAGGATCACTTCGCTCTACGAACGGTGCGGCAAGGCACTAGAGGCCTCAAAAAACAGTTCGGGGTTCCCCTCCCATGGCGCACACCGGTCGACCCGTGGACTGACAACAGAAATTATGTTCTCCAACAATTACTACGACTAAAAGAACGCCTCATTCGAGACCAGAATCTGTGGGAATGATACGCGGATTTGATGAAGCGAAACGAGGCCCTCGGTTACTTTGAAAAGGTGCCTGCCAACACCGACAGCAAAAGGGATATCTGGTATCTGCCTCACCATCCGGTTATCAACCCCAAGAAACCCAATAAACTGCGAGTGGTTTTCGACTGTGCGGCCAAGTTCCAGGGAAAGTCGTTAAACGATCGCCTATTGCAGGGGCCTGACTGGACCATACCACTGATCGATGTTTTGTGCCGTTTCAGAGTGGGTAAAGTGGCCTTGTCTGCCGACATTAGGGAAATGTTCCATCAGGTGAAGATTCCGGTAGGAGAACGAGATGCTTTGCGTTTCCTGTGGTGGGAAGGGAGCGACCGGGACAACGCAGTGGTGAATTATAGGATGACCGTCCACCCCTTCGCAGCCATATCGTCACCATTTTGTGCCAACTACGCCCTCCGAGAATCAGCGAACAAACATGGCGATCTAGTCCATCGGACGGTGGTAGAAAGCGTCAGCAGGAACTGCTACGTCGACGACTACCTTGGGTCATTCGATGATGTGGAATCAGCTCTAGAGCAGTTCAGGGGTCTGACGAGATTGCTGGAAGAGGGCGGCTTCCATCTAACTAAATGGATGTCGAACGCTTAAGAAGTGCCGAAGGTCATCCCGTATCACGAAAAGGCCGAAAGGGTAAGAGATTTGGACGGCTCTCCACTTCTTATCGAGCGCACCTTAGGGATACAATGGGACGCGGAAACGGACGATTTTGTTTTCGAACTAAACGTTCCCGAGCTGCCAATAACCCGTCGTGGCATACTATCTGCCGTCTCAAGTTTGTTCGACCCGCTCGGTTTCGTCTCACCATGGCTGCTACCCGGAAAGATCTTGCTGCAGCGGCTGTGCCGTAAGAAAGTTGATTGGGACCAGTCACTGGACCGAGGGGATTGGTTGGACTGGGAAGAATCATTGAACACCTTGAAGAAACTAGGGGACATAAGGATTCCACGACGTTTGACTCCTGGTCGTACGACACGGACTGGAGAACTACATGCCCTTTCCGATGCATCCGAAGTCGGTTATGGAGCTGTGGTGTACGGACGATGGTGCGCAGGAGATGGGCAATATACCACGAGGATCCTGTTCGCTAAAGCCCGCGTCTCTCCACTGAAGTCGGTCTCTATCCCACGCATTGAACTCAGCGCAGCCGTGTTGGCAGTCAGGGTGGTGCAAGCTGTGAAGAGATGTTTCGATCTCTACATTTGGTCGGTGAGCTTCTGGACGGACTCAATGATAGTACTTTACCACATTAACAACGTCCGGAGTCGGTTTAGAACTTTCGTCGCCAACCGACTCACGATTATCCACGATGAATCAGCCACGCACCAGTGGAGTCATGTCAGGTCTGGCGATAATCCGGCCGACCTGTGCTCCCGAGGTGCGAACAACTTCAGGCAACTAGACACGTGGACGAGAGGGCCAAACTTCCTGCAATTGCCCAAACAGGACTGGCCCGTGTTCGAATTAAAAACCCTACGGAAGTGGAACTGGAGATCAAAGGCGTAGTGATAGCAACCAACGTCGTCGAAGCGTCATCCATTCTATCGCGACTGGTCAGGTTTTCTTCCTGGATGAAGACGCTTCGTTCGCTAGTTTGGTTAACCAGGTTCAAGAGAAATTTACTAGTCATGAAAGGGCTACGGCCCTCAGGTCGGATACAGGTCAGCCCGATAGGTCCCGATGAGCTACAAGCTGCAGAATACGATATTTTCAGAGTGATACAACGCGAGGCTTTCGCCCGAGAACTCAAGAGGGCGGAAGAAGTGGGGCCGACCAATAAAGACATGCCATCTCCAAGAGGCGAGCTGAAGCGTTTAAACCCCAAACTCATCGACGGACTGCTGCGGGTGGATGGTAGGCTGATCAACGCCCACCTGAACTTCGACACAAAGTATCCTATACTGCTGCCTGCGAGACAACCTGTAGTAGAGCTAATGATTCAACACGTCCACGCCGTGGAGGGACATGCCGGGGAAAGTCACGTGACGAGCGTCATCCGAAAGCGTCTTTGGTTGACGAGAGGACGAGAGACTGCAAAACGCGTAATCCGACGGTGTGTGCAATGCAGGAGACGCAATGCCACAGCAGGCAAACAACTCATGGCCCCACTACCAGAATGCAGGGTGACTACGGGCTGGTGGCCGTTCAGTGACACCGGGTTGGACTATTTCGGGCCCTTGTGGATCAAGTGCGGGAAAAGATCAGAAAAGCGATACGGATGTATCATGACTTGCATGAAGTCACGTGCGGTACACCTAGAAGTCGCACATTCGATGACGACCGATTCGTTTCTATGGGCCTTGCAAAGATTTATCAACCGAAGAGGCGTACCGGCCGATATATACTCAGATAATGGGTCGAACTTTGTGGGCGCTCAACGGGAATTGCAGCGTTGGCACAAGAACATAAACAGGGACGAACTGCAGGGTCGAACCGTGGCCTACGGCATACGATGGCATTTCAACCCTCCACAGGCCAGCCACCGAGGCGGCGTATGGGAACGCATGATCCGGTCCGCCAGACGGATATTGCTGTCAATCATGGAGCAGCAGCCGCCCGACGACGAGAAGCTGAACACCGTCGTGACTGAGGTGGAGCGAATCCTGAACAACCGCCCCCTGGTTCCAGTATTGAACGGCGACCCCACCCACCTGGCGCTCACCCCAAACGACTTATTGACGTTAAGGTCAAACGGGGGTTTCCAAGGGTCGGTCAACCTTCGTGGGAGCTACCTCCACGGGTGGAAGCAAGCGAACTATCTGGCCAAGGTCTTCTGGAGGCGATGGCTGCGGGAGTACTTACCGGCTTTGCAGACTCGACAGAAGTGGCTGGCCAAAATAAGACCACTCAAAGTTGGGGACGTGGTTATGACCGCCGACGAACGCGCACATTTCAGCGCTTGGTCTTTGGGAGTAGTTAAGGAAACCATCAAAAGCACTGACGGAATGATAAGAACGGTGGAGGTGAAGACAGCTAACGGAGTGCTCATTCGTGACATACGCAGTATTAACCTACTCGAGAGCGAAGACGGAGGAGCTGATAACCCTGAGGCCCAGTAAACCTTTTTCACACCAGTAATCGAGGTGGATAAAGAAACACCATATATACCACACAATCTCCGTCAAACACGTTAAGGTGCTCGCGGTCTTTTCGTTGACATTACAGGAGGTTCTTTCCGATATGTGGTGATGAGTGCGATTCCATTATACTACCGATACATACACGCATGCACGACGCACTCTACATCCCGTAACCCCATCATACATGTGACAGTGTTCGTTGTTTTGCTTTTTGTTGACGCTACCGAATGCCCCTTGCATATGTGGAAGTAGCGGAGCTCAGGTCACACACACATGCTACATTTTACTCGTTTTCTTGACACGCGGTCTTTTGTTGACATTGCAGAAAGTCCTCCTTTGATGTGTAGTCATACCTGTGATTTCATTGTAACCCCGGCACACGCACACACTCAAGCACGTACATCCAGGACCGGACGGCCCCTTACGAGGACAACGTCTTTGTGACCCTTCACGCCCGCCATCGGTCATTTGGTCTTGCGGAAGATGTAGACTAGCCTCACGTCTATGTATCCAATGGATTAGGTGCGACCAGTAGTAGAACGTTGACGACGAGCATTAGACGCGCGCACTGACAGCAGGGCCTAGGCAGGTAGGAAGAATCAGTACCTTTATACCGAACTTTGACTGTGCTAGGGATCCAGCAGGATTTCGGTGGGCGGTGAAAAAACCGGTCGTGGAAAATCCCCCTTTTTCCCTCGCGATTCAGTGTTTTTCCCTGCAGGTGGGGCCACCGAGTCAAGATTGCGTTCACCGACCTAGGTGCTCGCATGGGGAGATCCGCTAACGTGAGTGCCTCCGTTGGTTCAATTTCCTCGTTAGTGTCTAGAGAGATGAGTTGCAGCCTTAATCTACCGGCAGTCATTACCTGTGTTCCGCCCACCGTGCTCACTGCTAACGACGTCGCACCTTTAGCCAGTTGGTGTTTGTCGGCAAACCGCTCTTTCACTAAAGTGGTGTCGGATCCACTATCAACGAAAGCCAACGCCTTGACTATCCCAGTCGGAGTCACTACTCCCACGGCCACTACGCCTAAACGTACCGGTTTACTGGCAGACTGTGAAGTTGAACAAATCACGCTGGGCTTGGCACTCGCCTCGGATATGGTTACTCTCCCTTGATGCAGCAGCCGATGGTGTCTGCCCGTGCAGCCCTCGTAACCACATCGATTCCTTGTCCTACAGGCTGCTGCCCGGTGCGTGGTGTTGAGACAGATAAAACATGCTCCTGCTATCCTCGCCATTCCCCACCGTTCGTCTATTGTGGCGTTGCCGAACTTGGGGCATTCTGATAGGCCATGGCTAGTACCACAGGATCTGCAATTTGGTTGCGCCGTAGCATCTCGTGAAATGACGTGTGTAGTGGTCCAAGGCTGGTACTTTGGATGTTCCCGTACAGGGGTTTGGACTTGGCTAGTACTGGGCTTGTTTGCTCGGTTGCTGTCACGGATGAGTCGGCCGAATCTGCTGTCAGCTATCTTCGTTTGCCTGTCCAAGTATTCGGTCAGATCTTCGAAGTTGGCTTCTCTGTCGCTTCGGCTTATCCGTTCTGCTTCTTCCGCCCACCGACCCTGTAGTTCGGGAGATAGGTGACGGACTATGCCTTCCAAAGTGTGCATGGCGTCTAGGTCAGCACTGTAACCTCAATCGTCGAGGGCTATTGAGCAGTTCTGCATCTTAATCACCAGGTTGGCCATGGTGTAGACGTCATTCTTGGTTCTCTTTGCCTCTACCACCACGCCCTCTATTAGGTTACGGGCTACTTCGAAAGGTTGGCCAAACAAGTCCCTTAGAATCTTCCTTGCCCTTGTGTAGCCTTGTTCTGGGTCGAGCATGGTGCACCCGTCGATAGCTTCTCTTGCTCGGCCTCGGCAGTAGTGAGTAAGGTAGAGAAGCCTTTGCCCAGGGTCGGTTACCTTATTTTCAACGAACGTCTCGAACTGCTTGACAAACTTGCAGTATTGCTCAGCTCGCCCGTCGAAAACCGTTAGCTCCACTCTAGGCAGATCGATCGATGGTGGTTTGTAGTCAGCGACCGGCGTGGGGTTCCCTACCTTATTGCACCCTAATCTATCGGAAGTGTCGAAGTCACTGGTCTCATGCTCTCGCTGTTTCTGTGTACACTTCTTTGCTTCCTGCGCCTGTAGTCTAGCCGATAGTGACTGTTGCTCTAGTTCTAGTATTCTCAGCTTATATAAATTGACATCCTTACGATCAATATTGTTCTCAATAACACATGAACTAGCACTGACAGGACTAGGCGATCTAGCATTACCTAAAGAATCATATGTACCCAAAACCTCCCAAGAGACTTGCCGTATTACTTCCTGTCCGGATTCGACTGCTTTTGATCCTTTTCTTGGCCTTTTGCGTGTTTTTTCTCGTTCCAAATTGATCTATTGAGTATGGTAACGAACGTTTGAGCAATGCGTAGCCAAATTTGCAACGGATCCCGAAATCAAAAGACGATTATCCGTGATATTCTACGATACTAGATTATTACAATAAACAATGACATATACAATATACAAACCTCAATAATACGATCACAAGGACTTAACAACGAGAAACCGAATAGCAGCGTGTGAGCAGACAGCACGTGCGTCACGCAGGTCCTGAACAAGGATGTGCCAAAGTAGCGCTCTGGGCGCGAACAAACAACAATTGGTCCAGAAAAACAACCAGTTCGTAAAGACAAGTCAATAGTGTATGGAAATGAGTGATGCTGGGAAAAACACTGAATCGCGAGGGAAAAAGGGGGATTTTCCACGACCGGCTGTTACACCGCGTTTGCTTCCTCCACTCGTGTTGCTCACCCATTCCTTTCGCTTTAGCTCCACATCTGATCCTGCCACTTGCGCTTTCAATTCTCCCTTGGCAAAGTCCGACAGGCACAGTCGTTGAACTTTTTCTGGAGTGCAGCACTAACTGGACTCAAGCCCCATTTATGGCCGCATTTTCTTTCTTTTTCTTCTCCTCTTTCTGTTCTGTAATTTTCACTTTCTTTTGTTCCACAATTTCTTACGGAATGATTTTATCCTCAGTCCGGTAATTCTGTTTCACCATCATCCTTTTGCTAAATCTGGCATCAAATAATTTTCCAGTTCCTCCCATCCTCCCACCTTTTTTCCCATAGCCACCGCATGGCTATTAATAACCTGCCTCTTGACATTCATCTACTCACTCTTCTTCTCCCCCTTATCATACCTTGTCATATTACGGTTGAATTTGCTTACGGCTACCTAGCCCGCAATTATAAATCCAGTTCAAAGCTCCTTTAAGACAATACTCATCCACTAGATATCACCTGACTTTGACTCACCATTACCCCTAGGGCTCAGGGTTTTGAGGTAGCTCTCCACCACCAATCTGCTCCTCATACAATGCCTTATTTTTCTAAGCAACACTCACCCGCGACTAATCAAGAAATACTTGCATCCGAAACTACAACCAATTTTCTACCGAAACTATTCTCTCCCTTATTTACCAGTTTTTGGCACAGTGCATCCTATGATCTTAACTGTTCACCAGTTCTCACCTTCAGCTTGCGCCTTTCGACCGAAAATCGTTGGCTTATCTATCCTAATCACCCGTTGCCACTGCACTAGCTAGCGGTCAACCTCTGCAAAGTCAGTGGTGATACCTTCCCACCAACTTCGTCGGGCCAGTGAAGTTGCCCTGCATATCAAAATCGGCGGTGCGTTCAACAGATGGCTCGCATACACACTGGAACCCGTCCGACTCTGTTATTGGCAAGAGCAAGTCGTTAAGTGATAGCCCCAGGAATGCTGCCATAATCTGAGTGATTACTCCATCCTATCTTTTTTCTTTCACTGCTTGTGACAGCAACACCCCTGAAGGTTATGACATCTGGTCTGTAGTGGTCTCACAATAAGGGGAAACAGCCGTCCCTATCAGTCTCGGACCCAATGGGCCACGTGTAAAGAAAGGCGGGTCAAGGAGAAAAGGGAAGTTTATCCCACGGCGTAAATTCGCTCTCTCTCTCATCAATATGAAACACCAAAAGATTCACTTCAGGCTGGGAAGGTCTTGGGCTAATGCTCTCTGTCCCTTCATTTCTGATAACAGCCTAGACCCGACCCTGCATACGGGAAACCCCACGCTTTCGATTTAACCTGCAGTTCCTTTTGTCTAGACCAGTGCGGGGTGACAGCACGCCTTTCGAACTCTCCACGTATACTTGCCGACCCCGCCTTACTCAGCTTCAACCTCTTTAGGCTCCTTGCAAAATCCTTGACCAGCTTGCTGATGTTTAATGCAGTAGTCAATACACTGTCTAAATAGTTACATAATGCGACCTCTGCTCTGACGACACCCCGGCATTGATACTCCTGGGCGTAACAGCTATGGTCAAAGCCTTGCCTGTATTGGTTGTCGGAAAGTAATCATTACACGTTTATAATTTATTACCAACAGGTCTATTCCTTCTATCCCCCTCGACCCCAAGCACTAATGGTGTTGTCCAAAGTCAGCGATGATTTGTCTGCTACCATGTAGACTCAGTTACAAAACAAAAATAATTACTGAAACTAATTCCCTTAGTAAACTGTTATTCCTTTAATAATAAGTGCTCACCTTCACTTAGTTCTCTTGTCCCAGGCTATAACTCAGTGGTCACATCGTCCTTTTTCTTGCCCTTCTCCGTTACTCGAGCCCTACCATGCTGATTACCGTCCTTTAATAACCAGTACTCACCGATCAGCGTATTTGCTCACGGTATGTTAGCAGCCCATTCCACCTAGCAGGCGTATGTATCCTATTACGCATGACCCCACGGAAAACCCACACACTCGAATCCGCATAAAAAGGCTTCGCCTTAGCTCTGAGCGTTTCCTTTTCTTTTTATAATTTCTCCGCCCTCACTTACGGCCGGGTCAACAATCTGACTGCTGTCCTCCCTTTTCCCTCGTAGATCGGCCCACTGGCCATCAAGTAGCATTATCACTCTAATTTTTGGTAAGCCGTTAATCATAACCCCTAGCTGGAGCATTCTCCAGACTGCTGCTTTTCTCCTCTATTCCAGAACACACTGGTTACCTGGGTAGCCCGTCAACCAAATCGACGTTAACCCTGGATTACCTAAAGGACTAAACGATATGATCGATCGGATTGACCGTGGTAAAACCTATACTTACACCTGATGAAGCTCTATATGGGTCACCTTACTTAGCTAACCAACGATCACAATCCCATAAACAGGATTACAATCATTCAGGATAGTCTCACCGGACCGCCGGACGGATTCCTGACATCACCCATCAGCATCCATTTCCCGTACTCCACACGAACAGTTCAATTCATTCTGCGTGCAGGACCGGAGCCTGGCCCTCGTCGTTGCTTTCCGTACCTACTCTCCCTAGTTCGTCAGCCTAGCCCTTTTTGACTGCTGCCCTAATCATGCACTACCTGCCATCAACAGCTACCAATGTCTTTATGAAACAAAATACCAACCACTTGGATATTCATTCTTTTATCAAGTATGCAGAAAATCCCACTTTTACAGTCAACTTCCTTTGTTCCTTCGGGTCTGGCCTCTCCCAGTCACCGCAGTCTTCCTTCCTCTTCGCCATCTGTGCACATTCACTTGGTTGCATCAGCACCTTTTGTCTCAAACAGTGTTTCCACGATGGCTTGTTGAAATTCCCAGTTGTGTCCATTTACCATTCAGGCTCCTTAAAAGCACACTGCGTTCTTGGTGAGGGTATCTGCCTCCATATGATTTTCTATATAATATCGGAATTACCTATACAGAAAGGCCAATCTGAGTATCCCATTCGACTCACTTGCATTTGTATCACAGGCGCCACCCACAATGAGTTATCCACTGGAAGGTCAATCTTCTCTACATCCTGCAAGCATCTCCGACTGCACTTTGATAACACCATGTTAACCTTATTTTTATTCTTCTTTTGGTAACACTCTCAACAAGTTTCTCAATACTGATTCCTCAAATATCCGGTTGGCGCCACACCGCGACTCCTTCTACACTTCCCGACTCTTCCTTGAATCTCTTTCACTCCACCGCTCTCTTTCTATCCTCATCGACTGCACACCAAATTCCGTAGATCGCCGTGATCCATTCTGGACTACCGAATCCGTCGTAGACATTTATCGGCATCCATAAGGCAAGTTGCGTATTACTATTGCCTCAACTCCTTGTTCATGTTGTGATGTCCGACACCAGTTGCTTTATGAGTTCTTGCAAACACTGCACTTTTACCTTTCTTCGACATTGCTTTATCTGCATTCCTACGTCCATCCCGCTAACCGCATCGTCCCCGTTCCGAATTCGAAACCGATTCATAGTGGCCTCGCCGAACCCTCCCCTCTTTAGTTCACTTAAACACCGTCCAAGCTGATCGTTCTATTACTGCAATTGTGTAAACCATGAACTTCAAAATTGTGATTACCCTACATTACTGTGAATTGTTGTGTTCTCTGATCATGCCTTGTGCATGTGTCTTGACCACGATAAAGAAATATACCATTATTATTATATGCATCTTGACTAGAGAGCCGCTCATCGCTGGGCAAGAGTGACCATGTGAGTGTCGAATTCTCCTTGTCCGTGCGGCTTCTCAAGGCTTTCCCATGTTTGAGTAGAAACTCCGGTGTTATAGGATTAGAGAAGCTCCAAAACGGGGCAATAAGGAAACTTTGGACACTGTGGAGAGGCTACTGCCAAGGAGCGCCTGCAGGTAATGAAGAGATCCCTAACTGCCCCTTAGAATCATTCTGCACCCTTGAGACCAAGTGGTAGGAAGGCAAACACTGTGATGGAAGGTTGCTGTGACCAAGGGCATCAAAAATAGAAACCTCAGGTGGAAACTTTACTAAACCCCAGGCACCCAGCCAGACTTGAACCGCTTTACATAGCATAGAAACGAGGTTTTGAGCCTCCTGTGAACTACCTGTCTGAGCTCAGTTCGGCCAAATTTGTAGGAGAGCTGCCGAAGACATTCTGTGGGCACATGGAATCAAAAGGCTCAGAAAGGGTGGTTACACATCCACTATCCAATAAGGACCCCGGTGTCGCCACTGATGACCAGACCAAATCAAAAGCCTTGGATGAATAATTTGGATATAAACGCAGGGTAGATAGTGGCGCGTGAGCTGATTTGGCGCTGTTACATCCTTCTCTGCAGTTGAACGGGCTAAGTCCTTCGGAAGGAATAGCGCTCAAATACGTATACGAAATAAGTGGCACTAGGTTGACGGGTTCATATGGTATCCACCCAGCTATCGAAAGTTATTTGGCGAATGTTATGGCTCCATCGATAGGCACCAGATTTAGCTGCCCCAGAACTGGAAAATCGCGGTGGTCGTGGCGAAAGTTTAGGGCGGACCCAAGTTGGGTATGCATACCTACAGGCTAGTAAGCTTAGCTGGCATCCTATGTGAGGTTCTTGAAAAGACCCTCCGCGCCCACATTTGTCAGCTTTTAGTGGGGCACTCCCTGCTGAGTTCGGCCCAGCACGGACTCCTGAAAAGTAGGTCTTGTCTGACCAACCTCTTGCGCTTCTTACATGAAACGGCCCGAAGACTGGAAGAAGGTGCTCAAAATGAAGCATATTACTTTGGCTTTAGCAAGGCTTTCGCCTCCGTTGAACATCTTTCGTTGCTTGAAAGATGGGGACTTTCGTTATAGGTGGGTAATTATATAGGTGGCAGGTAGGATTAATTTCCTACACGACGTTTTACGTCAAAATAGGAAGTGGATACTCTAGTTTGGTGGACATCATCAGCCGCGCACCCCAAGGATCAGTCCTCGGTCCGATGTTATGCCTTACGTTTATCAACAACCTGGCATCTGCCTGTCGATAGCCTAGCTTTATTTTGCGGATTATGTGAAGATTGTTGGTTCTGAGGGTACGGTGGACTTATGCAGGGATATAAGCACCGTCCTGGACTGGGCATGCAAATGGACTTACTTCTGAAGGCTGGAGAAGGCCATTTGTTGTCAAGGCCAACAGAGAGCCTAACGATGGCCTGTGACCAACGGCTGTTCACCATAGAGGCAGTCATCAGGGCTAAAGACCTTGGGGTCATCATGAACAGTGACTTCAAATGGTCGGATCAGTGCAACGCTGCTGCACAAAAGGCTGGTGGTGAGCTCTTTTGACTACGGTCAGCGCTGTATTGCTGGCAGCCGGAAGTATTCGTCCCCGCATACATGGCTATCGTACGTACTCACTTAGAAGGTAGCTTGTAGGCTTGGTCAACCGTCTACAAAATAAGGACACCTACCCAGAGAAAGTCCAACGTCTCGCCACGCGAATGGTTGAAGGGCAGAGGGGTAAGACTTACGAGCAGAAACTCTGCGACCTGGATCTCTTCTCGTTAGAAAGGAGGAGAAGTCGGGGGGATCTCGTAGAAACTTTTAAGGTAATGAAGGGTTTTTCTGGCCTTAGACCAGGTAGTCTATTCCAAGTGGCTGTAGGTTCCAAAGCAAGCGGATACCAGAAGAGGCCGGCGAAAGTCCGAGCCAGGCTGACTGCTAGATCGCACTTCTTCAGCAACAGGGTAGTGAACAGTTTGAAAAGTCTGCCTGGCGGAGCGATGAACCTAAGGACCTCCCGGCCCTTCAAGAGCGCCTTAGAGGGCAAGTGACACAGGATGTCTCCTGGTAGTGAGCTTTAAGTGTTTTCATTGGATGGATGGGGGATAGCTTACGATCCTTCTGAGGTGCTTCGTAATTGACTTTTTCGTTTGTGGGGTGCTGCCTCAGTGAAGCTTCACGATACACAATATCTCTCACAGTTGATGTGCAACTAGGTTTTACATTTCCGCCCTATTTTCATCAAGGATCCGATGGATTACATTGTACTGTGGTAGGTGCACAACTGGCGTGCGTATCATCGAAAGAATTCTTCAAGTTCAGTTGTCCGTAGCTGTCACTCGTCCTTTGCAAGCCGAACTGAACTGAGCTGATCCCGACCTATGACGGGTAAGAAACGGAATCCATTTGATGTTAACTACTCTATATCAAGTGGCTCACAAGGTAATCGACTCCAACAACATAACCAGTTTCTCATAGGGGCATCTCAACCTCGACAACTAGAGAGAAGCTCTTCTTACCTGCTGAGGAGTGTACATCCGACACCCCCGCCTATGTCCTCATCACCACCTATGTGGACAACCGTCTATCATAAGGACACCTCCACGGACCATAAACCCCTTCCTTTTAGAATTTCTTCCGTTTCTCTTTAGCAGACAGTAAAGGGCCTGTGTACAAATTGTCTCAGTCCACTAAACACATTGCTGGCACTAAGACAATTGGCGACCGACGCGATAACCCACATAAGTGCCATCACGTAGACTCGGCCCACACTAGACCACCTGGACGGTGAAGCAAGAATACCAGGTTACTTCCTCCTTCCTCATGATTTAGGAACAGGATGTGCTGGCGGGGTAGCTCTCTACATTAGCGACCCCCCACCCCCGGGCTTCCCCCTTGACATATCTCATTAGCTACGATGGAATCCTTACAGGTATTTAATAGTAATAATGATAATAATGGTTTATTTCGCAGACGTCCAAGGCATGCTAGGCGCATGATCAAGTTTTTACAAGCGATAAAATGAACTGACAAAATTCGTGAGAAAGTGGAAGTACTTATGACAAAAGTGGGATGGGTAGGCTCAGGAAGGAGGTAAATATATGATGAACGTATGAGTACCGAATAAAAATGGGGAGAGTGTAAAAGAACCAAAGAGCGGATCCAAATGGTGCCCGGTGGATTTTAGGTTCAAGATCAGGAGGAGAGTCTGACTGGTTCGTGTAAAGATAACTAAAATCTGACAGAAATTTGTGTAAAAAGCTGTGGTAGCTAAAGAGAATAGTGAAAAAAGAGGGATCCATTGCTGGTTATTAGATAGCAATGAAGCCTTGCTACACTGCAGCAAATGGCCAGCGGATAGGACACAGAGCTCATCGTAGAACAAGTGGCGAGCACTGGAAGAAGAAAAAGGGTGGCACAGATGGCAGAAAAGATTTGGAAAGACTGGATACAGTAAGTATGCGGCATAGATATAAAAAGAATGGAAGCATATCCTGAGGGTCAGCTGGATGATAGCATGAGAAATGGACGACAAGAAAAAGTGCGGGATGCAGAGCGAATTTAGGTATATATATAGATAAAAGTGGAGCGGGAGCAAACAGCAATGTAGTGCTAGAAGAAAAAAGTGTCAGTGACCGGAAGAGGTAGGTAGGGTTAGATCGAAGTGTGTGGGATCAACTTGGGAAAATTCCGACGATTTTTCTCATCATGGGTTGACGTGGTGTGTCAAAAGAGAGAAGGCTGAGAAGTATAGAAGTGATGCCGGTTGCGAAGAGCAGCCCATAAACGAGGGAAGGTGAAGGATAGGATGGAGGAGAACGGGTATGAATGGGTTTGGTTATCTGATCAATGCAGGTGCAACATTTGGTGACGGACCAGAGGAATGGGGCAGCGGCATATCAAACGATTTGGAACCGTAGGTGAAGATCATAAGGTACCGTTGTCCTTACAGTCGGTGGAACATGGTAAAGCGGACCAAACTGAAAGGCACACGGAAATTTCCACTAGCGAGCAGCTCACGGATCAGGAGATGAGAGCAATGACCGGGTGGGACATGGCCAATCAGATCATTTTACTACAAGTGAAACACAATGGAGGGAAAGGAGGAAGAAGCAGGAAACACCAGTGTAGGCAAGCCAGTAATAGAAAAAAGACCCAAGAAATGAATGCGCGACGGAGCTGGGGCAATGAAACTGGAGAACTGCTTGCCAGCAGTCAACTAAACAGGCGGATTGAGCAAGAGGATACCAATCTGGGCACTGCCCAATGGACTGCACCGCAGAGGAGTCGCGCGGCCATCAAAGGAAAGTATCATGGTGGTGATTAGATAATAAATGCCACCGTCAACGTTACAAAGTTTGGAGCGGCGATTTCAAATATGAGGATAGGTCATGTGTGCGCGTGTGACTGGTGCGTGATAGCATTGGGCTGAGGAGGGAGAACAAGCAGGGGTTAACCAAAACAACAGGCAGCGAAATACAGTAGTGCTATCAATGGACAATATGAGCATAGGGTGATACCAAGTGAATGGTGAATATAAGCCGGCAGTGGCGGCAGGTGGAAAATGAAATATCGGCGAGTGACGGCAGAGAACAGTGGGTAGGACGATAGTGACGTTATGCAATGAGAGGTGACATGGTGAGGGGCGACAGGGGCAAGAAAAGAATGGGTAGTGGGCTTATTGTGGTAGAACGACAAAGATGGAAAGTGATAACAGATGGTAAGTACTGTAGGTGAGTGTACCGTGGCGGAACAAGGGTGGGGAGCACGCAGTTTCCAACCGACGTTATTGGATGCAGCAGTCTGATGATAGTTAGAGAGTGCTATCCGCAGCCGGCGCTAGTGGGTAGGGATGGCCGTGCGCCGGGCGCCCAACCTGAAAAACACTTCTTGAATTGAACACAGGAGGTGTGATCCACCAGCCTGTTTGCGCCGTGCATCGTTGCAGATAGCCTGCACGCCCTACGTGCGCCGGCCAAAGCGGTGGATCTGACCGTGCCCCGCACCTTTGGGAGTGGCACTGGTGGTCACTGATAACTGTACGGGGACAAAGAGACCGCGATAGGGGTGTGTGATCCAGGATCAATTGGCCAGATTTTGAGACCGACGGCAGCAGGTCCAACGGGAACAGCTAGTGGCAGACGGCCATGTAGCAATATTATCCTGGTGCTCTTGCCAGGGAGATGGTCACTACAGCACCCGAAGTGGTTGGCCGTCACCAAGGATCACTGGAAACGGAAAAGAGGTAAAGAAGAGCAGTCCGGGTGTGCCCCAGCTGAGGAGCAACGGATACTGAGGAGAGAAAGAAAACAAGAATGCTGAATAACAGATGAACGTGAGTGAGCAACAGGGTTATCTTATGGGAGCAGGATACAAGTCCGTTGTGGATGAGGGAGGGCAACGACCGTAGTTCGCGGCACTGAATAGGTAATAAATGTCGGGCATGAAGTGTACCTATTGGCCTGTAGCGCAGCGGTAGAAGGGTTACAGTGTGAGGCTCCTTTCAAAGGCCGGATCGGTGAAGGCGAACTCACTGGTGAACAATATAGCATTGGGACTTGTTAAGTATAACACAAGAGCTGGCCTACAAGCGGGCAGTGAGGAGGTACTGCGCCAAATAGGTGGGAGCTTATCCCAGATTTTGGAATAGGCTGACATAAAGAATCAGGGCTTCAGATTGAGATTAGATTGAGGGACAGGGAGAGAGAAGGCAGGATGTCGGACTGGATAGGAGCAGGGGCAAAGAATGAGATATGAAGGGAGGTGTAGGCCTGATTGTGGATTAGCCTAAAGAGGGAAACTAGGTTGAGCCTCATGCGACGAATCCACAGGGGCTCTATTCATGGGAGCTCATAAAGCTGGCGGTATGCTAGGGCCATGGGTAGGCCCAACAGCGTTTTGGTGAAGGTACCTTGTACCTTCTCGGGAGATACAGTAATGGAACATGACCGGAGGCTGGAGGTAATCGGACAATATTCTAGGATCCGTCTTACATGTCAGAAATACATAAGGCGGCTGGCCGGTAGTAAGAAACATCGACAAGTCAGGCCTAGTTTTCGCTTAGCTTCAGCGACTTTGAGCGATGCCTGCACGGAGAAGGTAAAAGAACAAGAGTAGAGCACGCCAAGATCAATGGCCGTGAGGTGCATGGGGAGGGGTAGGCCGTTCAGACAAATTTCACCGGGCAGTTCAGTGTACTTGTAGGGTGGGAGGAGGCTTTTATCTGCAGGGAATTTCATGAACCGCGAGACGCACCAGGTTTGGAGAGAAAGTAATTCACTCGATATGTTGCAAAGGGTCACGGATATATCATTAGGGAGGAAGGAGTAGGCTATTTTTATATCGTCGGCAAAGAGAAAAGGGGTACCGTGGCGAATGGAAGAGAAAACTTCATTGATATAAATAAGGAATAATAATGGACCCAAGACACTACCTTGGATGATCTCTATAGTATTGGGTTTGGCAGAAGATTGGTGGCCATCAGCGAGCACAGTTTGTGATCTGTGGGAGAGATACGAAGATAGCCAAAAGAGGAAAGGGTCAGTCATTCCAGGAGATCTGACTTTGGCTTACAGATGCATATGAAGAATACGGTTAAAAGTTTCAAACACCTCGGGGTACAGGACGATTACAGAGTTGCCGGAGTAGGCAGCAGACGATAGGACACTGGGGAATTCCCGCTGGTAAGAAAAGCAGGAGCAGGCTTTCAAGGAACCATGTGACCAGGGTTCAGCGGGTTGTTGGATAAGGGGTACTGAACAGTGTGTTTTTATTAATTCTCTCCGTGATTTTGCAGACTACCATAGTGTGGCAATGGGCCGATAGTTTTCTGGGTCGTTTAGTGCGCCCTTTTTGAGGTGCGGATTTACAAAAGAGGTTTCTCATTGTAGGGAGACGAAACAGTGAGGCATGGAGGCGGTGTATACATTGAGCAACAGCAAGGAGAGTTCAGGGCCGACAAAAGGGAGGGGGCCGCTGGGAGATCATGTGGGCCCGTCTTCGGGGAAGGTTTATTGGAGGAAACTGATTTTTCAATCTCTAGATGGATGAAGGGATTCGATTAAAGGGAGGCAGAGGGGCACAGGTGGATCGAAGGAGGAGGGATACCAGTGCATTTTATAAGGGAGGAAGGGGAATGATCGCTGAATGCCTCAGTAATAGATCCCGGGGTATTAGCCGTAGATGAGCTGCAGATGAGTACTTTGGAGGGGTAAGGTTGGAGTGATTGGACCTTTTACTAATCAGGTTGGACAGGTAGCCAGTTTTGTTTGGGTGTGCTAGAGCGGCGGCCTCTCGCCTTCTCAGATGCGAATCAGCCAAGCGACACAGCTCCAGTGGTAGCTGGTTTGTACACAGAAGAATTGTGAAGTCGAGTGATCCAGCGAAAGTAAGATGCAGCTTGACCAGCTTACGCTCTAAAAGTGACAGGCTTGGGCAGCTAGCCCTAGGGCAGGGATCGGCACACGGGTCTGGAGTACTTAAGCAGAGTAATAGGTTGGAGTAGAGAGGGTTCACAACATTGAGGGGATCAGAGGAGAGAAAAAAGTTGTCCCAGCTAGGAAAACGATTATCATTGGTTCTAGGAGCCAGTTACATGAACTGTAGGAAGTCGGAACAGGGAAAGGGCATTGCACCCGATGGGAACAGCGGACGCAGCCGAATTTACACCTCACAATACGGTGGTCACTACCCGGGAAGTGAGCAGTAATCAGGGTGGTGATATCCGGAATGTCAATGGAGAATACTAGGTCCAAGATGTTGTTCCTCTTTGTAGGGCAGGAGATATGTTAGGTTCATCCACCAGGTCGGACACGGGAAAGAAAGGTGGAGAGGGCGCGAGGGCTAGTGGAAGAGGACCGGCAGATTGAAGGAGGGTTAAAGTCACCCGCAATAATTTTTGCACTGGCAGCATAGTCAGACGCAGCAATAAAGACGTCCACGGTGGAGTCAATTTTTGCAGGCTCCAGACCAGAGGGGACGTAGACGCAGCTAAGAAGGAGGTTCTGGCCGGAGGCTTGAATAGATAGCCATACCGAATCCTCAATATGGAGAAGAGAGGGTTGTTCATTACCACTAGCTTGGATAGTGCTTTTGACAATGGCTAAACGGTCCCCTCCAAGCCTGGACTTGCGGGTTTTCGAGAAGCACTGATACCCAGCCATGGGAACAAGGTCAAGCGAGGCATCATTTGACAGACAGGATTCAGTTACTGGCATTAAGTCAACTTTTGAGGTAAATGCCAGAGACTGCAGGTGCAATATTTTTGTAACAGCTGATCGAGCGGTAACGAGAACTAGTAGGAAGGAGTTCAGTGTTAATGTGCGCAAAACATTGATGCCAGATGCGAGACTACTGGAATCGCTGTGGAGAGAGGAGTTGGGTGGCATTGGGGGCACAGCGTCAATATAAGTGGGACGGCGGACAATGCTGGACGGTGACAGAAGGTAGGCTAAGCGTTAGCATGAGGCATAGCCGATCGCTGTGGGTGATCAACATGGTAGGTGTGCAACAGAGAGCTGATGTGGGCCAGAGGGAAGTCACGCGGTACAGGGTAAGGAGGCACGACATGAAAAGTGAGAGATCTAGGGTATCCTTCGAGGCGGGGCGGACAGGAAGGAAAGCAGGGTGTAAGATACTAAAGGGCATGACGACTTTTGCGTCGGGGTGACCTTGACCTTGGAAACGTACTGCCATCCCTCCACTACTCTTCTTCTGGGTGTGAAATACCGATCTCTTTCTACATCACAGACAGATTCACCATTGGTGACAGAGCTTCTGAAAACCCTCAAAAAGTTTCTCTTTTTTTACCTTCTTGCTATGGGAGATTGCAACGCCCCCGAAGTAGGCTGAGAAAACCTCAGCACTGATAGCCTATATGGTAAGGCTTTACTAGATCTACTGGTAGAGCCATCCTGGACACAGCACTTGGCCTGTCCCCCCAGGTTTAGAGCGCGTCAAAGCACGTCACCTCTAGAGCTGATCGTAACCAGTTCCAGACAGCGTGGATATTGTCAATCTTCTACCACCGAAAGGTAAGAGCGACCAAGCAGTTCTCTCTTTTGGCTGCACATTGAAGCCGCCAGCTATATCCTCCCCTTACGGACTGGCCCGTTCTTTCAAGCGAACAGGTCTGCAGATGATAAGGACGTGACGGGCAACATAGACATAGATGAATGCAACAGCCCATTGGGACAATGTGTACTGGGGGCAGAAATTCCCTAAGGTCCTAGAATCAGACAGGTTCCAAAGAGTAGGACACATCTGCTACTCTCATTTAATTGTCTTCTTGACAAAAGCTGTCAGCCTGTTGCCAAGTACCGAGCAGCATCCCTTCCGGCTGATGCTGAAGCTTTCAGATGCTTTCGGAGTCTTCGCAAATCCAATATTAGGAACACTTCGAGAAACGACAGAAGTCTCCCAAATTCACGGAACCTCGCTGTAACTGTCCCAGTTTATAGGAAAGGAGATCGAAACCTTCTCGGAAGCGATAGGTTAGTAAGCCTCGCCACTGTCCTTAACGAAGTCTTCGAACGCATCACAAAAAGAGAAATTTTGATATACTTGCTTGACAATAATTTATTGTCTCCAGCTCATCGTGGCTTTCTCTCTGGCAAGTCATCCATCACAAATAAGCTGACTTTTATGGATAGCCTGATACAGGCCCACGACGATGGCGAGATATCCTATGTCGTATTCATCAATTTTGCCAAAGCCTCCCCTTAGTGTCCCGCATATCCAGCTTCTGCACAAACTCAAGGTATACGGCATCTCCAGTCACCTACCGTCCCTGAATGAAACCTCTTTAAAGAACCGAACCCTCTAGGTTCGTGTGTGTACGTTTCAGTCTCAACCTGCACCTATTGATGTAGGTGTCCCCCGGGCACTGTCCCGTGCCCTTTCCATCTCCTAATTTAAATCAACGACCTCTCTGGTGTAGTTCCGGTCATTGTAGAGATGTAAGCAGAGGACGTCACAATCTAGGATGCGGAAACAAATGATTTGCAGTCAGCGTCTGACTCGGTCAAGCTTTGGTCAGCTGGCTGGAGCCCCCAATAAATGCTGACAAATGTGCAAACACCTCATTTGGCTATTCTCCGGCTCATCTTTTCAAGATGAATGGAAACAAAAATCCGCATGGTAAACCAGCGGAAGATACTTGGTTTCTGGCTGCATGGTATTCTGTTGTTCTTCTCCCGTCATGAGAAAGCCAGTAAAATTGCCTTCCGGGTTCTAAACTTTATTAGACGAAATTTCCCGACGATTTCTATCCTCCATGTGGAACACATATTCGATCTCTTTTAAAATACGGCAGCCAGATAGAACACACTGGCCTCGTCAGAGCTCAGAACGTTTTGGAGCGGATGCAATGGAAAGCGACCTAAAAGGTGCATGGTTTACCATTTACCCCCTACCAGGTTCGTGCAATATTTCTGAACCTCCACCCACTTGAAACCCACCGTATTGGGGGAGACCCCTTTCTGATGTTTGATTTACCCTCAGCGGGCCTAGTGGGTCAGCTTTTCACCTGTCCGAACTTGGAGGACTTGCGAGACCAAACTGAGAGTCTCTTCAAACCCAACATTTCATTCCTTCTCGGGCAATATCTGTTCGGAATAGACTTCCACAGGAGGTAGTGAGTGCCCCCTCGAAAGAGGCATTTAAGGCCAGACCAGACAACTGGTTAGGATCAGCGCTAATCCCAGACACTTCTCTGATTTCCCCAGGGTAGATCATTCTCTTCCATATTTTCACGTCTCTTTTTCAGTCCTATGTACTCGAATATGTGCACTGTTATAAACAGATCCATTCCCCTTCTTCCTACGAATGTATATGCAAATCACTCTTCCGTGAATATTGGTGTATCCCTTTTCATGTTGTCGGACTCATGTACTGCATGAAGAACACTTATTTTTTGATTACGTCACTTCTGTGAAAACGATTGTCCCTTTGAAGTTTCGAAGTAGCACACTGGTACGAGGCTTAATCCCAAATGACCGTACATCTTGTGATTATCTTGTTACCTGAATGTCACCGGTGAACTGGAAGATAGTTCTCTGAATAAAGGGGCAACAAGAAAAAGGAAAGGGTCGAGAATAAAAATCTTGACAGTGCCTTGAATCTGGCATCGCCGGCGAGCTGAAAGATAGACCACTAGAGAATGCGAAAGGGTTCAGGACACTAGTCTTGGCTGTACCTCGCGTCTTGAATTGCGGGTGATCTGGAAAATAGACCTTTGGACAGTGGGAGGAAGTTCAGCCTTGCTGCAGTCCGCTCGGTCTGAGTTGAACGAAAGACTCCATCACGAGAAATCTGTCAAGCATCAGACGGCAAGATCGTCGAAAGGCACGCCGAGCGCGGCTTTGCTGTGGATCAGCTTGATGACTAGTTTTACCATACCAGCACGGCGGTACCAGCGAAAAAGAAATACATACGAAAACCAAGAAAATTTGTGCTCAAGCCCCGCACACGTAAACTACTACTGAACCTGAAGCTGGGAACGGTGAGCGCCGCGCGGTTTGAATTCATAGTGCTCTCGTCGGTAAACACCAAACTTCCGGGAGAGAGAAAACGCTACTTTTGGAGCTTCTTTCAAACATGCGCGATAAATGATACTCATTTTGGGGAATTATACAACCAACGGTGACTACACTATCCCAAATATAGAAAAAAGTTAAAGCTTCGCTTTGAAAAACCCGAAAATCATTTCCAAAATCTGAAAAACCCCTTTACCTATCGCGACATAAGCATGAAAATACCGCAGATCCACCGACCACAGACGAGCCCGCAACATCATTAGCCATCGCGGCCAATGACTGTGCTGACCCTGATCACAACGATTATATACCCTTGTGGCACGCATTCAAACAATAGTTGCACCATAACATTTCATGTCAGGCTCATTTTCTACGGGCACCGATTCATCTGTTCCAACCGTTCCACATATAACAATAATAATAATAATATTGGTTTATTTCGGAAACGCCCATAACTTAAGTCGGGCTATGTTTAAGCTATTATGTTTAGACACTATCGCTCTCGTCTTTAAATTGAGTTTTTGAATAGTTTTGTGAATTAACTTAGTTTAACTCAATATTGAGCGTATCAGAATTGCATCCAAGGTGCTTTTTATCCGGAGAATATTTTCATTCTCCTTGCGGCCTTGCCGAATAGTGTTCCGTGTTGTTCGAAGCGGCCTTTTTCTCGCTTTTAGCCTTTTTTTTCTTTTATGTTAGCGGGATTTACCTGCTAGAGTCACAGTGTTTACTTTGTGCTTGGGTAAAGAGCACTTGGGTTAATGTGTCAGAACCGAAATCGGTTCGGAGTGTATCGAAAAATCGATGCGCCATGTGAAATGTTATGGTAGAATTTTATTGCTCAATAACACAGCGTAGTCGAGATCGTTGGTAGGTTGTCGACGTTTCGGTCACCACGGGTAACCTTTTTCAAGACTGGTTTTGCAACCGAATGAAACTGGAATAATAGCTTAGAGCAATTGGGTGTTAGTCACAGTGTGTTCGTGTGTTGGTCTGTGTGTTTGTGATATTGTTTTAGTGTAAGGGGTGGGTGGGTGGGTTGAATCTTCGTCCATACTATGTGTCCGTGTTAGTGGGGTCATTTGAGGTCAACAAGGTGCTATGACCCGTTTTGGTGTTTATCCATCCGCGTCGTAAGTGCCATCCATATACTTGAAATCTCTGCCCCATCGTTGCGATTGAGACACGATTGGTGGGCGTTAATTGCCAGAGCCTCCGCGTAGAGACGTTCGGTGTACGTACGGAACCCACATTGGAGGATTCTTGTGTTTTCGTAGTCGATGGTGTGGTTTTCGGATATGGCATGAAGTGCGATTGCAGAGTCGCGTTCTAACTTTCTTAAAGCCATTTGGTCCCTCGGTCTGCATTTTTCTTTATTTTTGTGTTCTGCGATTCTGGTTTTGACCTGTCTGCATGTTTGCCCAATGTACTGAGCGGGGCATTCTTTGCAGTTGATCATATAAACACAGTTGTTCTGTTCGTGTATGTGTTGAGAGGCGTTGGTTCTTGTGAGATGGCGTCGCAACGTGTTATCTATTCGGAAGAAAACGCGAACACCATACGCACCAAGTACTTTCCTGATTGCCTCCGATGTGCCCGATCTGTACGGGATGCCAACGGAGGTTAGCCAGTTTACGTCCTTCTCGTCGTGTGTTGCTGATTTGTTTCTTAACACATCGGTTATTAGTCTTCGTGGGTAGTTGTTGTTTTGAAGGACCGTGTGTAAGCGTTGCATTTCCTGTTTATGAGTGACACCGTCGTTGCACAATTTGTCGACTCTGTTGGCTAGTGACGATACGAGTGCCCGTTTTATGCATTGTGGATGGGCTGAGTTAAAGTCAAGATATCTGTCGGAATGTGTAGGTTTCCTGTGAATGCTCACTGTAAACCTACGGGAGTTGTTTACTTGTAGTCGACAGTCAAGGAAACTGATGACTCTCTCAGTGCTCTCAGTCTCCATTGTGAATTGAATTGAGGTAGACTGATTATTGAGACATTGTAGAAAGTCATGCCTGTGTTCTGATTTCAGAATTGCAAACGTATCGTCTACATATCTGACATAGATGAGTAAGGTCTGGTGGTCTAGCTCCGGGGGGTAACCCTGCTCGAAAAGCCAGGGCGCTGGTGAGAAACCAACAAATTCAGCGGAAAGACGTACTCGGCTCTCAGGCCCCGAAGCCGCCAGTAGTAAAGAAGCCATGTGCGGGGTCGCGAATAGTTGTACTTGAAGACGCGCTGGAAGACAAGAATTGGCAGTACTATCCGAAGATAGATGGCAGTGCGACCCCGGCCAGTCTGGATGTCGGGGCTACTCCCGTAGAGATGGACTGGGAGTCGTCGGAAGTTCTGGATCGTCAGCCAGCGTCATGCACACCAGTGGAGGCATTCGAAGCAAAAAACGAGTCATCATCTCAGGCATTGAGCCTGAGAAACAGACAGGAGTGAATAACAAGAGACACCTAGGAGACGAAGCAAACGCGGAGGTGTTATATACTGACGCGTGTAGTATTAGAAACAAATGAGCGGAACTCGTCAAAACCGCTGACGAGCAGAAAGAGTCAATAATTGCCGTCAAGGAAACGTGGCTTTCTGAAGAAGACCATGTCCCAGGCCCAATAAGTAACGGTTTTGCAGTCTATAGGCAGGATCGAGAACAGGATCGCCTTGGTGGAGGAGTAGCCATTCTCGTTAGGTCGGGTACAAACCACCTTGAGTCTCAGACCAAGATGTGCACTCGCAATATCCAGTTATGTGCCGCTGCGATCATCCTTCCAGGAAGAAGGGTCTGTGTCTACAGGGCACCAAGCACTAACCACGAAGAGGACGTTTGTTTGCTGCGGACTTTGACTGAACTAGTTACGGACGCACAAAAGACCCTCATAGTGGGTGACTTCAATCTCCCGCACATCGACTGGGTGGCTGAGGTCTGCGTGCCGGGATCGGAGGAGCAAACGTACTTAGAATGGCTGCATGCCAATACGTTGCACCAGCATATTAGGGAAAATACCAGATATAGGACTGGATGCATTCCATCCATGCTGGATCTAGCTATAACGAACTTCCCAAAAGATGTGTCTGGACTGCAATATTGTGCACCGCTGGGCAAGAGTGACCACCTGTGTGTCAAAATCGTCCTATGAATGCTGCAACCCAAGGTACCCTCAAGGCTGGCGAGACATTCCGGTAGTATGGACATAGGTAGGCTCCGTAATAGGGCGATTAGTTTGACCTCGGACACGACAGAGGAGGCTACTGTGGAGGAGCGCTGGCAGGCCATAAAGGGATCCCTGACTGCCCTACAGGAAGAGTTCGCGCCCTTAAAACGAAGGAGTGGGGAGGGCAAACTCATGTGGTGGAAGGCTGCAATAGCCAAGGCCATCAGACGTAGAAACCGCAGCTGGAACCAGTACAGAGCGTCCGGCAGTCAGCTAGCCTGGAACCGCTATACAAAGCTGAGAAACGAGACTGTAAGCCTTCTGAGAACTTCCAGGCGCGAATTTGAGCTAAAATTGGCCCATCTGTAAGACAACAGCCGAAAAAATTCTACAGCCATGTACAGTCTAAAGGCTCAACAAAAAACGCCGTAGGTGCGCTATCCACTAGAGACTATGGTATTGTCACTGATAGCCAGGGCGAGGCAGACGCCCTGGGGGAATACTTTGGTAGTGTACATAGGATAGATAGTGGGGTACGAGTAGATCTGGCTCTGGTGCATCCTCCTCAGTTGAACAAGCTAGATCTCTCAGAGGAATGCGTGTGTAAGTACCTACAGGAGTTAAACAGCCACAAGTCAGCGGGCCCAGATGGCATTCATCCAGCTATCATCAAGCCGTTGGCGGATATCATAGCTCCATCGGTATGCAGACTGTACAGATCCACGTTGGACCAGGGTAAGCTGCCTCAGGACAGATCATCCGTGCCCATATCTGCCAGCACTCACTGGAGCACTCCATATTAAGTCCTGCGCAGCATGGATTCCTGAAAAAGAGATCTAATCTGACCAATCTCCTGTGCTTCTCAGATGAAATAACTCGACGACTGGACGAAGGTAAGGAGGTTGAAGTAAGCTACCTGGACTTTAGCAACGCGTTCGACTCCGGTAATCATCGTCTTTTGCTACGCAGAATGGGGACGTTCGACATATGTGGGCCAGTATTTAAGGGGCTGGAGGACTTCCCCTCCCACAGGACGTTTTACGTCAAAGTGGGAGACAGGTGCTCCAGTTTGGTGAACGTCACCAGTGTTGTACCTCAGGGATCCGTCCTAGGCTCGGTCCTATTCTTGTTTTTTTTTTATTAACGACCTGGCACCCGCTCTTCAATCCCCCAGCTTTAACTTTGCGGATGATGTGAAGATTGTTGGATCTAAGGGTAGGGCGGACTTGGGCAGGGAAATAGGCACCGCCAAGGACTGGGCATACAAATGGGACTTACTTCTGAACGCTCAAAAGGGCCATTTGGTGTCAAGGGCAGCAGAGAGCCTAAGTGTCGCTCATGATCAAGGGCTGTTCACCATAGAGGCAGTTAGTAAGGCTAAAGACCTTGGAGTCATCATGAACGGTGACTTCAAATGGTCGGATCAGTGTAAAGCTGCTGCACAAAAGGCTCGTGGGGGCTCCTTAGCTGCGATTGGCTTTGTCTTGTCGGAAGCCGGAGGTATTCGTACCTATTTACATGGCTACAGTACGACCTCACTTAGGAGGCTTGGTCACCCTTCTACAAAAAGGACGCCGCCTGCCTCGAGAAAGTCCAACGTCTCGCCACGCGAATGGTTGAAAGGCAGAGGGGTAAGACTAACGAGCAGAAACTCTGCGACCTGAATCTCTTCTCGTTAGAAAGGAGGAGAAGTCGGGGGGATCTCGTAGAAACTTTCAAGGTAATGAAGGGTTTTTCTGGCCTTAGACCAGATAGTCTATTCCAAGTGGCTGTAGATTCCAGAACAAGGGGACATGGAAAGAAACTAATAAAAGCCCGAGCTAGGTTGATAGCTAGATCGCACCTCTTCAGCAACAGGGTTGTGAACAGTTGGAACGGTCTGCCTGGTGGAATGGTAGATCTGCAGGCCGTCCAGTCCTTCAAAGGTGCCCTAGATCCCAATGGTGCGAGATATTTCCTCGTAGTAAGCCTTGAGTGTATCAACTAGATGGATGACGGGTAGCACTGTGGTCCCTCTGGAGTACGTTTTAATAGGCTTTTTCGCTCATTGTATACAGTCTCAGTGAACGCTGGCGATGCATATTATCTCTCGCAGTTGATGTGCGATGAGGTTTTCCGTTTCCCTCTCACTTCTAGCGGGGATTCGACGAAATACACTCGGCAGTGGTGGGTGCATAACTTGTGTGCATACCATCGAAGGAATTGTGGAGGCTCGATTGGCCGTGGCCATTACCTGTCCTGTGCAAACTGAACTGAACTGAACTGAACTGAGCTGACCTTTAGGCGGCCAACCAAATTAGAGGGGTGGCATTATGAACACTGGTTTGGTGGTTGTCGGTGCCCTTGCCGGTTTTCCATGGGTAAGTAGTTAGTGGAGTTTTCGTGTCTCTGACATAGTTCACTAATTTTTTTGGTGTAATGTTGTATGCCGACAAGCCCATCGTTACTTTTTAATGTCATGCTCTGTCAGTTGTAGGTAGACAAGTGTAGGTGACATGAAATGTTATGTATATGTATTATGTTACGCAGAAAACGCATCGACATGTTTGCCGTTGAGGTCGCTAACATTACTAGTTTCAAACAAGCATGTGTTTGTGTTGGAGGCTTTATATAGTGGAAAATCGTAAACTGATTTTCATTGGTAATGCGTAGTCCGCAATTTTTGTGTAGACCGTGCATGCAGTTGGTTTGGAAGTGAGAACACACTTTGCTTGAATTACATGGCAACGAATTTTAAGTGCGCTGTAATAAAAACATTGGGCTATGTAGAATAGCTTCATCAAAGATCCTTCTAGCTTTCTAGTGCCCTGCAGGAGGGGGCCGAACAGTTGTAATTGATCCATGCTGGAAGTTAATGAGAATCTGAAATTGCCCTTCGTCAGAATCGTCGGTGAACATGAATAGGCTGGGCCGTCAAAGCATCGGATACAATTTTATCCTGCTGGGATCATCACTTTCCGCGATCACCGTTTTCGGTTTTAAATCTCTGCTAATTTCAACGATTTACCGGCGAAATTGCTTATCGGCTAGGTGCACCATACGACGTGTCACGCGTGACGATTGGTCACAACGCCCTTGGTGCGCAAGACGTTTTTGAGTTGTGACGAAAAGGAACCCACGATCGTAGGTAATATGAGTTGATAATCCAAAAATATTGGAGAGCCGCCATAAAGATTCAACTACCGCCGTCAAAGACATCCCGACAAGCGAATGCGATCGGAAAGTGGATGTATCTATCAATGAGATATTTCTTATGCGTGTATAAGGACAACAGTCCTTTGAAGTCGATATATGACCTTTTGGAAGGTTGCGTTTCTTTGATTGGCGGTTTGTTAGGGGTTTGTAAAGTCAAGGTTTCACCTCCGCACAAATCTTGCATTGCGAAATTGCTCGCCGCACTTCATTCAGAGAATGCGGTAAGTTTGGAGAATAGACGGCATAAAACATACGAAATTCCCTTGGATGACACAGTGATCCGTATAAATTTCTCAGTGGTGGGATCTAAAACGGCTGTGCAATAGCCGCGTGAGGACACATCGGCCGTTTGGTTATCAAACTCTGGATGGCAGATGACGCCATTTGAAAACAGGGTAGTTCAACTAACCATCGTTGGATTTTTCATTTTTGGTTCTACCTTTTGGCTGGCTGCAGGAAATACAGGTAACCAGCCGCTGATCGGTAATTACTTTGTCAAGAAAAAAGTCCTACTAGTTCGTGCAGTCGGAGAAAGTTGTGACCTAGTGGCGCATCTGCACATAGATGTAATGCGGTAAGAAAGAGTGTTTAGAAACAATCGCAGAATAGGAACTTTGCCCGAAGATAAAACTTAAATCAACTTGTCAGTTGTACATATAGATGAAAATAAAACGTACTGACAATTTGCATATATGGAAATCGCACAACAAACAGACAGTGGGAAACCGGTTCGCAGCATTCTTCCCTAGTTCATGAGGTTGTTCGTACATGTAATGGAAGATGAAGGATAAAAACTGGTGCGCACCCGTTCATGTGTGTTTACAAATGATAAAATTACGCTTTATTTCGCAAGCAGTATATACCAACTCTCGTTGTTGTTGGAGAGGGCTTTCTAACGAATTTTGCTTTTCTAAGTGAGGTTCGGCGGGAACATCATCCTTGAAAATACCCTGGTTAGGTGATGATATCGGTGGAGTTTCTGACTCAAGGTCTATCTTATTGTCATCGCAAGCAGCAGTATCTAACTGACAATAAAACTGAATCTTCGCGGTCATTTAGAAGACGTGTTCGAGCTTAACTCGGGTCGCATTCGAACGGTTCCACCTCATCTACCGAAGAATCATACTTGGAACATCAGTTATACTTCTTCAGTGAGACTCAGTTGGTATTTGAAAGCCAACTACGAAGGGATTTTCCAGTGGAAGTTGTGCGAAGAAGAGAACGTATAGAGTGTAACGTATAGAAGAGGACAGCTTCCCAGTGTCGAGTTTCGAGTCCTCGTGATGTCGGAGCAAGAGTAATGGTACTCCAAAGCGTTTTGCTTACACGTTCAACCTGCCCACTAGATTGGAGGTTATAACCGGTGGTGTGACTGATAGCAATGCCTTTCTTGCGAAGGAATTCATGGAGTTTGTCGGACATGGATGAAGATCCGCGATCAGAATGGAGGCACGCAGTCATGTCAAACTAGCGAAGAAACTTTTGAGGCACTGAATAACAGTGGGCATAGGAGTATCTGAACGACGATAAGCAGAAGGGAAAACCGTAATCCCGTTAATTATTGTAAGAAGGAATTTATTGTATGTGGGTGATTGCAGTGATCCTTTAAAGTCTGTGCTAAGTTTCTCAAAGGATTGAGTGACTTTGAGGAGAGATCCACATAGTGCATTAAAAAACCTCACCTTCGCCTCTGCAGGTTGGACAAGAAGATATCATACTCTTTACTTCTTGAACAATAGCGCGAAATTTCGGGCGCGCACAAAATAAACTACGCGAGTCGCTTCCGGGTGACATAGGGATGCACGAAACTTGTATACGTCAGTGCGATTGCGATCCAAGGCACGAATACGTCGAGAGCGTATCTGCTATGGAGTCATCACATCCCGGGCGATAGACAACGTCGTATTGAAAGGCAGAGAGTTCTATACGCCACCGTTAGATCTCATTTTCAAACTTGCCTCTTGATTGATTATCAAATATAGAAGCAATCGATCATTAACCCATGGTCAGTTTAAAGTGGTGTCTGGCCAAGAAAAAACGCCAATTTTAATGCTGCAACGATCGCGCATGCCTCCTTTTCAACGGCGGAGTGACACTGCTTAAGTAGAAATGGAGTTCAAGAAAAAGTTCCCCCGGTCTTCCGTTTTGATCGAGATTAGCTGCAATAGCAATATCAGGTGCATTGGCTTCGACAACCAATGGTATCCTTGGTTCTGTTATGGCGACCGCGGGATTCGCAAGTTCTTGCATGGAGCCTGTAAAAGTGTTTAAGACGTCGGTGGAAAGTGGAAAGTTCTGTTTGTTTCGAGAGGATGAATTTCCCGAGAAATGTGAGATCAAAGGCCAATACTACGCAAACGTGTCAGCAATACGCTACTGAGTATTCGGAAGATGAAGCGTTATCAAATGCAATCTCTCTGGATCTGTTTTAATGACACCACTGAACACCTCGTAACCCACGATATTTATCTTTATGGTTCGAAAACCGCTTTTAGTTTTATTGGTTGTTATATCATGTTTAGTGGTGACTTTCAAGAACCTGTCTAGATTGCGATCATGGTCGTTCTTATTACGAACACAAACAGTTAAATTGTCGAGATAATCAAGGGCATCGACAAGCCTTTCGGCAGGTAACCCCGTTGGTCAAACAGAAGGAGATACAACACGGCTGATAGAATCGAATGCAAGCCTAAAAAACTGTATACACGTGTTCTTCAACTTTGATCAGTATTTGATAATGGGCGCTTTTCAGATCAAGGATGCTGAACACGGAGTAGCCGTCACTCTTTGTATTGTAACCCACGAGTTATTTTCTGCGATTTGAATAGGTAATCCGCGTATTTTATCTCAGCTCGCAACTCAGATCGCTCCAACCCGCAATGAAAAATCAACAGACGACAACACAGCACGTCAAAATGAAGGTGCATTTACACGCACTACAACGCAGTATTTAGGGCAAAAATGGAACAATCCCGAATTCAGGCGTTTAGTCAGGTTAAAGCACTTTCGGGCCGATTAGACTGAGGAAACATCTGCTGGATTGATTATTGACTGTTGACCCGATTTGCGTCTGACTGTAGATGACTGCTCGATTAGGAAAAAGGGTTACCTTTGGCATGGTCTGATAAATTGTTGATTATTATTCAAACCGGCCCGGCATGCTCGAGCGAATTAGTGGCTTGTTTCGGGGGAGTTTTTTTGACTTCCTAACATCTCTTTTGGTTGTTAATTGTACCTTTGGCAACTAGAATCCAGTTGCAGTCGTACTGCGGATTTCTCTGGTTGATCGGACCAACGACGTGGTAGTAGTACTTCCTATTCTTTTGTCCGTGCTGCCGGTGTTGATACTTTAAACGTTTCTAAGACCTTTTCTAGTGGATCTGCCTGGTCTTGTATACGGCTTGGGGTTCTGTTATATCACTTTTGAAGCTGGTTTTTGTGGAAAATTCACTTTTCATTATTTGTCTTCACTTCGTGAAGTTTAGTACACCTCCGATTGAAAGTTGCAATATCGGTCCAATCTGAATTCCTCGCTCTGTAATCCTTCGCATAGACCGAAGCGCCAACGCGGGGACCATCTTTCTGTTTCGCCGATCGCTTTTTATCTGATAAGAATAAGGCGTTGTGGATAGTCCTCAATTTTCGACCCATTAGTATTTCAGCCAGGGATGCACTTCGTAAGGTGTTGGCGTTTGGTTTTTGCGGTGCAGAAATGATTGCTGAATGATTTCATCTGCGGCCCTCTCTCCTTTTGACTTAGGTAGTACCCGTTTGAAGGTATCCATAAAACATTCTGCATGTTCGTTAGATTTTGGATGGTACGATGGCGAGATTGTGCTCAGTATTGATTTTCTGTCAAAAATCGTGAAAAACTGCCGATGCGAATTGAGATCCGTTATCGGGCACAATTTGGTCAGGTAGCCCATACTGTGCAAACATTCAGCGGGGGGCCGCTATTGTTCTCTGCTATGTGACGGGTCGACTGCTACTATTCCAGACCATTTTGAGAGGGCGTCGACAACCAAGGGGCAGGATGTACCGTCAATAGGTCCGGCAAAATTAACGCAAAGTCTTGATAAAGGGTGTTCTGGAGTTGGCCATGAAGACGGTGTTTGGCGTGGCGTCACTTATAATGCTTGTTGGGACCGCGATCATTGACGAACCGCGTTAATGACGTCATCATCCATTCTGGGTCTGTGTGTGTAACTTATGGCTTTTGTCTTCACGCGGCGTATTCCCGGATGACCGGTGTAAAATTTCTTCAGTATGATATACTCTAGTGAGATTGGAACCAATACTCTGTGGGATGACGAGGTATGCATCAACTACGGCGAGGGATTCACGACGGCGGTATAGATATAGTGTGTTTCCAGGGTACGTTTTCAGCCGTGAGGTCTGATCAAATGTGACGACTTGACGTAGAATCGAGTCGCCTCTGGTAGCCTCGCGGACTTACCCTAAGGTGACAGGCATGGCACGCACAGTGTCTGATAGTTCCTCGATAGTGAAATTTTCAATTGGGGTTGCTGCGATAACAGTTTCATCATCTTCCCTGTGATTTGTTATTAGGCGGGACAGGCCGTATGTTTGACCGAAGGCTGCTGTTTTCCGGAGTTATATTTCAAAACCATTACCGAATAACATCGTAGCCCGACGCTGCAGTCGACTGGTGGAATATACAAGAATGCCTTTTGTGATCCAAAAATGGACAGCAACGGTTTGTAGTCTGTGGGAAGCGTGGAATGGCGGCCATGGATGGACTTGTGGGACTCTTTAATGGCGAAAATAATGTTAAAGGCTTCTTTCTGAATTTAGCAGTAGCTTCTTTCGGGAGAGTTCAGAGTGCGGGACGCGTAAGCTACAGTTTTTTCCATTCCGTCGGGAAACACATGGGAGGTGGGGGTGTATAGGAAGTGACACATCTGAGGTAGTAGACTGTTGTCTCCTGGGGCATCTTCCATTCTGGTCTCCACCGTTTACCCGACTCTCACCTGTGGTTTTGCGAAGCTGAAACATGCATCACCTGTCACACCGTGGCAAACCGCTCGACAGGGTGGCTAAATTCAGTTGAGGGTAATCAAGATCTAAAAACTCCGGCAAGACGGTGTTCAGAATGCGAGGACAAACTCCTGAGTAGGTGGACGAGATCTGCTTGTCCAACGGCTACAGAGAAAATCTGTCCAACTCGCCTGACCCGGTATTCCGAAGAGGAAAATGAGCCGCACAACAAGCCACGGGCTCATTTGGAACAACCCTGCTGCTTTGCAGGCTGCAGTCAATCGCCCAAAGGGTAGAGGTGCATCCTGGAACAAAAAAACCGCATGAGGCGCAGTCAGCATAATTCCCGCTCCGGACTAGACAACTGGTCCCGAATGGTGCTGGGTACGCCGCCTCAAACTATATCCCCGAAAATCTCCATGAATAATTTTTTGAGATATTCATAAAGCTGACTCATCCTTTGACAAAAGATAGTCGCATAAAAGAAGAAAAGACGTGGGAGATAACGGCGCCAACACCATAGGTAGAAAAATAAGCCGCCACAGCGATCGCTAATTTGGGGCTGCAGTGTGTTGACAAAAGATCCGATATTAGTACCCGCTTTAGTTTGTTAAATAATGATTGATACTGTGGCGACCAACACCTAAGATAATTGTTTTGTAAGAGTTGATTAAGTGGGACCCGCGAGCAATCTAGTTCTGTCAGAAAAGCACTCTAATAACTGATGAGGGCCACGAATGATCGGAGCTGCGGAACGTCCTTTGGCCGGCATTCACTGTATTGCTCGTATATCTTCAGGGTCTGGATGGTGACTATCGGCATCAAAAACGAACCCAAGTTACCTGATCGTTTTCAAGAATTGGCGTTTCTCTTGACGTAGTGGAAATCCGGATTTTTGAATGCGTTGTAAAACGTCCTTCAAGCGGCTGTTAAGTTCGTCAGCGGGACGTCCGGTCACAATGGTGTCATCTAAATATGCAGCAGTTTCTTCTAATCCTGCCAACATGGTGTCCATTGCACGTTGGAAAATAGCTGGGGCTGTTTTTACTCCGAAGGGCAGACGTGTGAACTGATACGGGCCAGGGTGAGTTTTAGTTGTTAGCAGGTGTCGAAATTAAGGCGTGACTTCAATTTAAAAACAGACTTCGGTTGAGTCCAGCCTTGCAAAACAAGTACCGCCGTTTAGCATTGTAAAAGTGTCCCCTGGATCAGGTAGTGGATAACAGTCAGAATCTAGAACGACGTTGAGGCCTGTGGAAAAACCAGCGCAAAGTCTTATGGTTCCGTTCGGTTTTTTCGCGACGACGATTGGAGCGGCCCATTCCGAAAACGTGACGAGTCAAAATTCCAAGGTCCTCAGGAAGTTTCAGTTCTTGGTCAACCAATGACTAAACTTTTGTTTAGCTTAAAATTGTATATGTGAGCCCAGGGCGATTTGTTGTATCAGTTAGTTTTTTGACGGTGCTGCAGGCGTCCCTCAGACTTGGCCGCAAAGATTGTTGATAGAAAAGTCATTTAGACTTAGCTGGTCCATCCAGTCAGCTCCCAGTAGGTTGATGTCGGATTTGGTGACGAAACAGGCCTCGAAAACTGTCTTGTCACGAAAAGTTACGTTACTCTAAAGTTGGCTGGTAAGCTTTAGTGAGCCGCCGCAGGCACTAGTTGCGATCATCGAGATAGGCTGAGTTTCTGCCCGGGAGATTTTGGCCCTTGCTTCAATTATGACATGTCAGATACAGTGTTTGGTTGGAAGCGAACACAGTGGTCGTTGTTGTGGGCACTTACCAACTTGCGATATTTAGCTACCTGCAACCGCGACGTTACGACTAACGCGTTGGAGTGGACGGACAACGGGCAGTATTAGCACCTGGTTTGGGTGGTCTGAATGTTTCTTGGAATCCTCCGTATTGACAGGAACCATCCGTGTGTCCGAATTGCTGATAGCGTTTGCATCGGTTGTTCCAAAATGGAGAGAATATATGGAAATGCCACGCACCGCAGTGTCTGCACGGGTAGGGTGGTTTAGTTGGACCAGAATAGGTTGATGCAGGTGGTTTATTTATTGGCGGAAGTCCTTTGGGGACAGCGAATCTGGTGACCACGTGGTGGTCCATCTGAATATTTGATCATTGTGGCGTTGTCTCAAATAGATGAGTCGCTCACCCTGAACAAATTCGTCCATTGTGGTATTCGGCTGTTGGTCGATTTTGGTCAGAAGTCGAATCCGCAACTCAGAGTGGTTGGCGAACTGAAGGCCGCAGAAGATGATCTGTCAGTGATCGGAATCGGAAACTGCTGCAAGCACGATTGCAAATCCTGGTATGCGTCACAAAATCGTCCACGTCCCGTTTAACCAGTCTGAGACAGCGTTTTCATGTACTGAATAATAGGGATGTGGCACCAAATATTCTGGTCATGGTGTAGGCAGTCTGATCAGAAGTGCGGTCCTGAGGTTGATCTGAGGGGATGAAGCGGGCATATTGTAGAGGTCTCAGTTTCCCTAGTAGAAGTCGAATCTTGGTCTCATCGTCTTTGCTGGCCAGTTCCAAATTCAGAATGTCCATATCATTTGGAAGTAACGTCTGATTGGGGGTCAACGACAACGTTCTCCACGTCTGGAAAAGTGTTTCTGGGGCCGATTCTGTCGGCGCACGGGTTAAGCCGATGTCTGTAATTCTTGAAATCAACGTCTCCATCAGCTTTTAAGATCTGGACCAGCCGCTGCCATTGTGGGAGGAAAAACCCGATTGCCAAAATGTTTTATGATCCACGAGTTCTTCTCGGCGATCTGAATGGATGGCCTGCATACTTGGTCTCAGCTCGTAACTTGGAATGACAAATTAAAAGATGACAACACAGAACGTCAAAACGAAAGTGTATTTACATGAATTGCAACGCGGTGTTTAGAGCTGGAATGAAACACTTCGAAATCATATCATCGATGCGAGGAAATCGATAAGCATCAAGGTAAGTGAGTCAATTGATTGTCTGGTTCCAGTGGACGACTATTCTTCGCTTCCGCAGTCGAATTAAGGTCACAAAAACATGTGCCCTTCATGGAGACTTGAACTATTCTGTTTTATCGGATCCAAGAAATGTCCATATTTCTGGTCGAATGAATAATTCGTCCTCAGGACTGTGGTGGCGGGAGTTGGTGGCGGTTGATCTAGAGTCTTAGAGAGATGCTAAACGAGGGACCGAAGATGAACACGATCAGCAAGTAAGCCAAAGGCAGAAAAGGTAGCTAATGTGCCCGAAGAAGGGATTTCAACTCGTTGGTGTTGTTTCAAAAAGTCATGACCCAGAAATTCGTCATTACCGAGGTTAGGTAAAACAAACAGTCTTGCATGATCACTTAAAGTATTTCTGTACTTGAGAAAAACTACGGAGTCCGTGTGTACCACTAGTTAAGTATGTAGATGTCATTGAGACTTGCTTTTGTGAATCCATTGAAGATCACTTGTATTGGTCTGCGATTGCTTGAGAAATGTGGCTCTCGGAGCTTACATTGTCAATAAGTGCGTGCACAGAAACACCGCCCACAAGAAAACTGATGATGGTATCGGATAGACAGATGATTGCTGTGGCAGCAGTAGCACTAGACAAAAGTGAGATTGTATAGAAGCGCGACGGTCATTATTGCTTTTTGACTGGAGATGTGCAATACAGACACGTTGAAAGTGTCCCCTCTTTCCACAAGTGCTTCAGTGTTTGAGATCGAGTTGTTGATTTTCCATTAGTCTTTGGCAAATTTCACCAAACAGCAAACCACGAATGAAAGAATTGTGAACAAATGCACCACGGTTTACTTTATTCGTAACTGCCTCGAAGTTAAAATCAACACTGAGGTATTTTAAATGTTTAAGGAACTGGCCAGTAGGCTAACCGCTACCTTGATGAGCGATTGAGAAAGCGCATCGGGCAAAAATCTCATTCTTGGGTTGGATGTACAGATTAGTCAACGTTTCGAAGGAAGAATCGAAGTTTGTACATTCGGTGATGTGTTCGTAGACAGGCCGTCAATACCATCGCCATCTCGCATTGAAGATTCCAAAAGTACTTTTGATCAATAGTCTTAGAGCCATAACTCTCAGAGCTTCCTATATCAATGGGGTCTGATTGACTGATAATCAAGTAACTGCTTTGGACAAACAATAAGGAGCAGCGGTAATTGTTACTGACGATAGAAGAGGCTGAACGGCAAGTGATACTCGTTTCGTGGATTGCAAAGCTCGCCAAAGTCGATGGTAGTGTCCGTTCTTTCCACACGTTTTGCAGGCGGCATCTCGAGTGGGGAATTTTGGTCGTGGATGTCGATCAAAGCCACGAAGATAACAGTGAGAGCCGCCGACAGCTGTTACCGGTTCCGTCGCGTACTCCTGGTTTCGGTTGCAGGTGGAACGGACTTGATGGATGAAAAATGAGAGACTGGCACTCGCATTTTGGTATGATATAGCTTGCCTCTCTCCCGTGTCCAGCTGTTTGACCAGGTCGGCGGTTTTTTAAGGATCGAGAGTTTGTTCTTCAAGTAGTCTTTTGCGTATGTGACTAGGTTGTATGCGACGAATAAAGGCGTCTATAACCTGGTCCTCGAGATACTCTTCCGTGGAAACAGGTCTACGTCCACAGTTATGGCAAGATCCATCAAAAGTTCTAGGAACTACTCCAGCGTCTGACCGTTCTGTTGGGAAGTTGTGCGTAGAACGTGCCGTACGAACGCTTCGCTTTTTTGTTTGGTGTATCATTTTTCCAGAGTTCGTATGCCATCATCGAAGGTTTGCAATCCCTAATGTATTTGTAGACAGAATGAGCAATATAATCTACTACTGTATCCAGTTTATCAAGAATAACTGCTTCGATGATGGCGAGAAATGTGATAGTGTTATACCAATGGTCTCCTACGTTAACAAAATGAGGATTGATGTCGAATCTCTCGTGCCGGAAGTATTCGTCTATTGTAGAGACATCAGTTGATTAAATTGTGATGGATGAAGAACCAGTCAGGTGCTTTGTGTGTAGACGCAGTAGGCCGATATGGAGGCTTTAGTCATCTGGTAAATGGAGCGTAGTGCTATAACAAAAGAAAAGATAGATGTGAATATACATACTACATGGAATGACGAGTAGTACGAAAACTTAAAGACCGATCAAGGTTCCAGTTCATAACAGCCATTTCACAAGACCTCTATCGGCCACAGCACCATAAATCACTTGATTAACAAGGTCTCCCATTGTGCTCGGTCCTACCGACAGGGGCCTCAAACCGTAAGTCTAGTGATCTTCCGCCGGAGGATCGCATGTGTTCAATCCGCAACACACAAATTTACATTAGTCAGACAACAATATGGTTGCCTACCGCCTGCCCACTACAGTATGAAATTCTCTCCAAATCACTTTTTGTCCCTCACATTCTAAATGCTCGGAGTTACTTCAGTTGGACCAAATAGATTACAGTCTGTTCCACATTGTATAGAGTTATCTTTGGGTGCTATGCAGCTGAATTGGTGTGTGTTAGTTGGGATCTTATCTGGTTCTCCACCTCAAATCTGAGAACCAGTTTTCAGTTATTCCCGATAGACCTGCGGGTATTCGAGCTTGTGGGGTGTAGCTGTTCCAGTCCACTCGTGCCCATGGATGTAGTAAAAAACTGAAGTTGTCTGCTGTACTTTTAACGTCAGCAATAAGGTTGGTTCATATACTAATTTTCGAGCTTTTTATTGTTCTGATCATGTTCTCTGGATCTCTTGCAGTTACAGTAATGACAACTACTTTTGTGCACAGCCTTTGTATCGCATTTATCCTGTTGCACACGAATTGCTGCCCACCGACCAAAGCATCGTTGTTTGTAAGTTTTCCGTCATCATATGCCTCGTGTAAATTTTGACTACAATGTTCATCTGTTTGTTCACGACTGTGATCTTTTTCCATTTATTACTATTCTGTTTTACTTCTTTGGTTGTTTCCTAATTCCATGTGATTTTTGTTCTGGTTTATTTCATCACATTACACTGAAACTTGTTTAAATATTCATAGTGATATCGTTATCACTTATAATAGCATTAACAATAATAATATTAATAGTAATAATCAGCACTACTGTTTAACCATAGATAACCGAACATAAGATCACTGAAACGCAATACTATGTGATAATCATGAGTTAGCAAGTTCATAATGTGGTGATAGACCAAACACCACCTAATTGCCAAAACCGATGTGATGAATTGTCTTAGGCAGCTCGCCTCCAGCGCTTTGATCAGTTCTGCTTGCAAAGCAAGGGAAACCAGAGAACCGGTTGTCACAATCGCGTTCTTTTCAAAGAAGTCCACGAATACCGACGCACCCTTTTGTTGTCATTAATAATGTGATCAATAGTATGACTCGTACACGTCTAATGGGGAACCTTGTCGGGTAGATGAAATACAATGAAGGTTAGTTTAATTGCTGCTCATTGTTGCATACAGTGTTATTTCGTGGAATATTCTTCCGTCTTCCAGGTTCGTTTGTGTAATTGGCTCGCTCACAACAGCTTTATACCCGGGGCATATTTGTCAAGAAGCCTGTAATTCTGTTGTTCGGCACAGCTAACTGGAAGCACGACTAGCTCCAGGTCATGTATATGTTTAAAGGTCGCGGTAGCCAATGCGGTCCGGAGTACAGTTGTGGAGTACTTGTATAATCCCATGGGTCGGTCAGTAGGTGGTACCACGAATTAGGCTAAGGTAGGTGACGGTATGAAGTAGCAAGAGTCTCGCGGACGCGGCCCATTCAATAAAATTCACAGCATCACAGTGCTGTCCGCAGCTTTATGCCGTTTTGTGAATGTCGGCGTGTGCAAATAGATGAGGTGACCACTTCTTGGAGCACTGTCTCAGATCGTCAGATATCGCTCACTTGGCGAGTTCCAAGTCATGTTTCTCTCAACAAACCATCAAAATAGTAATATGAGAACGAGCCATGTATCATAAAGTTCTAAAACTGAAATATCGTCCACTCGATTGGTCCCCACTAAAGAGTAACTCGGTAAATTTACTCACCCTGATGTCCAAGTGTCATAAATTCTGAAATGATTTTTCGTTTTAGGTGAGTGACGTTTTCCGTTTCATGTCGGTTTTCGCTCAACCTTTAAGTGGTTATAGGCAGTGCGTAACGGGAATGTCTTACTGTAAGTGATATGCTTGCACCTCATTCGCCTCGGATCGAGCTAACGGTTTACCTACTACAGGAAATAAACACTTCAATTCGATTTAGGATCTTATTCACACTTCGAGTAGCTCTTTGAAAAGCATTTGCGCATATATCACAAAAATCTTTTTTTGTGCCCTCTACACAAGAATGTCCTTACTCTTAAATTTTCAACAGAACCACCGGGTTCCGGTCAGCTACTTTTGTGAATTATAGGCGATCTTCATTTTTCAGCTTTCCATGTTCATCATCATCATCATCGTACAGCGTTAAACAGTAGGGCAAGCCCCACTGACCACTGCCTTTCTCACCATGTTGCACATTGAATTAGAGAGTATGAATATACAAGACGAACAGAGAGTGGACCTACACGTGTGGGAAAAGAAAAGAATGCCCTATTAGCCAACACACGGAATACAGTCTAACTGTACAAACACACATCGATCAGTCATTCTGATTCGACAGAAAGTGACAACACGATCGCCACTGCCCGCGGTTCGCAGCCATATCCTTCAGTGTCTCCAGCCAACTAGTAGACGGATCTTTTGGACCCCAACCACGAAGACGTGAAGCACCTGCTTTTCCTAAGTCTGCTGTACATTTTCACATTCCTCGCTGCCACGTCATCTGTTGACCTCCACGTGGTCTCTTCCACTCCCTAGGAGGAACGGATAATAGGACACGGTACGGTAGACGTGTTTGCAATACGTAACACGTGTCCCAACCAACGAAGTCTACTAAGCTGGATACGCTGTGACAGAACGTTCTCTGAATTAGTACCCAATACTCGCTTTCTTACTTCATCGTTGCTTACTCGGCTATTCCACCCAATCCTAGCGATACTACGTAAACATCGTAGGTCAAAAACCTCAAGACGACGAATATCTTCAGCACGCAGACTCCAAGTTTCGCAACCATACAATAAAACTGAACGCACTGCAGCACAGTATACACGGCCTTTCAACTTCAGTGAAATATCAGGTCGGCGCCACAAGTGCTTCAGTCCAGCGTACGCCGCTCGAGCCTTGGATATCCGCGTGCTCACCTCTACTACTGTGCTCCCATCCGTCGTCACGCAGCTACCGAGGTAGGTGAAGTGGTCGACAACTGCCAGCACCTCCCCATCGAGCATCAAGCTCGGAATTGTTGACGTTCAGTCTTTTAACATCACCTTGCACTTTGAAGGTGCAAAGCGCATGCCGAATGGAGCTACAGCTCTCCCAAGTCTATTTAGTGCATGCTGAGCATGTTCCGTGCATTCGAACAAACAGACAATGTCGTCCGCGTAATCTAGGTCACATAGGTTTTCACTATTTCCTAGTTCGACGCCTACATGCTGAAGATTTTGCTGCGCACTGTCCATTATTTCGTCCATGACGAAGTTGAACGGGAATTGAGACAAGGGGCATCCCTGTCGAACACCACTGGTCATTTCGAACCGACCGGATAGTTCGCCGTAAACCCTAACGCGGCCAGAAGTATGAGAATACAATGATCTCATTAGGTTTACGAACTTCTGGGGCGTACCTTTTCGACGAAGAACACTGAAAAGCGATGTTCGATCTACTGAATCGAAGGCGCCTTTCAGGTCTAAGAAAAGCATTATTGTCGGTCGGCGGTGCGTGTGACGCGTTTCGAGTAGTCGGCGAAGAGTAAAAATCTGGTCGATGCATCCTTGACCTGGGCGGAATCCAACCTGCTGTTCGCGGACATTCCTCTCGCGAGCCGGTGTAAGACGATGCAGCAAAATTGAAGCTAACACTTTGGTGACTATCGGAATTAAGCTAATCCCACGATGATTACTGCATTCATTGCGTATTCCCTTCTTGAAGATGGGAACAATCAATGACTCGCTCCATATTAACGGAAATACGCTCCTCGCTCCAAATGTCACGGAGCAAGGCGGTAAGTGATTTTATCAACGCCTCACCACCCAGTTTGAAAAGAACTGGAGGAACTTCGTCGGGACCTGCCGCTTTCCCCCGCCTTAGTAATCGAACACATGACTCTACTCCTACTTCCGATGGGGGCTCAAGTGATACCACCCAAGAAGTCACAGTTGTTGACACGGGAGTAACTGCACTAGCATGCGGCCAGCTAACCTGTTCCTTGAAGTACTCGGCCCATCGGTCAAGCCTTTGCTGTTTGCTATGGATGGGTTCTCCATTCCTATCGCAAATCGTTTCACTGACCTGGGTTCGCCGTCCACCGGTGTCATGAATAAGTTTGAACAGTCTTTGACTGTTACCTGAAGCAGCTGCCACTTCCATTTCTTCGGCTACCTTGACCCACCAACTTTCGCGATCATTCTTAAGGCTTTGCGTAACGTGTCTTTGCAGCTTTCTCCGCATCTTATTCATCTCCTTTCGGTTCGAAAGCTGACGCTTTTGCTCCATTATACTCAGCGACTCTTGCGAGATCCAGTGTCTGTGATGGACAACGGATCTAGGACCACAGGCGAAACCTGCTGCAAAGTGCATCGCTTGTTTGATATGAGCCCAATGCTCATCTACATTACTGTTCTCCGTGGATCCTAGCTCATGTGCTAACTTCTGCTCATAACGGGTGCGTACTTCTGGATCACACAAATGTTGCACGGCTAATCGGGTTTGCGGTTTGCGACGACAACCATGGAGCTGGAGAGATAATCGCATTAAAACTAATGCATGGTCCGACTCTACGTACGTGGACCAGTAAGATCTACAGTTCTGAACAGAACTGCGCCACCGGTAGCTTACGGCAATACGATCAATTTGACTCAATGTACCTGTAGAGTTAGAGCGCCATGTCGCTGTGCGACGTGAACTGTGTCGGAAATTCGTGCTAGACAAGAACAAGCGATTGTCTGCACAAAACTGGAGAAACCTATCCCCGTTATCTGTGCGCTCAGCAAGTAAAGCCAGCGCCCACCTAAACAGGCTTCTGACGCACTGAGTTTACCAACTTGTGCATTGAAGTCACCAGCTAGCACTACAATGTCAGAACCTTTACTGCTGCGAACGAGGGTGCTGAGTTCATCGTAGAACTCATCTTTCTGCGCGTCTGAGCTGCAGTCCGTTGGGGCGTACGCCGAGATCACAAACAAATTGCGCTTAACACAACTATCCTTTCGAACGCCACCTGACCCTCGCAGTCTCACAGCACGTAAACGACTGTTAACAGGGATCCAGTCTAAAAGGGCAGCCTCAGCCTTGTCAGTCAAGACAATTCCTACACCACGTTGACCCACAGCTCTAGCTGCTTCGTCTCCTGAGGTGCGCAGAAAATACCTCGATGAGATACCAGGAGCAGTTAGTTGAATTACACTGCTCGAATCCTGGATACGCGTTTCACTTAAGCAGCAGACATCAATCTTCAGAGAATCTATTGTGAGGGCTAGGCCCGCCTGCTGACTGGCCTGAATGAGTGTACGCACGTCGAAGGAGCCGAGATTCAGAGGCTGACGAGGCTTGAGAAAATGTGAGTTACCAGACAGAGAATTATTCCCGACACTATTTGACAGTGAATCGTTGCCAGTATCGACCGTGTTATCAGTGGGAGCATTATGGGTGGATAGATGGGACAAAGCGAGGTGGTTGAGGACAGAAGACAAAGGTTGAATAAAAGAGAGGGAACTCTTTCCATGTTTTTGACAATCTTATAAGAGGAGTTGTTGGATTCTTATAATTGCACTTGGTGTAATATCGTTATTCCTCCTCCCGCGTGTCTGGTGTTTGTCTGATTTGTAATTGTCTGCTCTAATTGATCTGGTTTAGGTTTTTAGTGAAAAATCTTATTTGCGGTGTGGAAGACCGCGAAGTACCATTCACCTAGAAATTGCCAGCGGTCTCGAGGAATATTTCTTCTTTTTCTGCTCCCCATGCTTCATCTTCTAAGTGTAGACGAACCCAAGGAACCGCATGTGGTCGTGACCGAAGAATTTATGACTTGTGCTGACTGTAATAAATTGAAGGAGGAAAATGTAGCTTCGCACACTTAAACGGAACGACAAGAGACTGCAGCCAGAACTCTCGATACCTTAAAAATAGATGTCTGCTGTCTCAAAGACACGCGTACAAGACCTCGTCTCGGTGATAACGTTTTACCAGACACAGCCTTGGTATTACAGTTCACTCTGAGTGTTAAACATTTTGGTGTCTGGTGCTCGTGATCAGGCTGAGCGTACACTGTTGGTCGAGATATCAGCTAGCAGTCGTTTTTGCGCAGTTCAGTTGAACGGTTCTGTGCACGTCAACGCCAGTAGATTGAAATGAGTATACCTGTTCAATGTTTCTGTATGTGCTCCGTTGACTGAAGCTCTCCCGAGACAGGAGACAAACTGTACGTGGATCTGTCTCAGCTGCTTCGCAGCGGGCGTTCTACTAGCCTAATGGTTGTTGGTGATTTTAACATACAAGTTGAACGCTTGAACGAGACAGGAGGGCATATAGCAGACTCATCTGCCGTTTCGGTTAATGGAACTGATAATATAATCGACCTATTCAACTCCGGATTAACCCCAGAATATTCCTAGTAAGAGCAGGAATAACGCACTGTGAATTCACGGATGAAAAGCGGACGACAATAGCGTCTTCCCTCTTCGACAAATATTGTTATACAAATCCATCTTACGTAAACCTGCAATCTCTGCTTCCCTTAACCGTAAAGAAAAGGCCGACTCAGTCGATTGCGCAACTCTCTGACACTGTCTGTTGTTGATGAGCTTTCCGGATGAATTCGTCTCATCATTATGTCTCCGCACAGGAATAGTCGAAACCGAGTTTTGACTTACGGTCACTCATTCGAGCTTATCACGGGAAGTGATAGTTGTTTTCACCTTCACGTTTTCTGTTTCGCTTTGTCTTTGACATGTTCCTTGAGGTGATTTTATCCTCAGGTAACAAAGGTAGCATCGAAATTCCTTAAGTAAAATGGGGTCAAGCATTAGGTGCGCGGACGACACAGTTCTTCCAAATGAAGGTACAAGTAAGTTGCAGGCCTTTTTGAACAGCACGAGTAACTTCGTAGCATTGTGCGAGATGCGCTTGACACTTTCAAAGTGCAAAATGCTACTTCAGTACTGGGTTTGTTCATCACCAAACCTTAGAGGACCAAGGGAGACCATAAACCCAACTGATAAATTCAACTATCTAGGCAGCTGCATTTCCCCTGGCGATCGAATGTCTAATGACGCGTAATCGCATATACAGAAGACTCGTATGACTTTTTATAACATTAGCGATCTGTAACATTGATTCTATGACATCCGGTTTCTATCAGGGTTTAAATGTGCGTTGCAGCATTTAGATCAGTTCTTCTTTACGGCTCCAAGATGTGGCTTCTGCGAGTGGAGATATCTGAACATTTATTTATTCTCGGGTTCGTTGAGACTTTTGTCAGCGTTGTCGAGGTAAGAAGTAGAGTTCAGGGTGAGCAAGTTCAGCAGTTACGTTAAGTCCACATGATCACCGAGCTACAATGTTGTGTTGCACACGCTTCGTGTGTTCTCCTCAACATGCAATGCCCACCGGGACCGATAATGATTGGAGGATGTGTAAAGGTTGCTAGTCCATGATGTTGGAGAAAGGTATGCGAATCTCAACTGCGGGATTTAGTCGTGTAGGGCGCGTTAGGTTTACTGGGTGGTATCAAATATTTGTGGGTCTTCTCGACTCCTACCGCCAATTTGAAGTGCAAGGAAGAGTAGGATATCAGTAGGTCACAACTGGTAGCTGTTTTCCACTTACACAAGTTCTCGTTCTTTGTATCGGTTGGCGATCGCTGAGCTTGGCGTTCAAGTTGCAGATGTTTCATCACCAGTCGCACGGACGCACGCTGACGATGTCACCTCAACTGATTATGAAACGTTTGCGATTTAAAAGCTCTGCTCAGCGGCCACCAACCGATGGGAACAATCAGTTTGAGCTATAAACACCAATATTCAAAACCATTGAGAATTCTCGCTCTACCTGATGTGAGCCACTGTAGTTCTCCCTCCGATATTTCCATATTTTTACGTTTTGGTCCCCAGCTGGGGGTTTTCAGTGAACTAATAACCGAAATCGCCGCACCCAGTGCACGATTGAATAATTTCTCTAAGAAAGTGTGAACCGACTGCTAAACGAGCCAGACACAAACGTTTCACTACACGAAACTTCTAATCTGATTGCCGACTATAAGAGGTTTTCAATTTTTCTGCATGTGGAATGGTGGTGGTGTGCTTGTTAGTGTGTGCATAATCAGTCGCCAGTTGACTAGCACTCACTTATATTCAGAGTTATTTCGTTGTGTTATGTCAGACGTACAAAATACAGTCGATGAAACTTCACTTGACGTTTCTGAGCTAATAATGGTGGAATTGTTTATGGTGCTATCAGGTCTAACCAGGAGGGGCAAATAATTCCTGTATGAAACCATACATTTCCATCGCTTGATAATGATCACCGCTGCAAACCGGGGAAGTTGAGTGTTTTGACTGAGTTCATTTGAATTTTCGGTATTTACGAAATGACAGGCACTCAATGCTTTCCACGTTTGTACTGAGAAGAAACATTTTCATGGCGCAGCCATCACTGTTTTGCACTTTGAAAGTGAAACTTAATTGTTTCAGACCAAATATATGAACAGGTTGATGAATTCATGTCGTTGTAACTGCTAAGGAATTTATCGACTACGTTTCATACGTCTAACCTAACCTAGTAAGACAACTCAAGTATTTATTGGGTCCCGTTCTTCTGATGTTTTTATATTTGATTCGACTAAGCTCCGAGTTTCTGCACTCAATCTGTTCGGATTTGTCTGGTTAGTCAAAAGATCATATGATGTAGGGAGTGTTACAAATGTTTTCTCTGATTTGTTCACATTTTCTAGTTCGTAACTTTATTTCGATAGTTTATGTTTGTAGGCAGCGTGAGTACGATACAACGTTTCAGTCGAAAGTTCAATGGTTGGAATATCCGAGCAATCTGGAATATTGTAACATTTATTCGTGGGATGCAATGAGGTGAAAAATTGCAGTTAGATGCTTTCGCAAACCGAAATATCATGGTTGTGTTGTCTACGCTGAGAGAATTTTTTAATCATCATTAACGCGAGACCCGCTAGAGTTAGACGCAGATCTTTGGACGCCCTCGATCAAGTTCCGGTTTGAAGTGCCGCCACTCATTGATCATTTTGCCTGCTGACGTACTGGTCTATCCAAGTAGGTTCATGCATCGTTACCACTATTTAGGAAAAAGTAGAAGTTAGCTCTTCAACAGCAATCCCACGATCATTATCGGTGATTGATGGCCATAGCGAATCTGTGTCGTTTGCACTCCTCAAAAACAACGCTTGCTTCGATATTGTACCTAATCCTTTAAGACCTTATACACCTCGGTTCTCAAAGTTCCACCATCGGGACTGTCGTTATTACCTAGTAGCGTAGAGAGCCCTCGTTATTTCGAGTTCTATCCACCCCACCATACAAGTGCTTCGTAGTTGTAAAGTATGACCCAGTTAAAATGGTGTGCAATCAGTCATTGAAGAAAAAAGTCTTCACTTAACCAGCGTGAATTTCATGATTAGCCACCACACTAGCAGCAGCTGCACACCGATGATGCCACCGCGATATACGATGCAACGATTAAATGATTACTTCGTTTTAATAGTAATAGCAGTAATAATAGTAATAATACTAAGAATAATAATCATTTAAGGCAACCAATATAATTTTCGAAAAAATCATCCTTCCGGTTCGTCGTACGGAGCCTTCTGTGTTCTGGGTAAATTCTGTTCAGTTCTTTACTCCACTCAAGAGTTAGAACAAAATGAGTAACTCACATCAGACATTACGCAACAAGTGGCCTCACGCGGTCCCAATGCTTTCTTCACATTTTTCTCCCGCTCACCTTATAGACCTGTTCCAAAACCATTTTACAGTCGGAACCGCAACGCGTATGTATCGTGGCTAGGGTAAAAATATTCTGTTTGGCTACTGGTCCCTTTTATGGTGCTAACTGCCGTCTGCTTCGCTTTGCTCATGATAATTTCCATTCTGTCTCTGCTCATCACTGCGATTTCTAATTATTGGTGACCTCATTATTACTCATTCAAAATCACTGATGATTTATGACTACCTGATTTTTCTGGCTACCAGATTCGCTTACCGGTTTTGGATAGACCGTGTACTGTTCAAGGACACAGTTCGGTTCATTTCAGTTACCTTGTACTTTTTGCTCTGATTTTATTTCCGACATCACAGCATCGTCAAACTGACGACAGAATGAATACAAGCACAACGTGGAGGAGAGCCGGAAACCAAGTAATAAGCGGAAATCACATCAAAGGGGCCCAAATGCATCTACGCCACTACTCGCGACTTCTAGCCATATCAGTCAATGTCTCCAGTCATCTGAGAGGCGGACCCCAACACGGAAGTCCAGCACGTCTTACTTGGTCAAGTTCGCTGATCAAGGTTTTCACACTTCTTGCTATGTCCGGGTCTGTTCACCTGGGCCTACCGTGCAACTATTATCTGTTTTGACCTGTTCCAGTAGCTCTAGCAAGAAAACCATCATGCCTTCGAATCCTCTCAGTTTATTAGCCCAGCGACGGGAAAAAGCGAACGATATAGACCACGTTCTTGTTCGTGCTCGCGCCTCGAGGCCTCTCCACCGACCTGAGTAAAGATCACAGCTCTGGAAATGTCAGAAATACCGAGCGCTGTTACGCGCAATCGCCACTTGGATACCCACAGTAACACCAACGTGTCCCCGGATTCAATTGCAGTAGAAGGACAGTGGACGATAATCAGATTGACGGTGAGAGAACCTGCCTTGAAAGAATTAGGGAAAACCGAAAGACATCAAAAGGACTGGATGTCTGAGAATACACTTCAGCTGTCAGTCGAAGCACACGAAGCCTGGATATCACGAAATGGCGAAGGCCCCAGATTGCAGCGCGAAGCTTCGCGCTCCGCTAGGGCTGATCGTAAGCGGTACTGGGTAGAAGTGGCTGAGAAAACAGAGACTGCCGCGGGGATCAGTGACTTCAGCAAGCTATTCCGCCTCATTCGTAGCGCGTCGGGTAGGCGCTACAAGCAGGAGTCGCTCCTGCGCGACAGCCGGTCAGCTCGTACCTGAGTAGAAAGAAAAATAGAACGATGGGTAAAACACTTCGGTCGGTTGCACAACCTACCATCAGACCAGAGGGTGGCCCCACAACCCTCAGTTCGTGCAGAGCCGTACGATGTCAGTTGAGATCCACCGAGTACAACTGAAATCGCCACAGTCACCAATCAGCCGAAGAACAGAAAAGCTGTTGGAGAAGATAGCATACCACCGGAAGTCTACAAATGGTGTCTGTCGTCATTGATCAACAGATTATACACCCTATTTGGTTTCATATAGCGGGAAGAAGTCTTTGCGACTGATTGGAGCACGCGTATTCTGTTAACCATCCCAAAGAAAAGGGGCAAATCACTGTTCGAGACCTATAGGAGTACAATGATATGCTCACCAGCATCTGTGGCGGAGAGGTGCACAGGGCAACCAGGATATTTGGCCTCATTTGCAGGGCGTATAAACTGAGCATTCAGTCACCGGCTTCAGTGGGTTACGGACCCCACGTTTTGTCCCATTGACCTGCGGGTTAGGCTTCCGATAGCTGAAGGCTGTGGTTGTGGATCCCTAAGAAAGCCACCTACTTTGGTTTGGGTAACCTGGCATTGTTGCGCCCACAAGCAAGTCATGGACTCGGACTATCCGCCCCTTCCTCCCCGATTGCACCATGTTTTGTTTGGCACATTCTGATATCAGGCGGGTATGGAATATATATATATATATATATATATATATATATATATATATATATATATATATATATATATATATATATATATATATATATTACAGCCAACAGTGGCCTGTTTCATCGACTTGCGGGTTACTTTCGTTTCAGTTAACCGACAGTGTCTCTGGGCTTTAATGAAATCCGACGGGATGCCTGATAAACGCGCAAGGCATCTGAGAGGATGCTATTCGTCCGCCACGACACGAGTTCGTATACATGATGAAGAGTCCTCCTAGTTCATACTCACTGCTGGCGTCCGACAGAGCGGCCCTCTTTCACAGATGCTGTTCAACTACGCGATCGACTGGGAAATGAGACAGGCACTGATTAATCGTCCCGGTATCCAGTTGAGTTAAGAGATGGACATCTCGGACCTAGAGTTCGTGGATGACGTTGTTGTGCTACCCACTCCCCTGCCGTGCTCCAACCAGTCCTTGGCGGAATCCCTTTTTTCTCAAAGTCCATCGGACCAGAAGTCAACACAGCGAAAACTAAGGGTATGCCAACTTGCCCAGGGTCATCAGCTTAACAGCTGTCCACCAATGACCAACTGATAGAGTACTTACCATCATCTGATTATGTGGGCTTTACAATGCTTCCGAACGGTCAGTCGAAGGATAAAGTAATACTGCGGATAGACAACGCTACGGAAGTATTTCTCCAGCTACGATGGGCGTTGGAGACCCGCAGTGAAATCAGTCTTTTGACGAAGGTGCATATCTACCGTGTCGTTATACGCCCCAACTCAGCTATAGCTGCGAAGCCTGGTCAGTGAGAGCCGAGAATACTAGAAAGCTGTTGATTGAGCATTGGTGCCTGCGACGTATCTTGAAAATAAATTGGTGCGACTTGGTTTCCGAAAATGAAGTGAGGAGACGTTGCCGTGAAATTGACGAACTTCCCGACTTCTCTCAGTGTCGTCCACTGCGGTGGCTGGGTCATATCCTACGGCAACCCGGGATGAAACTAACTAAACAAACACCCCGTCTCGAACCCTGCCCTGAATGGCTCTGTCGTCTTGGCGGCCAGCTCAAAACTTGGATCAGCACTGTTAAGAAAGCTGTAGAGCACCTAGGCTTACAATCATTCTGTGGTGCCTGCCAATAGAGGAAGAACTGGATTGCGATCTGTACTAAACACGTTTCTAATCACCGCGCATGGTCGGCTATGGTACGAGATAATCATGGAGCTGACTCAATTTCTAGCAGAAGATAGTCGCGTAAAAGTAAAATAAGAGTAAGTCAGAACATATTATTTATATAGGAAAAAACAGTCGCTGTCATCATTCGTTGCAACACACTAATCGGTTCAAACTTGCATCGGTTAACCTCTCTTATGATCGATTCGTTGATGATACGGCCAGCTACTACTTGACAAGAATGCGTTGTGGTCTCATCGATCCGCTGCTTTGTCGTTCTCGAATACGTTGTCTCAAGCATTGGCGTGGATTTGGACGTGTTGATTGCTAACAGGCCTTGGCTGTCTATCGACTACGAGTCAGCCCGTACCCTCACACTACCTGCTTCCGGGAACGGTGTACGTACTGGAAGTTTATCGATAGGCATGTTTCCGCCACTTTAGCCTTTTCCGATTCAGTTTTTGTTCCAGTGACCGACCATTGGCTCCCAACGTCCCACGCCTAACCTCAGTATTGCTGATACAATATTCACACCATATTGGGGCAATACTACGGAGACATCCATGCGCAAATACCGAGAATTTTCGCCTATCAGTTCAGTTCAGACAACCATTAACCATGCACTGAGTACGGTGGCTTTGGTTCCTATATCCTAGCGGCAACCTCAGAAGGAAATAATGAAGGAGAAAAGAGTATGAAAGGAGTAAGAGAAGAGCTACAATAATGGAATTAAGTCGATGAAGAAAGGTTGTTAATGCGAGAGTTCCGCTGATCACGGCATCTAGCCATATCCCCCAACGTATCTAACCATTGAGTGGGAGGGTCTCTTGGACCCCACCCAGGAAGTCTGACACGCCCTACATGGTCAAGTCCACTAGTTAGGCTTTTCATACCTTTCTTCCACGTCATGGACTGACTACCCTTACTCATCTTCCAACCGGTACCCGCCTCAGCAAACAGCACGCCGTGAGATGCTGTCAGGGGACATGCGTAAAACATGTCCTAACCATATTAGCCTGGTCAGCTTAGGTGTTTCATCTAATGACTTGATCCTCAAACCCAAGGCTTTCCGCTAAACCTCAGCATTGCCCACACGGTGTTCCCACCAGGTTCGAGCAATACTACGAAGACATGGGTGTTCAAATACCGACAATCTTCTTATGTCCTCCACTCACAGTGGCCATGTCTCCGAACCATACAGAAGTGCGGACCTCACTGCTGCAGCGTATACTCGACCCTTGATAGGTAAACGGATGTCATGTCGACGCCACAGATGATTCAGGTTGGCAAATGCCAAACGAGCCTTCTGTATACACAGAGACACTTCATCCAGTATCCGACCTCTGGGTGAGATGCAGCTACCCAGATAACAGAACTTGTCTACCACGTTGATAGCCTCCCCAGACACTGAAAGGTTTGGCGTTGGACCAACCCAGTCCTGCAACAGCATCATGCACTTTGAAGGTGAAAAACGCAAACCGAACATTGCTACGCAACCCGTCAAGCTGTCTAGAAAAGCTTGCAACTTATCTGGATCTTCACTTAGAAGAAGTATGTCGTCCGCACACTCAAGGTCTGATACCTTTCCACTCGGGAAAATTTCAATGCCGTTATCCTCACCTGACGAAAGTGTGGTCTCTAGAACCATTTCAATCACAAAGGTAAATAGAAAAGGAAAGAGGGAACAACCATGACGTACACCACTTATCGTGGTGAACTTGGGTGAAAGATCACCGCAAGCCCGAACTCAGCTTCGGCTATTAATGTGAAGGGATTTTATGATGGAAAAGAATTTCTCTGGTACATCCCTCAGCAAGAGGCAGAGCCAGAGAACTGTGCGGTCGACTGAGTCGAAGGCCACTTTAAGACCAAGTAAAACGCAGATAGTGGGCCTACGGAAGGTGTGTCTATGTTTTAAAATTTGTCGAAGAGTGAAGATGTGATCAATACAACCTCGACCAGGTCTAAACCCAGCTTGATTCTCGCGCCAGCACTGTTCACGAGCGTTATATAAGTGGTGGAGAATATGATCAGCGAGCAGTTTGGATACGATGCTAACTAGACTTATTCCCCTGTGGTTTTCACAGAAGAACCTGTGGCCTTTCTTATAAATCGGTACGATCATCGATTCACACCAACCTTTTGGAACTTGTTCCTTCTCCCATATCAAACCGAGGAGTTTCGTCAACTCCAGTAAAAATGCTGGGCCACCGTCTTTGAAAATAGACGGAGGCAACCCATCCGGTCCGGCAGCCTTATGTCGTTTAAGATAGCTTTCCTCGCGAAGAACCTCCGTTTCTGACGGAGGATTGGTATCTTCAACAAGAGCTGTACCCATTGCGCTAATGAGCAAACCTGAAGAGGATAAAGGCTAATTAAACTGTTTCTCGAAATGCTCCGCCCAGCGAATTAGACAACGCTCCTGAGTTTGAATCAGTGAGCCGTTCGCTTCTTTGATAAGTTCGCTAACGCCTGGCTTACGTAGACCGGTTTGTCTAATCAGACGGAAAAGGATGCGGCTGTTGCCGATCGTCGCAGCTTTTTCCATCTTTCTACACTTCGCGATCCACCACTGCTCACGATCACTTCTCAGGCTTCGGATCAGTTGGCGTTTAGGCATCTTTGTGCCTCATCGTATTTTGAGTCCAGAGGAATCGTTCTGCGCACATCTAAAAGTGCAACTGAGAATGCTGACATCCATCATTTCTGTATCTGTCTAGTTGTTAGACCTTCGGTAGTATCAGCAGCCGCACATAGGGCCTGTTCGATCTCTGTCCATCGCTCCTTTGGATCCTGAATAACTGACTGCACCAATAATCTGGTGGATAATTCTGTTCGGAAAGCAGATCGTTGGTTATCGTCCATTAGCAGCAGTCTTGAATTGATCCGCGCCAGCGGTAATCGATAGCAATATGGTCGATCTGAGTCCAACGCTGTGAAGGCGCAGGAGGACGCCAGGTTAATCGTTGTCGCTTTTTGTGCGAGAAATTTGTACTCGCCAGGAATAGTCCATGATCGGAACATGGTTGAATGAGTCGATCACCGTTATCAGTTCAATCGGCTGGAACGCAATATCATATTTCTCTCCGTCTCATCTAGGCTTCCGACTTGAGCATTGAAATCACCAACAACAACCATGATGTCCGTAGAGCGCACGCTACGGAGCAGTTGAGATAAATCCTGGTAGAATTCTTCTTTGGCCTCAGTTGAGGCATACACAGAAACGACAAACAGGCATCGGCGCTTCAGTCTAATGCTGTTGATATGCACAGAACCATTCAACCGAACTGCACACCGACGGCTGCTGACTAGGATCCAGTCAAGCAATGCACGCCCAGAGTAATGCCAACGCCAGCCTGACACGCGAAGAGTGGAACGAGAAGCCGGGCTTGTATCTGGGGAGCGAAGTATTAACACTGAAGTTGGGTCTTGTGTGCGTGTTTCGGGGACACAACACACGTCTATGTTAAGTGTTTCAAGAGTCCTAGAGCCAGGGCAGCCTGGTGCTCTGTTTGGAAAAGTGTGCAGACGTTGGGAGCAGCTAAGTGAAGATAATGCTTAGGTCGAATAATGGATTCTCTTTCTTCCCCTGTCTGTAATTTGCTCCCCTTTCCGAGAGCTACAAGTTCACAGTCACGGCTCATTGTGGCTACTTATACGCATTTAGAATTGGAACGTAAAGGATGAAGAGCAGAGAGATAAGGAATGTTTCCCGATTGACCGCTGTAGATTTCTGGGTACATCACACTTCGCGGCTGCCCACACCGCAGAAGGGGTTTTTCTTTGGGAACCGTAACCGGAGCCTTTGACTCAGAATTCTGACCCACAATGCAGTGGGGGGTTAATTCAGCACGGGAACCTGACCGAAGAACCCGTAAAGGAACTTCTTCTGGTCTGTCACGTGAGACCTGATTACTGCATGCGTTTTGTCTTGTCTTCGTTGGTGCTTCGTTATCGATCCGCTTTTCGGATTTAGTCCTTAGCCCCATGCACCTAATGGAGTAAGCGGAACGTGGACGGGGCAGCAACCTTTGGGCCGGGGGCTGCCCAGCTTAGGCAGGCGATAGCTGCCCAATGAAGTGCAATGACTTCTCCCACCATCGAGAGAAACCCCATATACTCCACTCCTACGTCCATCTGGTGGAGGTTTTTAGACCGCTCAGCTGTTTCTTCCCGTGTGTATTCATTGGAGTGTCCTCTCCAGAGGCATTGTGGTTAGAACCAGATATTGCCCATCAACTGGTTCTGAGACTGAACTTCGTGTGGCCCCTGCCCATTGACCCGTCAGGCATGATTGGATCTCCGGCTTAAGGAAGCCATTCTGCATAGCTCTTTGGGTCATGGAGGCACGCAAGACATCGCACCACCCCAAGGCGCAGTCTCGTCAAGATGGCTGTCTCTTATCCGTGACGGCCATGTTTCCGATCAGCATAAAAGAACGGATCTGACTGCTGCAGTATACACTCGACCCTTGATAAACAATCGGGTTTCACGCTGGCACCGCAGGTGACAAATTGTCATGAATAGAAATAGATGATTGATTGATTTAACTATGGGTGTAGCACTGATTGCCACTCGTCTTTGTCGGTTCTAACTGTTGGGTAGTTGGTGCAACCAATTTGATGTCCGGCGAATCTTTCCATCAAAGCGGGGTTTCCCGACAGTCAGAAAATTGTATTGTCGCTGGATAACCAACCTGTAGGCAAAAGTAGTGGCAACACCAAAAAACGGTGACAAGTAGGATTAAGTTCGTGTGAGTCGTCATCTTGCGCTGTTTTCAGTGGGAGGATCACTGTCGGTGCCTCGCTTGGCGTCTTTCTTCTGGGTACACTACTAACCTATGAACAACCAAGTGCAACCGGGAAGGCAGCAACGGCACGCTTTGGATCACCAGACGGGAGTCCATTTGCTTCGTGATTTATTGACAGCAACATCTTTGCGGCTACCCATTTTATATGCTCGAGAAACATTGTTCTTCCTTAATGTGAAGATTTCACCTACGATATACTCGATTTGCTCTCGGTCGAGTGTTTTACCGATGATATGTGACTGTTGACTATAAGAAAAATTTCTTGCGGCTACACGTGAAAGTTGAGCTCCAGATGAACTTGTCAAACTGAGGGATATCCAACGAGGACACATCAGACTGTTAATCAAGCAAGATACTTCTGCTAGGTACCCATGTTTATTCTACAACTCTTGTAGCCTTCTCCTTAAGAATAATATTGATAAACTTAGTTACAGGTGAAACACCCGCATCAGCCGACTCTTGCCTGCATTTTCCTGGATTTCCTGTTATATGTTCGACTAGGTTTTTGGTACATATGTATTATCTTATCGTAGACTGTTTACATTCGAGTCACTATGGACAATCTTAGAAGCACTACGCACAACCCTTCCACGTGGTCTAGCATACATCATTGAACACCCTTGCACGCGACATGGAGATGCTAGATGTGAAAGTGCTACATGTCACATCTATATTATTCGCTCCTAGCCTACTAGCTTGGACTAGGATAATCCAACGGATACCTGTTTATCCTCTCAATAGAAGAACCATAGGACGGCATCCAGTGCGGTCAGTATTCCCCAGTTTATCGAACGCAGTTTTTCTGACCAAACTCTAGCATACACGTAAAAAACTTTAGAAGCCCTTTATTCCAAGTGCCAAGGTACTACTAAAGGTTCAGTATGTCGGGTTTGTACAAGCAAACAGTGCTCAGCCTCGACTCCCCTGGTAATATTGTCCACATCATCTATTGTATGGAGTACACGCCTTAGTCCTTTTACAGATTGGAAAAAGCAGTACCGTTTGCGCTTTGGATCTTTAATACTGTTGCATGCAGGTGTCTGCTGTTGTCATTACATCTTACCTATTAGGACCTTGTGTTGTTTTCCCCTTCGGGTCTCAGGGTTGGGTTGCCAGTAATCGCTGAAAATGCGTTGAACCTTTGAGCCCATACAATATATCACCCCACTGTATTCGTATGGATGCATGGATTATATTACAGAGCAGCTTTGGATGCTCCTAGTTTGGTCGTTTCTGGTGGAGAACTACTTATAACCGACTACTTTAATGTGTGATCGGATTCAATGAATGATAGTAGTGCAGAGAAACAATTAGATGTAACTCTTCGATCCAGTTCTCGTGCATCGAAGACGGAACCAAAGTACTAGTAACTGAAATCGGATGGTCCTATCTCTTGTGTTCCTTCCTGGTTAACTCTGCCCTTCGGCTGGGAGATGTAGATGTCGACCGTTTCCTTTATCATCCTTCTTCGCACTTGCTATTAGAAACAGTGGGAACAAAATAGGAGAAATAGACGATATGAATTCAAGTAGTATTGTTACCGGTAAGTTGCGGTCACATTTCTTAGTTAAACTGGTTATCTGTGCTATCTGAATAGGATATTTGTGCTTCACATCAGAACTACGTTGTTGTGTCTGTGCTCAAACCTCTGGATTATCCCCGACCAGTGACTCCTCGATCGTCCAATCCCAACGGAAAAGTAACCGCGAACAAGTGCGGGAACTGTATTCATTTGTAACCAATAATCAACACTTCATATAGCATGAAGCAAGGAATGTGTGAGCACATGGAATTGTAATTGATTTCCCAGCGTGGTATGCAGATGTGATTGGTTAATTCGGATCACAGTATGTCATATGTCTGATTGCCGGGGTAGGCAGTAGTTTGTCTGTCAGTAGTCGATGTGAACAGTGACGTGTGGTAGACTGACTTGTTCATGGGCACACGCGTGAGGATCGCACTGCTGTGTAAGATATGCGGGGCTAGTCATTGGCTAGTGTTCACAAAACATCCTGTCCGGGGGTTAGAAAAATGCGGACTGCAGTCTTGCAGATAACGTGTTTTCAGGGAGATTTCCGACTCCCTGACATAAGGTCCTCCGCCCATTGTTTTTAGCCGTTTGTCACCATAGCAACCCTCGACTTCTCTGTAATTTCTGGTGGCTTGCTGAATCTTATTATTATTACTTTTGCTATTATTTTCGGATGAAGTAGTAAAACTTGCATGATTACACCGGTAGTGTCAGCAATCCCGTTCTTGCTACCTCCTCCATATTTCGATCCACATGCTCTTTATTTTTCCCTGTTTATTCACGCTCTATACTAAAGCTTATGAAGAAAGTAATCGATCACACTCTTTTGGAATCGCTATACTCGATGAGGATGGGTTGGGGGGTGGGGGGGGGGTAAGGTAGATTCAGTTACCATGATTTTCTTATTTGAATTGCGTTTGACCCCTTTCGGTTTAGTATAGCTACAAAGAGAGTATCCACCTCCTCAATTTCTTTTCTCACACTCACGTTAGATTAAGATAAAATAGCGTATTAATATTGATCACCTTGTTTATGTGGAAAAATAAACAAGTCAAATTTTTTTGTGATCCATTTCTGTTTGTGGTAAAATGTATGCATGCATTCATGTGCGAACGAATTGAGTATGTTTACCATCGGAGTTAGACGCCAGAAGTACCTGTAGAGAGCAGGCTTGGCGAGTAATTATTTCAAACTCCAACTGTTCTCTCATTTTGTTTCTATCGCCAATTTGAAGGAGTAATGGACACGCAAACTTCGGTCGCATATACGCATACGGACGTTATGCGGCGATTTTCAACTCCTTAAGGACTTCAGAGGTTACTTCCCGGGGGTCTGAAATAATTTTAGACATTCAGCTTTTGTGGGTAATGAAAGAATCATGCAGCATTAGCAACGGAATATCCCAACATAGGCTGTCGATGAAAGTCATCTTATTCTAGTCTGAATGGCGTTGTTCAGGTTTTCCTCATATATGAAAGCTGCCGCATTTTACATATTCGGTATACATGATGACGAGGCTGCACCTTGAAGTAATGTGACGGTTTACGTGCTTGCATAACACAATAAACTGCTCTGGATAGCTTCATTAGGCAGTAGATGCAATCATGACTGACAGGTCGACGAATAGAAGCCAAATGAAGTCCTGTATTTGAACCAGTTAATGAGCAACCACTGATTCTTTACAACTAGCCACTCCCCCTGGAGAGAACACTTCAATGAGCGAACACGGGAAGAAGAGTTTACCGTTCATAAAACGTCCACTTGCTGAACGTAAGAGTGAAATACATGTAGTTTCTCTCTTCGTGGGAGAATTCATCGCACTTCAGCGTATAGTAATTGCCGGTCTAATTTGGGCGTCCCCAGACCTATAGGATGCTTCTGAAGTACGATTTGCCCAGAAACCTCCATCATTCTACCTGTAAAATTTTAATAATTGCTCTAACTTTAGTGCTAGGTACTGTGGGTTATTACGGCTCAGGAGGCCTAATTAATGGTAATATTAGTTCAAAATTAATACATAACTTAAAGATTTCTGAAGCACAAACGTTCACCTCCATAGGCTGTCTTCAAAGTCAGCACGATGTGCCAGATAGGACAACCAGGTGCCTCAGTGAGAACTCTTGAAACTTTCAAAGTAGGTGTATACTGTGTCTCCAAAATGCGTAAGCAAGACCCCACTTCTGTTAGACTCAGATAGGCCATATTGTCACTGGTCACCGCTGGCATGGATTAGATGAAGGTCGCCGTTTATTTTGGTCTACGCTTGTGGACTCAGATCACGTTTTGGCACGTATTCGATTCGGTTTACATCTCTTCTGTGGTCGTGCCGGCGCTAAAATCATATTCTCGCACAGTTGCCCTCACGATTGCCTGCTATCTGCTTCCCAGGCAGAGCTTTGTACACGGTTATCAATGCAGCCTGATGTCCACGAACCAGTTGAATGCTGGCAGCAGATAAATGAAGCTTTTTACGTCACTTCTAATGCTACACAAGACTTCCGTTCGGGTAGGCTTCACAAGCGATCTTCAGCAGTAGTTGTTGTGTTTAGTGCTCGCAGATCCGTTATTCCGGATGCCACATTCAATGGGGTGCGCAAATCCCTGAGGCGCCCACTGAATACAAGTCTGAGAATGACCGTGAGCAGTGGTGGATTGCGAAATGTATGGAAGTAGAGCAGGGATGAATACCGACAGTCGCTACAACCTCTACCTTTTAATTAGAAATACCGGTCCACGTAAACCATCCAGAAGTCACATAATCAAATAATTCGACAGCTCACTGATATATTCTCAAGAACGTCATCGGTTGACCCACTTAAACAGCTGACTTTGCTGGTAATATCTGCAATAGCATGATACAAGCATGTCATTCCATTGTCAGAAATAGGGTATCCAGAAAATTACAAAGCTGGTAGACCGGGAGGATTATCCGAGACGAGCTTAGTGGGGTCTGCACAAGACGAATTTCACAATTGGCTTCGCAGTGTAGAACTGTCCGTCATGGAGAAGAGAAATTTACATGCTGGGGCAATTGAAGTTGAAGAATTGATCAAACGTTATGGTTTGCTAGTTGGAAAGATGTCAAACGGGAATATTTTCTCAATAGGTGGCCGTGAACTGTATTCCTTAATGCAGAATCTGTCATTTCCCGGATCATTATCATTGATGTCATCTGAAAAGGTAATGGAACGTCTTGTGGATCACGTCGTAGCGATTAATTTCTAAGCTGCAGAGCGTGAAAATCCCACCTTGAGTTGAAGTCCTACTGGTGAATTCGGAGATTTCCTGCTCGTCCTACAAATGCAAGCAGCTGAATGCAACTTTGGAGATCAGCTGGAAACACAAATACGAGACTGCTTGATTGCGATCGTAGATCACCATGAATCACAGAAGAAGTTGTCGTTAAAAAGACTTCAGATTCGCAGAAGCCCCTACGACTTTCGAACAGTTTGACGATGTGACGGCACCCACTACAGACCAATTCGTTATGCATTTTTAAGGAATTCAAAGTGCAAAGTCTAACCAACCACTTTCAGTACTCATTGTCTTACTCGAAAATTCTGCAAGGTCGAGAGCTGTATTCCGTCATGCGGCGAGCTACATACGCGTTCCACACTTGGATTCCGTAAGGCCATGTGTCATGCATGTAGGAAAGTGGGTCATATTAAGATCATCTATAGAGCGAGGAATTGCCATTTTTTGATTCTCAAGTTTCCCGAGGTAAATCTTCATTAATTTCTTTGCTTTCCCCATGTCGTGATCAGCAGTTCATTCAGAAACTTGAAATTTTCCTGTGAGGTGTGCCATTCATTTATCGTAAGTACTGGAAGTAATGAGTAGATTATTTCTAAAAAGTTTTGATCTGAAATTTCATGGCAGACTCCTGTTCGCAAGACAGATACTGTTGTGTGTAGCGTTACAGCACATCAACTTGATCTTGGCGAATACCAACTAAATGTACTTAATGACGCAGAGATTTTTACATCTGTCGAATTCCCTGCCTCAAGACGGAGCCTTTGTATCCTGGGTTTGAATGTTATTCTTAATCTTGAGGTTTCCCCAACTCTACACTCTTGTTCAATAAAAGCCAGTAAAATTCGTGTGTTGATTGACGAATGTGATCACACACAATGTGGTATACAAATGCAGCCAGTCAAGCTGGTAGTGGACGGTGATTCAGTGTTCCTTAAAAGAAGAATACTGTCATATGGGATGAATGAAAAATGGGTGTGCAATGAGCAGATGATTTCACCAATTGAATCGCCTGCTTGGGCAACCCCTATTGTGGTCGTTACCAAGAGTGATGGGATATCTCCAAGAGTTTGGAGTGATTCCAGACTGACTATTAATCCTAAACTTCAACGAATTGCAGCGACCACACTAGGTCCTAAGAACTTATGAAATCGGTTGGTCGGAAGTGGAATGTTCTCCAAGGCAGATCTTGCTAATGTGTATTTGCAGATACCATTAGATAAGTTGCGAAAACAGTACACAACTGTACACAGAATGGAGTCTGTATCTCTTCAATGTTCTTCCATTCGGTTTTCATGCGTCATCTGGAATTTTCCGGACCGAAATTGACCAGATAACTAATGTACTGCAAGATGTTAAGACGTGTCAAGACGATGTCATCGTATTTGGGAAGGATGTGTGTTTGATCCGTCCCACTAATTGTAGCGAGAAGTCTTTTCTGCTTGCAAATCACCTCAGTTTATTGGTAAAACAATGAATATTTGGGTTGTAGGTCCATGTACCCAGTTGTTGCACACAGCCTATTGACCCGACTGGTGTGGGCGACGGAGCCTTGAGGCTTAAGCACCACTGATAGGATTCGTCTCCCATTCTATCAATCCACGCCATCGATCGGCTATCCTGTCGCTCGTGATTTCGTAGGCTGGGTACTGGGCAGTTGCTGATGCACTGTCTACCAGTGAGACTAAGCCGCCCATCGAACTGGGTCAGACCATACCCTCATAATCAGAAAGAGCACGATGAACGGCCGTTGCAGCTATCACAATGATCCAAAGATAAGAATGTCGTGATCAAGCCATCTAAGTGTATGTTCATGGCAGGTGAATTAGACTACTTGGGTTTCACTGTATCCCGAGGAGGTCATAGACCTAATCCAGAGCGCTTCAAACCTGTGTCGAATGCTCCTTCGCCAAAACACAGTACGAAATTACGGTCCATTCTGGGATGTATCTAATACTGTTCAAGATTTACTCGAAGTTTCACTACGGTTTTTCAACCACTTTTTGCATTACAATGTACGAAACAGTGGAAATAGAATAGTTGGTATGAACAAGTAGTGAGAAATATAATTCGCTAAATCGTAGAAAGACATTTGTTGAAGCCATTCTCCGTCACTGATCCAGAAAGAGGCTATGGCCATGTTTTGGTCTGTGAAACGTCTGCATAGGTATCTGTTTGGTACCCATTTTAGGATTGTGTCTGACCATCAACCATTGAGTTGCATTTTCATTACTATCAAAAGCCGTGGCAGCTATGATGCAATGATGGACACTGTCTTAGTCGGTGTCAAGTATCATCCTGGTGTACGAATTTCGCAAGCCGATTTCTTATCCCGTTTTTCTGAGTTGGAACCAGAACGGAAATAGTGTTTTATATGTGAGCCCATTCCAGTTGCTAGAAATAGTCTTTACTAAGAAACTAGAAAGTGTTACTACAGAATATTGTCCACGTGTAAGCATGAATGGAATAGCGACACAAGAAGGCAATATTTGGCATTGTTTAGGCTCAAGGACCAATCGTCTCTTGCTTCAGATGGTATTTCGGAACTAGACGATAAGTTCGTCACATCACTGACTTTGGAGCAAACAAATCTACAAGAATTACTCGAAGGTCATTTGTATGTGGCTAAAATGAAATCACAGGTGCGGGACATGAGTTGGTGGTCAGGAATCGATGGTGATGTACGGTCAACAGCGTGAAACCGTCAGAGTTGTATGCAAAAGGTAGATCGTCAACCGTGAGATTTGACTCCGTGGCTGGGGTGTTACCCATCTTGGAAAACACTATGCTCTCGTATTATTTGACTCATTCCGGATTGCCTGAAGTTTTTCTTACGGATAATACCGCCTCAGGAGCCGTAAAAAATCCTACGAAAATGCTTCAGTCGGGATGGAATATCCCAGCGTTTCGCGACTGATGATGTGCCTCAGTTTTATTCGGAGGAACTCAAAACTTGCCCAAGTGGAATCGGATGTCGCCATATCAGAGCGCCTCCTCGACACCCATGTTCACATGGACCGGCAGAAAATTTCATCGGAACAGAAAATTGCATATTGGAATGCACTACAGAGAACTAACAGGAATACTCCATCAACACTATTCAAGGGACGAAATGTTCCTTATTCATTGCGGTGCATCGATTCATCAGACTTCATATTTTCGAGTCAACAGTATACGACCGTCTGGTGGTATTGTAAAAAGTCAACTTGATTCACGACTCGTAAAAATCCCAGACCCTGCTGATGGGACAATCTATAGAAAATACCTAGATCAAATTCGATTGATGGATACCGGAACAGTGCTTGATAGGAGTGATGATAAAATACAGGAGGATGAAAAAATTGAACTGTGAAGAACTCCACTGTCCAGTCCGAAACTAAGAAACGAGATGAATTGCTATACACCAGTTCCATTAGATAGAAAGTGTGATAAGTCATCGTTTTCGAACCTAGATAATTTGAAAATGTGAACTTATTGGGTTTTGCGAGCACTGAGGAAATGCGTGCATTCAAATTCCGATCATGTTCTCCCCGGCCTCACCTAGATCCCATCATATGCCATTGTACGTTTGAACTCTATTACTCATGCATATGAGACATTTACAATTCTACAATCCAGCACCGACCCGACTTGGTTTTGATTTCCGATTGGGAGGTAGCATGTTCCAGGACGAATTTAGTGCGCTCTCCGCAAAACAAATTCCACAGATTCTATTAGTCTTTTTTCAGTGATGAAAGTTACTTGAGAAAGTAAACGGATGCCCCGGAGAATGGCACGGATCGGTGATTTTGCTGAGTAGAAAAGGATGTCGATCCTCGTGTGAAAAACCCTGAGAGAAATGGTTTGTGGAATATAGCATCGAAATTGCTCGCCGACGTTATCCTCCGCCGTGTATCCGATTCTCGCCAAAGGTGTGTGTGTGTGTGTGTGTGTTTGAACGCAAAACCCGGTACGAGTTGTATCGATCACAGCTTTACCGTGCGACAGACTTTAGTACACAGACACACTTCTCGTAGACCAACATTTCTATCTTCCTTGATTTGCTATCGACATTCGATTATGTCGACCACATAGTTCGCTGATGATGTCTCTTATTAAAATCTGTGCCAGAGAATGTTTTTTTCAACCATTGTATGCGAACAGTCGGAACCGAGTTTGAGTTGACAGCGATCCTTCACCGGAGTTCACCACAATAAGTGCCGTTCGTCAGGGTTATTTCCTTTTATCTTTCTCTTTCAGTTTTGGAATTCAGCTGATTCCGAAAACAGTCTCATCTTCTTGTAAGCACAGCAGCATCGATTGATGCTCAGGTTATAAATGTCAGACTTAGAACATCTAGACGAAGTTGTGCTTGTGATTGAAGATTCATGTAAGTTGCAAGCTTTTCGGTGGTATAAGCAAAAGTGTGGCGACGATTTGAATACAGTTTTTACCTTCAAAATGTAAAAATACTGCTTTGAAAATAGGCTTTCGTCAACCCGAACCCTGTCATAGCAGTGGAAGCTTTAGATAAATCTGTTGGTTAGGCATTTGAATTCTGCTAGGGTCGAGTGTATACCGCGCGGTTGGGTTCATCTTCCTTTACGGTTCAGAAACACGACCGTCACGGATGAGGGAGGTTGTCGGTGTTTGAGCATCGAATTCTTCGCAGTATTGCTCGAAAATGGTGGTAACATCATATCAGCAGTGCCGAGGTTAAGTGCAGAGTACTGGTAATCAGTGGTCAGTCTCTGGAGCAAGCGTTCAATCTGAAGGAGATAAGCTGATTAGGATACGTATTACGCATGCTTAGTGATAAACTTCCTCGGAGTACCCCGTTCTCTAGGCATTTAGCGATTGGGAGATGAATCGAGGTGATCAGACAAAGGTGTGTAAACCCTGATCAGTGGACTTGCCCGAGTGAGATGTGTTAGACTTCTGGGTTGTGGTCCACGAGATCCATCCACCAATTGGTTGGTTCCAGTAAGTGATATGGCTGGGTGCCGCAGTCAGTGGCATGGATGTGTTCGAACCCTGTCTTAGCCTTCACGATTTCCACTTTCAACGTCATTTTTATTTTGTTTACTCCTTGTAATTCTGTTCCTTTCACTCTTCATTGGACGATGCTTAGGAGTAACAATCAGAACCACTTTATCTTCAACAGCCCACGTCTCGACCTCTGTTTGCGGCGTGTCCCAAACACCAGATTACCAATTAACTGATAAAACAATGACATTTCGCATCTATCTTCCTTCTCTACTATTCTACTAGCCTAAATTCCTCCTGAAATACAGTATTTCCAAATTTAATAAGTGAATGTCGGACTATTCGTTTTTTTCTCTCAAAACCTCCTGATAGTTAGTTATACATTATTTCGTTTTAACGAAGTTCTTCTTTATTGTCAAATAATAAACATAATACCGCTGATCACTAAGTAAATCCACCGTAGTGGAGGTATGTTCGTCAGGCTGTAGCTATTCACATCATAGTTTTGGAATGAATTTTGACCATTTGAGTGAACTACTTCATCGCTGTGGCTTAGATTATGGTGATGATATCGTCTGTATGTTGGAATCTATGGACCAGGCCAAACATGCGCCTGACATGCTCAAAAGTGCTACTACTTCACTTGGCATGTGCTTGGCAACTTCGGAGTTGTATGTCCTTCACTCGTAGGTCATTACTGGACGGTTAGGATCTGGCCATAGAACTTCACTTAAACTAGACGGCCTTGTGACGAGTGCCGGTAGCACCTAGTAAGAAACGAATACGCACATATCCAGAGCATGATTGAATCACATACAACACCATTCCGACACCTCGCGGAAACTAAGAGGTCCTGTGTTGTGTGCTGCGATCCAGTTTGTTCTGCTTTACAGTTTTGAGAATTGCTTTTACGAGTGACTGGGGGTTTTCGGCTACGGCTGTCTTCGATGTCTAGTAAAAGCGGAATAGATGGAATGCCGCGGTTAGTAATGGTAAGCTAATGCACCCAGTGTTTCGTTCGTCTTCGGAAACTTTGTTTTCTCACCGTGTTGAATTAAGTCGGCTCCAGTGATTGTAACATGTGCTATTTATGGGGGAAAACTATCCGCCGGGTCTCGTACCTTGCGCAACTCCTGCGCTGCGATGAAGACACCGCATGAGGAAGAAGCATAAAAAGAGTACAGATGAATTAAAAAGAGTTTACGCATCTGGTCTACCCCGTTGGATTCACTGAAAAAGAGGTCAGAAAACCATGAACAATGGGAATCTTGTCATTTTGTATCAAGCCAAAATTCTAGAATATGAATGAATGCACACGCAGCTGGATTATCATTTTCTTTTTTGTCTTGTCTTCATTTTAACCCCACCCTTCGTTTTTGTTGGGATGGAAAACGCCGCGTTTAGTGTAGAACATTCAGCTTCCTCCCTCAGTTCGATGATAATGTGGCCAACGAGAACTTTCTTTATTCGGTATTACTTTTCCCTGCTTTTAATTAACCTAGTAAATTTTAGCGAATGGTGTACCTAATGCTTTGTTCTTTCCTCCATCCCGTGTATGCGCCAACTTTTGCACGTGTAATATGATCTTCCTTGTCTGCATCTCAGTCGTCATCGGAATCACAATGTACTCAAACTCTTTTTGTTTCCATTTCTAAAGAACATCGTCCCATGGATGAACTTGACTTCAACCGATCTTCGTACGGTTATTCAGCGCACATCGTCCGGTGACCTAGAACGTGTTTTTAGGAAGATCAATGTGATTCGTGAGGTCGACACTCCAAGTCATGCAGCCGTTCGAAAGGTTGGTGCATCCACACATCTATATGAAGAAACTTTCGCATACATATTCATTCTAACAGTTTCATTTTAACCATAGTTGGTTAAGACCGTGCAACTTTACAGTGATCAGATAATATGGAAAGTTATCCTAGTGTTTAATGGTCGGCTAATTTGACTTGCCGATTCCAATGAGCTTACCTAGCCAAGAACGCACTGGAGTAGAAATTCCATTAATTGACATGTTTTATTTTGGTCATTTTAGCGATACCGTTACGTTTTCACCGTATTGAGATGTAATGCACAGTGAACTAATGAAACAATACAATACACCGTCGTTGGTTGGATACCATGGTAACCCATTCTGATGATTAGAAATAAAGAACCACTCTATAAAAATAGACTAAGCAGTTTCTGTATCAATTATTAACGGTCAGTATCTGAGAGAGCGAACTAATCATGGTAGAGTTTTTGCTTATACGCATTGGCGCATTGCGCTGCACAACTCTCGTCACTTAAGACAATCTTGCTCTAGACGCGATTCTTTCGTCGCTTTCTTTCAACAAAGGTTAGTTCGAAATAGAATAATGAAGAATACAGGGCAAGTATGAAAGTGGTATGAGTACGACTACAAGCACAGTGCTCACATAGACAGAGAATTTGTCAGTGAGCAACAGACGGCCAGCATCGATCAAAATAGTACTCCACAATGCGTTCTGTCACTGGTGCACAACACTATTCGCTCTTTAACCGACAGTTGTCAATCTCAAGTTGGTACATGGATGCGTTGAATCCATAGTACCACAATCTTGGATGAGAGCGCTGTTTAGTAGACAGGTGACGGTCAACTGCAATGGCACACAACGTTTTTTGCTGACTCTTTCGGTTCTTCCCCCATTCGTGTGTTGCTGAACTTGCTCACTTCACACCCTCGCAAATTATGGTTTGGAAAGTTAAAGTTGCCTAATCAATTCTGTTAAAAAAACAACGACCAGCTGCTGACTTCCAGTTTCGCACGAACAATACATAAAAGTACCAAGCCTACCGGCTCGCTACAATGGGTCGTTTATTATATTTTAATACTGACCTGTTCCTGTTGCTTTTCACAATCTCATCACCTAACCAGGTGTTCACATCAGAAATGTTTCATCGTGACTCCGGTAGACATAATCGATGCGCACGTAATATTTTCCGAAACTCTTCCGTTCTAAACCTACTGTACTAATGCTCATAGAAGCGATTTCGTGTTTTGCACAGTTAACTTCTTTCAAACAGTTGCCATGATCATAGCTTATCACTGTCAGTTTCGTCATACCGCGTTGTCACGTTCGTCAATAAAATGGGCCGGTGACCAGTCACAGGTTGACCCCCAACAAGTAGGTTTACCTGACTTTCCCTAACTCACTCCGCAAATTCCAGCTGTAGCCTTTCTTTTGTTTGCTTCAAGGTGGTTGTAGGATCACAGAATATCCACTGTAGCAGCTAATCCGTTTCCAACGTAATCCGGCAAACCTCATGTTGTCAACATCTTGATCTATTGCTTGTATATAGCTATTGCCTACCGATGTTTCATCTTTCAATGTGCGAGTCGAATGGTGTCTTCTGATCGCACTCAAGTGCGTTCCGGACGGGTGCGCTTTTGTGTACCATGTGCAAGGTTTGCGGGACAGTCGACGGGAATGTTTTCTCCTGAATGGTACTCAACAACACACTGATTCATTTTACCCATTATTACACAAGCGGAGTTGGGTTTATCAATCTTCCCATGGACCTGTGTTTTGTCTCCTAAGGTCTCCAGTGCAGGGACATAACTTGAATCAAAAACGTCTACAGTGAGGGAGAGTCTGTTGCCGGAACGACCATCCGAACTGTCATGTGAGCGGACGATCGACAGCAGTGATGGAAAGCTTTTAATGCCCATCTGTTGCACGGGTCAAATGCATCTGTTGTTCAGCCCCACTTTGATAAAGGTGGCAACGTGAACCATAAAAAATCACAGGGCTGTTGAACGAATGAATGTGCGCGCAACCACTCGACATGTTGTACGCTACCCAATATCCTATTTCGAGTCAGCGCAAGGGCTGGAGCTCCTGCGTGTGGAATCCGAGCCCATCTGCCTGTTGGCGTCTACCCAGATTCACTTGGGGCTTGCTACTGGTGCATTCGATTGATGACCTTGACATAGAAAAGCCGTGTCATGTGTGATAGACCCTGTGGCGTGGCTTTATCGGGAAATTGAGTGGCGGCAGCAACAGCCAGTCGCTCTTTACCGCAGCCGAATATGAGCAAGCCCGAGTGTGATTGGCGGTCAGTGTACCAGCCTCCGTTTTGTAAGACATTATTCAGCGTTCATCCCGTGGATTTTGTCTGCGTGTATCCCGGGCACAGCATTTACCATCTATGTCATGGTTGGGTCTGAACTGTTTTCTACAAGCATTGCTTCGTCCGGGCTAAAATCTCCAAGTGAAGCTTCCCAGATTAAAGAGATTTTGGAGCGTGAATCGGTAGCTGGAAGCAATAACTGTCCTTTCAATTCTACGAATCTACTCTGCTTCATTTTCTTCAAAACCTGTGATGAATTTTATCCCTGAAACCTTGACCATGTGTAAAACTGGCATGTAAGTCAGTCTGCAAAACTTCAGAGACGTGAGTAGTAATTAGTCGTTTTTATTGCATGCGACTGAGTAAGGGTACACCCCATAGCCTCTGTGGACCACTGTTTTAATAGAGATTGGTTTGCACCAACCCACTGGCTCCAGTGAGAAGACTGTCCTGTCTTTTTACCACCTCAGTTTATTAGTGCAAAACCGGTCGCTTTTATAGGGTGTGTGCTGATCATAACCAAAACCTTGCATAAAAGCTTATTGGTCCATTGATATTCCTAAAGGGACCATCTGGCTGGTTTGTCTGGCCACATCCGCATTGGTTGATTCGGTTCAGGCGAATGTTACTGATTGGCCCGTTGATCCGCCTACCTGGCTCCATTCGTCTGTGATTCTGGACAGTCGATCATGTGCTGTCTTCGACCTTGCTCTTGATTCTGGACAGGTGATAGCTTTTGGTCTGCCACTGAACCAGGCTGTCTATTAACAATGTATCATCCCATACTCACAAAGATAAGCCGCAACCTGGCCCTGAAATTTGGATTGGATTGGGGAACCAGGCGTGGTTACTAGCCAGAAGTCAGCGGATTACTATCTACCACCAAAGTGGCCCATGATGGATTAAACCTGGTCTTGCATTCAGAATTTAGATGAGTATATTTTGTCTTATTTCACTTTCTCTCATCAGCGAACTTCGCTTTAGTAATAATCATATACAAAATGATGACTATGCTCGGTCGTGATTTCCAGTGTTGTTGGGATTATTGTATGTTCGTCTCATGTAACATCCACAGTTAAGCGTGATAAAACCAGAAAGTCGAGTTTCGTTAGTTTGCGCCCTCTGTATCGACGTGAGCTAATTCTCAGCTACGGGACCATTGTTGCAACCATTCGAATCTCGCTGGGATGTATGCGGACAGAAGATAGTCAGTTGAAAATTTCCCTATCAGTTTTTGTCAGACAGTCAACAGTGCACTGAAGATCGTGGGATCTTAGATTCGAATATCAACCTATTATCAGTCGGTCCTTCTGTATTATGAATATCCGCTTACCGTGTATTTGTTTGGTACTAAATGCTCAGTCGTTTTGTCGTGAAGATCGACTATTTTACTTTTTTTTATAACCTTTTAACTTGATCACTATCATCGCTTGTCGGGATTCGATGGTAATTGTTAGTTAGTTCAAAAGCTTGTTTCATCCTAATCATTACTAGTGGCTGGATATCCAAATTTTTTTGGGAGTAATCGAAGCAGTGTTATCGACACCCAGTTCGCCGTTGAAAACCTTGCACGCATTCACTTTACAGCTGTTTCTTCCATTAGTAGTGCATATCCAATGGGTCCCAACTGGGACTCGAACCCAGAATGTATGACCGTGAGTTACCCGCGTTATCACTAGGCTATTTGAACTGGTTCCCAGCGGGTTTGTTTTACTTCGACATTACCGTTTATATCGCCCTTCCGCCATTGGGTTTGAACAGTAACAACCCGTCACCCGCACAGCGATCGACCTATGATGGTCGTCTGCTCACAGTCATACGCCCCGGTGGAAGTACACCGCTGATGAAACCCATAAATGCAGATGAAGCAGTGCTTGATCTAAAAAACCTAGCTGTTTAAGACATTTGTTACACATGCCTAGCTCAGCTCTATCAACCCCTAACTTGGCACTGCCGTGCGCGGATGCAAAGAATTCCGTACTGCATCGGTCGTCGCGCAAGATAATGGGGACCGCGATGCCTGTAGCATCAAGCGGGGTGAGCAGTGCCAAGTGGGCTATCGCTGAGCGTTCCCCTTTCTTATTCAATCTTTGTCTTCTGTCTCCAACTCCCTCTCTTTACCCCATCTATCCACCCCACTCACAACTGTTCATTGTCAAACAGTGTCGTGAATAATTCTATTTTGTAACTTACATTTTCTCAAACCTCGTGAGCCTCGGAATCTTGGCTTCTTTGACGTGCGTACTCATATAGGGCTGTCAGCAGGCGTGCCTAGCGCTCACAATAGATTCTGTCCAACTGCTCACCAAAGATACTGGATTTCTCAAGAGTCGCTCAGTCTGATGAAGCAGAAGAGTCAGCTCTCGAACTGTAAAGAGATGAATAAGATACGAAGAAATATACAAAAGCAAGTCATGGAAAGCCATAAAAAAGATCGCGAAAATGGGTGGGTCAAGATAGCCGAAGAAATAGAATTAGCAGCTGCTTTAGGTAGCAGGTAAAAACAGTTCAAACTTATTCGCGACACCGGTGGACGGCGAACCCTGGTCAGTGAAACGATATGCGATAGAAATGGAGACCCCATTCATGACAACAAGCAAAGGCTCGACCATTGGTCCGAATACTTCAAGAAGCAGTTTAGATGGTCGCGGGCAAATGTAGTTACTCCTGTGTCCACAACTGTAATTCCTTGGGAAGTATCATTTGAACCCTCATCGAAAGTTAAAGCGGAGTCATACATTCCACTACTAAAGCGTGGGAAAGCGGCGGGTCCCGATGGACTACCACCAATTCCTTTCAAAGTCGGTGGTGATTCGTTGATAAAATCACCGCATTGGCCCGTGGCATTTGGATTGAGGAGCGTGCTGCAATATTATGATGCGAGTCATGACTGTAGTAGCCGTCGCGGGGTCAGCTTAATTGCGAAAGTCACCGGCTCGCGAGAGGAATGCCCGCGAACACCAGGCTGAATTCCGCCTAGGTCGAAGATGCATCGACCAGATTTTTACTCTTCGTCAATTACTTCAGACGCGTCACACACACCATTGAAAAGCTCCTTCGATTCAGTTGACCGAACAGCGGTGTGTGACATGGATGTCCCATTTCACTATTCCTGTTCAACTTCGTCATTGACGGTATAATGGAGAATGGCTTGCAAAATCTTCAGGATGTGGGCGTCGAACTAAAAAACAGTAAGAAGCTGTGTGACCTAGATTACACGAACGACCTTGTCTGCTTGTCCAAATGGGCGGAACGCACAATGTATACTAGGCAGACTAGCAAGAGCTGTAGCTGCATTCGGCACGCGATCCGCACCCTCAAAATTTGAAGAGATGTTGTTAGACTAGAAGTCAACGGTTCCAATCTTGACGCTTGAAAATAGGCTACCAACAATTGTCGACTGCTTCGCTTACCTCGGCATCAGCGTGACGACGAATGGGAGCACGGTAGTAGGGGTGGGCACACGTATATCCAAGGCTCTAACAGAGTGCGCTGGACTGAAGCACTCGTGGCGCTGACCTGATATTTCATTGAAGTTGAATGGTCGTGTGTACTGTGCCGCGGTGCGTTAATTTTTGTTGTTTAATTGCGAGACTTTGGGTCTGCGTGCAGAAGATTTTCGTCTTCTTGAGGTTTTCGACCACCGATGTCTGCGTAGTATCGCTAAGATTGGATAGAATAACCAGATGAGCAATGCTGAAGTCAGAAATCGAGTATTGGTTACTAGTTCAAACTCACGTCTACCATACCATGCTCTGTTTTCCGTTCCTTCTAGAGAGTGGTAGAAGCTACATGACGGGGAAACAGGAAATGAGGGTATGTACAGTGAACTTAGGAAAAGTAGGTGCCTCAGGTGTTCATGTTTGGGGTGCAAAAGGTCCGTTTGCCGGTTGTCTGGTGACACTGAAGGATATGGCAACAAGCCGTGAGCAGTGGTGATCGTGTTGTCACTTGCTGTCGAATCAGAATGATTCATCAGTGTATGCTTGTGGAGTTAAAACTGTGCATTCTCTGTGTTGGCTACTACGGCGTTCTTTCCTCTCACCACTCCTGTGAGTCCACTCTCTGTCCATCTTGTATACTCATGTTTTCTAGTCCTACGTGCAGTATGGTGAGAAACGTAATGGTCAGTAGGGCTTACTCTGCTGTTTAACTTCTCGATGATGATGATGATAATTACCGTGCGTCGGTTTTGATTGCTGCACCGCAACGTTGTCCAGTCGAGAACGAAGTAAATAAAGTCAAATGAAACCAACGGACAAAGAATAAAGTTGTGTGCAAAAGACTTCGAATCACCTTCGATTTATTACCGGCTTACAGAGGCAAGGTACCCTGGAGGGAATCTATCTGTGGGAATGAGTAACATGCGTCTCAGCCACCTTAACCTGCTCATATCCGTTTCAGAGACTGATCTCTGATTAGCAACGCCTTAGGTCAAACCTCAACATTCTCGCCATATTCGAGAAATACTACGAAAATATCGATGTTCAAACACCGGCAGTCTGTTTATCTTCCACCCCGAATGGCGACGTATCTGATCCGTTCTTAGAAAACTCATTAAACTGCCGCAGCGCACACTCGGTCCTTGATGGACAAACAGGTGTGGTTCAGATTGGCAAAAAACCGAACGAGCCTTCTGTATGCGCGACTACACTCCATTTGACTTCAGGCTATTGGGTAAGATGTAACCGATCAGGTATAAAACTTGTATACTGTAAGATATCCCTTCCAAGTACTAAATTCGGCGAAAGGCCAGCCCATTCCTGCGGCAGCATTTTCATACTTCGAAGGTGTAGTCCGTATCTCAATTGTCGCCTCACTTTTGTTTATACTCTAGAGAATAGCTTGCACCTTATTTGGATCTTCACCCACAAGCACAACGTTGCTCAGTTATTCTAAGTCAAATAGTCCATTGTCTGAACACCGATCAATGCTGCTATATATATATATATATATATATATATATATATATACGATAGTAGGACTATTTCCAGAATCATTTCAACCCTGACGAACTTATTGTGGTGAACTCCGGTGAAGGATCGCTGTCAACTCAAACTCGGTTCCGACTGTTCGCATACAATGGTTGAAAAAAACATTCTCTGGCACAGATTTTAATAAGAGACATCATCAGCGAACTATGTGGTCGACGTAATCGAATATCGATAGCAGATCAAGGAAGATAGAAATGGTGGTCTACGAGAAGTGTGTCTGTGTACTAAAATTTGTCGCACGGTAAAGCTGTGTTCAAACACACACACACACACACACACACACACACACCTTTGGCGAGAACCGGATACACGGCGGAGGATAACGTCGGCGAGCAATTTCTATGCATTATTGAACAACGGGTTGACTCAATCATCGATTCGTACAGTTCCCTGAGTGTCCGCGCATTTTCTCGGAAAGCATTGTATGGCTTTACTAACTCCTAGAACGAATCTTTGCCTGTATTTTGCGGAAGAGACGAAGGTATTCCCTGCGGCCCAACAGCTTTTCATTCTTTTAGACAATAACCTCCAGTTCTGACGATGGAGTGACACCTGTGCATCGGTTCCGTCGGAGATATCGGGTTGGCCGAATTTTTCAAATACATTCTTGCTCATTGGTGAAGTGGAAAAGGTATACCTCATAATCGCACCTTTGCGAGCTCCGTCCAACATTCCCAATTAATCAATGAGTCATCGAACTCCTTGATTATCTACTTACTACTTTTACTTTTACTTTTACGCGACTATCTCCTGCGAGAGGATAAGTCGGCTCCATGGATATCCCGGACCATTGCTGACCACGCGCGGCGGTCGGAGGCGAGCTCCGTACAGATCCTCATTCAGTCCTTTTTCCATCGCCGGGCTCCATAGACTGACCGGAGGCCTAGAAGCTCTACGTCTTTCTCGATTGTACTGGTCCACGTTTTGAGCTGCCCACGAAGGCGACAACGCCAACCAGGGCAGGGAGTGGGGCAGAGTGTTTGCTTGGTTATCTCTGACTCGGATCGCCTAAGCGTATGGCCGAACCACTGAAGTCGTCGACGTTGGAGGGGGACGGGGAGAGCATCGGTATCAGAGCATCGTCTCCTTACCTCGTCGTTGGACACCCTGTCGCGCCACTTGACTTTGAGGATTTTCCGCAGGCACCAGTGGTCGAAAACCTCCAGCCTTCTGGTATCCTCAGCTCGTAGTGACCAGGTTTCGCAGCCATAGATGAGTACGGACCGGATGGCAGCACGGTAAACACGAACTTTGGTTTTTAAGCTGATTTCACTGCGAGTCCACAGCGTTCGTCTTAGCTGAAGAAAGGCTCTCCTGGCGCTGTCGATCCGTAATACCACTTCATCTTTTGCCTGGCCGTTCGGAAGCAGAGTTGAGCCTAGGTATTTGAATGAAGGGACGTATTCGACTGGTTGGTCATTGATCGACAGTTGTTGAATTGTCGGGCCCAGATGGGTTGTGAATGTTTTTGTTTTGATCGAGTTTACTTCAAGTCTGATGGATCTCGCGAAGGAATTGATTCGGTCGAGGATTGGTTGTAGCGTAGCGGCGGAGTCTCCAAGCACGACAATATCATCCGCGAACTCCAGGTCCGAGATGTATATTTCCTGGCTAAGCTGGACGCCGGGGTAGTTGTGTCATGCCTGTCGCATTGTCCAATCAATGGCGTAGTTGAACAGCACCGGTGAGAGGAGACAGCCCTGCCTAACTCCGGTAGTGAATGTGAACTCGCGGGACCCTTCACCGTACATACGAACCCTAGCACCGGTTGTCGAGTAGTATCCCCTTAACAGCCCTAAAAGCTTATCGGGCATCCCATCGGATTGGATTATAGTCCAAAGAGACTCGCGGTTCACCGCATCAAAAGCTGCCCGGAAGTCGATGAAACAAGCTACCGTCGGCTGCTGAAACTTATGGCGGTGCTCCAGTATTCGGCGCACTGTGAAGATTTGATCCACACAGCCTTTGCCACGGCGGAAACGTCCTTGGTTCGGGCGAGTGCGCTGGTCTCTTGCCTCGGAGAAACGGGTTAGTAACAACGCACCAAAGATCTTTGCGGCCACATCGATCAGGCTGATCCCTCGGTAGTTCTCACATGCCGATTTATTACCTTTCTTCGGAATGGGCTGCAGTATGGACATTCCCCAGTCGAGTGGAAATGCTTCCGCTCTCCAAATGGAACCAAAAAGTGTACACAACCTGTCAATCAATGACGATGAACATGCTTTATACACTTCTGGAGGGATGCCATCTTCCCCAGCAGCCTTTCTATCTTTCAGTTTGTTTATCATTTCTGTGATTTCCGCGGTGTTAGGCGGGTCACAGTTGCTTTCGTACTGGACTGGAGGGGTTGATATTGGTTGGTTCGTCCGGTGGTCCGTAGGCCGGTTGAGCAGCTGACCAAAGTATTTCACCCATCGGTCCATTTTCTTACTCTGTTCGGGTATTAAGTTTCCTGCCGTGTCACGAAGAAGGGAATTTTGCTTACAAAATCTATTAGAGGCGTTGCGAATAAGGCGGAACAGTTTACCGAAGTCACCAATTCCGGACGCGGTCTCCATTTTTCGGCTATTTCTATCCAGTATCTTTTGCGATCAGCCTTGGCAAAGCGTGTGGCCTCTCGTTGCAGTCTGCGGCGTGTGCTCTGGTTGACAGCTGGAGTGTGCTCTTCGAGATCCAATCCTTTGTCCGCCTTTTTGTTCTCCCGAGTACTGTCCAGGAAGCTTCCTTGATTGTCGTCTTCATTCGAGTCCACTGCCCTCCCACAGAAACTTCATGTGCTTGCGCATTAGTTGCGTTGGTTAGTCGGGTTGTGATTGCTCGTGACAACGCTTCTCGCTTCTCTGGAATTTCTAGGGCAGCAACGTTTATCCGAGAAGGTGCAGACACTTTAGCACGTGTAGACAGATGAACTTTAAAACATGCGCGTAGGAGGACATGGTCGGTGCCGTTTGTGTTGCCCGTTATTGCACCTCGGTACGCTCGGCAATCCTCCACAGACGAGGCCCAACGGGCTCTCACCAGGGTGTGGTCGAGTTAGTGTGCAGTGTAACCATCATTGGAGTACCATGTGAGTAGGTGCTTCTTGGGGTGTTGAAATCGAGTGCTGCAGACAACCATTCTGTTGATGTCGGCTAAACCAATCAGTCGGCCACCGTTCTCGCAGCTTTGACCAAGGCCGAATCTCCCGAGAATATGGCGAGTAGATTCGTCGGCCGTACCTGTGCGAGCGTTCCAATCTCCTGCGATGAAAAGTACATCGCGCCTCGAAACCCGGTTGATTACCTCCTGCAAATTAGTGTAGAATTCGTCTTTGGTTTCGTCATCAGCTGAATTGGTTGGAGCATAGATCGCGATCACCGTCAAGTCGTGCGGGTAGCCTTTCAAGCGTGACAAGGCGAGTCTGGATGAGACTGGTTCCGAAGAGATCATTGCATCATTAGCTGCTTTGTTCAGAGCAAACGCGACACCGTAGAGACCGGAGTTGTCTTTCGGGCCACTGTGATAGAGCCAATAGGATGTATCCACACCCGGGACCTTTATTTGTCGGCTACCTGAGTTGGACAGGCGGACTTCCGAGAGGCAAGCAATATCTACGTCATAGTCATGTAGAGTTCGCATTGTGATGCACTGACTGCCAACGTCTAGAAACGTCCTGACATTCCAACAGGCTATGTGTGTTCTTTTCCTGCAGTGAATAATCCCAGCTTGTTGTCTTATCACCTCGACCGCCGGGACACGAGGCGCGTCGCTTACCGGGGACGCCGTAGCATGATGAGCGCTTGAGGTTCCGTGAATAATCATAGAGAGTCGCGGGAGTAGGGTACGAAGCGGTGTCCCCAGCACCGTATATATATATATATATATATATATATATATATATATATATATATATATATATATTGTTTTCAGCGTACACGTTTTGATGATTTTTGTTGTTGTTTACTTTTGTTTCATTCGTTTACGCGAAACGAAATTGAAACAGGCAAGCCGTACAGTGTTTTGCACCACTGACTCCCATTCTTAGCTATGTCCCTTAGCGTCTCTAACCGGCGATAGTCCTCATCCCTCGGGCCTCAACCAGGGAGGCCGGAAGCAACAAACGAAGTCACTGCTGATACTAACTTCCTCATACCTCTGCTCCAAGTCACTACCTGACTGTCGCGTCGCTTCTTTCAGCCTTGTTCAACATGAGCGAATACAGCACGCAAAGGTAAACGGTCGGTAGGCATTCACAAGACATGCTATACATCACAAACGGTGTACAGCGATCACTTCACCCAGAGGGCGACTGTCCGTACCTGAAACACAACGGTGCGCTTCATCATTACTCACTGGATTTTCCAGTCAGCTGCAGGCAGCACTTCAGAGACATCGGCGATCAAACGAGGAACGCCGCCGGGCATCCTCAACGCAAAGTAGCCAGGTCTCGCAACCGTAAAGTGAGATGTTACGAATCGTACCGGTAAATACCCCTCCCTTGAAGGACAGCCGGGTGTCATGGTGATGCCGCAACTGCCACAGGTTGGCGAAAGCTGCTCTAGCTCTCGCTGTTTGTGATGTGATCTCCTGTCCAACACCACCTCGGGCTGTAATCAAGCTCCGAGGTACTTGAGCTATCGACTACCTCCAGCTGATCACCACAAAGGGTGAGTGCAGGCGCAGACTGATGGCAGTCTTGTAAAAGTACGGTGCACTTGGAAGGCAAAAATTGCATACCATACCTGGGCATCAATTGCCAAGCGGTTCAGAGCGTGTTGAGCTGCTTGCGCATTGTCACTCAGCAAGGCGTTATATCGGTGTATTCTGAGTCAGAATTTCTGTTCCCTCGGGAGAGTTCAACTGCACCATTTAGTTGACATTCCGTGCAATATCCCCTTTGGGGAAGTTGAAGAGCAATGGGGATATGGTGGCCTCTTGTCCTACTCTACTGGAGACGGCGAAAGCTGGCTTTAAGCCCTAATCCAATCTTAGATGTGCCGGTACAAATCTTTGAGGGCCGATACACCCTTCTCAAGTATTCCATTTCTCATCAAACAGTTTCATAATGCAGTCTGGTCGACGGAGTCGAAGGCCCCACGAATTTATGGAAGTACAGTGATTGTTGGTCTTTGAAGGGTATAAAGATTCTGTAGCAGCTATCGGAGGGTCAAGAGTTTTATCAATATATACGGCACGAAACCCAGCCTGCTTCTCATGAGTCTGCTCTTCACGCGTTTGGCACAACCTGCGAAGTATGACCGACGCTATTGGGATCGGGCTTATACCCCATGGTTAGCGCGATCATTACACAATCCCTTCTTGACGGTCGATTCCCGTAACAGGGATGATATCTGCTCTGAACTCCAGGCCTTTGAGGACTATACATGAAGTTCTATAACAAGCTGTACTCCACCATTTTTAAACAGGGCCAAGAAGGCTATCAGAGCGCTTCGTGGCGTCCTAAAGCTTGGATTTCCTTGTTACCGCCTTGGCCCAAGGATCGTTGGACGCACGCTTCGAAGCAGTTAATACAAATCAAGAATTCATGTTTGTCTTGTGGAGAACTGTAGTTAACTGGTGCATACACACACGAGTAACTCACATCAACGCTTTAGTCAATAGTTGTTGGCACGTAAAAATCATCCAACGGAACTGCGTACTGTTGATTGGGTTCCAGTCGAGCAATTATCGTGCTCAAAGCAATCCCGACGTCCGCCTGGCCGCGAGCAATAAGCATGAAATCATCTGCCGCGCGAACAGTGGAGCGAGAGGCCCAGGTCGTATTTGGGATGCGAAGCGTGATCACAGAAGTACGGTCCTGTGTGCTCGTCTTTTAAACACAGCACATGTCGACTTTTGAGGTTTCGTGAGTTCTAGCTCTGACGGACTGTTGCTGTATCTCGCAGTATGTGATTATTGAAGGCAGTGAAGGGAACATTTAGGTTCAATTTATGTTTTGTTTTTGAGCTATTGTTGCAGTCAAGTATGTCTCCTGCGCTGCAATGACGCGTGGCATCTTGCTCCAATCTCAGATCATGATAAAAGGAATTAGTAAGTCTTTTTACTTAAAAGATGGGGGGTTCGTTGTGAATCATACTTCGCGACTGCCCACATCACAGAAAGTAACTTCCTTTGGGAACCCTAACCGTAGCCGTTGATAGTCTGACCAACCAGGCTCTGAGATGTTATACCAACGTGATTGAATCACCTGTAAAACAGCGTCTTGCGGTTTGTCACGTGAGACCTAGTAGTTTTTTCCTTCTTATTTAGTACAGTAGTCTCCCTCTGATGACAAGAAATACTTTTGCCGTTGAAGGAAATCTTCTCCGTAGAATACCTCTCGCCACGCAATAAACCCCCCAGAACCGAACAAGAAACACTTCAATAGGGATTTCACTCGCCCAGCAGGAAACTTTCGAGTCAAACGTATTCAAATATTTTGTTTTCCGAACAAACTTGGTATCGCACTTTTGTCTAACAATATGATATGAGTTATATGGCTCATTATGTCACTTGATCTATTGGGACCTTACCTGGTTCTCCACTCCAAAGCTCAGAATCAGGTTGCCGGCTGTTCCTAATAGGGCAGTGGGCCTTAGACGCTATGGGGTATGTTCCTTCTACTGCGCTCGTACGCAGCCACGTAACGAAATAAGTTAGAATCTCCGAGCCACTGGGTTTGGTAGGTTTTTATTTTTTCTCATTTTTATAAACTACACTGGCTTGAGCATGTTTTACGGTGTTTTTCAGCCATCGAGAAAAAAGGAAAAGTTGTACACGCATAAGCGGGTTAACAATTCATGTGAAACTACATCCTTGTTTGTGAATGGGAACTACGGAAGTTTTGTACAGCAATAACTCAGAAGGAAGCAGTCGAAGCCTAAAACGAGTTAGCGGGTGTGATTGGCTCAGTGAAAAATCGCAATGCAGTGAGTGTAAACAGTCCGAAATGATCTTCTCAGTAAGTGAACGAGACGCTTTTACGCGCTTGCCACATAAATCTGATATGAGTTCTCTTGAGGCCATACCAGAAACAAGGCCGACGATTCGCAGGCCTTTACGAAAAGTGATGTAGTCCGTTCTCAAAAGACTAGGGAGAACGATATGAAATAATGGGAATTATACACTGATGTGCAAAGGAAGAAATGGAAAATTTCGGAGCACTGAATTACTGAAGTTTGCGAATTTGAGAGGACAATCTACGCAATTTTCCAACGGTAGTTTCGATATGTGAAAACCAATGTAAGTTCCCTTGTAAAGTTGAACCGAAGTATCTCACATGGCTCACACGTGCAAGAGCAGTAGAGTTGTCAGTGGTACTGTGTTCTGTAAAACGCGATCTCAAAGTGAAAAATGCACTGTTGACATTTGACATTGTTTAACAGAAGACCTGACTGCTCAGAAAAGTTTTGGATATGTGTGCAATATTTTCATGAAACTCATCTAAATCGAACTGCGGAGAGGCAGACCGAGTCAAAACAACTTCATCGGTATACTTGACTAGGCGGGCTGGGTGGATTGCAGTTAAGTGGCTAATGTAAGTAGTGAATAAGTATTGAGAAAGAGCAGCTTGAAGAACACCTTCATCGCTTAACAGATGTCTAGAAACTTTTCTTCCAACCTTGGTGCTCTGGGTTCTACCCGAGAAGTAGTCTTTCAACCAGTTAAGTAAGTATGTGGGGCAACCGAAAGATTCCAATTTCTGAGAAATAAGGATCGTGGCACACTGTCAAACGCTGATATGTAATCAAGAAAAGCATACCTTACTGATTTGCACGAATCATTGAGGGATTTTGCAATGTAATGGACTATGCACGCTACTGCATCGATCGTGAAACTCCGGGGTTTATACTCAAATTGGTATTCGTCGGTGGGGCTTATGACTGTGTTTTGAAGGCGCTGAATTACCCCGCGGTTGACTAACTTCAACGCCGACGAGGAAGGTGCATTTGGGCGGAAATTCTTGGTTCCTGTTTGGTTTGCTCTACTTTTTGGGTATGGGGATGATTGTGACAAGACACCAACAGCCAGGAATGGAGAACGATTCAAGTGAATGGTTCATAACAGTAGTCGTTAACTCAGAGAGAGGTCCAACTCTGTGTCTGAGTACAGCCGAGGGTAGATCTTTCATTCCAGAAGCTTTGGTGAAATTGGTGGACTTGAAGAGCCTAAAAAATTCCCCGCTGGAGGATTTTTCAATTTCTGAGTTGTTGGCCAAATGGAAAGCTGGGAGTGGGTCATTCGAGTAACGAATGAACTGAGACTTCAGGTAGTCAACATCCAATGTCATCAGAGGAGAGACTTTTCTTCCGGACACAGAGTAGTTTGATCCCCTGCCATCTGTCTTTAATGTTCCTGGAGTGCAGAAACTATTGAAAGAGTATAATGTTCAGAGGTTTGATTTCTTTTCCGGTCAAGCTTGATAGTCTCTGACCTCAGGTGGGTCGTGCGTTTTGTAGGCTAACTCCTTCTTCCCGCATAACCGTTTAAGATGCGGTGAGATCACTCTTCCTAGATGGAAAAAATCTGTTTCGGCGGGACAGCGAATGTTAAAAATGTGGTTTATAATTTCGGCTGTAAAATATCCCAAAAGCGAATAGCTAAAGCTGTATTGTAGCCAGGAGGTGGCGAGAAACGAAGGACAGTTGAGCAGTGAAAGGTTTTTTCTTTAGATAAGTTCTGGTGAGAAAAACGGATCTGTTTAGTCTCTGTATGATAAGTAACCATGTTTCGAGTGTATTTTTGGGCGAAGATGTAGTATACTGTGATCACCGGTACTAAGAGGCACAATAAGTCTGACGGAAAAGTTCTGGATAATTAGCTAGAATACAGTCCAACTGCGAGTCACAACGGGTCGGGGCAAGACAAATATTGGAATATAAATATAAGAGTCGATACGTAGTTGCACGATTAAAGTCTCCTACGATGATGTGAAGATTATCATCCAACAACGGTACAAGGAAAGGTAGGAATGAATCATAGAAGGAGTTAACTCGGCCCTGTGAGCTTTTCGGTGCTACGTAAACATTCGTGGTAATGATATAGTGGAAGTAAGAAATCTACGGCGACATAAAACGGATACACTGTCAGTCCCATCAGAGGAGTAGGAAGAAATGACGCTGGATTTGCTACACCACGTGGAATTGATGTATGTGGCAACGTCACCACCTTTCTTCTTAGAGTTCTGTCTATCCTGACGGAAATATTGATAATTTTCCAATTCGATCACAGAAACATCTACGTCAGCATTTAGCTATGTTTCCTGAAGGCATACCGAACCGGTATTTTGAAAGGCATGAGCCATAGACAGGTACGTTAGGTCCGGAAGCTTGCTGAACGCACGTTGTTACACAACACGCTGGGCACTGTCATTGAATCCGGTGGTGTACGGCTAAGGCCATCCGCATCTTTTGCGTTTCCTCACATGATGGCTCCGATTCACGTTGTCCTTATTTGATAGTAGGTGACTGGAGACTTGTCGGCACGTCTTTTCTTGATAACATAAATCTTCTTGAATATTTTCGTGAGGACAACATTGCGGCAAAGGACTGCGTTAACAGAATAATTCCAACGAAATCGGACTAGAATTGCAGTGCAGCTGTTCAAGGGGCTGACCGAGTCCTATGCAGGTCAGTCAGCAGCAAGGTTGAATACTTCATTTTCCTGATGGTGGGAGGGTTCCCGTCTCCTGCCAAGATATCAATATTGTTCGCCCGACAGCTTGACCGAGAAACTGAAAGTGAGAGATAATATTGATACTTGTAAACCAAGCTTTCTTTGTATCAGATTTTAATGAGCTGCGAGATGACACATTGCAACATCACATTTCGCTCACGAATCCTACTGAGTTGTTCTTAGAATTATCAAATCGACACAAATTCCTTCTGTTTAGATTGACTTAGTAAAATGGTTGAGAGACAACCTTTCAGCGAACTTCACATTAACAGTGATGTTACCTACGGGACTGCTTGCTTTTGACCATCTCCCTCCGTGAATGTAACGCCTCTGCAAGAAACAATTTGAGCGATCCCGGCTAGTGTTTTTTGCTGCGGGGACTACTGTATAATTTTTATTGACCCACTTTTGGATCAAGTCCTTAGCCCCATGCCTCCAATGGAGCTAGGGGAACGTGTCGTGGCAGCCTCCTGCAGACTGAAGGCTGCCCAGTTTAGGTGAGTGATAGCTGTCCCATGAAGTGCGATGACATTTGATGTCCCGAAAAATTCCGGATACTCCACTCTTACGTCCATTTAATGGACGATTCTTGACCGGTAAATTACTTCTCTGCATGTTTATTTGTTAGAATGTCCTCCTCAGGGAAATTTTGGCTGTTCGTACAGAACTCGGTGTTTGCTCGTGGATTTGTTCAATGGTATTAGATTACATCCATCTTGTACCCAATGATCTCTCACGCACGACTGAAGCTCCATATGAAGGAAACCATCCTGCATAGTAATTTGTGTCGTGGAGACATGTGAATCGCCGTACAACGAATTGTAAGGTGTAGTCTCATCATGATAGGTTATGGGATAAGTCGAGGAGGCCAGTCCATGAAATAGCAAAAAGGTATGAGAAACGTAACCAGTGGACTTTGACAGGTGGGACTTGCTGGGCTTCCGGGTTGACTGAGTTCCTTCCACCTGACGGTTGGAGACAATAGAAGACGTGGTTTTGTGCTACGGTCACTGGTGTATTTTCAGCACACACTGCAAAATTAATGGCTGGAAGAAGAACAGTGAGCCGGTTTCCCATTTCTCAACTTTGCGAGTTCCGAAGGTCACAAACGAGAACTTGATGAGCGTGTACCGCTGACGGTAGACAACATTCTTCGTGGTAAATCGTTCTGTGATCGTACCCCAAAACTGTTCATATTTCGCGCATATACTATGGTTAATTCGTTTCCGTCATCAAGTGACGTTTTTTGTGTATTGACGTTCGTAGGTATGCTTATCCCACAGCACTGACCGTTGTATGCCTTTTTCCGTCGCCGTTTGATAGTGTTTTACTTTCTAAGCGTTGCTTAAATGTTGTGTTCATTTTCATGAGAGTGATTTTTCGATAGAAGCAGCCTGACACTCAACCTTTCCGCCACACCGCCCGATGAGCCAGTCATGTACTGTCACATACACACACACACACTGGTCTTTGTCCGCCTCCCTTTCTGATCACCGTTTAGCGCAAAGCGCGCAATCTAACTTTTAAGCGCCATAGAACCGTGTACCGCAAGCCATGTCCGCATTTTCATTGTACATTTATTTTATTGCAATTATCCACCTAATGACTGCCCCTACTCTTTGTTTCTGGCCAAGGGTGCTGTTTTATCACAATTGGTCGTACGTTCTGCTTGAAATTATGTTGATATTTACATTTAGTGCCAGTTCAAACTGCTCTGGCTGTCTACTGAGTGCTGCTGCCCCAAGCTGCCGTAGTTCTGTATTCGCTGCCGTTTTGGTGTACATGAACGTTTCGAATTCACCATCACGGTTTCTGATTGATTATCATCAAATTGGGACTGCGTAAAAGCGATTGACCGATATTTGTGGAAACCATGGACGTTCGGGATTCTACACTATCATTATTTTTCATCCTGCCCTAGTATATCATGGATTATTTGACCAGTCGTGGTTGGTTTGTGGAGCTGGATAGTTTTCATCAACCCACAGTTATCGGTCCACGAACATTTCACAACGTTATTGCTCGTCTATCGAGTGTCACAGCCGATCACAACTTGGTGCTGGCCTGTCACTACGATTCGAAGAGAATGCCAAATTTTTTCGGTTCCGTCGATTCGGCGATGCCTTGTGCTATCCTGTTGGAAGTAGCCGATATTCTGACCAGTTCAATTACCCGGCAGAAAGTAAGCTTTTGGTGCGATGGTTATCAAATTTTTTGTGCGGTCATTTGAAAAACCGGTGTTTCTCAACGTGTATGACTTTGATGCTATCGATGAGATGCTAAGCACGGCGCATAAACTACTCTCTGATTGTATTACTCGTTGCCGCTCACCTGACGCTCAGAAACAGTGTTCACGTGATAATGAACCTCGGTTTTGACCCGGTTGAAATTGTGTGGGTCACATTTCAACTTTTCGGTGGATTTCAAAACAGACATCGTCCACTGACCCATTGTCTTTGTTTTTATTGATCTAAAAGTGACTTTTAATTCCGTCTGCCGGTACTAATTGATTATACCAGAGGATTTCATTTCCGTCATAAATTCTGTTTACATGGATACCTCAGAACGAGTTCTTGCCTACAGTGGTACCGCCGTCTTTTCAGTGTGAGTAACCTTCCCATGTTGGAAAAGTATTGAACCTGGATTACAAGGGTGTCAGTTTTTTAAAAATAAAGATTCAAGTAGGTTTCAAGCTTTTCTGAACATTATGAATGATTGCGTAGTAATATTCGGGAACATGTTTTGCACCTTCAAAGTGCGAGATACTGTTGCAGGAATGGTTTGATCCAACACCAAATCTTACAGGGTCTGGGGACATAGTAAGTCAAATAGACGAGTTCTGTTATTTAGACGTCTGCTTTTTACCTCAAAGTTGGATATCGGATGGAGGATCGTTGCGTGTGCAGAAGCGCGTTTAACTTATGCCAACGTCTATCTTCTGTGGCCTTGACGTGACGTCCGTCCATTTATCAGGTTTGAAGTGCACACAGGAGCAGTTAGGCCAGTTCTTTACGGTTGATAAACATAGCCACCGCGAGTCAATCATTTGCGAAGTTCATCAGTATTCGAACACCGAGGTCTTCGTAGTGTTACTTGAATTTGGTGGTAATACCATACTAGCAAGCACGAGGTTAGGCGTTGTGGCAATGAAATGGCACAAATTATTAGATGAAACACTGAAGTTCACCAAGGAGGTTAAGTCATTAGGTGTCCGTGTTCCGGGATGTAGTTCCTCGGCGTGCAATGTTGACCGAGGAAGGTATTGGTTGGGATCCAATAGATCTCACTCAGTGACCAAATACATCGGAAGATATGGCTAAGTATTGTGATCAGTGATGTTTTTGTCCTCACACACTTTCTTTATCGACTTGATACTGTCACTTGTGGTTCGCTCACTTAGAGCGCCGGCTCCCCTTTTATCCAAATCGCAGGAACAGAAGACGTCGCGAGATGCAAGCATCGCGTTTACTCTCTTCGATCACAAACATAAAACATGTTAGTATATATATAGGGTACAGGATTATATATATATATATATATATATATATATATATATATATATATATATATATATATATATATAATTAGCAGTTAGTTCTATCCGCAATTGAAGGTGTGTATTGCAGCAAAATGACATAGCTTTTTATTTCCCTTAGATCTATGGAATACAATTCCAGTGCCCCAGTGATCATAAAACGTCATAGAATCAGCAGTAACAAACAGTGTGTTCCAGATGGAACTCAAAATTCGGAAAATGGGGTTGTGAGTCGCACACGTTAACCGTTATGCTGTCCGGGCTGTTGACCTTTACTTGAAGGCCTTTCTAGATCAGAGGTGATTTAATGAGCAGATACGATCTGTGGGACTCATGCTGCCACGAGCCGGCCTTCGTGCCTCATTTTATACTCGTTTGGTAATTACCAAAATTATTCCTTTTTTAAGATGAAGCAGCTGCAAAGATGCTCATTGCCTTCATTTCAGAATCCTGTTCTCGGTATTCAGCTGATATTTTTTGACGGCGAAGAAGCATTCCTTCATTGGTCTGATACAGATTCTTTGTACGGCTCACGACATCTGGCTGAAAAGTGGTCTAAACCAGGGCCGGATGGTCGAACGGAATTGTCGAAAATTGTGAGTTGGTCTGACGTTGCTTTCTCTTTTCAGAAGAACGCAATATTCATTTTCTCCTCCAGTTATAATGCCACTATCAGTTTATTTTTTATCCTGATACATGCGTGTAGTGTGTACCCAGCCTGTCCAGCTAAATCATTAGACTGACACGAAAGATTGCCAGAGTCTCAGTATAGACGAACAACAGTCACGTGTCCGAGATTCCTGATTGCTGCCTCTTATCGTAACACGGTTAGAAATGACCGGAGTGAATGTATAGGGGAAGGTATTAGACACAACTAAAAGGGATGCAGGTTCAAACGGAGCAAGCTTGGGAACACTTTAAGATCTTTCATTGTCTAGACCGTGAGTTGGGCTGCGTATCAAGATAAGAATCCTCTTGCTGTATGTTTTGATAAAAAGTTGTCTAACAAGACCGACCCACTCCAATGTGTACTCTTTTCTCTGACCTAATTTGAGTGCAGTTTGAGAATGGAAATTGCCAGATATTTCCTTTATTGATGCTCGTCAAACGCATATACGAACATTCAGTTATCAAGACTCTCCGTTCAGGTTGCACACTATCTAATTTGCACTAGGCAAAAATAGGGCATTGGCTCATAGTCAAAACACGCCTCACATAGGCGTTCTGGTTGACTGAAGGGGGGGGGGGGTCTCTATGGCTTCACCAGGGTTTCTTATTTGTACTATGCCGTTGCCACGAGTTATGCTTGTCTACGGATTAAGTTGAAGATGAAGGATTGAGATTGGAAAACAGATTACCGTACGTTTTTCGAGCCGTACCTGAGTGACCTTTGGCCACTGTTCCACCTTCTAGTTTTGCTGAATTATTATGTATTCGTCCGTCACTGATCATGCTGCAAAGACTTCATGCGAAATTGTGCTTTTATTCATTTTTGAACTGTAGTCATCACTCCAGGTTCACTTGACATGCATTTACCAATGTTCTGTGCAACTCATCTCCGCAGTTTCGCACTACTTTTGGCATTAGTTCACTGTTATCCTCCATGGGGGTGGATGCAGAACAGTGATGTTAGTTACTATTAGTAAAGTTACTGGTACTGTGAATTATGCACTGGGCAGTGAGCAAAATGCAGGTTAGATTTTCACGTGTGTCGGTGTTAGTGCTGGGCTACGTGCTAGACAAGTGATTCGTCTGATTATGTGCGACGTGGTACTTAGTTTTCTCGATCCGGAGTGAGGACCTGTACACTCGAATCTTGCAGGATCGGTTTTGCTTCTTTCTGGTTAATGACACACTTAACCATCCGTTCATTCACTGCTTTTCATATAAACCATGTTACCGTTATTTGTATTGGTCCACAAAAGTTTAGTTTAAAAATACTAGAGCACGGTGTTCCACAACGACTATGATCCATAAAGTCCACTACCTCCGAGCTGCCCAAATTTTAATGGTCAGCTGACTTGGGATCAGTGGCCATAAGGTCTACCTGCGAATCGGCGGAGCGAAACCGGCAGGTTGTGTCTGTTGGAAACCGGTGACCAGGTTCATCACTTGTACACATTTCAAAGGAACATCAGAGCTTCTAACATACGTTTTTGTTCCAGTCAGACGAGTGGACAATACACTCAAATCGGTTAAATGTCGCACCCTCAGAAAGTAGCAGTTTGTTTGATGTATCCAAACTTTTGGAAACAATCCTAAGCCTGTGTTTTCCATCAGTTTCTAACTTTGAATGGTAGCGTCCTCGAAAAGTCGCCATTCATAAAGTGTTCTCAGTATCGCTGGAACTAGCCTGATTAAAGCACTATAGGAATGAGTCTCCAAAAAGTAGCACCCTGTTGGCTAAGGCTGTTTTCATATGTAACTGGTCAAACAGATCATTTACGTATTAAGTATCGGTCTATGATCCGGTCTGCTAGAAAAGGCAGACTGATTGTTGGCAATGGATCAGTCAATACCACCACAGTCTATTGGTTATCAGTCAAGACGTGTAAAGATTTCTAATTTATTTATCAAGAAGTCAGTGCGAATTATCAGTGTGACATCATGAACGGAAAATTATCAATAAATGAGAAAGCGAAAATTCTGGAGGTGGTTTCTGAACCAAAGCCAACCCAAGTCTCTGGCGAAATTTTTTTATTATTTCGTGATAACCGTGTAAAATGTGATCACAAAAAAGACTCAAGTTCAAGATCGTGTCGATAGATCGCAGTCTGCAGAGGTGTGTCAATGTCAGTGGAGCAAAAGCTTGATGAAGTATATGATACCACTTTCCAGTGTTCCTTGAGGATGTGCAAAAAACGATGGAATTCTCGTAGTGGAAGGCATTATCTGCCAGAAATCCACGAGATTTGCTGCCACTTTAGGGAAGCTTGACTTTAAAGCTTTCAAATCGAAGAGTGTAGAAAATTCGTACATCTTAAGTCGCAGGCAACCAAATAAATGTGAAATTATAAAAGTCGTGCTTCAGAATTAATCGTACAGAAAATGAATCCAAAATGGTATCTGGAAAGTGTTCATTTTCTCAGAAGGATCTAGGTGACTGCAAGTGTTTGGAAAATGTGAACAGATTGTGTCCACTTCCTGGGGCAACAAAATTCAGAACTCGCTGTAATCGAGGAACTGGGTTTTAACAACGTATACGAATGGCACCTCGCCGTTTGTTCAATGTTCCCGCAAGTAGCTTATTAGTCAGTCGTACCGACCTCACGATGATGGTCGAGTGGCTTAGAGCATTTGCTTACCACCTCGGAGGTCCGAGGTTCGAACCCCCGCCGTCGCCGCTTACTTTGGTGGTGGACAGTAATTACCACTGTCGTCTGGATCGTTATCAAACCTAACCCTTTGGGATCTTATGTGGTTCTCCATCACTCCAAGTCTCAGGGTCTGGTTGCTGGTTATCCCTAATAACGCAGTGGGCCTTTGTGGCGATGGGGCACGTACCCCTTGCACTACACTCACGCGCAAGTATACACTAAAAAAGATCTACTGATCGTATGTTGCATAATAAAAAAACAGGAGGAAGGAAACATTTATGAAGCAGAAATTTTACACTCCTTAACTACGAGTAACCAAGAACGATCTCAAGCGAATCAAAATATAAAAAAACAAGCAAAAAGATAAAGCAGTTGTGGTTTTTGAACCTCTTTAATGGGAACATCAAGGATTTGCTGCCTTCAACGTTATTAGTGATAAAACAGCCTAACTTTGAAATGTAGCATTTCTTTGAAAAGTAGGGATGCAACACTTCACGGACTTGTATGCAGTATGAACCGTAGCTCACACGCCTCCTCAGGTTACTGCTATTGCGCGACAAGTCACGTCTCACTAGTCAATGGATGCATGTGTTGTTTAAAAAAAATCGAATATCCGTCGGGCGATAAATCACCACATTCTTATGCACTGTCCCTAGTCACCCGCGATTATTTTCTGTTCGGCGAATCTAAACCTATCTTATTAGTAGTGGTCGTTGATCTCTCTCCGGACCTAGGATCACACCAGATAGCGTACATATGCTTTGGTGGGATGGGATAATTAATATGCAACTTTTGATTTGAATCTAAACTCACAGGTATATCGAAGCTATACAAGGACGATGTGACTTATCAAGTACAAATACCGTACGCTATTTATAGTTCCTAAACGAATACGTTCTTACCGGTCTCCGTTTTTAGAAACTGCTCGTCTTATTAGACCTGATCGGAGCACCCAACCTCTCGATTCCGGACTACGGGTACACGAATGAACCCTACTTTGAACTGTTCACCAGATTGGGTAAGTTTAATTTTTGTGGCGCTTGGTGTAAAAAAGGGTCGTTTCTTTTCATAGATCATGCGTGAAATCAATTTCGCTTGCAGATAATTCATTCAGTCTTGGGTGTCAAATTCGATGATCATGTACACTTTCGTCGTCGTCGTTTTTTTCTTCGTGAATTGAATCGGTAATTATCGACAAGTATAAGCCGTAGGTTAGTTTGTCTGAAATGCGAGGTTCAAACTCCGCCACTGCCGGCCAGCTTCGGTAGTGGATGCCTTCGCTACCTTCCGGTCGGTAACCGCCTGAGCTGTTGGAGCCTAACGGCGATTCCTCACATCATATGCCAGACTTGTAGTTGCCAGCTCTCTGCTAATACTGCGGTTCCTTGTATTTACGGGGATAAATGTGGGTTGTTGAAAAAGAGATATCAGTCTCTGGAACCAGTGTTGAATCTAAACGGGTTACGGTGGTTAGGATATGCCCACTTATAACCTCTCTCGGTGTACATTACGACTGAATTCGTCGTTCTTCATTCTGAGTACGGTAAAGCGCATACTTCATAGGCTTACTATGCTATCAGTCATCAAAAACCTGAATTTGGCACTGAGAGTGGAATACCATTCATGTTCCCAATAGGTCAGATGCGGTATCGAGTAGTTGGTGGCGGGAATCGAACCCCTCACCGTGAAGGTGATAGAGATTCATAGCACCACCCGTTATTGATACTCTCTTTCAATACGATCAGATATGATTTGTGATATGTTATCCGGAAGTTCAGTCACGGGAAGCGGGTTTCAGATCATGAAAGCGGTGGTAACACGAAGAAATCTCTTCGCCATTTCTCACCAAGCATTCAAATTTTTGGATTCATGGTCATTGACATACCTTGGAAGCATAGCTAGTAGATTGACGAATCGTAAGTGTATTATATCGGTTGAGGTGACAACAATGTAATCGCATAATTCCAGCGAGGCAAGAGTAACATGATTGCAATAAGTTAAGTAAATGTGTGAACAATTACTGATGGGAGGTTTGAAGAGAAAGCAAATGTGATTTAAGGAGTAATCTTGTGCTACGGCAGCCCCCGGCCCAAAGGTTGCTGCCCCGTCCACGTTCCGCTTACTCCATTAGGTGCATGGGGCTAAGGACTAAATCCGAAAAGCGGATCGATAACGAAGCACCAACGAAGACAAGACAAAACGCATGCAGTAATCAGGTCTCACGTGACAGACCAGAAGAAGTTCCTTTACGGGTTCTTCGGTCAGGTTCCCGTGCTGAATTAACCCCCCACTGCATTGTGGGTCAGAATTCTGAGTCAAAGGCTCCGGTTACGGTTCCCAAAGAAAAACCCCTTCTGCGGTGTGGGCAGCCGCGAAGTGTGATGTACCCAGAAATCTACAGCGGTCAATCGGGAAACATTCCTTATCTCTCTGCTCTTCATCCTTTACGTTCCAATTCTAAATGCGTATAAGTAGCCACAATGAGCCGTGACTGTGAACTTGTAGCTCTCGGAAAGGGGAGCAAATTACAGACAGGGGAAGAAAGAGAATCCATTATTCGACCTAAGCATTATCTTCACTTAGCTGCTCCCAACGTCTGCACACTTTTCCAAACAGAGCACCAGGCTGCCCTGGCTCTAGGACTCTTGAAACACTTAACATAGACGTGTGTTGTGTCCCCGAAACACGCACACAAGACCCAACTTCAGTGTTAACACTTCGCTCCCCAGATACAAGCCCGGCTTCTCGTTCCACTCTTCGCGTGTTGGGTGATTCGGTGTCTAGTGCGCGTGGTCAGGCTCGCGTTGGCATCACTCTGGGCGTGCATTGCTTGACTGGATCCTAGTCAGCAGCCGTCTGTGTGCAGTTCGGTTGAATGGTTATGTGCATATCAACAACACTAGACTGAAGCGCCGATGCCTGTTTGTCGTTTCTGTGTATGCCTCAACTGAGGCCAAAGAAGAATTCTACCAGGATTTATCTCAACTTCTCCGTAGAGTGCGCTCTACGGACATCATGGTTGTTGTTGGTGATTTCAATGCTCAAATCGGAAGCCTAGACGAGACGGAGAGAAATATGAGAGGCCGATATTGCGTTCCAACCGACTGAACTGATAACGGTGATCGACTCATTCAACCATGTTCCGATCATGGACTATTCTTAACGAGTACAAATTTCTCGCACAAAAAACGACAGCGGCTAACCTGGCGTCCTCCTGCGCCTTCACAGCGTTGGACTCAGATCGACCATATTGCTATCGGTTAAGGCCGGCACGGATCAATTCAAGACTGCTGCTACTGGACGATAACCAGTGATCTGCTTTCCAAACAGAATTATCCACCAGGTTATGGATACAGTCAGTTACTCAGGATCCAAAGGAGCGATGGACAGAGATCGAACAGGCTCTATGTGCGGCTGCTGATGCTACCGAAGGTCTAACAACTAGACAGATACAGAAACGATGGATATCAGCATTCTCAGTTGCACTGTTAAATGTGCGCAGAACGATTCCTCTGGTTCCAGATACGATGAGGCACAAAGATGCCTAAACGCCAACTGATCCGGAGCCTGAGAAATGATCGTGAGCAGTGGTGGATCGCAAAGTGTAGGGAGATGGAAGAAGCTGCGGCGATCGGCAACAGCCGCATCCTTTTCCGTCTGATTAGACAAACCGGTCTACGTAAGCCAGGCATTAGCGAATTGATCAAAGAAGCGAACGGCTCACTGATTCAAACTCAGGAGCGTTGTCTAATTCGCTGGGCGGAGTATTTTGAGAAGCTGTTTAATTAGCCTTTATCCTCTTCAGGTTTGCTCACTAGTACAATGGGTACAGCTCTTGTTGTAGATACCAGTCCTCCGTCAGAAACGGAGGTTCTTCGCGAGGTAAGCTATCTTAAACGACATAAGGCTGCCGGACCGGGTGGGTTGCCTCTGTCTGTTTTCAAAGACGGTGGCCCAGCATTTTTACTGGAGTTGACGAAACTCCTCGGTTTGATATGGGAGAAAGAACAAGTTCCAAAGGGTTGGTGTGAATCGGTGATCGTACCGATTTATAAGAAAGGCCAGAGGTTCTGTTGTGAAAACCACAGGGGAATAAGTCTAGTTAGCATCGTATCTAAACTGCTCGCTGATATTATTCTCCACCACTTATATAACGCTCGTGAACAGTGCTGGCGCGAGAATCAAGCTGGGTTTAGACCTGGTCGAGGTTGTATTGATCACATCTTCACTCTTCGACAAATTTTAGAACATAGACACACCTTCCGTAGGCCCACTATCTGCGTTTTACTTGGTCTTAAAGTGGCCTTCGACTCAGTCGACCGCACAGTTCTCTGGCTCTGCCTCTTGCTGAGGGATGTACCAGAGAAATTCTTTTCCATCATAAAATCCCTTCACAATAATAGCCGAAGCTGAGTTCGGGCTTACGGTGATCTTTCACCCAAGTTCACCACGATAAGTGGTGTACGTCATGATTGTTCCCTCTTTCCTTTTCTATTTACCTTTGTGATTGAAATGGTTCTAGAGACCACACTTTCGTCAGGTGAGGATAACGGCATTGAAATTTTCCCGAGTGGAAAGGTATCAGACCTTGAGTGTGCGGACCACATAGTTCTAAGTGAAGATCCAGATAAGTTGCAAGCTTTTCTAGACAGCTTGACGGGTTGCGTAGCAATGTTCGGTTTGCGTTTTTCACCTTCAAAGTGCATGATGCTGTTGCAGGACTCGGTTGGTCCAACGCCAAACCTTTCAGTGTCTGGGGAGGCTATCAACGTGGTAGGCAATTTCTGTTATCTGGGTAGCTGCATCTCACCCGGAGGTCGGATATTGGATGAAGTGTTTCTGGGAATACAGAAGGCTCGTTTGGCATTTGCCAACCTGAGTCATCTGTGGCGTCGACATGACATCCGTTTACCTATCAAGGGTCGAGTATACGCTGCAGCAGTGAGGTCCGTACTTCTGTATGGTTCGGAGACATGGCCACTGTGAGTGGAGGACATACGAAGATTGTCGGTATCTGAACACCCATGTCTTCGTAGTATTGCTCGAACCTGGTGGGAACACCGTGTGGGCAATGCTGAGGTTTAGCGGAAAGCCTTGGGTTTGAGGATCAAGTCATTAGATGAAACGCCTAAGCTGACCAGGCTAATATGGTTAGGACATGTTTTACGCATGTCCCCTGACAGCATCTCACGGCGTGCTGTTTGCTGAGGCGGGTACCGGTTGGAAGATGAGTAAGGGTAGTCAGTCCATGACGTGGAAGAAAGGTATGAAAAGCCTAACTAGTGGACTTGACCATGTAGGGCGTGTCAGACTTCCTGGGTGGGGTCCAAGAGACCCTCCCACTCAATGGTTAGATACGTTGGGGGATATGGCTAGATGCCGTGATCAGCGGAACTCTCGCATTAACAACCTTTCTTCATCGACTTAATTCCATTATTGTAGCTCTTCTCTTACTCCTTTCATACTCTTTTCTCCTTCATTATTTCCTTTTGAGGTTGCCGCTAGGAGATAGGAACCAAAGCCACCGTACTCTGCATGGTTAATGGTTGTCTGAACCGAGCTGAACTTGTGCTAAGAAATGTGTGTTCAGTGTTTGCGTTTTACGTCCATGGTAACAATAATGGTTGTACCTCTTCCATTACTCGGGGTACTAATCGCTGTGGCTTCCGATGTGGTAAGAAGCTGTTTGTGTAATGTTGCAAAAGAGCCTTGGTGTTGCTCATGGCATCTCGAATGGGGTAATCGCGTCATTTGTATGCCTACTGTCAGTCGTGTTGCAGGATAGCGCTGGAAGTGTTTGAGACGGGCTGCAAACGGAAATTGAACTACGTTCTACAATCCTTTTGTAAAGCGCCCTAAGCATTTCAAATGCACGTAAACTAATATAGGTCGAACGATTGGAACCGACAACGGAATTTATCTCTCTTTTGATAGTTAGTGAATGATCTCGTCCTCCGCACAATCCTGCCGTTTGCTGTCGGATAGTGATTGTTGACTGCTGCTGCTGCTGGAAATTGCTGTCTCAGGATTTTCAAAGGTTTAACACCTTTGAATGGACTGTTGTGGGTACTTGCTCCTTTTTAGCCGTGTATACTGTGACCCGGTCGCTGTTGGTGATGAATCGGTGAGCAAACGGATCCGCATTACCGTTCCCCCTCATAATATCCCTAATTGCACAGTCTCATGGACCTGGGTGTCTGGGATGCAGATATTTTTGGCCCCATTGGACTAGGTCACTCATTAAATTCCGTGGAGCAAAGCTCAGAAAATGAGTAAATTCTCCTTCACACGCTCGTATACGGAATACAGTTGTTTTAATTTGGTCCTTTCCCTGATAGAAAGCTGTTCTTTTCAACTTTCATGTTGAATTGTGAGACTGAATACGCATTGTTGAAATTATTAGCAAATCATAAATATCCTTTCTGGAATCACAGAGGATAAACGTATCACTCACAAAGCAGGTGTACGTTTTTAAATTTGAGATTGCGTCTTCCATCTCGTATCTCTGTTTATGATTCTATGTATGTATATGACTGAATCACGGTTTCGGAAGTAACGCTTTTTAAGCTGTTTTCTCTAACGAGGAATGTTCAAAAAGCGCACATTCTGATTTTCGTCGTTGATTATTCTTTCACTTCAGTTAGACGCTAGACACTATCTCTGTCATCATTATTTTCACTCGCCTAAAGCCTCAACCTTTATTGAACATCATTTATTGTAGCTCCTCACGCCGGTAATCCAGCGCACGTTCAATAGCCTTTTTGATGCCGCTCTGATCTTTCTCTCATCACACCGGGTATTTTTTGAATCGAGTTAAGTCCACCAGTCATGCATTTCGTTTCGTTTTTTCCAGTGCCGTAGTGTAATCGTGCATTTTGATCTAAAAGCCCGAACGTCGCTTCACTTAGGATTTACCGCCTCGTTCACCTCATAGCTTATTTGATGCAAGGTCAAAGTTTGCAATTTATCCTAATACCGCTTTCTTTTCAATAAATTCACTTGTGCTTACCGCATTGTAGTGACACATTATTCAATAGAATGCGGTAATCACGCGTGGACCCGGTGGTTTATTCATGTGCCATAATTTATCAGTTTCTCCTAACTGGTTGTCACGGGGAGAAAGACCTATGGTATTACGAACCCCCTCCCCGGTCAAACTATAGTTGATAGTAGACAATCCGGATAAAGGTCGCCGTTTGTCGAATAACGTTCATGCAAATACGTTTTGGTTCTGAGTGATCCATTCATCATCACTTCTCTCATCGTGTCTGTTTTCGGCCAGTCTATTTACTCTAGCGGAACAACCCGATGCTGACTATGTAATCATGAAGATCCTATCGTATTTTGGGCCGTCCCTGGAGTCAGGACACAGTTTTTCTCTCCACTGCTGATTCGATGAGCACTGTAGGTAGTGCGCTTTTAGATATATATATATATTGTTAATAACTAGGATGTAAACGAGTGAGCAGAGGAGTACCGGGTGCGAATACCTGCTGAGCGGCAACAACCGTGAAACCGGTCGTGTGCTTCGGGTGCAATTTTGCCCACGCGTTTACATACTACTTACTATCAATATGAGCGCTAGCACATGCAGTCTGGTTGTTCGTTGGGGTAACAGTGACCCAGACACGGACAACTAACAGAAATCACAGTTGTGATTCATTTGTGAGCTCTTCTATGAAGAGTATCCATTCACACTGTAGACGATTCAAATTAATTATATATATATATATATATATATATATATATATATATATATATATATATATATATACATATATACGTTATATGCATTTTTTATCATAAAATTTCACTTGTATTGATCGTTTATTTGAGTGGTCCACAGTGCCATTTACTAGTTCGGTAGGTTCCACTAATGAATATCGTTACAGTATTGTTTCTTCTAAAATATATGTATGTACTTTATTGATTAAATTCTCTTGAGGAGTCCCCACTCAGTATCTACTTGAGATAGCAGACATAGGTTCACTTCGCTTCCTCATTCACTTCGTTTTTTAACTGGTTTCAGAACATACTATGAACCAAAACTATCTTCTCCGCAATCCCCATTCCTCATCGCATCGCTATTTTCGGGGTTCTGCTCGCGGTCAAATCCAGGATGATCATATTCCGTTTTTCAGACGCGGTGAGTTTTATCTTCACGTAAATCACTGCATAGGTAACTCACTTATCCACTGTAACTTAGCTGATCGCATCCTTTCCTGAATCAGTGCTTTCCAATAAGAAATCTAGTTTAATGAGAAGTCACTCATCCTGATTCACTAGTTTTGACTATTCCTCAGTGCAGACTAATGAGCTGGTCAGAATAAATTACTGCGCAACTTAACGAAATATCTTATGAAGAATTTTGAAACATGGGGTCCCCTTGATCCGGTTCATCAAAACAGATAGAAGACATAAATTGCGAGATGCAAGCATTTCTTTTAATCTTCTCAGTCGCGAACGTAAAACATGCGAATTCGTGTTCGAACGGGGCACAGAACAAAATGGAATAGAAAGTGTTAGACGAAATTAGGAAACTATTCGGCATACATTGTGGTTCAAAAGTTTCTGTGCACACAGTGGAGGCCTAAGTCTACTAATCAACACAACCTCACAAAAAACCAGAAGCTTTGGGCTCCGTTTCCATGCGATCACTCGGACCGCTTGACCCGGACCAATCCGATGACGAAAGGTCACAAGGTGTTTCGCGATCGATGAAGCCGGGTTTGTCGTCGTTGTCTGTTGTCCGGGCGGAGGATGACTCATCCACTGCACTAACCACGTCGGTACATGCTCCCCAATTCTTTGACTGAGGCACCGATCCGTTCTGCCTATGTAGTGTCACCGCAGCTGCAGGTGAACTGATAAATGACGTGAGAGGCATTCAGGTTCGCGACACTGTTTGAATGTGCTTGGAGGTTTAGTCGTTTGGTAGTTTGCGAAATCTGCAATTCAGCCGCCAAGTAGGTGCGCTTTAGCGCACACTTTAGATTTTGGCTAATCCGATTGAACGGATGATCCCCTTTAAATGGCAACACTAGAGTAACTCGTTTCTTCTCGACCGTGTCGACTTGCACGGTCTTTCGCCTTTCTCTTTTGTGGATCTCAATGAAGTTATCAGGGTATCCATTGGCACAAAGAGTTTGGGTAAAGATTTCTCCCTCCTTTTGCGGTTGGTCTACACTGCACATTTTACGCGCTCTGTGGAACAGGGTTTTGACCAAGCCCCTTTTGTAGGCAACTGGAGGACTCTATGTTGCTTTACGATGGATAGTCTTCTGAATTGTCCGATCTGCACGTTTTGTTATCATGATATCCAAAAAAGCGAGACTGCTACCACTCTCTGTTTCACATGTGACTGATAGATTGGGATGTATGGTGTTTACGAGGTTGAAGAACTTAGTAAACCGTTCTTCCTTAGTAAAAATCAAAATATCATCGACATAACGCTTGTACAGGGTAAACTGGATGATATTGTGATGTACATTTTTCTCAATCATTCCCAAAAAGATATATGCCTATTTGGGTCCAAGAGGGCTACCCATTGCCAAACCATCAATCTGTCTGTACGACTGTCCTTCAAAATCAAAACGTATATTTTCTGTACATAAGTAAATGAGATCCCGAATGTATGTTACAGGAATCGGTAACGTGGGTTTGAGTGTTGCTACCATGTCGCACAAATACTCTACCGTTTCTTTTAGGGGTACACTTGTGAAAAGTGAATCAACGTCAACGGAAAACATTTTTTGGGAACTCACGGATATTCGCTCCAGGATGTCTGATAGTTCAAATGAGTCCTTCAAACAGTGTAATTTCGTTTGACACTATCTATTCCATTGTTTTGCTCTGTGTCCCATTCGAACACGAATTCGCATGTTTTACGTACGCGATTGAGAAGATTAAAAGCAATTTTTGCATCTCGCAATTTATGTCTTCTATCTGTTTTGATGAATCTTAGGAAGAGCTGGAGTAACATTGTAGTCTCTGACTAATTTGTATGGCTAATCCTTTGCTCGCCAGTGATTTCTGGGTTCAGAAATCAAACAATTCAACTCTGAGTTCAATATGGAGCTTAAAAAACCAGTGCTACTAAATTTCTACTTCCGAATGTCATGGCTTGAGCTGGAAGTGCGCCCATAATAGTTATCTATCAGGTTCAAATAGTCCAGCAGAGCGAGCTCCGCTTGCTTGGTCGCTCTGGGCATCAATGAGCAGACTTCTGCGTTGCTGATAAGGTAACAGGAGTGCTTTTGGTATTGCTAGTTTCTTCGTGATAGCTTGAGGAGAACGCGATGGAAGGTGTGTGCATGTATATCGATCAGTTCTGCGATGTGCGGTTTGGCCACCTTGGTGCTTGAGCTGAATTAGACATCTGTCCAGAGAAGCTCCCTTTTTCGCCCTCACCCGAAGGTCCTCTCACTGGAAAACCAGAAGATCGCTAACAAAAGCTAGCAATGTGACTCGCCTGCATCTTATCGAAAACCCGTTGGGTTGGTAAAGTAGTTACTTAATCAATCGAAAATGTGTATCCATTCTTTTCTCGACTTTTAAGATCTGTAGTAGATGGTTGGACGCGGTGATACAGTCATAATGAGTATGCTTCTGATCATGACATTGGATCATATACTCTGTACTTCTGAAACGGCCCCGTGCCGAACATGGTTATGTGGAACAGTCCACCTTGTTACGCGTCCGCGTGTTTCCAATATCACGACCTCTATCCCGTCTATCTGACTTTCCAGGTGTCCCCATTCTCCATTTGATACCCGCTTCCTTCCCCCCTGTTTGGCATACGGATCAGGACAATGAGAACAACATATCGTGGGATGTTTCAATGGATATGCTCAATCTCATGGTGGCTTTTGTACAGTCATCTTTACATTTGACTCTGTAATTTTATACTTATCACCATCCGCCCCCGTCCCTCCCTCTAGGACACAGCTGCACAACTGACGGTGACTCTTTAACCCATCTCTCTGCTTCACACAAGCACTCCTGGTAATTTTACTCACTGATTTTAGTCAGAAACCACACTGTGATCGTTCGTTCTTTTACGTACTTTACTCATTTATTTTTCCATCCGGCTAGATCTGGTTCTTTCTTAGCACGATTGTCCTGCACTGAGTTAATGGTTTTATATTTCATTCTCTCTTTTGTGGGGTCCACGTAATACTTCGATTTTATTTTCCTTGCTGAGCCTTTGGTTTTGGCTGGCAAGGCTTATTCGATGGAAAATGTTTAATGCCGATATAGACAGACTCAGTAGTAATACGTGAATGAGTTTTCTTGCCTAAATGGTGTGAATCGTCAGAGCTACAGTGTGTTAGTTTTTAATGGAATGCACCTGTCTGTGGTTACCCGCGGACGAAGTTCTATAATGGAAGGAGCCGTACAGCGTGGCAAAATCACTTCGCGCATTAAATTCCATCACGCGCTGGTCGGTGAATATTGCCGCACTCCAAATAAACAACCCATAATTCGAGCAATTTCTTCGCCGCAGCTCACTGTATCAGTGGGCACCATCTTGTGCGACGTGCCGAATTGCACACACTGTCTTTTGGTATTATTTTCATTCCGGAAGGGCGTTTTTAGGACGGTGCACGGACTGTTGCATCCCACTGAGTGGGCACCGGTTGAACTGAACGGTTGATGTATTCGCGTCGGACAAATTAGTCCCCTTATTTAACAGCACTTCTTATTGGCTAATGCTATTTCCCAAGTTTCCATTATCGGATGTCTAGGTTTTCTACTGGACTTAACTCTTTTTGTGACAGGTCGTTATTCATTCATTCCGGACAGTGAAATTCTTGCTTTCATGGAAAATTCCATAATGTTTCTTTTATATCTTGTTTTCTGTTGAAATTTTGTTTATTTCTCCGTTCATCGGGAATGACGTTTGTTTAGATTTCGTACTTCTATGCCCATGCATTTCGACGTGACTCCACAGAACCATTGTTGTCGCTACGCTTGCAGAATTGCATTTGAAAGTTTGTTATTTGGTTTGTTGATTTTCATCAATTGTCGAACTGTTCTCTACGCAAAACTTCCACTGGCAGTGCGTCCACCAAGCGGGCCAGACACGAAGTAAACTGACTCATGCGGAAGAAACCTAGAAAGACTAAGAAGCGGTTAAGACTATAACGACGAAGAGGGAGAGAATGGGGAAAGCTTCATCAATGACGGTTAGATTTTCTACAAACTAACTGAAAAATGATTTATCGTATTTGAAGAGTCAATAGAATCTGTGACAGCCCCGTTTCTCGAACGCTGTGCAAAGAGTACGGACAATTTGGAAAAACATCACCTAGACCTACAGGAGTCAGATAAGAACGCTGGAGGAGGATCTTGCTAAGAAAGCCTTTATACAAACTGAAAGGGGAATCATGGATTTAACCCAAATTAGATACCGACTTTGCGGTGAGTCCCTTGTGGCCGAACCTTTTCGGCCGCTGAATTCTAGTGTAAACAAAATAAACCGCCTCTAAATCGTTTTGACATTTCGCAATTGGAAGTTCAGGCTGTAAAGAACGGTCAGTTATCTGCTACTTCACAAGCCTGAAAGCGAAATAACCTCTTCCGAGTGCAATCCTTGGGGATGTTGGGTATTTTTACGAAGCCTCTAGTCTGGTGTGGTTCTTCTACCTAGTACGTTGCCGTCGAGGAGAGGTAAGGAACATCATAGAGAGTTATGTTGACCTGGAGGCTTGTGAAGGTTAATCTTCATTAGGCTTATCATGATGAATCCCCGGGATGTGAGTAGTATGGCGTTATATTTGTGTGACAGGACAAAAATTCCTTCGGAAGCACGGGACCGGTCTCGTGGTTGTTGCCGCTCATCAGGTGTGCGTACCTGTACTCTTCCGCCCAATCATCCTTGTACTTGAGCACTTCACGGTTGGTTTGCAGCTGTAGTCTCATTTGAATGGAATGGCGCGTGCATGGACTGAGAGTCCATCTTTAGAATCACACGGTGATACTTCCAAAGTTAGTTCGTCCGTTAACACGGGTAACCCTCAGAACGAAGACCAATGGCCCAAAGTATGCATTTTCGATATGATTAGTATGGCATTGCATGTGGAATACAAGACCCGTGTGGACCATGTGTCTTCGTTCTGGAGTCTAGCCGTGTTAACCGACTAATTACCTTTGGAAGAATCACCGTGTGCTTCTAAAAATGGACTCTCAGTCCATGCATGCTCCATTTCATTCAAATGAGATTACTGCTGGAAGCCCCGGGATGCTTCGACGCCGGTTTGCGTAGCGTCAAATGGTATTTGGAGCCCACACTGATAATTCGGTTGGTGGTTTTCATAAAACCAATGGACCCTACCTCGTTATTAATGCGTGCTGTGAATGACCGAAGACTAATCTGTTAGATGATCAGTCAGTTAGAACGGCCGGGAATTAAACTCGTCGAGTTTTATTGACATATTGCCGACTACCATCATTTCATTCGGCATTTCCGGACACAAATAGAAGGAAAGATATCAGATAACTCCCAACGACTGTACTATTTAGTACGTTGCAGAATGGAGGAACCAAAGGTGTCGTATTTTTCTCACCTGAAGGTTACAAAAGGGCAAAGGACGTTTTGCCCCAAGTGCTTAGAGAGCCATCCTTCGCTACAGGATCATCTCTGGAAGGGTTTGTGGTGAGAATCATCGTTCATTCTGCTTATCACATTATTGTTCGACTGAACTCCGGCCAACAAGCGCGGTCCCCATTTGACCGTTGCGTGTGCATGCTACAAACACGGTGTCACAATACACGCTAGTCAGACACACTCTTTCTATCTGCCCATCGATAGTGTACTATTTCTCATGGGTTGTGGGAAATGTTGTTCTGGTGATCATGGTGGCGTAGTGCGGAGCATCGCAGTGATGGACAAGCGGTCAACCCACAGCAGGAAGGACTAAAGCACACGTGTAATAAGGGAACAGTGGGGTAAGGTTTAATCAACCTTACAGGTTATTCAATGGAGGGCTGCTAAGGAATACTGAAGATTATCTTGTAAAGTCGGTTAAAACTTGCCACAATGCTTCCTGATTATACGCATTAGCTAATCCTTCCTACTACGCGTTGACCACTTATCGTTCACTGCGATGTTCCTCATTACGCCACCATGATCACCAGAACAAAATTTCTCCCTACCCATGAGAAGAACGCTCTACGAACTGGAGATGACTGAGCTTGAATGTATTTATTCACGACTAAAAATTACTTTAGACAAACAATCAATTAGCACTTATCTCTGAGCAGTTTGCATGTTGTTCAGATCGGACCAGGTCACAGGACTTGCTGCTTGAGCCCGCAAACGTACAGTTTCTTGCACTGCGAGTGGAAGAAGTTCCTGTCCTATTGCGGATTGCTCGGTGCCACTCCAAGCAGTAAGTACAACACGCTCCCCATTGGACGCCGGATATTGGAAACGGGTACGACTCTGGAATTTCGAATTTCTAGTATTATTACTTCAAACAGCAGCATTAGTTAGATTTTGACTCTTTGTGAATCCTCGAGAGAAAAATTGCGCGGCATCGTCCGCTTGAGAAATCGGTGAATGACACCGAAATTTGAAAATTATACATTCGAAGGAACTTTTTTAACCACAAAGTGATTGGATATAGCCGTCTACGCAAATTGACTGAACTGTTAGTGGTATATAAACCAACATGAACTCGTTCATTGTGAACAAACGGGCCATGTTGGTCAATTTAGTATATCCGTGCATAGAAAACCCGAGCCGAATAGCAGCTCATGTAGTATCTGATCAGCGGTATGTTATCCATTGGGACAGTGTTTATCGCTAACCCGTTTGTGGTTCATTACCGCATATTCAGATCGGCCTCTTGAATGTGAAAGACTTCAGTGAATCTAGTTCAATTTGAATAACCAATAATGGTTATTGGATTGTGGCTGTTCTGGCTACTGTTTTTCAACAGCAGTCTAACTAAGAAATGAAAGATATCAATAGTATGGCAAAGTAGAAGGAGAATTAGAATAATGATAGGAATATGATGAGTAAGTTGTGGGAATACAACTGCCTCACTTGTCATGATATGCAGTTGTGCCTTCCTGCCTGCCTGTGATCACTGGTTTTATGGATATCATGGAAGTCCGACACAAGAAAAGCGGTCAAATGCAATGGTCCGGCTCAATATCTTACATCTGTCTTATGGACTGTCCACCTATGGGCGCTTATCCCATCAAGGCTGACGTCGATTTTGCCAAAGTGGTTTGTGTTTACCCAGTAAAGTCGAACTCACCAATCGGACTACGGGATAGTCTGGCCATTGTTTTTTTCAGTATCAGACATACTGTAATGAAACTGGTATTTGCATATTATTAGGAATTACCAGCCTCGTGGCATAATTTTACTCAAGCCGTCACATAGGTATGTTAACCACTTTGGACAGTTGTGGCAAAACGCAACGCAACTACCGTTGTCGCGAACACATTCATCTGTGCTTATATCAAAATTGGACATAATTCGTGTTGCTCGGTGACAGAGGGAATCCGACAGTTAAGTTTATATGCCAGTCAAAGTAGCTCGAAATAATGTCGAAAGTGTTGGTAAGTTGTACTTTACTCCATTTTCCAAAACTGAAATGAATTCAGATAGGATTGTGGCAAAATCACGCACTTCTATTTAATCGTGTACTCTCCGAGATTTACAACTGACGACATCAATTTGTATGCTGTTATAGTAATAATTGATGCAATTGCCAAACAAGCTGTTACTCACACACATTAATCCCTGCATGAACATGGGAGTGACCAGTATCGGTACCAGACAGCGGACAGGAGCACTGTTCAAACTGTCAAAAGCAAAACTACTTGAACAGTATGAGAAACACAACCGACTGATGAGGTGTAACCATCGAATATATTTGTATCGTCTCTGAACTAACTAGTTGGTTCATCGGTACCTATTCATGGACTTGTAGCTGCGTCTAAGTGGTAAACATAAGCTCTAATCTTCTTTATCACAATTCCTTCAGACAATATCATTCATTTAAGTCCTCTAATCATAACCGCCCTAATTCCTCAAGAATGCTAGAGCATATAGCAAGCCGCAGTTAGAAAGGAACTGACCGGTTTTTTAATCTCTTCCATAATTATCACTTTATTTCCCCAATCCACAAAGGAACTTCTCAAAAACGACCAAACTCCCAAAGCACATATCCTGTATTCACAGCGCAAAGTTCAGCCGCAGCGGTCCAGTCGCTTCTGTCAATGTTAGGTCACTGTGCATGCACGCCTTTACGTTTAGGCGTCGAAATCGTCTTCTAGTTATAATTCACGCTGTCCAGGGCCATTAAGATAAACTCTTGGGTTATCTCACCACTATTTGTGTGGTGCAGTGAGCGCACACAATCCAACTCTCATGCGTGCATCGACAAACATTCACACACACACACCCACTGTTAATGTGTTGGGATGGTTGATTCGTCACCTGCCGTATGCACATGCACGCACCCATGAACACACTCTGCATAGAAGCCGGCATTCTGTGATGAAACTAATATTGGCGCAGTGATAATAATAGTCAGCTTCCTGTTGTTAACTTCACTGAAGTCACCAAATGGGTGCTTAGCTAAGTAAGTTTCGCGCCAGGCTGAGGATAATCCAACGAAGAATGAGGGCGAATTAAGCGTAAATATAGGGAGATTTTGAATTGAACCTGATCAAGATAAACAGAACAGCAGTGGTAGAGTAAAATAGGGGAAACAACAGTAATGAGGGCTGTATGCTCATTCACACGTCCAATGGACTGTGCTCCACCCGTTATCAGGAGTCTACAACTATTCCGTCAGAAGCCACCTGGTTCACCAACTTCAGTCGGCCTGTGGTTGTATTTCTGCCCTGCTTATGCCTTGTCTGAAATGAAGATTGGAAGTTTCAGTTTGAGAAAAGGTTGCACCACACATTTGGGATGGGTGTAGGAGGGTGTGTGTGGTTTTAGTACTCCGGATATCAGGTACCAACCAGATCCCGAGAATGGCCTAAGAAACGGACAACAAGACAAAAGTTCCGACGCGTGCCAAAAGACGGTAAAAGTCGATGGAATGGGTGAAGGACGTTTTGTACTGAAACAATGTCTTTCACGTTTACGTTTGGGAGTGACACCGGACGCAATACTAGCTAGGGGAGCTAAAGGTTCAACCGTCAGCAAGCAGAACAATCAAAAATGTGTTTTCCATTGGCGGAAACCAATTGTCCTTACTGCAAGCACACAAACAGCTTACAGTCCTGTGGCATCGAACAACATACTAACCGCTCAGAGCTAGGTGCTAATTGGTTATGTTTGTCTACGGTAGTTTTTGGTCATGAATTTACACATTCAAACTTAGTCATCTCCAGGTCGCTACATGTTTGTTAGTGCATGCGTGCGTCTGCTTGTGTGCAATAACCGCAATACACACAGTGGCGAGACAGTCCTAGAGACTGTCGGGTGAACTAGTCGTAATGCCCTAGACAGTGCGATTAATTATGACCAGAAAACTATTTCGGCGCTTAATAAGTGAAGGAATGCAAGCACAGTAACTTAACATTGACAGAAGCATCTGCACCGCTAAGGGTAAACAGTGCACGGTGAATATAGAAAAAGTCTCTTGAGAGATTCATTGTTTGTGAGTACTGATGTGGACTGACGAGATACAGTGATAATTACCGAAGATGCTGAAACGAGTGAGGTCCATTCGTATCTAGCACCCTTGAGGATTTAGAGTGGTTATGATTAGCGGACGATAATTTAATTCTGTTGTTCGAAGGAGTTATGATATAGGCACAACTACAGTTTGTGTTTACCACTTAGACGCAGCTACAAGTCCATGAATAGGTACCGCTGAACCAACTAGTTATTTCAGTGACAATGCCAATATATTTGATGGTCAGAGCTCATTGACCGGTCGTGCTTCCCAGTCATTCCATGGATGAAGCATTTATGCTTCTGGATGATTGAACTGTGCCCCAATACCGTGTAGAGGTATGAGTTCTAATCACTGCCACGTTCGTGCTGGGATGAATAATTGTGAGCAGCAGATTGTTTGGCAGACCTATTTTACCTATGTGGTCGGGATTAAAAGAACAGAGATCGTCATTGTCAATCAGAAATCTCGGTGACCACACGGTCCGAAAGAACTGTATGATTTTACCACTATTTCATTACAATTCATTTCAGTTTTGAAAAGTGAAATTAGGCGAAGTATAATTTACCAAATTGTCCAACATCCCTTCAAGTTACTTAACCAAATCCCGTAGACTCCTTCAACTACGGGACAACAAGAAATATGTTAAAGTTTGAAATAAGCACGGATAACTGTGCACAGAACAATGGTAGCTACAGTGCATTATTCCATGTCTATCCAACGTGGTTACCATGCCTACTTGACGGCTTTATTGAAGATAGTTCTAGAAAGAAAACAGTTGTCGGCAGGATGGAAATAACGATTTCATCACATTTTGCGATCATTAAAAGCTACACGAACCGTGTTAGAGTAAGCACCAATAAGTGGACAGTCCATAAGACAGATGTAAGATATTGAGCCGGACCATTGCATTTGACCGCTTTTCTTGTGTCGGACTTCCATGACATCCATAAATTCAGTGATCATAGGCAGGCAGGAAGGTACAACTGCATATCATGACAAGTGAGGCAGTTGTATTCCCACAACTTACTCATCATATTCCTACCATTATTCTAATTCTCCTTCTATTTTGCCATACTATTGATATCTTCCATTTCTAAGTTAGACTGCTGTTGAGAAACAGTAGCCAGAACAGCCACGATCCAATAACCATCGTTGGTTATTCAAATTGAACTAGATTCACTGAAGTCTTTCACATTCAAGAGGCCGATCTGAATATGCGGTAATGAACCACAAACGGGTTAGCGATAAACACTGTCCCAATGGATAACATTCCGCTGATCAGATACTACATGAGCTGCTATTCGGCTCGGGTTTTCTATGCACGGATATACTAAATTGACCAACATGGCCCGTTTATTCACAATGAACGAGTTCATGTTGGTTTATATACCACTAACAGTTCAGTCAATTTGCGTAGATAGCTATATCCAATCACTTTGTGGTTAAAAAAGTTCCTTCGAATGTATAGTTTTCAAATTCCGGTGTCGTTCACCGATTTCTCAAGCGGACGATGCCGCGCAATTTTTCTCTCGAGGATTCACAAAGAGTCAAAATCTAACTAATGCTGCTGTTTGCAGTAATAATACTAGAAATTCGAAACTCCAGTGTTGTACGAGTTCCCAGAGAAGAAAATGTACACGATCTTTTCAAAAAGGTTTGGATCCTCAGTGTTCCATTCGGACGCCTAACCGATGCATCACTTTACACACGGTTTCGCCTAAATAGATCTCCTAGGTACTACCGCGGAATTTTTTCGGCTCAGACATCACCGTGTGACACTCCCTGTTGTCTTCATCATAGGCGTTGTTCTAGGGAACTTTGTTATACCTCACCCTGTGCCATGGCCTTAGTCAGTCAAGGAAACGAGGACACCAGTAGGTAGATATGACGGGTTCTGCCCGCCAGGGTAGTCGCCTGTTCTACATAATCGATCGTAATTCAGGGACACTCTACTTGGTATACACCGGCTCTGAATTTATTGTGCTCCCGCCTTCAGGTCAAACATTAGATAGGTTGCCCTTCTGAACTTAGGAGCCGCTAATGGCACTATTTTGCATGCATACGGACAACTTCAAAGGCCATCAGATTTTGGTCTCCGTCACACATTTTGTTTAGTGTACTTGAATACAGATGTTCAAAACTCCATAAATTCTATTGATTTCCTGCTTCATTTCGACCTCTTGGTTGATTCGCGCCCCACAGGTCATGTAATTTCTGTCAGTAATCTATCCACGAACGGGATTTCGGTTGATTCTAACCCCATCAGTCCTGTTCTACTTGAAAAGACCGACTCGCACTTGTTCGGTGACGTATTCGATGCAAACCCAAAAGTGATGCATCCACTGTCCGTACCCCCTGCCGTAACCATCTCGATAGGTCGTCGCATTGGCACATCAGACCATTCAGGTTTTTTACTAGAGCAAACTGGCTTGCATCCTACAAGCACAAAATCGCGCGGGATGAGTTCGAGCACATGCCTGAATAAAGTATATTCTGTGCACTAAATAATCCTTGGGCTTCGACACATCAGATGGCCCCTAAAATGTCAGGAGAATCGCAAACCTGATGATTATAAATCCCTGAATAATGCAACTGTTCCAGGTAGGTACCCCATCCCACCTACTCAGGATATCACGACCAAACTGAACGGTGCTCGTAAGTTTTCCAAAATAGATCTGCTACGCGCTTATCACTAGATTCCGATGTCAGATGAGGATATACCTACGGTACCGGTAACAACTTACCTTCATCTGTTAGAATTCCTACGAATATCACTTGAATTACGCAAAGCCGCACAAACCTTTCAGCGTTTTATTGACCAGATTATAAGGGGTTTAGACTTCTTTTTCACTTACATAGCCGATCTGCTAGTACTCTGTGAATTTGAAGGTGCTCATGGGTGACATCTTCACCTGTGTGAGCTTTTGGCCGAACACGGTATAACTGCAATGACCTCGATCGTTTTGAGAAAATGACTGTTTTCTGGACACCATTTTGGATCTATTTTCCCTACGATCTTTTATGACGTTTGACATCGACCTCATGGTGTTCTCCGGTTGCGTACGTTTTACTGGACTGACTTTTCCGAGGTTTCCGTCGACCTCGTTTTAAATCACTTTCGCTTTCGGTCGTTCGCCGATTGTACGCGCTCGCAGTTCGCTTTCTGCGCAGCCGTTGCGTTTCGTTTTCCGTTCGGTGTATCTCTCGTATCGGTACTGTTTCGGTGCCGCGATATATAGAATACACCTTGCATCTGTAAACCGACTTGCTTCTTCTTTATTTGTCCGATAGAGGGGATAACGTTGGTATTCCGCGGCTAGACCTAATAGGAGACAATTTCACCAGCCTCTCTCGAAAGTCTTGTATATAACCGTCACTGCGGACGAAAGTGACTTTGGCCGACATTTAGTTGAGTGTATGGGCCACACGATCGATGAACGTGACCGTTGGAAAAAAGGTACAAGCCGTTAGCGACTTTCCGCTACCTACTTCACTGGCCGTCTTTCATCGTTACAACCTGATCTTAAGCTTTTATCAGCGTTTCATCCCAAGCTGTGCTTACTTGATGCAGATTTGGTTTGAGGTGCTGAAGATAGTCCCAGAGGATTACCCTAGGATGCTACAACTGCCTTCAATGCAGTTAAAGACTCTTTGGCTCCTGCTACTTTGCTGGTCCATTTCGACTCCGAAGCTGAATTGAGTATAGCCACCGATGCCTCTGAAAAACCATAGGTGAGGTGCTACAGCAGTGGTCTGCATCACAGTGGAAACCACCAGCATTTTTTATCGTCGCCTCCTGCCAGCTGAAGCCAAATATTCTACGCTTAGTCAGGAACCACTTGCTGCTTACAGTACCGTTAGACATTTCCGACGTATTCTCGAAGGCAGACAGTTTATCATGTTTACCGATCAAAAACCGCTGACGTATGCGTTTCACAGTCGAACCGATAGACACTCACCATGTGAGTTGCGTCATTTAGACTTCGTGGCACAGTTTTCCATTGATGGTCGTCACGTTTCTGGAGCCGACAACTTTTTGGCTGGTGCTTTTTCTTGAGTAGACAATATTCTCAGTCGGCCACAGGTCACAGACCTCGAAGCTTCGGCTGGAGCCCAAAGTTCGTAATCGGACTTCACAGATCAAAGCCAGATCACATCATTTTAACGCTCGGAGTTTCCATTTACCACTTCCTCAGGCTCGATAGATTGTGACACAACTTTGCCGCACCCACGCTCGATCTTACATAAGTTTTGAAGCCGCAAAGTTTTCGAGGCTTTATGTAATTTAGCCTATCTTGGCATCCAGGCCTCATCCTAGCTGGTAGCACATGGGTAAGTATGTCACTGCATGCCAAAGGATATTCGTAATTCGGCTCGTTCACGCCTTTGGTGCCAACGATCGAAGGTAAGTAGACAGACAATGGCCTTATTAGGCCACTTTCCAGTTGCGTCCTCGCGGGTTTCCCATATCCCCGTAGATATTTTTGTCCTCCTAGCCCCTGTAAATGTTTCCATTTCCTTTCTTCTACGTTCGGCCAGAGGCTGTTCCTATCGCCACTGTGGAAACAGAATCCGTAAGAGCCTTCTTTATGGTAGATTTGGCTTCATTATGTGGCTGCCCTGCAACGGTAACTACTGTTCGCGGTGTACAGTTGAAGCCACTCCTGTTTGGAAAACCGCTGCCTATGTTATCACCGTTCTTGTACGACAGCACATCACCCAGCGGCTAACGGTACGGTTGAGCGTTTCCATCGACACCTCAAAACCTCGCTCACGGCTGCTGACATCTCCAATTGGATGTAGGCTCTTCCAGTCGTTCTCTTGGGTTAGCTTTCCGCTGATAAACCTGATATTAACACGTCAGCTACTGAATGAGCTTTCTGGTCAAACTCTTCGGTTACCCGGGGATTTCTTCGCCGTAGGTTGCGTGAGTGACCACCGTTGGGCTCATGTGCTCTATAGTTAGCTGCACAAATGCGCAGTTTGTAGATGAATTCGCTGCAACCACAGTCTCGGTCAACCTGTAGCGGTTGCCATCTTCGTTCATACTTTTACCACGTTTATTGTTTAACTGAACGCTGACTGCCAAGCGCGGTGGCCATTTGACCGTTGCTCTTGCGCACGCTCTCACGCACGCTCCCAAATACACGCTAACCACTATCTCTCCCAATCGCCTTCTCGTTCTCACGGGTCGTGGAGAATACTGTTCTGGTTAACATATTTGTGCAGTGCCGCACATTAGAGTAACGTGCAGGTGGTCCACGCAGTACAAAGGACCGAAGCACGCGTTTACTAAGGAAACCGCGAAGTAAGGTCTAATCAACCTTACAATTGGTGAGCCCGACGTGATCCTCAGGTCACGTGAGTTTCCTTGTTTTCTACCGTTCAAGGTCCCGTCTGCGTACGTTTTTGTGTTTTATTGTTTCCCTATCTTGATTTTTTTTTTCGGTTGGTTTACCAAATAATATTTTTTTTTTCGTCCATACATATTTTGTGTGTCTAATTCGTCGTGATTTTTTTTTCGCCATGGATTTACCAAAAAAAAAACAGACCCGTGAAATTACAATCTGTAGTTATGGTTTCATTTTCTTCTGGTCTCCTAGCGACTACAACAACACCGAACATCGTTCGTGTGTTGTTATTACGGTCCAACATCCGCCGGCGCCCTCAGGCGCTATTTTGTTCCAGTTTACCTTGCCCTCTCTCAGACGGATCTAACAAGTCACATTGGCTTCATCCGTAGCCTGGCTGACTCCCGTGCACGTTCAAGGAGCCAACCGCTCGCTGGACAACGGGACGATTGGTCAGCCTGGCACTGGAAACGGCAGCTGGACGCCTTTTTGGATGGACCTGACGAGGCATTTTCCGGCTTGCATTCGTATGAGACCCGCGGGCGCCAAAACACAATTGGACCCACGCACATCGGACCTCGAGAGTGCAGGCACCGGTAAACTCATCAGCAGTCGTTCGACGTCAACAACAATATAACGGAGAAGCTATGAGGAGTTCCTGGACAACCAATAGTCCGGCTTACCATCACGATCGAAGCCCAACTCCGTCGGACTTCTAGGAGGAGGCCCCTGTAGCGGTTGCCATCTTCGTTCATACTTTTACCACGTTTATTGTTTAACTGAACGCTGACTGCCAAGCGCGGTGGCCATTTGACCGTTGCTCTTGCGCACGCTCTCACGCACGCTCCCAAATACACGCTAACCACTATCTCTCCCAATCGCCTTCTCGTTCTCACGGGTCGTGGAGAATACTGTTCTGGTTAACATATTTGTGCAGTGCCGCACATTAGAGTAACGTGCAGGTGGTCCACGCAGTACAAAGGACCGAAGCACGCGTTTACTAAGGAAACCGCGAAGTAAGGTCTAATCAACCTTACAAACCTACACTCCACCTTAATTGCCCGACTCTGCCTACGTTTCCATACTCGTGGACAGGGTTAGAAAATTTCCACCGCTGCTTTATGAAGGTCCGTGTAAGCTGCTCGAGAGACTCTGTCTAATTCGCCTTATTAATCGAGGCGGTAAACTGCAAAATATATCTATCGACCGTCTTAAGGCTGCACACCTGGAAGGTAGTCTAGAAAGGGAAACAGTGCTCAATGATGGTGCTCCTATAGTTCCTTCACCCACCACGGGTGCCAGCGTCGAACCTCAAACAGCGCAACCCGAAACCGCGAAGCCCCAGCGATCGAAGCGATTTGGCCGTTATGCACATTGGCCAAAGCCCCTCATAGACAGCATTCACTTGTTTTACCCCTACTTAACCTTGTTTCTACCGCTTGAAGTTTTATAAAACCATTCTGAAAACATGAAAAGGAGCATTTAGTACTTTTAAATTGTGCATGCTGTACGAACTGACCGGGGTAAGTTTCCTTCAATTCGTTATTACTCATTCGCCGTTTGCTCATTCGTTTTATTTTGCACTTCCACTGAATGAACGGGAACGTTAGATGGCGAAACCCCGGAAGGACATGCTAGATTAGTTTGTGTTTTATACACATTTTTCTGTGACACCTGAGTGAGGGCTTCGTAGACGACCGCTGGGCCCGTGCGTATTTTAGTTATTCTTCACCGGAGACACGAGTTAATTGTGGCATCGCAATATGGCCCCCTAGAAGACCGACTACGCCTGAAACTTGCAATTCTAACGGAGACCAGCACGCTGCACGCCGTCAGTTAGATCGGAATGCCAAGTCGACAGTTCCCTTCCAGGAGGGAAGTTGTTGTAGCGACCTGGTGGTGGCTGAGTTTGAATGTGTAAATTCATGACCCAAAACTACCGTAGACAAATATAACCAAATAGCACCTAGCTCTGAGCGGTTAGTATGTTGTTCGATGCCACAGGACTGTAAGCTGTTTGTGTGCTTGCAGTAAGGACAATTGGTTTCCGCCAATGGAAAACACATTTTTGATTGTTCTGCTTGCTGACGGTTGAACCTTTAGCTCCCCTAGCTAGTATTGCGTCCGGTGTCACTCCCAAACGTAAACGTGAAAGACATTGTTTCAGTACAAAACGTCCTTCACCCATTCCATCGACTTTTACCGTCTTTTGGCACGCGTCGGAACTTTTGTCTTGTTGTCCGTTTCTTAGGCCATTCTCGGGATCTGGTTGGTACCTGGTGGCAGAAGTACTAAAACACTTTCGATGGACAAATGGGGAAACAGTGTGTGTGGTTAGCTTGCATTTTTACGCGGTGTTTGTAGCCTACATAAGCATAGTTCAAATGGGGACCGCTTTTGCGGCAAGCTTTCGGGTAAAACGCTATATGATAAGTAAAACCAGCAAAGATTACTCTCTGAGATGTTAAAAGTTCACTGTTCAGTTGTAGACTTGCAAACTATGTTACTAATGCATTATTCTTGTGATCCTGACACATGTTCCACCCAAGAAAGAACCCTCGAAGATTGCCCACGGAGCTTAAGAGAAGGTGGGCCGAGGTAGCTCGTGGAATCTGGGACGTGGTGAGTGAACCGAAGTTCTCGGACCCAATGGAGTGTTTTACAAAGAGGGCTTTTTTAGCAGGATGTCGATAAGATTTACTTTTTCACGCAAGCCTTCTCTGAGCAGTAATGGTCCACCGAATTAATCTATTCTATAATCTAATACCACTGAAGCTAACGATCTGTGGAGCGGTGCCCGATATAGTCGGATGAACTCTTCTAGATTTAAGTACTCAATTTAGGAATGTATCCATAACCGATGATTGGATGGCTGTCTAAATTTCCAAACTTGTTTACTTTGTTGAAGACGATTAAGTTGCGGCCGACCTTGTTGATCACAAAGAATGAAACAAACTTACCTACGAGGTGCTGCTCCGATAGAACTAACGCGTCCTTTGTTTTATGAATGCAGTCGGACAGAATATTATTGGCCAAACTGGTTTTCAGGAGGCGCTTGTGTGTAATTGCTTTCTTTCCCAAAGGACGCCGTGTAACCCAAAACCCGTGGAAAACTGCTTAGGTTCGTCGATTGTTAGTGGCGAATTAACCGAAAGAACGGGAAGAAGTAGAAGGCAGACCTTGGTTTAAGTCCACTCCACTCACTGACCTGGGACTGCTGTTAATGGATCAGCCCAGATACCTGTGATCGCGAGTGTCGGTTAGTTTTTTCCACTCAACGGCCTTAGTAAGTTCAGTTCCATTTCCGTTTCCTTTTTTATGATCTGTAAGGTGACAAGTAGGGACCGGATATTTGACAGGACAGTAGACACCTCTGATCACAAACTGAGTCCTCGATGGCTCCTCTTAACCGAACCAGCAAAGCTTGACATATGGTGCTAATAAAAATAGGCCAGGGGTAATGGGAGATTATGGAGGGCTTCGAAGATGATTGCAGTTGTAGTGACATTGCTCTTATTTCTTGCTCTCATCAACTTCGTTGCCACCTCATGCGTAAACTTCGTTCCGTCACTTCGAACCAAGCTGTTCCTGAATCAACTACCAAGAGGACACACGCTCTTGTGAGTCCTCTCTGACCGTCTGTTGCTCTACACTCTTCGCTCTGCCTGTTTACATAAGCATGTCTATGACTCGACTTTGATTTTTCTCACTGGTAGCGAAGCATCTATCGAATCTGGACTGCAGTTATGTACCATGTCAGTGTGTCCTACGCCTCGTTAGCCTTGCGAGCTATATTGGTGAGACCGACGTGATTTTAGCATGCAGCCTCTGTTTTTGCGTTTCTTGCAGAATCTTTCATTACCGATGTGAATTCATTCCACTTTCGTGTTCTCATTTGCATTTTACCATTCTCATCCGATAAAAAGATTTCAGAGTCCAACTGATCATTCAGACCCTTTTTTGGTAAAATAGCTTCTTACGGACCTAATCCCAAGTTATACACACTTTTGATGCAAGCGCTCCTCAATAGCTTTCGAACTACTTGGCTGTGTTTTGGAAAAAAATCTACGTCAGAATAATCGCTGGAAGCCGACGATCGAGAACAGGCACACTCCTCACCCTATTTGTAGCCCGTAGCCAAGGACCATGGTAACACTGAAGAACCTTTGGCTAAGCAGAGAGAACTACCTCCCCCCGGGTTAACGCGCCAAAATGCATCACGGTCAAATTCAGTAAATCGCGGAAAAAGAAGTCCCAACCGGTAACTGCAACGTAGCCCCATAAACCCCGGAGTATGAGTGCACCACCGTAACAACAGTGATAGGGTAAAAGAAGCACCAGGCATTGTACGTGCCAGTCGCCGTACCAGGGAAACAAGTAGGCCTACCGGTGCAGGCGGCTACGGTGTCAGGCCTTTCCGCTCACAGCTATTTATTCTTATGCCCGGCGGAATACCCGGGGAAAACTTCTTATTAGACCTCGGTGCACAAGTAAGAGCAGTTTAACTCTACCCCACAGACCTGTAGCGGTTGCCATTGTAGGTACCTGCACATTTCCGACTTTTTCCATGATTTTCAACGTCCCTTGGTGCGACACTCCTTTGTTGTACCGACGTTTTAATGTAAAACACACACCTTTTGGACGTCACCGCCGCGCAATACAAAAAGGCTGTAAATAAATCTTTCACTCTGGCTCGGTCTCATCTTCTGGTTTGGATTGTCTTGGAATCATATCGGTCGGAACTAACTGTGTGAAACAAAACATTTTAGAAGCTTCAACGGCGTCTCTTGGCACTTCGCTCAATACCATCCTGTTCTGTCCAACGGATGGCTGTCAGACCGAACTGAACTGAAGACATTGGCGGATATTGACTCTTCGGCACTCATCTCCTGATCACAAGAAAATTGAACAACTGTGAGTTTGAGTCACACCTATTGTTTCGTTTTAATTCTTAATGTACATACCATTTTGGCCTTTTTATCACCGCACGCTCCTCTGCCCATCTTAGTTTGCTAGTGTCGTCTTAGATATTGTTGACAATAATTTAGTGTACCACATAGACAGAGTAGTACGCTACACCATCTTCATTCGTACTTTTACCACGTTTATTGTTTAACTGAACGCTGACTGCGAAGCGCGGTGGCCAATTGACCGTTGCTCTTGCGCACGCTCTCACGCACACTCCTAAATATACACTAACCACTATCTCTCCCAATCGCCTTCTCGTTCTCACGGGGCGTGGAGAATACCGTTTTGGTTAACATATTCGTACAGTGCCGAGCAATAGAGTAAAGTGCAGGTGGTCCACGCAGTACAAAGGACCGAAGCACGCGTTCACTAGGGAAACCGCGAAGTAAGGTGTAACCAACCTTACAATTGGTGAGCCCGACGTGATCCCCATTTCACGTGACTTTCCTTGTTTTCCACCGTTCAAAGTCCCACCTGCGTACGCTTTTGTGTTTTATTATTTCCCAATCTGTTGATCCTTTTTTTGTTGGTCGGTTTACCAAATAATGTTTTTTTGTCCATACATATTTTAGGTGTCTAGTTCGTCGCCATTTTTTTTTCTTTCGAAGATTATAGTGCCCCACTGGTAGTCGATTTCTTTTCTCGTCTGTATTCGATAAAGTAAACGCTATGTCTGTTGAACGGAAACCCTTCTCAGACCCCACCGTTGGGGCTATCACGCTGCACATACCGGCATTCACGCCTGCTGATCCAGAACTCTGGTTCACCCTGGTCGAGTTAGAATTCGAAAACTGCCGTATAACCAGTGACACAAGCCGTTTCAGGTAGGTAGCAAGCCGCTTCCCGCTGGAGGTCACACTGCAAGTAAGAGACGTAATAATCTCTTCCGGAAGCCACGAGGCTTTGCAGGAGGCCGTCGTTGCCTGCACGACCCTAAAGCAGGACCAACGTATGCAACAACTTCGAACCATCGAGCTTGGAAGCAGGAAGCCCTCCGAACTGCTGCTTGAGATGCAGCGCTTGAGAGGACCGACAATAGGCGAGGACCCACTCTTAAGGGAACTTTGGTTGCAGCGTTTGCCGCACAACATTCCAGTTTTACTAAGTGCCACGCACTAATGCTCGCTGGAGGAAACTGCAGCGATAGCTGATGACATTATGTCACGATACAACCCCGCTGTAGCTGGAGTAACCAGGCCCTCCGTCACAACGGTGCCTGCCTTGCCAGCATCTAACGACCTCGCGTCAGTTTTGTCTAGAATTGATGCGAGCCTGCAACTCCTAGCAGAAAGAAGAAGTGCGTCACAGGAGCGGCACTGCGCACGCTCACCTAGGCTCCATAGTCCGTCACTGCGACGACGTTTCGGCTCTTCAAAAGAAGGGATTGCAAATACCACAGTCGCTTCGGTGAGGGAGCCGAACGATGCGGACCGGGGTGTACGTTTCCCGGTGCTTATCAGGGAAATCTAAACCCCCAGCCCATGGTGGCGACCCACGAAGCCGGGTATCAGACCAACAGTCGCCTTTTGAACGTAACGGACGTCATTTCAAATGACCTATTCCTTGTAGATACCGGTGCCGAAGTGAGCGTCCTCCCCCGCTCGAAAGGCGGCAATGGCATACCGCAGGCCCAAACACTACGCGCTGCCAATGGCATGGCCATCCCAACGCTTGACCAGCGGTTGCTCACCTTAAACTTAGGTTTAAAGCGTAATTTTCGTTGGGTATTCATCATCACCGGCGTCCCGCACCCAATTCTAGGCATTGACTACCTGCAACTTTGACTAGTTAGTTGATGCACGGCCCCGCAGAGTGGTGGATCGTCAGACCGCTCTCTTTCTTGCGGGTTATAATTCGCGAGCGAATCATGTCATGCCTTCTTACGTTCAACCACCGGCACACCGATCTTATAGCAAACTCATCGCCGCCTACCCAGCCATGTTTCGGCAGGCTGGGCTTCTTCCAGCAGTGACCACTAGTGTTACTCACCATATCGATACTAAGGGACTCCCAGTGTTCAGTAGGCCACGTCGGTTAGCACCAGACAAGCTTCGTGTTGCACAGGCTGAATTCGAACATATACTATAAATGGGTATAATACGCCTTTAAAGTAGCCCTTGGGCTTCCCCTCTTCATATGGTTCCTAAGTCTAGTGGCGACTGGCGACCCTGTGGTGATTACAGAGCGCTTAACATAGTCACCGTCCCTGACAGATACCCGATTCCCCATATACAGGACCTTACTTCGTCTTTATCAGGTTGCTGCGTCTTCAGCCGTATCGATTTAGTTCGTACGTACAACCAGATCCCGGTAGCAGAGGCCGATATCCCTAAAACTGCCGTCACTACGCCCTTCGGGCTGTTCGAGTTTCTGAGAATGCCGTTTGGACACAGAAATGCAGCCCAGACCTTTCAACGGTTCATGCACGAGGCTACTCGTGATTTGGAAAACGTCCACGTTTACCTGGATGATGTTTTGGTGGCGAGTTCTTCAGGGCAAGAGCACTTCGCACACTTACGAGCACTTTTCGAATGCCTTAGCCAGCACGGCGTTACGATCAATATCGCGAAATGCGAATTAGGCCGGGCTGATATCACCTTCATAGGACATTCTATTTCATCCTCAGGTATCCGCCCTCTGTCAGATAAAGTTTCCGCTATTCGTTACTACCCTGAAAGCCAATCTTTTCGCCAGTTGCGTCAGTTTGCCGGCCTGGTGAATTTCTACCGCTGATTTATTCCTCACTGTGTGGAAATGATGCAACCCCTCACCGACCTGTTGCGCGAAGGTAAGCGGAAGTTCGTGTTTCCCGACACGACATAAGCCGCATTTGCCTTCGTCAAAGATGCTGTTGCCAACACAGCACTCCTCACACACCCCGAACCCTTGGCTCCTATTTCGGTAGTGACGGATGCCTCGGACACAGCGGTTGGAGCAGTACTGCAACAATTCGTAGACGACTCTTGGCAACCGTTAGCATCCTTCTCCAAGCGCCTACAACCCACGGAATCAAGGTACAGCACTTTTGGTAGGGAGTTTTTAGCCATCTACTTGAGAATCCGTCATTTTCGACATGCCTTCGAAGGCCGTTCTTTCGCGGTGTTACCGGGCCACGAGCCCTTGGTTTATGCACTGAAGTCGGCTTTGTATCGATACTCACCACGCGAGATTTGGCACTTGGACTTTGTCTCAGTTTACTGTGGACATGCGACACATTTCTGGGGTACTTAATCCCGTCGCAGATGCCTTATCACGAGTACATCAACTAAGTCTGAAACTAACGCTTAACGTCAACTTGGGCGCAATGGCACAGGCTCAAACTATGGACCCTGACATCGAACAACTTCGACAAAACTGTTCTTTGAGTTTGACCATAGTACCTATCCCAGCTTCCCAGAATACCATCGTGTGCGATGTGTCGCAAGGTCGCCCTCGGCCGGTAGTTCTTGCTGCCCACCGTTATCCTACATCCCTGACACTCCATAATCTGGCTCATCCGGGTGTGACTGCCTCGGTGAAACTGATAACTGAGCGTTTTGTTTGGCAAAATGTCAAACGAGATGTCCGTCAATGGGCTCGTGCTTGTCTGCAGTGTCAACGTGTTAAGACCCATAGGCACACTATGGCGGCGTTAGCCAGGTTCCCAGAACCTGAAATACTTTTTCATCATGTGCACGTCGACCTCGTAGGACCACTTCAATTTTCGCTTGTGTACGTTTACATACTCACATGCATGGATCCTCTTACTCGCTGGCTGCAGGCCATTCCTATCCTTCGTCCCACTCCGGAAGAGGCCGCGAAATCCTTCTAACCGGTTGGGTTAGTCATTTCGGTTGTCCGGCACTAGTGGCCACCGATCGTGGTCCACACTTTGACGGCGCTTTTGGCAGCCTACTCGCTACGCTTGGTTTCCAACACGTTAAGACGACAGCTTACCACCCTCGCACCAATGGTATGGTTGAGCGCTTCCACCGGAAATTAAAAGCTGTCCTTCGAGCAAACGGTAAACCCCTTTGGAGTGAAACACTACCATTAGCACTCTTAAGCCTGCGTAGTACCGTTAAGGAGGAGTTACACACAACACCGGCCGTACTAGTATATGGCTGTACACTTCGTCTGCCTGGGGAGTTGGTAGCCCCCTCACCAACCGTTACTTTCGACTACGGTGACTATGCTCAGCGTCGTACGCAGCACACGCGAGTGCTCAAGGTTAGTCCGCAGCGCGAACAACAGTCTACGAGTTACATCCCAACTGCGTTAGGAACCGCTACTCACGTCTTCCTTCACGTCGATGGCGTTAGATCACCACTACAAACGCCATACACCGGCCCGTTTCGGGTGATAAAACGTAGGACAGAAACATTTGTCAGAGACATCAGCGGACGACACGACACCGTATCTATCGACCGTCTCAAGCCTGCCGTCATGGAGTGCGAGCCGCTCGGTCACTTTACACCTGCTCAAGCCGCTCAGTCACCCGCATCGAGCGAGTTATTACTCGAACCACCCTAAACTACGCCTAGTGAGGACTCCGCAGCTAGTCCATCAGATTCTCCAACCTCACCCTTAACGCGAAGTAAACGTCGCGGTCGCCAACTACGAAATCCCGTCCGCTTCGCCGATTTCGTGACGATTTTTACAACCGACTGTTAGCAATAAGTTGGGAAGTTCACCTTGGATTTACCAAACAACAGGCCCGAGAAATTCCAATCGGTAGTTATGATTTCATTTTCTTCTGGTCTTCTGGCGACTACAACAACACCGAACATCGTTTGTGTGTTGTTATTACGGTCCAACATCCGCGGGCGCCCTCCGGCGCCACTTTGTTCCAGTTTACCTTGCCCTCTCTCAGACGGATCTACACAGTCACATTGGCTTCATCCGTAGCCTCGCTGACTCCCGTGCACGTTCAAGGAGCCAACCACTTATTGGATAACGGGACGATTGGTCAGCCTGGTACTGGAGACGACAACTGGACACCCTTTGGGATGGACCTGACGAGGCATTTTCCGGCTCGCATGCGTATGAGACCCGTGGGCGCTAAAACACAGTTGGACCTACGCACATCGGACCTCGAGAGTGCAGGCACCATTAAACTCATCAGCAGTCGTTCGACGCCACCAACAATACAACGGGCAAGCTACGAGGAGTTCCTGGACATAAAATAATTTCGGCCCACCATCACGATCGAAGCCCAACTCCGTCGGACCTCTAGGAGGAGGCCCCTGTAGCGGTTGCCATCTTCATTCGTACTTTTACCACGTTTATTGTTTAACTGAACGCTGACTGCGAAGCGCGGTGGCCAATTGACCGTTGCTCTTGCGCACGCTCTCACGCACACTCCTAAATATACACTAACCACTATCTCTCCCAATCGCCTTCTCGTTCTCACGGGGCGTGGAGAATACCGTTTTGGTTAACATATTCGTACAGTGCCGAGCAATAGAGTAAAGTGCAGGTGGTCCACGCAGTACAAAGGACCGAAGCACGCGTTCACTAAAGAAACCGCGAAGTAAGGTGTAACCAACCTTACAGACCACCTCAGTCAGTCAAAAATCAAGTTGATCACAGCTACTGGGAGGCCCATTAGGGCTCGTGGTCAGAGCTCAATCACACCGAACCTCGGTTAAGGCAGCAATGCACAGTGGGTACTAATTTTTGCTGGTCATCCTCATTCGGTTATTGGGATCGAATTTTTTGAAAATTTCAACCTCATGTTTAACCCCCATGGCTTCCGTCTTGTGGATAAGACTATGAAAGTTCCAGCTAGCGATGCAACGTCAACGGAGCCACTGTTCTCTCCACCCCTCGTCAGTTTTATTGTTGCAGACCGCTATCAGCGTTGTATTTCACTAGATGTGCCTGGAGGTTGGCTTGTTTATTAGAAACAGCTCTTCCGGACATCGACGAAATAAGCCAACTCTTACAACATGCTTCTTAACAAAATAGCTGCTCTGCTCACTTGAAAACAGTCGCTATCCAGGTGAACGAGCGTTTGCATCGTTTGCAAGTTATCGTTCACCCTATCGCATCTAGCCTCTTGGACTTAGCGGCATTTGTTATTAATCCACAACCGTCCACACTTCCGCCTTGAGCAACCCACTACACTTTTATTCGAGAGTTAGTATATGCACTCCGCCACACCAGGAATTACTGCACGAGTTTCAGGCGGCAAAACAAACTACCAACGTGCTGCCACGGGTGTCGACCAAATTACTACTCCCCATGGTCGCTGTTGATCCACCGGGCCATTGCCACCTCAGGGGCTTAGCACCCGACAAACTAGAAATAGAGAAAGACCGAGTTTCGACACATGATGGATCTGGGCATTATCAGACCATCTTAAGTTCAAAGGGCTTCTCCACTTCATGTGGTACCAGAACAGTCCTTGATGATTGGTGACCTTGGCAATAAACAACAGCCACACGCCCGACGGCTAACCATTTACTCCCCTCTGAGGCCTCACAACAGGTTTAGTTGGGTGCAAGATTTTCGGTCGCATAAATGCGGTTCGTGCAAACCATCAAATTTACTTTAACCCTGGTGACGTACCGAAGGCAGCTGTAACCATGCCCTTTGGCCTGCTTGAATTTCTTCGAAAGCTTTTCGGTCCCCACCACGTGGCGCAAACATTCCCGCCATTAATGGACCAGGTCAGTCAGGGTTTACAATGGGTTTACAACTAGTTGGGTGACATTTTTGTCCCTATCGAAAACCCCGACGACCAAGTTGTGCACCTGCATTCAGTTTTTAAATGTTTATCTCATGGGACCGCTATGGAGGCTTCATAGTTTTTATTTGGTCAAGAAAGTGTTACCTCCCTAGGTCACGTGATATCAGCCGCGAGGTTTTACCCACGGAAGTGCATCCAGTTCTCAAGTGTCCTGAAACTTCATCACTGAAAAGGCTCCGGTGATTCAACGGACTTATCAACCTTCACCTTTGTTTTATTCCTGAGAGTGCCCAGCTGGTGCAATCTCACGCAGATTTACTACTTATTAAGTGGAAAACATTCGAACTTCCTAAGAATGCTCTTTTCTGCTTCTGTCAAACCGAAACAGGCTATCTCCAAGATGGCCCCGTTGCACACCCCCTACCAAACACCCCCTTGGCACTATCTGCTTACTTTCCAGACTTAGCTTTTGAATTAGTTCTACAACAACCAATGAAAGGCTCGTGACCACCTGAGGTAATCCTCTTCAAAAGTCTGCAACTGGCTAAGCCCGGGCGAATCAGGTTCTCTGGGGAACTCCTCTCGGCTTACTTGGTTATCCGTTATTTCCGGCACATTCTGGGAGGCGGACAATTCACAGCCTTCGCGAACCACAAGCCAGCCATCTCTGCTGTACAGTCAACTACAGACAAATACTCGCCCAGAGAATCCCATCACCTAGATTATATCAACCAGTCTATAGAGATATGCCAAATCTCTCGCGAGCCTAACCCTGCCGCAGATGCTCTCTCCCTCGCATCTACCTTGTGGTACCAACCAGTGGCACTGACTTGACGGACATTGCCTCGGATCAAACCTAGAGCTTCGTCGAAGCAGCTGTCACCACTTCGAACCAGTGCTACCCGCTTCACGGGGGGAGGGCAAGATCCTATGCTACTTATCTCTGGGCCTCATAGTGCGCTGATGCCACCTACTTTATGAAAGGGCGCATTTAGGACAATGTACTGATTGTCACAAAGAAGCATACTAGCCTTGGTTAAACTCTCAACGGAGCATTTCGTGTGGTTAAAAATAAACGAGTACGTATTTATCTAGAGAGTCAGCCATCCGATGTACACGGCCATACAAAAGCCCCTTCGATATGTTCACCGCCTCAGATGAACGTTTTTATCATGTGCACATCCTGAGCCTCCCTCTACTGGACTCACTTGTTACCATGCACCGGCCGTTCTTCAAGGCTGCCGGAGGCGATACATTTAGGCAACTGCTCATCCGTAACAGTGGCTGGTGTTTTTCTAGATTGACGGGCAGTCCCCTTTGGGTGCATCGTTACTGTGACCACCGATGTAGGAACCCGCTTCCAAGGTGGTTTGCCTTCCTGATCATTGTGTTGGAATAAAGCACTTAAGATTTACGGCATACCACTCAGCTGCTAGCGGTTTGCTCAAGCATTTTCGTTGACAGATCAAAGCGTCCTTGAAAGCTCGTGCGAATCCGGCATGACACGGGGTTCTTCCTTTTGTCTTGTTGGGCATCTGCAGCTAGTTGGAAGCCATCCCATATTCAGGGCCGAATGAGTCAGTATTTGGTCGTCCTCTTCGGTTTCCGGGGCGACAGGTTGCACCAATACCTCACTGACATTTTACCCATTCCGACTACACCTAGAGCTCAACTCAGCACACGAGGGACCTGCACTCTGCGTAGACCAGAGAACAAAGAGCGCCAGCTTACATGCCTAGGAAGCTTTCCACTTGTACACGCTTTCTATCGCATACGGACAGTACAGAGCACTCGCTTCAGGCTCATTATTCAGGCCCACATTGAATTCGAGAGCGGAAAGAAAAGCGTAGTATAATTGAATTTGAGTGTTTACGGGGCAAAGCTTCCATATATTGTCCACATTCCGCTTTATCGGCAGAAAAGCCGCTATTGGACTCACTCTAGCCATGTCCAGCAACTGCTTCAATACCGACAAGAAACCACATAACCCCGGTATAACTCGAAAGAAGACGTCGGATCATGCCAAGACTAGCAGTTTTCGTAGGAAGAGCTTCCGTTGTACTTGAACGCGATCAAGGATTCACTGCTATCATTTTTTTCTAAACAGCAAAGGAACAAGCATTTCCGTTTTCTCTCAGCTCTCTGCACAAATCCGGCAGCTTGGAGCGATCGCCTCACATCCGTTTTGTTTTTTACCGCATTTTTCTTGAGTTTCTTTTACAGAGGAGGACTTTTTTGTCAATAACCCATCTACCTGTAGCAAGGAAGTATGTGTGGAGAAGACGGGCCACTCACATCACACCACCTGCATACAGGAGAGGGTGTAAGCACACCCATACCTTTTGCTGGGAACCCCGGCCAGGTTGTACGCGTAGGCAACCGGCTGCGGCGGCTCGGCTAGTCGAAATCTGGGCAGAACATATTCATCAACTGTAAATATCGGGGCTACTATCGAGTCATCAAGCTGTACTGTAGACGAACAAGAGTACTCTTCCAAATTTTCTCTCTACCTTCAGCAAACAACAGACTACCGGTTATCCATGTCCCGTTTGCTTTCATCCTTCTTTTGGTTGCTTTATCAGTGGTGACACTCCTTTCAAGAGAAGAGGAAGCTGTCGCTAATTAACATTTCGAAAACATCTCTGTCGGTCTTTCAGGAGGAATGTTGTGCAGTGAAACTGGATTAATTTCTTGCTGTCATCATCATTCCCGTCTCATTAGCAAATTTTGTTCCGTCACTTCGAACCAAGCTGTTCCTGAATCAACCACCAAGAGGACACATGCTTTTGTGAGTCCTCTCTGATCGTCTGTTACTCTACAATCTTCGCTCTGCCTGTTTACATAGGTGTGTCTTCGACTCGACTTTGGTTTTTCTCACTGGTCGCGAAGCATCTATCGAATCTGGACTGCAGTTGTGTACAGTGTCAATACGCCACATATCTAGTTGGCTCTGATGACTTTAGAATAAACTGATGGAAGCAAATCAATACATGTACAAGAAAGACAGCGGATGAGAAGATATGTAAATGTCTGTACCGAATTCTACTCCTTCTATGGTAGATTAATTACCCAGGGGACACTTCTGGCAAGAAACTATCCAGTAGAGACCCTGAGCCATACCATGGAGTCTGCGGCCACCACCTCGGTTGATAGACCGGTCCACACACTGAGGACAGGGCAAGCGGAAAATTGCACTTGCCCTCCACCATCTTGTAGGATCGCTGCACCTTACCCCTGAGATTCCTGACCGACCTTGTCCTTCGGTCTTTCTTGCTATGAAGACGACCTGCACACTACTTTGATGCCCGGCACAGTACAAACACATTTGTGAGAACTGTATTGTCCACGATCCATGAGATGAGGAGGCTTTCGAGAGGACGTTTGGCACATTCAAGAGCTTGTCTGAGGGCATGTAAGAACGCGACGATCTAATTGCATCCGCCCGGGCAGGCAGAGCTTAGTTCATCAGTACATGTGGTAAGAGCATGAACGAGGATTATTGTCGCTGCACTCTCGGCTTTGCTGATTTGTATTCAAAGCCTCCGCTTACGGATTCTAGGTCGATCATGACGGTTGGTTCCTTTTCGGTTGGATTCCTCGACATTCTTGGAAGCTTCTAACAATTCACCTGTTAATCTTCCGGCCTGTGTGGAGAGGAGGTTAATTGCCGCCAGCCCCTCTCGATAGGACTTGTTCTGTTCGTCATCCCAATAAAATGGCTGTGGTCTCTTCCAATACTGAGGCCTTTTGAACAAGGGCCCGAGACAATGCTTAGCACTTTATTAGATCCATGACCTGATCATTGTTTTGCAGATAGGTAGTTATATATAGGCTTCTCTTGATGCGAATTCGCGCCGTGTTTGGTGGAGCGCTTGCGTCACCATTTATGGGTAGCTGAGGCCCAGATATATCAAATCTTCATCGGAGTCCTCTGTCAGGAGGCTAAACTTCTTTGCTTTGAGCGGCAATAACCAGTTGGTCCAAGTAAGAACCACAGTCACGTTTCCCAGGCTTACTGATTGGCTGTAACGCCCGGCAATTCTAGTTTGCTTGGGAACGAGTAACCCTGGCTTTGCGCAACATTTATTGCGTCAAACAAAAAGATCAGAAATAGAGCCAGGCCCAGCACTGACCGAGTAGGAACCTCACTGAGAGCCCTTACCCTCATGAATTTGCTGTCCCGTATATCTTCACAGTACTCCCCGTAACCATGACCTTCCTGGTTCCACTCCAGGACCTGAGGTCCGGTCCCAAGAACCTCCACTTTACTTGTCGGCAGCTAGTGTTTCACTGGATCGGAGACCTTTTGGAAGTCCAAGCATTATCTCCTCAAACATTTTTCCCCTTTCGTCCTGTCCTGTACTTCGACTGGGAACAAAATAAGTTGGACAAACTCTACCTGTTTCGACAAGTCCGTGTTGTCTATCGGAGAAGACCTCGTATTCGGCTAGTTGAATGGTCACTAGTTCTATGGTAAACTCCTCCAGTATTTGTAAAGGTACTGCTGCCACTACGACGTGGACCAAGGGCATAGAACCGCGACATAGACGCCTTCTGTTCTGGCTGCATTCCGCGGGCTCAATCCCCTTGAGGCGTTTTAAAAACCATCACGAGAGACTAAGACTGGACGCGCTATCAGCAGCCGGATGCGAGGCTGGATAACACGTTTTGGTCCAAGGTAAATGTGGCTCACTATCTAAAAGCCTTCATTTGGAAGCGCGAGTGTTTCCCGCGGGAAGGATCCCTGCTCTACTGTTGAAAAGGAGAAAAGGGGCTGACTTCCATGGATTCCGCAGTCGTATTATTTGTCTTTGGGATTAAAAGGATGTGGAAAGCCATAGGAGGTAATGACCTGGGCCGACCAGCTAAGGCGCCAAGTTCCCAGAGCGACTGAATAGAACTACTAATGAGCCAGTGCGGAGGTAAGCCGGTTTAGCTATTGAACCGATTTCAAACAAGAAGTAAGACGTGAGACTACCTATATCTGGCCGAAGACGATGTCGGAACCAGCAGAGCTCCCGGGAGAGGCTATGATTCCGGCAGCAGGGGCAACTGCGGATGCATGTTCATAGGCAAGGCCCACGCAAGCTGTGAGCTCGCAGTAGTTTTTTTAAGTGAGTTCAATAGATTGGTGTTCGAGAACAGTCTCTACACTCCCTTGTCTTTTCAGCCTTAGTCTCACTGTCTAAGGCGTGACTGCTGTCTCTATCCTTGGTGCAACCTAAGGCTACCAGCGCGTCGATTCTTGGCTGAACGTGATAGTTGTGGGCAATAAGGAGCCTTTTAGGCCTTATAACCGTTGGCCTCACGTAATACTACACACTGTTTTCCGGCGGTAATATTTTGTTTCTAGGGCCTCTTGTACCAAAGGTACCTACCGCAACCCTCCTCTGTCGGCTAGGTGTTCATTTCTTGTGCTTTCAGCTTCGGGCTATGCGGGTCCTTTGAGTTCTCCTGGGTATCCTCCTCCTCTTGTTTGTTCGGCGAACACGACAGAGTACTAAGCCCTGAGTATCAGTTTATCCCTCAGTCCTATCTGTTGCTCTCTCGCAAAGAAGCTTATGACGAGAACTGAGATTTGCAGTTTCTGCATGATTATTTAGGATCTTGACAAAACACAATAGTATTAGACCGGGGTAGACTACTCCGTCAAAAACTTACCTAAGGCTTTTGAAACTTACCACCGACCCGGATAAATTATGGTTGCATCCCAAAGGCTTTTATTCGGAGAATTTTGGCGATAGGAGTGTCGAATTCTAGAAGGTTTGTGGTAATCGAGATAAGCTTTGGCCCTTTGCGATGGGAACGGCGTTGATCTGAATATTGCTATGGTCGAATGGTTACAAGAGCATAAATTGTGCCCTGTTTTTTTGCCTGTATGGTGAATGGTCCGAAAAGTTTAGCTAAAATCTACACGATGGTGAGTGTGTTGATTTTATGAACGAAACCGCGTGAAGAATGGAAATGATGGACAAAATTTCCTCGATAAACCACTCTTTGGGCGGTCATTTCTCTGGTAGTCTTCCCTAAAAGCCCGAGGTTCCAAAACCCCGACCGGAATTTAGGTCATTATCGGACAGCCAGTATCCGGTTATCACAAATCTCAAGGCCGGAATAAGGCTTGTCTGCAAATTTTCTATGGTGAATTGTGAAGTTTACGGCTTACAAATACGAACAAACCCCAAAAATGCAATCAAAATGGCTGAAAACGGGAGCCAGGCTCACGGCTGGGGAAAACGATCGAGTGAGTTCCAAGGGCTCATAGGAGTTAAGATGAGGTTGCTCTGGGGAAGCGGATAAACAAAGATTAGTAAGGAAATATGTGGGTGGTAGAAAACACAAACACGGAGCCGTTTCACGAACCTCCTTATAGACTGCAGTTTTCGGAAGATCTTCCGCATCCGGCGGGTACCCCACCCACGAAAATCCGTACGAGCCATGCAAAGTCAAACGGTCGAAACTCGGGTACAAATTTTCCCCACTAACCTTTGCCCTGCTGCCAGCACATCTAGTTGCCGATAGCTGAGAGTGGAATCTGCGCATTCTTCACCAGATTCAGCCGAGCTGACAGTGCACAAGTGACCTCATGGTTATGGTTCTCTCTGGATGACCTGCTGTCCTATTTTCGCTGAGAGTTCACAGACATAACGAGCCCCCTAACACGTGGAGAGACATGGATGCAATCGGCCAACTTGTGAACGTGCTCCAAAACCACTGATAACGTCGAACTCACGAGTCTTAAGATGAGTGCTTGAGAGTGTGGGTGAATGAATGTGACAGTGTTCACGGAGGAGGTAGTCCCAGTGTGTATGATGGTTCTCGTAGATGCCAAGCCTCATTTGGAATCTGAAGGTAATAGCTATGTAGAGGGATTCGACAACAAACGGGAAAATCATTTACAAATGAAACACTTTGCTCCCGTAGAAAGGTAATTGTGTTTCGTGTAAAATGTATCTGAACGTGTTACTGTGTAAGAAAGAGCAAGGGTTGGGCTGTGTGGGAAGTTCCGATTGTCTTGCTCTCCGTGGTCCGTCATCACCCCCAGGCATACAAACCTTTCTGACGTCCCGAAACCACTACTTTCCCTGTTTTTCCACTAATACAGTAGGCAGGAGCTCGCCGGAGCCGGTGCGACCCTCCTTAGTGAATCCAAGTAGCAACTTCTCGAGGAGTATCTGCTCTCCAGCTGAGGGTGCCACTTCATCTGGCCTAAATGGCATCTCCTTGGCAATCGATTTTTGTTTGCAATGCGGATTTGGCAGGTATTCTTGCTCTCATAACTGCCAAAACGCTTGTGCCAGTAAGGTAACCTTTGTTTCAAACTTTATTGTCATTCACAGCCCCCCTCCTACTTTGGGCCCTCCAATGAGTAACTCGTTACCGGTCAGGTCAGTCTTTCTGACGTTGTTGGAAACAATAATAATCACCAGCTTACTTTTCACATTTCCTTTCATTTCAACCAACAACGTACGTGGAGTATTATTATCCAATTATTGTAGCTTTACCAAGAACGACAAAATTCTACTTGCTGAGGGTGTTAGTTTTTCCCATACACCCCGATGGCCCGCATGAGCAGGCCCAAAATTTCACCACACTCCTCTAATTTTGTTTTTTTCTGAATCGGAACTCTGAGTAAATGCCACCAGTAATTCTCGATTTTCTTCCAATCTCCGACGCGATTCTATCCGTTATCTAAATAGACTTGAGTAGGCTTACGACTTCTGTAAGGGAAAATCTACAATGTCGCCAGGAACGATTCAGTGTTCATGGTATCTGCCACATCTAAATGAACTGCCCCCGTTTGCAACAAATCATTAGACAACTGTGTCATTACTCGGTGGTCATAGGTCTCATATCCACGAGAAGGCCAAAATAGTCGATAACTGCTCCAAAGGACGGCTCCTTTCTACCGCCACCGTTCTTTTTGATGGCTCTGGCTTTGGCAGCTCTAATAGCACTGCTTTTTGCAGCTAGTACCAGACGCATCCTGTATTGGCCCTCCTTACTGCGGCTTTTCAAGCCGTAATCCAAAATCATCTCGGGACAACTTTTAGTGAGTGAGTTCCTCCAGCGTGCCTCTTTATGCTACGACAACTCTGGATTATCGAAACCGTCATGTGGTGTCTACCTAGTAATGGTTTCGGAAGTCTGGCTTCAAAAGTGAAATAAGTTTCATTTATTCTGCGGTCTATACTTATCATCTAGTTGCTCATAATGGGAGTAACTTTCTTCAGCCGACTTGGAACAATTCCTCTCTTTCCTTACTTCCAGTTATTCTGCTCTCAGGCGTTTTCTGGAAGAATGTTCGTATTTGCATTGAAAGCATCAACTCACTGCCATCCTAAATGAGTTTTCTGGAGGGTGTCTGGTCTGATACCTGTAAATATCATTATCTGTTGTTTGAACACCGTCGACCACACCGCAGCTGTGAGCACCTTGGCACAAAGGGAGAAGTAGCACAGTCTTCTAAGCAGTCCATTTTTGGCGGTATTTGCAGTCATTGTGAAATTGTTTGGTTCTAAGTTGAAATCGCACTACTTGGGTAGCATAAATAGCGACCAGTCCTTTCCGGCAGGGTGAGGACCGCTTAAGCAACTTGTCCCAATTATTAAAGCCTCGTGAGTGGAATCCGGTGAGGCTGTAAGATGACGGCATATCACACCACTAATCGACACCAGTCAGCTTGCATGGGATTTTCAGTATGTTTGCCAAGAAAATTCTAAAGCCAGTGTTGTAACTTCTGCTGTTGTAGAGTAAAGGGCAGGGGTCCGTCCGAAAAGCAGTGTTCGAAACAACTCCCGCGAAGCATCGTTTCGACTTGTTGGCCCGTCTTACAGGCAATGCTGCCGCTGTCAACTCCATCTCGGGGACAATCACCACTTTTAACGGGGTTGCTCTATCTATGGCGAATAACCAACTGATTTCTCCACGCCCACTCACGTCAATCCAGCTGCCGTATGCAGCACCTCCTCCATCAACCTCTGAATCATTCGAGAGTGTGTGCAGATCCACCATTTTTTCCTATCTCTAGGGCTGGCCTAACGGGGTTCGCATCTGACCCAGTTTATTGGAGGCAGTCTAGAACCTTTCATGGATTCAGACTTTTGGTCCCAAACTACCTTCTCAAAAAATGATGCAGTAGAGTATTTTCGGACAGCAACCAAGGACAGACCAACCCAAGGGCGTTGCACATATTGCAGATGGTTGACTGGGAGATCGGGGCCACTCAACTCGAAAACGAAATTATCCGGCTTAGCGTTCTACTGCCTTCGTAGGCAGCTTTCCATAAAGGGAGGTGATTCTTTCTGCCCTCGAAAGTGTTCTGCCTTTCCTCCACACAAAATGACTTCCAAAATCTGCAAGACGTTTGATACCCTTTTTGTGACGTGGAACCTGCCCTTCTTTTGCAGTTCTGTGGCAAATGCGGAAATGTACTATGGCAGTTTTCTTGGCCTTAGATGATCCCAGAGGACCACCAACACGAAACTGTTGTTGACGGGATGCACTGCTCTTTGGTGCATCAAGGCGCTTTATTTGCTTGCGGTATCCAGCAAAGAGTGGTTGGCTCCAAAGGAAGATGAGGTCGCTCCAGGCGGAAGAACTGTGATTCTGTAGCTTACCACTCATCTGTCCAAGTTGTTATTATCCCACCATAAGAACCGCAATGCATTCCTCTCTTTTATCGATACTCTAGCCTGGAAAACTATCTCTCTGGTTTCGGTCGGCATTGTGTCTTTACCACCCCTGAACGACTACAGAACCTGAGTCGGCTGCGTTGTCTGATCTGACCCTGGCAATAAGCGATAATTCATTGATTTGCCTAGAAACCTGGCAGCTCAGTCGAAAAACACCCAAAGCTTCCAGGTTTTCTAGGTTAAAAAACCGGGCGGTGAGGCAAGTACCGTATTTTTTCTCCAGTTTTGGTAGTGGCATTCACCATTTCTACCCAGCCAAAAGTTTCTTTCCGCATCATTACCTCTGAGCGACAATCCGAGTGGCCTCGATCCTGACAAAAAGGACCTTTCAGGAGCAGCAACCCTAGAGCAACTTTAGTCTTGCTGTCTTTAAGATGACCGATCTGAGCTTGCCATGGGGGAGCTTCACTAACTGATTCCTCAGGCCTCCGGTCCTTTTCAGTACTGTCTAAAGTGCAAGATCACCTTTTCGCGATAACGACAGTTGGTGGTCCCCAGAGTCAGAAAACTCTTGCTCGTAGAGACAATGCAACTCGTGACCTGTATGTTCCATTTCTGCAGCTAAATAATAAACAGGATCACTTTTCCCCACTTTTCCGTACATTGTTCACCCCTATGTCGTACTCACCTCTTGGGATGCTTGGCGGTTGCCCTCTCCCCGGTCTAACACCACGTGGGATTCTAATACGTTGCAGCCCATAAGAAGGTTTGCTTCGTCATCTTCCCATTCTGCGAAGGTCATCTTCCGCAGATGGGGCCAACCAGATAAAATGGCTTTTACCAAATCCGATTCCGGCATAGAAAGATCGGTCAAAATGAATGCCTCCGTTGCCTCGATACTTTCGTTGGTGTTAAGGAAGACGAGTGACAGGTGCAACCGATCTGCTGTCCTTACAAGAGTCGCACAGACCATGCTGCCAAAGACGTCGAAGTTCTCTCCGGTTAGCGTTTAATCGCAAATATCTCCCGCATCAAGACACAGTCAGATCAACTGTTACCAAAAGCCAAAGCTTAAGCCCCCCTGTTAGTGGGCACCACTCCTACAGCTACTTTGCCCAGAGTTATTGAATTACGGGCGGACCGCTTCACTGAACAAGTAACACTGGGCTATGTGTACTCGATGGGCGCTACTTCCATGGTGAAGTGATGGATGGTGCCTGCATGGGAAACATTCGTGATCGCACCTCGCTCCCACTCGACAGGCTGCTGCCCCACATGGACTTCCAAGGCATATGAAACACACTACTACCTTTGCCATTGCCTAAGTTTCATTTGTCTCAAGTTTCGAAAACTTCTGACGACCTTACAATCCGCGAATCGAACCACAAGCTTTACAATCTGGAGGAGCTATACCCCCAGGCGAAATGAAGTGAAGGTTTGTCCAAGGCTGGTGTTCCTAATGGTCCCTTGCCGCGATTTGAGTTTGACCGGTACTTGGTCCGTTTGTTCCGTTCCTACCGCTATTGAGTCGACCAAATCCAACTTTGACCACTCTCGCCTTTCTGTCTGAGTATTTGGTCAGGTCTTCGAAGTTAGTATCGCAGTCGCCCGGAGTTATGCCTCCTGCTTCTTCCGCTGACTGACCCTGTATTTCAGATGGAAAACGACGAACTATCACCTCCAAGGTGTGCTTCGCCTTGAGTTGGTACCTATAGCCTGATAGATCAAAGGCTATGGAACAATTTAGCATCCCAGTGACAAATTCACACGTAGCGTAGGCGTCGCTTTTAGTTTGCTCGACTTCTGGAATCAAGCCATTAATCAAATTATGAGTAACTTTGAAAGGTATACCAGGCAAGTCCTTTCATCTTATCCCGGCCTTTGTGTTGCCTTGAGTAGGGTCGAGCAAGGAACAACACCAAACAGATTTCATAGGTCGACCCCGGCAATAACAGGTCAGGTAGACCAGCCCCCGCCCCGGATCAGTAACTTGAGCTTCGACAAAATTTTCAACTCATCCGACAGACTTACAGTATTTTTCTGATCATTTCCTAAATGTTACCAACTCCACTCTGGTAAGCTCGATTGAAGATTGCATTGGTATAAATGGCCGGACCACCGGCTTAGTGTCTCCAGTTTCATGATTACTAGGTTCGTGGAGAGGTCATTTTCGATGGTTGGTTGCCTCAGATTGCTCTGTCTACTTTTTACTCTGCTTTCTGCTCCTTCTGCCTGGAGGATGCTGACCAATTTTCTAGCCCCTGTGTTTTAAGCTTGAACAAATCAACAGTTATATAAATAACTGTACTGCCGATAATACAAAACTTCACACTAAGAGCATGCGCGGAAGAAAATTCACCCGAAACTGTACTCAGTGCCTTCCTGCGGTAATTTCTGTCCAGTTTCCAATCATTTTTACCCCCTCATAAGCGGTACCCTGCCTAATATGGCTATGAATAATACCACCTTAGATAAGAGATCCACAGGTTATAAAATGGGGAGGCAAACATAATTGGAGAAAGTTTAAGCCTTCTAGGTTGTGGAGCGACAACCAGGGGATGAGAACCTTATCTTCCCCCAACCAACTCGAAAATTCTGAGGAGGCTAAGATTGATCCTCCCGCAGTACAGCAAATTATAAAGTTTCGCGAAGCTCTTTTCAACAAAAAAGGTTTGCATGTCGTCCAAAAGTATCTCCTTCTATCGCTGTGGTTTCTGAACGACGGGATTGCTCTGAGATCTGAAGCTGAATGCGGGATTTTGAGAGAGAAACGCCAATACTCAGGGGTAATTTAGTTCCTTGGGCTCTTTCAGAGACACAAATCATTCCGGAAATGAAGGTAAGCTTAGCTTTCATTTCTCAGCTTTTTCATTTCTTTTTCGAGTGTCGACCTCCCGAAAAGCTTGGATTCACAAGATGACGAAATTTCTAGGTTCATAGGAGATATATGATCGCACCATCAGCATGCCAGTTATTGTCAAATATATGGTTATAACGAAAAGTTCCCGCTTCATTGCCCAGTCAGAGGGGGGACACAAGCCTTTGGACAAGAACAGCTTAATGATACTTCTTTGCAGGACGGTTTGTAAAGAGCCAAGCGATGAGCGTTTGAAAACGGTAGAACACGATTTTATGACACATGCGAAAGCGAACGGAATGTTTGCCAGTCGCGTTCGGCCTGATAAGCCTGGAAGAACTTCAGCTGCGGCATTAGTCGGATTGGCCAGCGGTCTCACTACCGGTATATGTGGAGAATTATTTGACGCCCTTCACAAGCTTTGTGAATTTTACCATGAACGGCACTACTTGGCTGAGTCCTTCGATGCAAAGATCTTTTGAGAGTCTGTTTTTGTGAGAAAGTTTAATTTGGCCCTCAGTCTTTTCTAACCGCATTGCTTGGAAAACGGGCGGTGGATCTTTGAGTTTTACTGCGTAGTCTGTTTGGCCCTTTCTCTCGAGGTTTCCACATATTTGTGCCTTCTGCAGTTTTCTATTTAATACCGTAGAAACCACGAATCCATCCAACCTGGTTTCGAAGTTCTTGCCAATAGGGTAGGAGATTGCTCAAGCTGCCATCCTCGTTACTAGCAGCAGTCAAGAAGAACTCCGGAACAATGAAGTGCGCGCGAGCTTTATGGTTTGGATGAGTCTCACCGGTCTCCACAGTGTACTTTCAGAGTGGAATGTAACCAGGGCGGAAGATGTGGTGAACTTCATCCGTTCTTACTGACCCCCGAAACACGAGGTCTACTCTTCCCGTTGAACGCAGGATAGCCTGTTTAACGGGACGTGGTGACCTCCATCCGGCGGGACTGTTGGAGGCCAAATTTAAGTTTCTCACACAAAAAGACAAAAAACGTGCAAGGGTGTTGCGCATGGACAGGCTTAGCAAAGTAATGACGAATAAATTCTCAAACAAGAAACACGTAGAACATTTGGAGAGATTTTCAATGAGAGCTTCGCAATGGTACCTGTCTGCGTCGTGACAACAAGAGGGCCCAGGTCGGTTATTTCCCGAGCTTCCGGCGACCCTACTGAAAGAGGTTGACCAGTAGGCTAACCTATCTCTCTCAATATCAGCATGGTTTTACGGGATAGTGCTAATGATTTGGTGAAGATGACCATAGAGTTACCGAACCTAACTGATGGAAAGGCCACGGGCATGCAAGAAGTTTTTGCAATGGGCAGCTTACTGATGAGAAAAGTTGACTCTTAAAAATCAGTAGCTGAGAGATGGCCTCATATCGAAGATATAATGTCCGAAAAAGTCTCCGGTCATGAAGCCGGTAGGCTGGCTGGATGTATTGTGCCACAGGTTCACCGGGTGTTTGATCATAGAAAAGGAAATCAAGATGAACCAATCACTGCACAAGCTATATCTGGATGGACAACTTTTGGGCCACTGGTTAACGAATTTCGACAACCAGCATCGGCAAATTGCTTGGCGATTGCTGATAGGAGCCTCTACAGTGTACACAACCAGCTTTCAGTGTTGAATCTAATGGTCTATCTCGGAAAATTGAAGCCCCCTAAAAAGATCGATTTATGCCATCGAAGGTAGTTCCAGAGACAGCTTTGCGAAGAGTGACACGAAGTTGCTCTACTTAGGCGACCACTATCAAACCAGTCATCGAGAAAATAGTTCTCAAGGCGTCTCTTGTTTCTCAGAATGAGATCCTTTCAGAGAAAGTCAGTTGAAGTTTGAATGTCAGCTGGTAATGCGGCTCAACTTGGATGTGATACGCCGAATGGCAGCAATAGGTACTTCGGTAGAGCTGCTTCCACTGACGTACAATCTCCTTCGTAACGTCGGTTTCAAAAGACTTTCGACCTGTCTGTCTAGCAGCTGTTCCCCTGCAGGTTAGAGTGAAATTAGTGTGAAGAAAACGGACTACCATAGTACCGTCAATTTTCCACAAACATTTCATTTCAATATGTTGGTTTAAATACCCCAAAATGCATTTCAGTGCCAAGGTACAGAAGCCTTGAACTTGGTAAAATGAAAAAAATTATTGAAAATTCCTAGATGGTGGGATCAGAGTAAGTGTTGAGCAGACATGGATTTCCTGCTGCAAACCTAACTCTCATTTTTGGGCGTTTATTCGACATTTTTTTGGCTCCAGTTCTCACGATCGATGAGATCGTAACCGTCTCAGACGATTCACATGCAGATGGCAAGCCAGTTGCACTCACATACACAGTCACTTTTATTTGTGCTTCGTAGTTCTCTCCAAAAAGTCGCACGCGCAGCCGAACCATCTCACTCGCACGCGTGCGTGAAGTAAACGCCTCTGTTATTCCACTTCGGACACTACTGACCTACCGGACATTGGTCTACGGTGACCTGCTCTGACAGTGCTTTTGCGGCAACTTGTGAATCTGACTCGCATGACCGCTCACCTGTTTGTGTCCCTGCTAAAACACCCGCTCTCAAGCTTGCCGCAAGGTTGCGCTGTACACACCGCGTTGTGGCTGACCAAGGTAATACTCATCATGGAACCGACTCCGTGTCTTGGTATCCTCCCGACTCAAAAGGCTTGGGCCCAAAAGGGATGCTCACTCCTCACCAATTGAGAAGCACAACTTGTTTTATCTGAGGACACCAGCGTTTATTTTTCTGGCCCAACTTTCACATCTCCATTCATGTCGGACACCAAATCCACTGACGTCCTCTCGTTTGCTCTCAAACTGCCCGTTTTTGCCACGGCCAATATTCGAATGTGGTTCCGACAAACAAGCCGTATTTACCTTTGGAAGCATAACCATCCAGTGCTCCAAATATTCTCACATTGTCCAGGTGCTTCTTTCAGAGGGCCCTGCCGACGTGAAAGAACTCCTCGATCTCATTGCATGAGAACCTCTCCCACACATACTGAGCTCTTTGAGACATTGATTCTGCCCACCGGGAAGCCTGCAACAATAATGCTTTTTGAGCCCTTTGCATCGGTTGAACTCGGTGGCCAAAATCCGTCCCAGCCCAAGCGCCACAAGCAGCCCATTCTGGCAGGGCATCAAATGAAAGGCTCCACTTTCCAGGGGAATATGGATCGATAAAACATTCCTCTCGATGCATCAGGTCTTGTCAGTGCCGACGGGTGCTGCTCTTCTTAACGTCAAAGCTAAATATGCCAACAGAATAACGGAATACTACCCGGTGGCCGGGCTCTCCGTTCACAAGACGTCGCTTGCCTCAACCTCAATTGCAACGACCACTGGTACCAGTCCGACCCAAGACTCAACCGCTACATTGGGAGCACTCTCCCCATATTGCCTTGGCGGTGGTTCTCTCATTACCGCCCTCCTGTCTTCTAAGTCTCACTTCCATGGGGACAATGTGGACTTGCCAGACATCTTTCGCATTTTGTGCCCTCAGGTCTGCAAAATGTGCAAATCAATGGCTACTCGCCGATATGCCTCAGAATAAACACCCATCTCCCTGGACTGTGGTCTGTGGATCGCCGGTGGTTGGCACGGTGTCGGCGTCATCATACCTTCGGCCCCCAGGCAAGCCGTTGTGATTCCCCATGTTCATTCCGCACTTCTACTCCACGGTCAAACTACCAAACCAGCCAGCAACGGCGACAACCACTTATGGCTGTCCACGAGAAAGCCGTTAACCTGGCCCCAATGGTTGATCCAAAGGCTTCAAAATCCTAACGGATACAGAAACCGAGTTTACCGTTATCCCGTTATTCAAAGATCATCGAGGTAAGCCATCCCAGTTCAGACTCCAGGTGGCAAATAACGTAACCACGGGAGCGCTCGGCCCGGGATCACTTAATCTCAGTTTAGGTCTCCGGAGATATATTCAATAAGCTTTCACCCAAGCAGGCTTTTCGACTCCTTATTGAGGTGACGATTTCCTTTCATACATCAGTCTGAAAGTGGACCTCAAAAAAGGCAAGCTGGTAGATACTACAAAGAGGCTTTGTGCAGTCGCATTCGGCCACTGCGTGACTTCCGTGAGCAGTCGGCTGGCGACCCCGCCATCACCACTTGCCGACATTTTGAGGAAATTTATTTTCTTCACTGAACCAAGTCACTTCTCCGGTCCCGTATTTCAGGCAGTGCTTTACCGCATCATCATCAAATGCCCACCCGTTCTCTTTCAACCCCACCGGCTCACCCCCAAAAATGTCAGTTTTGCTGGACTCAAATTGGAGCACATGACGAGTCTTGGCATCACCTGATAATCTTCCAGCCATTAGGCCTGGCCCGTGCACATGGCTTCCAAGACACCTGAAGACTGGAGTCCCTGTGAGGACTACGCAGCTCAAAACAGCCTCCCCACTCTTGAAGGGAATCTCTCCCCACACATGCAAGATTTCGCTCAGGACATCTTCTGGAAAAGCAACCTTTTCCAAGATTGACCTCGTGCAGGCAGATCACCAAATCTCTGTGGCCTCAGAGGATATACCAAGGACCCCCATTACCGTGCCTTTTGGCCTGTTTGAAACCGTAGGCATGCCATCCGGGTAAACAAAAGCTACCCCGACATTCCATTTTTTGCAAGAAAATCTCTCCGTGGTCTACCATTTTCACTTTGCTAAATTGACGACATCCTAATTGTCAGCACCTCTGCAGCGGAGCATGCGGTCCAGCTGCGTCAAAGCTTCAAGCTTTCCAAGCAAAACAGACTTCAACTGAACCTCAGTAAGTGCCTGTTCGGCTTTCCTTTCCCCCAATTTCTCGGGAGCCATATCGATCAAAATGGTTTGACACCCCCCCTCAGACAAGTTGTGAAGTGTGGTCTCATTTCCTGCACCCAAGACAGAAGCACAATTGCGCCTTTTCAGGGGAATTTTAAACTGCTTCCACCGTTTCGTCCCCCACTGTGTGTCCACAGTTTTGTTTTCAACTGACCCACTTAGATCCAATACCGTGGTCATCAGTTTCCATCCCGAAACAGACAGCTTTCACAGAGGCCAAGCAAATTATAGCAGACCCAGCCATGCTGCTTCATGCTCATTCGGATTCAGACAGCCAGTTTCTCCTAACCACTGATGCTTTTAATACTGCAGTCTGTGCCGAGCTCCACTGAAGAGTGGACTGGTGGTTTCTGAGGAAATTGATAACCGTAGCGTCGTGCCTTTTTGAAGAACATTTTATTCGAACATACTTATTTGAATGCCCCGGAATGATCTCCATTGCCGAAGTAAAGATGCAGCAGGATTGATAAAATGAAGAAAATTATTAAAAACTATTGGGCCAAGAGATGGAAGAGAGCAAGGAAAAACGTAATTCAGAATTACTGTCAGACATAATGAAGCTTTCATGGCGTTTCGCACAACCGAATCGACTCATCGGAAACCTTCCGGAAGCCGCTCAGTAATCGCTCAGAAACCGCTGAGAAACCAAACCGTGCGACATCACAAACTGCTAGAAACCCACCAAAGAACGATCGGTTTGGTGACGGCTTTGTCCCAAGGGATGACAGCGGTGCAACAAACCGTCTTCACCAAATCCGGTCTTATGGCGCTGAAGTCACTGCTATAAATGTACACAGAATGACAGTATTGGTATTGGCCATTCAGGAATTAAAAATTTTGAAAGAGTGCTTTGCCACACTTCAATGGAGATTTGCAGGCTGCAGTAATAGTAATAACAGTTTATTTCAGAGACGCCCGATGCATGCCAAGTGCACGATCAACTGTTTACAAGTGATTGAATAAACAGACAAAACCCTTTAAAATGTAGAAATTTACGTGACGGAGGTTGGATAAAAGAGGCTTAGAAGGGGGAGTAACGTGGAATGAAAGTATGGCAAATGTAAGCACAACAAAGAAAATGTACTGAGTTTAAATGGACTCATGGACGGATTCAAATGGACGCCCGGTAAATTTGAAAAGTCAGGGTCAGGTGGGAGGTCTGACTGGTCAGTATAGGGACATCTGAAAGCTGATTGATATACATGAGAAAGGCTAGAAATCGGCATAAGAACTTGTGTTAGCAAGAGACGATGGGGAAGTGAGATTCACTGCAAAGGAGTAGGTAGCAACGAAGCATTGGTGCTCTGCAATAGATGGTCGGCGAACAGGGCACAAAACGCATTGTAAAAGGGGGGCGAGCAAAGTAATACGTGGAGGGTGGATCAGGTAAGATAATAGTTAATAGGAATTGGACACAGTAGATGTGAGACATAGATGTGGAAGGAAGGGATGCATATCATGGCGATCAGCGGTGAATAGCAAGAGAGATGGTCTGTGAGGACCTGCAGGACACAGAGCTAATGCATATACACGTATGTGCGTTTGTATATATATATATATATATATATATATATATATATATATATATATATATATATATATATATATATAAGAGAAGCCGGATCAGTGACAATGGAGTCTCAGAAAGAACGTATCAGTTATTAGGAGGGGCGGGTTAGGCTAGGTCGAATGTTTGTAGAATTAACTTTGGAATATCGTGGTGAATTATCTTCATGACGGGTGAACTTGGCGGATCAACAGAGAGAGTGGAGAAAGCGGAAGCACAGAAAAGATGACGACTGAAGAGCAGTTCAAAAAAGGGGAAATGAAGGAACGCATCTAAGAGAGCAGTTAAGAATGGATCTAATAGTCTGATTGATGTAGTTGAGACATGTGATGTCGGTCAAGAATGGGAGAAGCACTTATAGGCATAGGGGGATACCAAATGAATGGATACTACAAGCCGGCAACTCCGACATGGGTGAAAAAAATATTGGCGATCAACGGCAGAGTAAAGTGGGTAGGACGATATTGACTTGCAATAAGAGGTGACACAGCTAGAGTTGATTGGACCAAGGACTGAATGGGTAGGTGTGCGTATCACAGAATTATGGAAAAATGGACGTGATAGGAATGATGACAAGAGGGATAGATGGACGAACAGTGGCAAACAAGGATGGTTGCAGCATACGACCTGCACCTGACAGCATTAAAGCGCGCGATCTGCAACCGGTGCTAGTGGGTGGGGCCGGCCGTGCGCCGTACACCCAACCGGAAAAATACTTCGAAGCTTGTACAGGAGATGTGATCCATTAATCTAATTCAGCTCGCACATCGTTTCAGACGACCTGTGGGCCCGATATGCGCAGGTCAAAGTGCTGGATCTGACCGCGCCCAGCACCGTTGGGAATGGCACTATTGTTCATTGATGGTTATGCATGTACGGCGTGGTCCATTGATGAAAGTACAAAATATAAGATCCGCGATCGGATGGCCGGATTGCGAGGGGTTCCAGAGGAAGGAGCCAACGGCTAACAACCGACCAAACAGCGGCGTTATCCAGACGAGTATACCAACTTAGAGGGTGGATTTCACATGAGGAGAGAACTGGAAAAGGAGAACAGATAAAAAGGAGCAGTCAGGGTGTGCACCTGCTGTGGAATAACGTTTAATGTATGCATATAAAACCCAGTAAAAGACGAGCCATAAGAGTGACGGAGACTACGGGAGAAGGTGGAAGAAAAGCGGATGAAAATAGTGTCATTTTAATTGCGTTAATTCATTACAGGAATGGCCATAGCTAGTCAGAAGTTGAGAACTCAGCCAGATAGATGAAACAGTCTGTAGTTGATTGTGTCCCCAATTAAAGAGAGCTGGGTCGGCGAAGGAGTTGGTCTTAGAAGTCGCGGCCCCTCTCGTATGCCATATCTTCTGCCATGCTCACATTAGATCACTGGAGTGCACGGGTGACTCCGCGATATAAAATGAGTGCCGACAGAAATTGGGACTTGGTTTGTGAAGCTCGAAGGGTGATGGGCAATTGTTCCAGACTTTGGAGTGGACGAGAACGAAAAAACGTTATCGTATGGCTGATTTAGCTATGCTGGAAAAGACCGTAAAAAAACCTGTGCCGAATAAAATAAGAGGTTTCACGGGAGAAACTTACTGTGTTAAGGGCGATAGACCGGTTACGGAGCAGGTTATGCATGAAGACTAAGTTGAATCTTAGGCGGGGGAGCCAGAGTGGGTCAAGATTCAGGTTTTGGCATCGTTCCCTAAAGCTCAAAGACGTGGACTAACCAAGTATTTGTTTGGTAAAACGCTTTTGTGTGATTTTCAGTCACAACTCTGTCAAATTTTGTCATGTTTGAAAATACCACTGGGCAGTATTCAAACGAAAGCTTGATGTGGGACTTGTAGATGCTGATGATACTGTCTCGGAGACGAAAGAAGCTGGAGAGAAGGGCCAAGCTTCTTCTAGCCTTGGCCGCTTGGATGGCAGCGTGCGCAGAATAGTTGAGGGAACTGGAATATTTGAGGCCCAAATTGCGGATGGTAGGTTTATTGGCTATTGGAGACCCACCAAGAGGTTAGGATCCAGAGGGTATTTGGAACTTGTGAGTTAGAACCTAGCACGTATCCGTGGAGGAGCCCATCATCCAGGAGTGGCTCCAGCGGTCAAATGCAGAAAGGTCAACGGAAGTGTTGCAAAGAGTAGCGGTATCATCATTAGTATTGAAAGAGTAGACTGTTTTAATATAGTCTGCAAACAAGAATGGAGTGCAATGCTGGACTAAATCCAATGCTCCATTGATGTACATCGGAAAGGGTAGAAGACCCAGAACACTGCCTTGTATAACACCACTTGTAACAGGTTTCGGTTTAGAAGTATGTCCGTTGATAAGGACCGCTTTCGAACGACGAGCGAAATAAGATTTCGGCCAAGAAGGCAGCTGGTCAACAATGCCGAGTGAAGGCAATTTGGCGATAAGGTGCGGTTTTGGAACACTGTCGAAAGCCTTCAACAAAACCAATTAGACAACTACTAATGCCTGCCCGCTATCAACAGCCTTAGTGACTAGGTTGAGGAAGTCAAACTGACATGTGGCGCATGATCGCGATTTGAGAAACCCGTGCTCCCTATTGCTAAGAAGGTTCGAAGCTGGAAGATGGATGGTAATGCTAATTTTGTTAATCTTTTCCATTATTCTGGAAATGATAGGGGTATGGTTGATGGGACGATAATTAGCGAGTTCGTGGACAGGTCCTTTTTTGTGCCGTGAAATGATGACTGAAGGCTTCCAGCTCGGACGCTCCGAAGTAGCGTGATTATTTACTCTAAAGCTCCGATCAAGTTCAGCAGCACAAATTTTAGGCGGGACAATTAGAATATCAAGGCAATGCGTGAGATTGCATTCTTGCCTTGATATTCTACTTGTTCCGCCCAAAATTTGTGCTGCTGAACTTGATCGGAGCTTCAGAGTAAATAATCACGCTACTTCTCGGATACATAACGGAAGTATCCATACAGGCAACATCTGGAGACGAAACACTCAGCAAGTGAAGGACATAATGTAACTTCACGCATATCACACTCAAAAATGTTCCACGAATCTTTGTCCTCCATCCGGCAGGGGGAGTTTTCCAACTGTTAATTTTCTCACTTACAGAGCGGGATGAAACTCTATGAAGAGCAAAAACGTTTAGCTAGCGTAAGGCCTGCAGTAAATGCAGAACAGGAGTTGGTGCGTACTATACAGGTCGCTTTTCCTGATGACAGTTTTACTTTGCTGTTGACTGCACAGTGTGTAGTGGGCCTCATAGGGCGTAGTGTATGTCGCTTGTGAGAAACTTCCTGCCAACTCATGCCGTAAAACACCGGAGTACCGCACATACCGAGATTGATGAATTTGGCCGGGAAAACACGAACAGAGTTTTATTCCTACGTTGATCAGGGACCCGGAAATGATAGAAAACGCATCAGCATTACGACAAAATATTCCCCGAAGTCTATGAACTGAAGTCACTTGGAGAAGTAATAATTTTAGAAAAGCACTCCACGGCATTTTCAAGACAGGTTTGCAGGTATATTACCGAACAACCGTTCGTCTTGGGATTATTCACTTCTAAGCATGCAAACTTATGCAGAATTCCGGCGTTCAGTTCATACAACAACTTTGCAAAATCCATTTGCCAACGTTGTTGAGCTTTGTCCTAGATTCTGAAGATGTAACTCAATCAAGGACCCCAATACTAACCACCGTAGCCAACCTGAAAAAGCTTAGTCGACCACAGGATAACAAATGAAAGAACTAACCAGTCTTCTGAATTTGAGATGTTTCTGATCGGCTGAGCGTGGCTTGATTTGCGATAGTTGCGATTCACAAACACAGGGTTTTGTTCAAATTTTAGCATAGGTACCTTTCACAATAAAGCAGATCATGGGAGTGATTAACCCGGAGCCTCGCCACTGCTTGCTTATTAATATTGTTAAACAATTATAAAATTTACCGATAATAATTTGGTGCACAAAAGCTGTACTTGCATATTAGCAACAAACTTCATGATTTTTGAATAGATTTGCAAATTATTGTTTTCTGGTACCCAGATTTGACGGTTTGAATGTCACACTTGCGGCGTCATGCGGTACGCTTGGGCATCTTGACGATCCAATTAAGTGATTGCGGGAAGTATGGCTACAAAGCGACCCGACTAGCCGTTCTAATGATAGCCGTAGCCCGACTTACAAATCCAATTCGCTTCTAAGACCTACACCTGGAAAAGATCGCGTATGCTTTCATTATTATCGGTGGTAACGCAAAGATGCACTTATTCCAATGAATGCGTAGGCCTAAACGTTAACAACCACAGCATCAGGGAAACGGCGGAGCCAATCAGTAACTGCGGCGGCTGAAGCTGGCAAGTCCGGTGTTCGTCTGGTCCTCAGCCTCGACAAATCAACCACTACCCCATTCCAGGTCGGATCCGGCCCAATGATTGGCGTAATACCACCCGCCAATGACAAAGGCCACCTCCGATTTTTCCCTTCCAAGTTGCAGATGGTCAACAACTCCGGCATTCAAACGTTTCATGAGCGGTTCCTGTGCCCCTAGATTGAACCTCGAGAATAATTCCTGTGGATCTTCGCGGTCGCTGGCGTTCGTTACAACACTCCGAGAATCAGCATTTTGGCACAACTTGGCCTATCGATTGACTTGAAGCGCAAAGCTTTGAACCACTGTGCGGCCGAGTTGCTGTTCCAAAGCTGGTCGGTCGATATCCAGTCGTATTTGCCGCCATCGGACGTTTACGCATCCGTACTGCCCATTTTTTAAAAAGCGCGTCACCCCGGCAGAAATCCTAGGGCAAAGTCAAAGCCAAAATTAGCTACGTGTTAGCCTTTGGGATCATTCTACTTTACCCTGGTCCATGGGACCCAATACTAAAAACTGTCGCAAAGTCAAACCGGGAGGACCAGGGACCTTGTGATTGCTACCGGGGACTCAACGATGGAGTGATCCCGGAAAGGTTCCCGATACTGCGCGATCACAACTGCCTAGTTGTTTCCAATAGCAAACAAGTGTTCTCCAATACAGATCCAATGGAGAATGGCCATAAAATTCCGGAGGCTATAGAAGATGTTTTAAGAGCCATGACAACCACGCCATTCGGTCAGTTGGAAGCTTCGTTTGTGCCTTTTTCTGGAGCGCGATGACTAGAAAGTTATGTACAACCTTGATTTTTTGACCGCGTGTACCGTCATGGTTCTGATCGCCTGTGAAGAAGGGGCTTAACACATCCATCACGCAAGAGAGGCTTTCAGGCGGCGCCTTACCAACGGAATTCCATAGAATTCAGCCAAGCATGATGTCATTCGGATCCCCTAATTCCCGGGTCAAATGATATACAGCAATAGCACCGGACCACTGTGGCGGAAGACCAACACGATTTCCTAATACCTGCTTCCGGAATTACTGAAAAGACTACGTCATTTCTTGTTACTAGCAAACATTTTCCACGGCTTCATTCTCAGCATTGATAGCGTCAATAAGCCTGTTACTAACCTCCCCCAAGCCGGCCCGAAAAATATTATTCTTGCTGGGACAGCAATGGGAGTGTTGAAGAATGTGACCTTTGTTCTGTTCTGAGTCACATTTCCGGTTCATTTTAGGCCTGATGAGGAATTCCCACTGGTAGTGAAGGCCGATTCCCTCCCAGCAAACTGTCATCGCATCTTTCAATAAGTTGAAAACAATGGACACGGGCTTTTGTGTATTTCTGCCGGAAGCTACTGTTTGCTGGGGTTTGACTAATAACCTTTGAGATGGTATTACTCGTCATTTAGGATGCATTGTGAAACCTCAACACGTGTTAGACAACCGCACTTTTGTCACCTGCATGGAGAACAAACAGTTGGCCAACGCGTAACAAGTGGCCGATCGTTAACAACCGATGGAACTGGAGTACTTTGAACGCATCTCGCGACTTTCTAGATGCGTAGCACGTATCCGTTTCCGATAACTTTGTTGCTCATACGTGGACATGCGCACAATCTAATAAGCTTTTCTCATCTTTACCAGGCTTTGTGCTCGTGGCAATCGAAAACCATTCGCTCAGATGATCCAAGCGTATAATCTTTTACCAACGTTTGGAGTCTACGGGCAATATTCGTACCAAACTCGATGTAACGGTTATTCCAATCATCAGTAACGCGCAGCCCAACTAACGAATCCCGAAACCATAACAAGATTGGTTTGCTGATTCTACGGTTCTCAATCAGGAAATTATGCACACATAAAATTATGTACAAACCTCAACTGCATGACCACAAAGCTCAAAATGAGGACCAGTGTTCGGTAAAGGCTGCCGTCGGATACGACCGTCACAGCAATCCGAATTCAAACCGAAAGTATGCCACGGCGCATGAGCAAAATAAAAACAAATCTTCAAGTGTAACGGTTGATGCGTGCTTTGTTTGGTTGAGGGTCAATAAAATAAACGGCTTAGTCTGAACAGTACACGTATGTGACTACGGTTAAATGGGATTTCCACACGTTTAGTTTAGACCGCCTTTAAAAGCCCCCATGAAAGGGTCGGCATTCAGGGGGTAGATAGGGGTACTAATTTATCATATCCTACCTTTTCGCTTAACTCATTTTATACGTCTTTCTCTACTGACTTCTTCCATTGTTTGTCAGTCGCATACGCCGCCGTGGTTCTCTTGATTTTGTGCTCCATACCTCGGTAAAAATGAGTTTTATCCGTAGATAATATGTGATTCTACATATAGGAGCAAGAGGGCTTATTTGTGATGGGGTTCGCAGACAGTTTAGGGAATGAAAAGGACAACATGCCTCGCGACTAAGAACAAATTACGCGGCCAAATATAAACCCAGTATTCTCAAAGAAGAATCGAGATGGCTTCAGGGTGCATAATGCGTAAGAAATTCAATTGAGTGATGTTATCATCGTAATGATATTTGTGGCCCAAAACTTGTTTCAGTTTGAACACAGATCAAATATTTGAACAAAATGGATGTTCGTGGAATAGCTACATTTTCTCAATGGTTCAACAAATGGTTGTTCGAAGGTTTCTACCACTACACACTCAATTCTAAGTCGTGCTCTCAACTGTAGTTTCGTCAAACTAACTCCATCGTAAATCACGGAAACCGTATGGAATTAGAGACTAATGTATTTCAAAGACTGTGTGAGGGGTTGGGACCTACAGGAGAAATCATGAGAGATAAATGAATAAATTCAGCCACCGTTGGCATCAGTTGACTTGCATTGTGCTTGGTCTGTAGAGTCGATGCCGCTATCGCCGTTATCCCTTTCAAGCAAGCATTTTGTTACTGACATCTAGAGGCACGTCTACTTTGTCAGTTTTCACCACCACCGTAAGTAAAAGGCCATCGATTTCTGTGCGATAACCCTTGACCAGCCAAATAGTCACTCATCTTTATGTAAGTGGTTCTTCACAAGGATAGCGACATCGCCGCGTCTAAACGATCTCTTTTTGATTACCTTTTTTGCTGAAGCCGCGGGATAGTTAAGTACTTCCTCGTCCAGCGCTTCCAGAACTCCTGTGCCAGGTGGTTCATTTGTGTCCATCCTACGATGTACGCCCCACTTAGAGTTTTTGGCGTGACTGCTCCTACACTTGACTATAACAATGACAGTTCATTGGGAGTGAGAGCCGTTTCGTCCTCCCGGTCTGGGACGATCGGCCCCGGCGCTCTATTTTTCAGTTTGCTTTCTACTTCAGTGAGTAAGTTTATCCGTATCTTGTCGTCGAGGCTTCGCTTTAAGATTAGGACCGTGAGTGTTTCCGGTAGATTGTATCAACTTTTTCAGAATGCCACAGAGATGGCCTGTTTGTGGCGGGTGCAAGCGCCATTCTGTTCCTTTATTTACAGTCCTGTTTCGTATTTTGGCGTGGTCTGGGAGTTCCCTCCTTCTCTTTACCTTCTTGTGAGCTCCAACGAGGTTCGAGCTATTGTCTGGGTGGGCGCCTTTGGAAAGGCCCTGCCTCGTGACAAACCTTCGGAAGACCATTAGGAATGAATCGATGGTCACATTAAGCACTACTTCTGGATGGACTGCTTTGGGTTGTAAACGTGTTATCAGGCAGCCATACCCATTTTGTTTGCTCCTACACCATCACACGAATAGCGTTCTAAAATAATGCACGCCATTTTTCACAAGTGGGCACAGTTCCGGTTGAAATCTTACAGCTGGAAGGGGGATCGTCATTCGCTTGTCTGTTACAGCATTTCGGCGACGACACACGATCCAATGGCAGATGGCTGGCGTGATGATGGCTGGCCCCTTGGTCACTCAAAATCGCCGATATATATTGTTTCATAGGTGGTTTAAACCTGTGCCCCTATTGTAGATGTATACGATTTATCAAGCATCTCGTTGCTTGATGGAAAACCAGGGACTACCGTTAGATGCTTTGTTTCGTACTCACGATTTGAATTCGTAAATCATCCTCTGACTCTCCGTAGCTCATTGGCTTGCATGAGGTTGAACCTTCGGATGTTTTTGTGCCACAGCCTGCCTTTTTGATGTCATCAGCTATCCTGGACAGCCCATGGGTTTCGAACTGAAAGACTTCCAGTTTTCCTCGGAGCAGAGCATCGAGTTCGGCCCGGTTCAACCCGTCTGGTTTTATCATTCCCAAATTCAACCTGTCCTTCGCTCGTGAGTCTTGCAAAGGGGCTCCAACGAGTTTTAGTTCTGTTTATGTAGCACAGTTCTGTGGCTGAGTTCGTCCAAACGTTTGACTCCCAGTTTATCTGAATAAATCACCTTCTAACCAACGTCGCGGCTTTCGCGGCCAGTTCTGCGACAGTCATTTCTGGCCTCTGAATGGGTAAAGCCTTTAGTGGAGCCAATCTAGCCTTTGCGAATACTATCTGATTGTGCCGCGCAGCACTTTTAAAAAGGGCCGCAAAACCTCTCTCAAGCACTCAATTTTCTCGGACTTCGAAATAATAATGAGAACGTCAGAGCTGTTTGAAGTCCAGTTTGTGAGGCTGAAACCTCCTCCTTCTAGAAATGCGGTCAGTTTGGTCATATATAGGATAACAGTAGTTGATTAATCAAGGGAACACAGAGAATCGTCCACGTATATGTGGTCTACTGCTCTTCCTAACAGATTGCTGGTGCGGCCAAGATGACTTAGAATTCCTCGTAGGGCAAAGTCAGCGCAGAGGAGGGACGGCATCGTTCCAGAGAGACAAAATGTCAGCCTGCACTAGTCCGGTGTACAACCTGCGTCGTTTTCAAGCCACTGGAGAGGACTAAAGGCATCTTAACTTGTAAAAACATTTCACGCATGTCAGCGGAGACGGCCACATTTTCTGTTCGAAAACGGCATAAAACCTCGACTGGTGAAGTCGTCTTGTCTGGGCCCCGTAGTTTACGGTCGTTGAGTGACATACCCTGACATTTCATGACACAACCGAAAACCACCTTTGCATTCCCCGGTTTCTTTGTGTTCACAACCGGGTGATGGGGTAGATAACACCTCCGATTTGCGTCATTTACTGCATAGTGCTTTTTCTATTTATCCCAAATATATAATATTTTGAACGGCTAGCAAACATTCCGTCCCTTATTGTTGTTCTCGAGTTAGCCAGTTTTTGAGGAAGCATAGTTCTTTTGGGGCCTTTTCTTGACTGTTCGGCTTCGGTTCCATGTTTGGTCTTCTCTGCACAGGAGTCTCAAAACGATTGGTAACAAAATTGGCTTTCTCGGCTACCATTTTCAGAGCCGATCTATCTTCTCGCGATAAAGCATCTTTGTCGGCTGTCATTTCAACGAATTTGGCTTTATACAACCATCGGAATGCGTGTTCAACTTAGGCCGTTTTCATCGATGCGCAGTTGCTTTGGGTCTGATCACTGTACCTCCCGTTTAGGCTACCACGTGAAGTCCAACCAAATATTGTGCTCCCTGCGAGCTGTACTTTGTGGCGTCCCCTTCTTTGATCCAAGGCCAAATGTGCTTCCGGTACTTCACAACCGATCAAAAGATCTATTTTTTATTCCCTCAATCCTCGATTGTGACCCCTTTGAGGTGCAGCCACTAACTCAGATTCGATTATTCTGACTAAGGTGCTCTCATCGGCAGGTCTTTTATGGTGAATGCTTTTAGGCTTTCTGCTCTTCTGTACTCGACCGAGGAAACGAGTAACACGTTCATTTTGGTTGGCTGGATGATCTGAGCCCCACTTAATAAGCTCGCCACTAATGAAGATTGATCCTCACTCATCCTGTGTCTGTCCTCAAACTCCTCCTTCTTCAAATTGGTATCCAACCCACTATCTACGAGGGCTAAGTATCTTATCACTCAAGCTGGGGTTTCTACGCCGGCTGCTATTACTCCCAGGCGAACCGGTTTTATAAGAGCGAGACATTGAGCAGACCACGCCTGGCCTCAGAAACCCCTCGGCAATAAATTTCTTCAGTTTGTGCAGCAGGTAGTGGTGTCCCCCTTGGCATGCACCCTGAATGTGACTCGTTTTCATCTGACACACCGTTTCTCGATGCAGACCGTTGAGACAAACAAAGCACCCTCTCAATCTCTTAGCCATTTCTCATTGTTTGTCGATGTCTACGTTGCGGGAAAGGAACCTTCTACTATGCAATGTATGGCACCACAAACCTTACATACCAGCAAATTTTCACTTTCTCGGGATTGTGTGTGTTTGCCCGAGTTTGGTCTCTACTTGGATCCCTGGTCAGCCTTGCGTTATCGCGGTCCTGGGAGGCTCGTTCTTCTTGCGCACAACCTGAGTGAAAAGACTATTGGCTATCCGGACATGACGGTCTATAAATTGCCTCAGCTCGCCAAAAGTTGTTTATCACCCAAATCTGCTGGTGGCCTTGGCTTCCTCTGCCCATCTACTCTGTAGTTCCGTGGGTAAACTGCGCACTATGGTCTCCAGTGTATGAAGTGCCCCCAGGCCCGGTCGGTAATCTGGTCGATTCGTAGCAACGCTGCAGGTTTGCTTCTTTATCATCAGACTGAATACAGAAACTGACCCGCATTCGGAAGGTCTTCTCTGTCTTGTTACGTCGTCGATCAAGTTCCGAGCGACCTAATTTGGTTGCCCACGCGGGTCTCCCAGGACTACACGTGCTCGGGTGTGACCCTCTTCGGAATCCTGCATCTAGCGCCCTTTGATAGCTTCTCTGGCTCTTCCACGACAATAATGTAGCAGATACACGAATATGTGCCCTGGGTCGGATACTCTCCCTTCTACAAAATTCTTGTATTGTTTAATAAATTTGCGGTACCGTTCCGCGCTTCTATCAAACGGACACACTCCCACATTTGATGAGCAAATTTTGTGTTTTTCGCTGGCACAAATCGGTTTCAACATTTCCATTGAAATGCTGAGCTGAATGGTTGCGTGCTTCGTGGTTTCCTGGATCAAGTCTCGCTTCTGTCTTTGAAGTTATTCCTTCACGGATGGCTCAGGTTCTCCCTCAGTCTGCCTGAGCTGGTTTTCTAAATCCACTATTATCATTCTACAAATACTATCAATTTTAATTTCTATATCACTGGCTGAAACACAGGAAGTTGCACTGAGAGGGCCAATAGACCTAGAATTATCCGAAAAATCAGTGTCATTCCAAAACGGTCTCGTCCAACTTCAGTTTGCTTTTGTCCACTTCATGGGATTTCCGATTGATTTTCCCGTGAAGATCCCAGCTTCAGTACTGTTACGGCTATTCTGATCATGAGAAGCTCGTAGTCCAGGTAACTAATCCCGAAACCATAACAAGATTGGTTTGCTGATTCTACGGTTCTCAATCAGGAAATTATGCACACATAAAATTATGTACAAACCTCAACTGCATGACCACAAAGCTCAAAATGAGGACCAGTGTTCGGTAAAGGCTGCCGTCGGATACGACCGTCACAGCAATCCGAATTCAAACCGAAAGTATGCCACGGCGCATGAGCAAAATAAAAACAAATCTTCAAGTGTAACGGTTGATGCGTGCTTTGTTTGGTTGAGGGTCAATAAAATAAACGGCTTAGTCTGAACAGTACACGTATGCGACTACGACTGGGGAGGTTTTTCACAATTGTACTTCACACTGGCCTGCGGTAGTTTTGATCTCCCTACCAACTGACACATGACACCAGTTTTGACGAGCCCTTTTGTATACTCCTTTTGACGAACTTCTAGCGGTAGGCAATATAAGCGTGATACAGTCCGAAAAAGGCCAAGCTTCTAAAAGGGAGTTTCATTACGACAACCTGTAACACGATCATTGTTTCCACTCAGCTATGTTGGGCAGTGCTAAAACTCACAGCTTCCTGAGGCACTACAGTGACTCGTAGAAATTCATTGAATGTTTTCCAGCGGTTAATCCCAATTTGGCTTTGGTTGGCTTTTGCTACTTTGCTACACTCACAGCTACTTCTTCATACTTTAAAATGCCCTTTGGAATGAATAAGAAGCGTTCCCACAACACCCATCCTCATATACTCCGGTTAGCAGAAATATAGGCTCATTCTAAGTCCCACAGAGCCTGATAGCGTTTGGCCACTTTATTGAATCTGTTGCGTTCGAAGTTCCCATGAGATTGAGAAATTCCGGTAGTGCAGTCGTTTATAGTGTCCCACAGGGAGTGCCCCTCCAGCGATTCAAGTACACATCTTTGAATGTCTGCGGTGTGGCCTACCTTCCTTGTCGATTGTCAAGACGGCATGAGTGCATCCAGCGCTTTAACTGCCCAATCCTTATGCAGCTCGTCGATGACCTCTTTGCTGAGGATTTAAATAAAGATAGAACAACTTGAGTTTTTATTCCCCTCTTAAAACATAAAGGGGCAGAAAGTAAAATCCTTCTTCGAAGAGGACTTGCTTGATCTTACCCGACTTTCCTTACGAGAGTGACGCCTGACGATCCTGAGCCTTCGACAAAGACAGGTGGTCTCTTCACAGCTTCTTTCCACGTTCCCACCGCTTTATCTTCACGTGCATCTTCCGCCTTTTTTCAACCATCAGCTGCCCTTATCTACTCCGGCCCTGGACTTTTTGAAATCGGGTCCCATTACAGTTTATCTAGGCACGCTAGTTTCTTCTCTGTTACTGCCACCCAGTAAAACAGGACAGCTATTGGCATTCTCTCTTCTGTCCCTTCGCCTCCTGTGCACATATCCTACTCTATTTCGGTATCTGTTCACCTCGGTTAAAACCTACTCGCTCTGCAGAGGAATAGGTCCGCGAGTCTTCCTATCCTTTTCACAAACCCTCCTTCACTCAACAGTCCCCGCTGAAATCAATTCGCCTTAGCACACAGAATCTGACTTCGACCTTGACAAATATCTTTTGTTCCCACGCATCGGTGGTCTCCACAAATTCACCGCATTCGCTGCCTGTCAATGCTAGAATACGGCCCTCATACGCCATCTCCTCTGCCCCAAGTTGCAATCTTCAACTGTTAGCTTCCTTTAATGTTCCAGATTCCAAAGGTTTCATGTTTCGTTTTACACACAATTAGCCTTACCTCTCTCATAAAGCGCAGCTTAGCCCACTTTTCTACATCCCCCATTCCTCAAACAATTTCGGCTCTTCCCTCTGCGCTCCTCCTTCATTCAGTACGCAGTTACGACTGGCCTGTATTGTTCAGCAGCTAATAATCACCCTAGAAGGCTATCTACCCGCTTAATTTCACTGGTTTATATCTTTGCTCCGACAATTCCCCCCCCCATTGATGCCAAGTTGTTCTACTCCTAAGCAGTCCCCTTCACTTCAACATTTGCTCCAGCTCGGCCGGACCCACCCCATCCGAAACTTCGCTAGTTTCGGCATTCATCGTGCAGCTTCAATGTTCGACTTACCACTGGATTTATTTAAGCACTGTACAGCTGTTTTATCCTTGTTAGGAATCCTCAGCTGTGAACATCCACTGAGCTTTCAAGAAAACTCAAACCCGGGGTGAACTATTGTGAATCGAACACCCTTATCACAAGCCTATCAGAGATGGCTCTCAACCGTCTGTTAAACATCTAAACTGCATGATATAACACCATTCCGTCGCTGGTTTTGATCAATGACTGACCGCTTCCCGCACTGCAATTCATCAGACAAGTCAATCACTGTGCGGGAAGCGGACAGTTACTGCTCAAAACCAGCGAAGGAAAGGTGTTATATCATGCAGGTTAGATGTTCAACAGACGGTTGAGTGCCAGCTCCGATAAGCTTGTGATTAGAGTGTTCGATTCACAATCTTTCACCCCGGGTTCGAGTCCTCTTGAAAGCTCAGTGGATGTGCAGTGCCGATGATCCATAACAAGGATGAAACAGCTGTACAGAGCTTATATAGTTATCAGTGGTAAGGTGAGCAATGAAGCTGCATGATGGACTACTTGATACAAATCTAATCTCTCACTACTCATTTATTCATAATGTTTCCTTTGAATCTGATCTCCTTTTCTCCCAGTCGCGATGGCTTGTGATTTTTCAAATTACTCTGCCCTCCTGATAAGCCTGCACCACCTGCCACAAGTTGCATATCTTTAGCTCCTTTCAAGCCTCGTTCCATTCGCGTTAAACCCCTTCATCTAAGAATGGGTTGTTCCACTTATACGACGCTAACTCGATAACGGAATCTTAGCAGTCTGAGAGCACTTCCCATGACCAGATATCTTTGGTGGGGTGCAACCTTCTAAGGACTAATAAGCTAGACCAACTTGATGGTGGGCGCCCAGCTTATGTCAAGAAAATGTACTCAGTCTCTTGTTTACACATTGCACTCAGTTCCGTGCCTCATTTCGCCTGGTTCACTATCAGCCTCCAAAGCACTGTTTTTTACATTGGCTGCACATATCCCCCGTCAAATTGCCCCGGTTCCTTGTTCCCAACTCCTATTAGATTTTTGAATACCTCTCTTACCCTCCTTCCGGAACCAAGCTGACTGAGGGTGACTTTATTCGCCGTCAGTTTTTTGACCTACTTTACCGGCTCCTCCCAGTCTTATAAACCTAATTACTAGCATTTATTTTGGTAATTAGGCACATGTGTACAAATGAGAGCATACTGGGTCTGGTATTTAACCACAACATGCCTCGCATAGACTCGTCAGTAACACAAACTTTCCCCGGCAGTGACCATAAAATAGTGACTGCCATCTGCTTCTTGGTGGCCCTTCTCATCTCGCGCATTCCTCTGACAATACATTCCTAAGAGGGAAATGGACTTTGCCAAACTCATTTATTAGCTAAATGACTGATGTGATTATTTTCTCACCTACAACCATCAGGTTGTTGCGGATATTTTCTACCCCGTTTCCGACTGTCTGAAAAAATTGTCTAACGCTTCCTAAGCTGCACCCATAAAAGGGTCACTGGCCCGCCACTCCACAGGAGGTAACAAAAACTTCTCAAAAAACGTAATTTTGATGACTTTTCCATTTTTATTCATTTTAACCGCTCCTCAGCACTGATCCGAGGACAAGGTAATACGCGACTTCGTGATCAAGAAGCTGAGACGGCGAATCATCCAAATGGGGCCGCAACTTCTTCGTTGCATAAGCTAAGAAAAGCTGACGTCAAGGCTGACTTCCAGCTCCTGATTCCGAGTAATGACTCACCTGTCACCTCCCCATCTCGCACAGCTGAGGCCTTCAAAGCGGTTCGCCTGCGCCATGGCTTCAATCACTGTCATTGCTCCCCCTCGATCTTTACCCGTTACCGACTCGGTCCTTTCTACCATACTCTCCGACGATAGGAGTATTACTCAGCTATGATCCAACAGCAAACCTTCCCTCGATTGGACCACGATGACGTGCCAACAGCTGTTTTCGTCACTGGCGGGCCGGATCCCCATCCCTTGCTGCTTAACCTCTTCACTATTTCAATTATTAGTAGCACTGCCCCTGCCAATAGGAAGTGCTTGATGATCGTTCACATTCATAAAAAGGGACCTTCACATAAAGTATCCAATTACCTTCTAATAAAAAGCGCCACAATTTCATCCGAAATAATGGGAAATAAGCAAAAGATCTCAATATAAACTAGTTATCAGGCCTCAACCTAATAAGTGACATCCTACATGGGTTCCTCCCTCCACGGTCCTGCATGACTTGTCAGAATGATTTCGTACATCTCTTCACTGGCTTGGCTGAAAGTGCAGAATCATTTATCGTTCTTTATCTTGACTTACCTAGGGCATTTGATCGTGTACCTCATCCCACTTTTTAACAAAGCTACAATCATTTGGAATTTTTAACTGACCAATTTCTTGCTTCTCATCTTAATTATCTCATCCTTCACAGATTGTTTTGGTTAGCGGGCACACCTCCAACACTAGGCCTGTTATCATCGATGTCATTCAAGGCAGTGTACTTTGCCCACTTCTTTCCCTCCTATACATAAACGATGTGTTTCTGACGATACTCAAAGACAAGCCGTTGTTGTTTTTAGACGAATTTAAGATAGTTTATACTTTTCCGACGGGCAACCTTAGTACTACCATCCCTTAAATTTCCGCTGACTTAACCGGTGGTGCTTAACCCGGGTGATGGAATTCTCCGGCAATGAGTGTATTTTTCTTACAAATGCCAGGTTCTTCCAGGCGGCTTATGAATCTGCGGTTCACCAATCGACAGCCAGCCCTTAGTAAGAGACCTCGGTTTAGTTTATTCTGGATCTTTCAACTTCTCCGAATATGTCGTCCTCCAAAAGGCGAAGGCTAAAAAGAATCTCTGTCATTGGTTCGGAGGCTTCTAGCTCAGGTAGAGCTTCCTTTAACAGTACGAAGTACATTCCGGGCCCCGCCCGAAATATATTTCCTCAAATTTCTCTAGTGTGTGAAAACCCTACGGGGTTTTTATTGAATTTATTCAGAAAAAATTCACAAAGCAGCCTATCTAGTGGTCAACACATACCGAAACTACAGAGAACGATGATTATATCTCAAAATCGAAGCACCATGGCTTCGTCACATCTCGCCCAACCGTGTACTTCTGTATAAAGTAATGACTAAGACATCTTATTCCTTCAACCAGTTATGCTTCTCCACGGACGCTGGATCTTTACTCCGTGAAAGACAGAGCATCGTTACCACACCCCTTGCCAGTACTGTTCTACACTCAAAGTTCTTTCGGTTCACGTATTCCAGAGTCTGGAATAAGCTGCCTTTACTCATCAAATATTCTCAGTCAAATTTTCCATTTGAGCATGCTATAAGTGAATTCCTAGCAATCCCAAATATTTGTGCTTGTTCAAAGTTCACATAACCGAAGGTCGAGCTTGCAAAAGAAGAGCATCGACCTTTAGGCCCTCACTCTGTTTTTTAGAACCAGCTTGCCTTCCAGGATCGTTTGAGTTCTTCCTCCTCACTACTGACCGATTTGCAATTATAAGTGCCCCTTCTGACCGTTTCTATTTAGAACTCGCCATGGATCTACTTAAAATATGACTGCTTTCAGAAATTGTCTTTCCCTACCGACCCATCGAATCCCACCAACTTCACTTTGAAATGAGTCCTTCGAGGTGCGTTCACATTTTTGGTGAAGGCCACAGTAATACTTCTCACTTACGGTCAATGTGCCTCATCTGCTCCACGATTTATTACCGTTGTTTAGTTATATCACGTCCGCGGCTTTGAAACCAACCTCAGCGAAGCTATAGGAACTGCGTCAGTAACTACACACTGGTCCGCAGTATATACCTTTTTATATCCATACTTCACCATCCCCTAATTATTAGCCAAAGCACGATAAGTTACCCAGAGCTCCTTGACATCTTTCTGATCACATCGACTCTTTTCCACACCAGGCCCCACCACATTATCTTCCATCACTCTCTCACCAGTTTTGGACTGGAGATTTCAGTCCCATTTCTCCCGCTTGGTACGGTTCATTAACTGAATTCAACCTCCAACTATGACTTCACCCATCTGCAGCCGCCCTACTCCCCAGCTGAGTTCCTTCCATAAATTCTTGCGGAGTCTCTCCTTTCATCTACCGATTGATTATTCGCGGTCAAATCTTGGCCCGGTCACTGAATCTCAAAGTTCTTACTTGTGGGTTTGATTTGCGGTCTAACTTTCTATGGTTTCATTTTTTTCTTGGGGGCAAGCTGCATCAGTGAGTCCTAGCTTCACAGTTTCCTCTTTCCGTTAACCGTTGATCCTTAGCTGGGCAAAACCAGATTGCATTCCTCTATCTCCCTTCTTTTTCCAGTGATCTCTAATGCAGGCCAACCGTTTTGGGCATTGTAGTGCTTATCTTACTGACTGGTGCACCTGGATAATAATGCTATATGGCCTCATGTCAGCCTCTCTTTCCGTTGGCACTGTTGTCCAGATCTTCACAACCCCACTTATTGATCTTGGATCATATGCCCTCATCGCGGCCGCTGTGCCTCCTTTGCGAACTTTAATGATCACTCTCACCAATCTCAACGTTGCGGAGCGCGGTCAGATCCACGGCCTTGGCCGGCGCACATCGGGCTTGCAGGCCATCTGCAACGAAGTGCGTGAGGAATTAGGCTGGTGGATCACGCCTCCTGTGTTCACTTCACGAGGTGTATTTCAGATTGAATCTCTGGCTCATAGTTAGCCCCACCCACCAGCACCGGTTGCGGATTGCAAGCTTTAACTCTGCTCGCCCTACCGCATTCATCTCTGTCTGTTGCAGATGGCTTGCTTCTACCAATATTGTTCCACCACGATTCACTCGTTTATCGTTCTTGTCTTCACTCTTATCACTTCCCTCTTGTGTCTTTCCACCCCTGTGGACACACCTATCTTTTTTGTCAATATTTCTGTCGTTTCTCACCAGAACAGCTCTCACTGCATGATGTCACCCTCGCCCCATCCCTTTTCTCTTCGTCAAGCACACGATATTTCCTTTTCCATCCACGTCGCCCTTGCCGGCTCCTAATCTCTATTCACGTGGTACCCACTCATGCTCTTAAAGCTCATTGGTCGCATTCTTAAGCCTCATCACATATCTTTTGGTCATATCCTTCCTTGTCCTCCCATCTTACACCTCCCGCGATTACTCGCCAGACCCACCAGCGCACACCACCAATCACCATATAAGAACTCGCCGTTCAAACCTTTGCGCCCTTTACGAACAAATTTATTATCTTTTCACCACAATCATATCTTCTTTGCTGGACTCCGTAATTTTTCTGTGGATCTTCATATTGGGCATTGCCCTGACTAGCATTTTCCGGCTCAATCCATCTGTGCCATCGCCTGCAGGCAGGCAGATTTTCAGTTTCTTTTCTGCCAACCTTGAGGCGCATATAATTCATGTGCCTTTTGCCCCATCACAGATTCATCCCTCTGGGTACTACTCTCCATTTTTGGTCTCGGTTATTTTCCGTTTTAGCTGCAGTTAGGCTTTTTGATTATTCTTCTCTCATCTGCTTCTGCGGTCAGAGCTTTCATCTGTTTCGTATATTGCTTGCCATAGTCATCTTCCATGTTCCTTTCGGGCTGCTCTGCTTTTCCACATTCCATCTCATGTAAAACACTGTCGCATCATGGCTTCCACGCGCAATTTCAAACCATATAGCCTGCCATTATATAATCCTTCTGATCCTCCAAGGCCTTGTTTCTCCCCCAAGTTATTCGCCGTTACAATTGCTGCTCCTTTGCAGCACAAATCGTCATTACACCAAGTAACTTTCCTCCACTCATATTTCACACAAACGTGACCGCTTTGTATTTTTATTCGCCCTGCCTTCTCTAGCCAGTTTCAAAGCCATCATCTTCTTGCGGCATACTGTACCTGCATTCATTCCGCTTCACCCATTTTCGACCGTCATCACGTATCACGATTGCATTATTCAGATTGTTAGATTAATTTTACCTGTTTTGTTTGATCCTTTCCTTCATATTCCCTCTTGTATGAACTTCTGCCCACAGCCGTCATCACTTACGTCTTACCAAAGTCGTTCCTCCTACTCTGATGATCCCCCATGTTAACCCGTCATAAAAATTCCATCAAGATTTGTTCAAGCAAATGCTGTACCGTTTGATCCTACTCCACATGTCCCTTTCAAACAGTGCTACCTCCGTGTTCTATCACTTCACTACATTTTGCTCAGGCTTTTCTAGCATATGTATATAGATGTATATTTAAATAGAGGTATATATATATATTTCCTCCGTACACTCTACTTCTTGCCGGCCAGTTTTCTCGCCACTGTCCGCTGCCCTCATGGTATGCATTCGTTTCTTCTGTATCTATGCCTCACATTTACCTAATCCCGATCCTCCCAAACCAACGATGTCATCCAATCCACTTTTCAAGTATCACAGTACCCGCTCCCTGTTTTCAAATTAACACCGTTTATTTATTGAAATGTAGCACACTTCATGGCTATCTAACCCCTAGACATGCAACTCAATTTTTTCCTTTTTTCTTCATCAACTTTTTTCACCAAAGTTTCCCAAGCCGATTTTTAGTGTTCCTCTTTTGAGACTCTCAGGCTCCGGTCACCTCCACCAGACTCAGCCAGATTCTTCATCTTGACTTTGACCTTCAAATTCATCGAGAACATGGTTGAATCCATCCCTCGGTTCACTTGAACTTCTCAACTGTTCCTTGATGTGCATGCATTTATCTTCCTTCTGAGCCTACCCACCCTACGTTTGTAATGCACATTTTTAGGTTTTTCACGAGTTTTCTCAGTCCGTTTAGTCGCTCGTAAAAAATGTGATCATGCTTCTGGCATGCTTCGGGCTTCTCAGCAATAAATCACTGTACATTATATATATATATATATATATATATATATATATATATATATATATATATATATATATATATATATATATATATATATATATATATATATATATATATAGAAATGTCACAGAAACTGTACACGTTCCAGCGGTAATTGCCGTGTGAATAAGTCGGCCAAAGGCAAGCAAATCAACGGAGTGCAAATGAAAAAGGTGGATTTTAGGCCGCGGAACATAATTGGTGCACGCATCAGTCGGTGGTCATTCAAAATCGACTTCCGAAGTCTGGTCGAGAAAATGAGTAGATGTACCGCAAAACATTCGTGGAAAACAAATTTGGAGGCTAGATGAATCCTTAATTGTGGCCTTGAGTGAGAGTGTTTTGTCTACGACATTTTCTTTTCAGTTACCAAACCGGTATTCGCACCTCTGCAAAACCGACGGCCTGTCGTTTTGCTGGGCCTCACTCGTGCAAAACTGTTCGTAACTGTGAGAGAAATCACCGATTACGTAGAAGCACAAGGTTCAGCGCTAAATTAGCTCTACACTTGGAATGTCTGCTTTATCTGATAATCGTTTTGAGCACGTGCACACTTGCTTCGTATCCCCTTCCCTTATTTTCATTGGTCTCATATCTTCAACAGTGTTCGTTATCCCATACTTTGGCCACGAGTCTTCCCCATCACGAACGTTCTCTATGGAACCTCTCGACGGATATTTGCAAAGATATGAAAAAACTAGTGCTGGCTTACTTACCTTAATAGCGTTAGACAATGGATCTTAATCTACTCCAGCTTAAGTACTGAATCTCCGTGTTATCCTCCGTAATGAACGCAAGAAAAACGATGGTCTGTTACCCCACCTCAAGTGACTTAGATTACCGTGTTCATCGCCGATTTTAATCCGGTGTATTGGGTCGTTTGCCTGTGAAATGGACAAGGGAAATCTTGCTGATCCTCTCCAAAACCTACAATAAGAATAAAGTGAGTACTCACTGTACCTAACTGGAATCGTCTAAGGCTTCGTCTGGTGCCTTCCACAGGATACATTTGTGGATGTAACCCTTCCAAACCACGACGCACGTCATATGCCCCAAGGCTCTTAAAGTTCCTGATGTAGCTCACCTGCTCATAGCTGAAGCTAACGTCAGGGGAACAGATTTCAGTTTTTGCGGCCTTTCATTTGGCTTGTATGGTTGGAATAACTTTGTATTGCAATTTCCACTGAAAATTCCACGACATTTTTAACCCAGAGTAGGCTTGCAGTCAGTTCAGTTTATTTGACCAATACATCAATTGCACCAGATTTGGCTTGCTGCTGCGAAACACACTGAGGGGTAGAGCTGATCCAAGTTTGATTGCAGTTCATGCAATTTCAAGGTGACCTCTTAGCTTGGTCTTTTGCGGGAGATACAGTTTGACGAATTGGATCACTGGATCTGAACTAGTCTGCTACGGCTTTTCGTGAAAACTGTTAACAATCGATCTTTGGATATCGTGACTAATTACACCAGGCTTGGCGAACCGTTGTAATGCTGTCGAGTTCAAGTTTATGAATTGGCACAACACATTGTTGTCGGTATTCTTAAGTCGGAAACTTGCTTGCACATATACACATAGCATGGTGCCTTTATTATCTACTGGTTCATTTACCCAGAACTTGCCATGTTTCTTGCCTGCTCTGCTAGGATCCATAAGATCCCGCTTCCTGAAATTCGAAACAAGATTCTCTTCTTGGCTCGTCCCATTTAGTTACCTCTCTTAACGTGATCGGTTATCAGCCTCTCTTGTTGTCTTGCATTCTCCTGTTAAGCGCGATGGTAATTTACCAAAAAAGATGGCGCCTCCGAAGGCATAAGGCTACTTGGGCTCAGGTCTCGAACCTGTGGATAGCTTCAAGAAGTACTACAATACCAATCGCCTAAAATGATACCAAATCAGCCCGGAGCGATTTGGTACCGAAAATAAGTATTGTTCACAGATGTTAAGTAAATTCCACTAAAGTAGACTCGACGGGTAGCATATCGTTGTCATGCTTGTCGGAGGTAATAGACGTTGGTTTTGCTGTCACCTGACTTTAGACGTTCACAAAAACAGTGTAACTGGAAATAAGGTAAAGGGGTGGTAACTACACTGCGTAATACCGTCACAGGCAACAGGGGAGATTAAGTTTTATTTTGCGGGGTATTCGTGTTACCATCACTGGAAATCCGCGTGTAAGTGTGGACCCCTTTTTGTCGTAAACAGAGGACTCCTGGAAGGAGTGCAGCAACTCGATATTCTAAAGAGCACTAGCCGGAAAGCGAATCTAAAGCCCTGAGCTCGAAGGATTTGACTAACTTGCTTCGGTACGGCGTAAAAGCTGCGGTGACTTACTGGGAGCTTTTGAAGTTGCGAAGGGCCTGCTGAGCATGTACAAATATGAATTGTTTGTTGCAGCTCCCGTCAGCAAACTTGTAGGCTGAAAGCGATATCACTTCGTAAACTCCCCCCAGCAGGCTACTTTCGCCCACCTTGGGCGGAATCAGTGATAGCTGGGGCCGGTTGAGCGTCCAAGTTCTCTTCGGCAGCATGCGCTAGCATCGGGGACCAAGACCGCGAATGTTTTCAGTCCTTCCTGTTCGTTGCTCTGAGGGTCTTCTATCGATCCAGCTGGACAAAAAAGAAAAAAGGAAACCTCTCACCTTGTAGTTGACAGACGAATGTCATGTGGGGGCCGCCTTTAAATCAGTATGGTAATTTTTGCTCAAGGTCCTAACCTTGTTCCGCAGGATACCTGGCAAAATTTAGTTGCCATTGTTCCCCATCAGCTAAAAGCGTTGAGCCGATTGGAGTGCCCATTGAAGGGGTCAACTCCAAAGTCTGCAAGTCGAATGCCGTAATACTCGTTTTTTCAGGAAGTCTCAAGGGCCCATAGTGGTTGTCAACCTTGCCATCAGGATGTTGATATTGCGAACTAACTGATTTTTCTGCTTGCTCGCTGGGACCGGTTACCTGAATAACAGGCCCCAATGTCCTCTGGCTAGCCAAAACCAATTTTCTAGTTTCATCGCCCTTAGTCTCCAAGTAGTGACATTTTTGAACCCGTCGAGACTTAAAAAAAAGGAATTGGCGCTAAAGGAACCGGTGAATTCAACATCATCTAGAGAATCACTAAAGCACAACCCATCCTCAGGGTTTGCAGGGTTGATTTTTGTTGCTGCGAAAAGTCCTCACCGCGTCTTATGGGCACGTTAAATGGGTATTTGACCATGTGTTACTTGAGTACCTTGAGTCACAAGAGTCGCCATTCGAGCAGCCTACAGCCGGCTCACATGAACCACAAACCCGGAAAGGTTTTTTCTGTAGTTTTCATGGAGCTCATTTTAAAACCACAAAGAGTACAACAATAAATGAACATTAATCACGCGACCTCATAGATCAAGCAACGCAACCGGAGAATTCAATGCCCCATGGTCCAAGCACGAAAATCAGAGCCGATTCAAAGCCAAATTCAAACAAGGCAAACAAGCAATACGTGCGAAGGTTTTGTTCAAATCTATAAACCCCAGGATAGTGCCGTCTTGTACGGTAAACTTACAGTACAATTCACAAAATATTTGGGGGCTATTTTGGACGGATATCTTTAACAATATCTGCCGACATAATTCTGCGGAAATCTCTGTCTAAGATTCGGGACTGCGCAAAGACACTTACATAGCCTACTATACCTAACTACGGGTTCCTGCGATTATTAATTTTTCGTTTTGCTTGCGCCTTCCGTAGATAACTGGACCGTGGTCGCCGTCATTCCAACAGCTTACAATAAATCAGCCCTAAATTTTGCTGTAAGATTTCAGGTTGGTTTATTCACAAAAGAACAAAACACTTGAACACACTGTTATAATGTAGATTTTCCAAGATGGGAGGTGTTGCTGCTTGAGCTTAAGCTGCGTGTTCTAAGCGAAAAACGTATTTCTTGGACAAGGACTTAAACCAGTTCTGTACAGTTTGCAGGACGAAATTGAATATAGGTGAAACCTTCAAGTGACGATGAGATATCACGCAAAAGTAAGGGGTTAGAAAACCACGGAATTATACAATGTCAAAGCGTCAGATTTTTTCGAAACAAATGGAATAAGTTGCCAATTATGAATCAGTTTCGAAAATGTGCGAAGGCTGGAGCCTACTGAGGCACACCAAAACGTCATTTGGTCAAAAAGTTAAAGAATGTCCCACAATTTTGTGAGTAAAAGTTGCGGTAAAGAAATTATACACTGCTCTTAAATGCCTTTCTCAAAAGACCGGAGTAAGCTTACAGTGAGATTTCCAAATAAAAGCCTCAATAGAAATAGTAAAAATGATCATAGTTTATTAGCATAGTCCTGAAGTGTACTGTGATGCTTGGTCGAAAGTTGCCTTTAAAAGCGGAATCTGAATTTTACGAGGACCGTTCAAAATAAATGCACGCGATAACGTATAGGAGAATATTTTCGAGGTGCTCTTTATGGTAGCACCCATCAAATTTAAACTGAACTTCCGGCGATTCAGCCGGTGGAATCCAAGTGGAGCTGGCTGGGAATAGTGGAAATATGCACAAATCTTACAAAAGGAAGACTGCTTGACTGGAGAGTCATCCAGCATTGTTGGGCATTCCGAGCAGCCCAAAAAAAGTATTGATTAATTTCTCTTCTCATCCTTATGCAAAGTACACAGAAATTTTAAGCCGACTACGCTCTTCTTATTGTTTAGGAAATACGGGCAAACTTGAAAGTGAGTGGGGGGGAAGGGATTAAAAAACAGAATCAGGCATCTCGTGGGGTGAAGGTCGCACATAACTGTTACAGGATATTTGGTTTTGTATCTTAGGTTGGAAATCGTCAGTCTTCGCTCAGAACTCAGTATCCCGTTAGCCGAAACAAGATTCATTTATCACACCCTACTGTGTAAAAGCTACCTTCTCTTCAAAATGTAGTATGTCAAGGAAAGCTCATGGATCTCATGTGGGATCGTGTGATTCTGGATATCCGTTTTAGTTCGGTTCAAGTTGCCAGGCAGTATTTCCTCCATACTTTATCCATTTTTGGCCTTGCGGCTTTCATTTTCGACGATAATAACTTATTTCTTGCCCACCAGTCCAAAGCTCTCGTCATTTTAGTCTAGCTTGAGAAGTAGCGGTTTCCTCAGTAGGCTTCTAGATTTCTTTGTAGCTTGTGGCCAGTCCTAACTGACTCCTTTCAGTACCATCACCTGCAAGCTCGGGCCTTGGTAATGCCGGCCAGGTCCCCTTAGATGCCGTTGTGACCCCAAGCCCTATTTTTGTGTCCACACTTTGCCTAATGTTCTAGAACACGTCGAAAAGAAGACAGAACGGACGACAGTGAATCGCACGCGGCGCTATTGTCAGCCCTGGTAGACTGGTAAATCGCTGAGTCCGTCGGCTAGGGAGGTGTTAAACAGGGTGCTTTGGTCGTCCATGTAATATGGCACGATGGATAGGTCCGTCCAAAAGGTCGAATCCCACTCCGTTTTATCAAAGCTTTTCTTGGTCACTAAGACAGCTGCCACCATCAGCACCACGGCGGTCAATTTTAATTTCAAATATGATTCAGTATTTAATGCGGCTAAGCTCACCTTCGTAAACACTGTCTGACCGGCCCACCCGCCGTTTCCGTTAGCCCAGTAGCCACAGGACACTACTGCAAAACCCATCTGCGAGGCATCTGAAAAACAGTGAAGACGGACACTGCGTGCGTGTTCAGTTTGTGCTAGACATATGGACATCCTGATCGCACCGAATTGGTCTAGGCTGTCAAATTAATAACACCACTGCTCACCGTCATCATCCCGGTAAAGTTCGCCCCGGCCTGCCTACGTTCGGTGCAACGATTGCAACGAACCCCCTCCAGGTCTTCACCATGGTTGAGCAAATCTCAAAGGGTCACAGAAACTTCAGACTGACAATGGAATTCCTCTCCATTTAGCCCTTTGTCTGGATGGGTCAAGATGGGGTGTGAACTCCATACATCTGGCTCTTCATTGCACTCCTAAAGGACACTACAATTGCAACGATGATCCCAAGGTCTGTCTCGCACGGTTGGTCTTTTACGATTTGTAGATGGCTTTAGCTTTCGAAGGTCACTGGAAAACCACTTCGTTAATCTGAGTCCTCCTGCCTCAAGAACTGTAGTCAGTCCGATTGTGTATCCGAGGGCAGTCCGCGGGTTGTCATAGCAGCCTTAGAAATTGTTTGCGTGGAGGTGGCTCATAGCTTCTCCTGATAGAATGGCATCACCAAAATGACTGGCAAACTTAAGGAAAGACAAGTTGACGCGGAACGACGATGGTGCTTCTCCAAGTGAATGGAAAGGCATCTTGACCCATCGAGTGTCTGGCCTACATGGTCTCCAGGCCACCAAAGAAGAAGAAAAGCTCCTCTATCATCACTAAATAACCTAACTTGCGGAAACTACGCGTATATCAGTAGTGCCCATTGCTTTTGGCGCTTTGCCGCCTCATATTCTCTGGTCTTGGGCCAAGTGTGTTTCCGATGTGTCAACATCATCAACAAACTCATTTTACTGTTCCGACATTTGCCGATTTTCGCCCCTTTCAGATGCACTCAATGGTACAGATTAACCGCTCTGAATTTGGGGCTCTCGTCTGTAGACCATTATAGGTGAAAGCTTTCGGGCTTTCTGTCTTGTCGATGCCGACCAGGAAGACGGGCTGTAAGTGCAGCTAGATTGACTGGATAACCTAAACTGCCCACTGTATTCACTGCTCAGAATGTTTGTCTCCTTGAATTTCATATCTCTTCGCAAGTTCTTCCCTCACCAAGGTGGTCCTCAGGAGACCTGCTTACGAAAGCCAAAGTCTCTGTCACCCCAACAAGGGTTTCCAAGACAAATTCTGTTTCTCCCAAGCGAACCACTTTACTACCAGCGGAGGACACTAAGCTGGCCACATATGGTTTCGCGGGTTCATGGTAGCAGGATTTGGCCTTCAGCAGCAAATAATGCTTTCCCCCATGTCACCTTTTACCACCGCAGCTTACCCGCCGCAAGAGGTTGCATATGAAATAGTCTCACCGAAGTCAATGAGCACCATCGGGAGCTGCTTTTTCCTCCTCCTCGTCAATCATTAATTAGCTGCTTGGATTAACCCTTCCCTCTCGAACCCTTCAGGTTGTAAATTCTTGGTCGTTCGGCAACATTGATTCGGTTCCACTGGTACGAATAACCTGGAAAAACTTACGGCAAGTTATAATTTGAGAAATCGTGATTCACTAATTATCAAACTTTGATGCCACGCGAATGATTATAAACTTTCCGTATTTCAGTGGCGTAGACCCGATAAATTTCGTCGATTCCGAGTTTCGAAGTCAGCCCACGATTCCGCCCCAGATGACATTGTAGGCGGCTTCATAGTGAGCCACTTGTGAAGTCCCTTCTATGCCTGTGCATTTTCAGCCTTCAACTTTTTCCGTTCTAACTTTATTCTTGTTTTAAGTTGACGATTTCCTCCCCTCAATCATCCGCCTCTGCTGATGGAACTAGATTGTGACGATCTTTTTGATTGTGAGTCAGCAGTTGGTAGGTCTCCTACTCCCTTTGTCTGTCGTGGCTTGTCAGACAACCACGGAGAAATGAGGCTAAAATTGGAACTCACTGAGTTAGGAGTTGTGCGTATGTTGGATGAGGCCAAACAAATGGTCATTAGGGCGTTTAGACTACACCATGGTAAGATTGTTATGGGGCAGCCATCGGCCGGAAAGCAGATTGATTGCAAAGTCCATACTTGTTTACCTATCCCGGATACCAAGCTTTTTGAGGCTAGTAGAAGCCGAAAAGAAGATGTACTTTATGATCAATATGACATTTTTATTTAGATAGATGGGGTGAAACTGTTGCTAGTAAGATTAGAGCTGCCTATTTGTGAACATTCCAGGATTGATGGTTCAAGTTAAAGTTGTGTTCTTTAAACGTTTTGAAAATCAGATTGACAGCCGAGTAAGAAACGATGCTCAGTGATTGAACCACTTGTTTTATTATTGTGAAATGATAGCGGAGGGAGCTACTTCAGGTTGGTTACTTTATCTTACCAGGAAAGGTAATCAGCCGGCTAGAGCCAAATGAAGAGAACGTTTTGATCAGAAGCTTCGAGTCGTACTGTGTTAATTAGGCTACTAGCGTACGTGATTCAGCCAGGTGCAGCTTCGTAGCGATGCACCCCGCTGAGCTTCCACCAATCAGGATCGTCGAGGATTGGTACGACAACAGCTCACTGTGGTTGGTCAACTTCTAGTCTACCACTGTTTTTTCCCGACATAACTTATTTATGCAAACCAGTTCTGTTAAACAAAACCATGCCATTTCGCGGCCTTGGTCTTCTTGCTACTTTCGTCTGGATAATTCTGGATGAAAGCCACTTCAACACGTTCCATCTTTTCAGTTCATTCTGATTTCCCTTTGTACCTTGCGTACGGCATAAATTAACCAGACCGGGAATGATTTCTTAAGTTTGGGGTGCCTTGGTTTCTTTCGTCAACATGTTGACCAGTTGTGCAGGTGCACGGGATCAACTAGAATGCTTGAGTGAATTTAGTTCCGTTCACGCCACGGAAACTGTTTGAGTAAGTTAACCCTGGTAGTGATGGCTGGTTGCTTGGAGCGACCGCTGAGTTCAGCTAGACAGATATCAAACCAAGGTTTCTCGATCCGCGTCAGCCGAAAAAGCTAAGGCGCGTTTGCAAGGCAGTAGATAGAGTTATCTTCCCCGTGACCGGGAGAAATCGTTAGATACTCAAAAGAAAGACTGTTTCAGCCAAAACCTCAATTTTGACGCAGTTGCTTTGGGCGTCATCGGAGACGTAATCTAGAGGACTTTCTAAAATATTGAGCATTGGCATTTTGAGACAGCTTGGAGTTTGTAACACGATTCATGGCTCGTTTTCTGTGCTTGTGTCCAGGTCACCTTGCTGATAGATGTCACGTGAGAAGGCTCCGTGAAGAAGGAAGTTACAGTCGCCAACATCACCGGTTGTGACGTCAAAGGAACAAGGTTCAGGTCCTCAAGGCATTTTGCCAACGATTTCTTTTGGGTTTCGCTGTTAGGCTCTTCCGCTGGAAGTAGCTTTCACACTCGTTTCGCAGTGATTGCGTCATACCGTATAGGGATTTGCAGTCCACCTGCTTCCTTCCGGAGGGAATAGCTGCCACCATCAGCAACCTTCCGTCCGTCAGCTTGGTCCGATTTCGCTAGACCCCTACAGTATTAGCCACTGATTGTTGGTCCTCAGCTGGGATCCACCCGGGCTGCCTTTCTCTTCCCAATTTCCCTCCATGTATACCGTTCTATGACTTGGAATTGCCCTGGTACTACGTGGGTTGCTATCCTTGCTATCGCATTTGGACGTGAACCCGTTACTGGTCTGCTAACTAGTGGCCGCATTCATAGCCCTCTGTCTCCTGGTCCCTCTGAAAGGTCTCCTTGGCAGCTTTATCCGCCACAAGCATGAAAATAAAGCAGTACCCACTCTTGCTTCTCAGCCGTGCAAAGCTCGGTCAGATCCACCGCTTTAGCCGGTGCACCCCGGGCTTGCAGGAAGTCTGCAACTGTTTGCGGGCGCAACTATAATGGCCGGTGGCACAACCTGTCACTAGAAGTGGTTTTCACGCTGGTGCGCCGGCACTCGGTCAGTCTCATCCACTAGCACCGTTTGCAGATTACAAGTCTACTGTGTTCATGCGCGTTCGGCTGCTGCAGTCATATCATTCGAACTCTCATCTCCTACCTTCACTGGTTCTCTCCTTACATACTGTCAATTTATAGTTATATTGCGTCTGCGGCCGTGAAACCAACCTCAACATTGCCATAAAAACTGCTTCAGTATCCAACCCCTGGTTGGATATATAAATATATATATATAATATTTGCATATACAAATATATATATGTACATGTATATATAAATACATATATATATATATAAACTCATTACTGTCCTATAATTATTAACACAATCATGGTGAGTAACTCAACGCTCCTCGATATCTCTTAGCTTACAATGCCTCTCTTCCGCACCAGGTCCCACCACTCATGCTTCGCTCACCACCTGTGCGATTTCGAACTGGAAAATCCAGTCTGATTCATCGCACTTAGCGTGACTCACTGACTTAACTCAACACCCAGTTATGACGTTACCATTTCTGATCCCACCCTATCCCCCAGCTAAAGTTCTGTAATTTCATGCAGAACTTGGTCTTTACTCCTGCTCAATGACCACTCTAGGCGAAATACTAACTTTCGCATTGAAAGTTCTAGCCACACTTAGGCGTTTCCCCTTTAGTCTCACGTTTCATGGCCTCAATGTGCCTTTGGGATCCGCCGCACCGATGAGCCCGTGCTTAACTTTTGTTCTTCTTTCCGTTAACCGTTGATCCTCAGCTGCGTCACTCTACCTCACTTTCCTTGCCGTAGTCTTTTGCGTCCGACCGCTTTCGCATGACCCGTCCAATGATCGCACCCACGTATACATCAATATATATATATACCTTGGATATGCTCCACTCACTTTTCTCCCTTCCTAACTAGATTGTGCCATTTTACTACACACAATTTGCGTATATATAAATAAAACCGTTCCGTCATTTAGCGATGGGTGCTCGCTCTCACTTAATTCCTGGTTCAGGCTAGAACTCAGCCGTCCCATCCCGCTTTTTTTGCGCCTTTCTCGTACACTGAAGCATTGCCACACGGATTACCATTCCTTAGTGACTAGGCTTTACTTCTCCACGCATATGCTCATGGTAAGTTAAGACCCCATTCCAACCGGAATCCGTATGCCCCTGCCAAATACCAGCACGTTTTCCCCCACATGAAAAATCCTCATTTTAACACTCAGTGTTTTCCCCCCTTTTTTGTTTGCCTTCCTCGACCACAGCTAGTGAACTGACCAGACTGTTATCTTCCTATTTTCTCATTGTTCTTCCAGACCATACCATCTACTATTGTTTTATTCTTGGTTCCTAAACGGACACCCTCTCCTCATCCACCGCCTACCTGATATCGCCCCAAATCTCTACTATCACCCAACTACCCTAGAAAGCTACCAGTCTCCGTCTAGGGATCCCTAATAGACCTGTCCACTAGCCAAACGATAACTAACTGTTCGCATAACAAAATGTTCATTTTCTTGCTTCCATATAAGCGATAATCATAACCCACAGCTGGAACACTCTCCAGACTGCCGCACTCCTGATCTCTTCCAGATTGCATTGGTAACTTGGGTATCCATCGGCCGAATCGACGTTTATTCCGGATTACCATAAGGACTGGACGATTTGATCAATGGTTTGAACCTATACTCTCGCCTGCTGACGTTACATGGGGCACCGTACATGGATTAACAAAACCTCATGAAAGTCTCACCGGATCTCAGAGGTGATTCCTGACACCAACCATCAACACATCCGCTCAACGTCTATTCCCAAATAATCCAACCCAACAGTTATCATATTATTATATTGTTATTATTATTCTATTGGTATATTTCTCGGCCATGGTCGAGACGCACGCGCTAAAGCATGATCATGGTGTACACGTTACTCAATAAGATGAAATGTTCACATATTCTAAGTATGAAAGTCGAGAGTATTAGAGATGAAAAACAATGACAGGAAAAGTTTGAATGGACCATTCTGATAATGGTTTGCGCGGCAGTTTTAAACCGGTTTCAAATCCGGATCAGGCAGTGGTGCGCGGTGGAGATATCGAGAAAATCGTTAGCGCAGTGCTAAGGAGGCATTATTAACAAGAATGATGCAAGCCCAGGAAACCAGAAGCCAACTAAGATTCTGCAGATGAAATAACTTTTGAACAAAAAGAAAATGGGTGGAAAATCGACGCATGCGAAGAGGATAACGACCCATGAAGACAATGCAGACCCTGAATGACGGATTTACCGTAGTTCTGTAAACGGAATGAGATTTGAAGCAGGGGGACATGAGGCCCGTTTCGTGAAAGTGAACACCGGTGGATGTGGGAGAAACAGCAGTCCATGAAAAGGTGAGTTTAGATTCAGGGCCAGTAACATGTGCTATTCAGAAATAAGAAGGCGCAACTGGAGGGTCCTCGAGAAATGGAGAGTCAAATCCCAGCCGGCTACGGTTCGGAGGAAAGATAACCTGTGTTAACGGATAATAAAGTGGGAAAATCTTCGCATGGACTTCAGCGTTATGCTGCTTCAATGACAAATATATATGTATGTGATGACGCATTTGCCTTCCGTGTTATTCTGGTAACGTACGAAATCGAATGCGTAAGTTTCGTCTGGCAGGGCAAAGTATGTGTCAGTCAATCAGTCGAGTGTAGCTGTATGTTAGCGGCATGCGTGTGAGCTAGAATTCGTGTTGGTTGCGTTAGAAAATGCTGAACGATCTGATAAGCAATTGAGGGTATCTCCTGTTGTGTGGTTGGATTTCGGTCCCAGTTGCCATGGTAGGTTCCACTTGAGTCTCTGTCCGTACGAGTCAAAGCGGCATCCTTGGTTTGCCAATTTGGCGACCGAGATGGTGGGAGACAACGACCTGAAATGAAGGGAGATTTCAGTCTGGACGTGGTTCCAGCTGTGGGTTATGATAATATATGAAGACAATAAACAATGGATTGGTTAGGTCTATGTGAGTGGGGCATGGGTAAAATAGGCTCGCAGTGGATTTGAGCTATACTGCTGCAGGCTGACGAAGTTGCGTACACAGGCTTGGTAGCTGTATGCATTTCAAAGGATTTATGATTTGCCCGTGGTTAGTAATGATAACCTTCAATACCGTTTGCTTACGCAGAACGCAGTTTGGCACGACGCAATAAGATAGGTTTGAAATAACAGACAGAGCGAGTAGGACTATCATGATGTTTGCGTGGCGCTACGCTGTTACTGTCTCTTTCGGCATAGTGGTTGTTCTATACTGAGTAGTTTCTGAGGAGTCAAAGTAGAAGGAACTATTGGGGTGACAGTGGTTATAGATTAGAGGTAATTGGTCACTTGTCTTGGAACATTGACGTGAGTTCATCTATGCTCTTCCTCGATAGTGCTATCGTACTGAGATTAGGCTCCAATTTGAGCAAGGAAATCTGATGTGGATATGATTGCATGGTTACCGTGGTATCTTTTTCGTTGTTATCGTACTGCAAAGCAGGACTACACCGATGTGAGGACTGGTTTGGGGAGTCGTGTGAGGTGGGTCCGAATTTTCGTCATGGAAGCAAACTCTAACGGTCTGCATTCGGTGCTCATAGCAGGCGGCACAAGGGCCTGCTTCAGGTAGGGAGGTAGCACGATACACAACTACTGGCATCCAGCACGTGGCGCTTCAAGAATGATCCACACATTTTAGACGTTCTTATTATTATTATTGTTTTTTTAATGGTTTTATCACAGTCAGGTATATGGCTATCAGAGAAGGCGGAGCTGCTTTTGGTGGGCGACCACAACTCCCGCGCCCCGGCCGAAACATGGACCGCATGTAACAAGCCGCGTTGGGAAAAGGTCCACCACACCAGTCAATCCGTAGCGACACAACAACCCGGAGACATGGGTCACATGCGACCAGGCTGGTGTGCCTGGAAGACAAAACGGTGGGGTATTTTTTCTCACTTTTTTGTGTCAATCTCTTACATTTTGGTGTTCATGTCTTATTGGTGGTCAACTCTGTGCAGGGAAACCTTCACGGCCAGGAATGTTTGCAGAAGTGCCGCGCTAACACTCGCCTTATCCGTGAAGTCAGAACAACCAGGCCGTTTACATGGGAAAAAAATGCAGGGGGAGGTAGAGTCAACCACAGCCTGCGATTATTTGATGGGGTTTATGTTCAACACAACGCCAGTCTGCACAAACATGGGGTACAACTTGCAGCACTAACAACGTGATTCCTCGGTACGATCCACAGATGGTTAGTAGTTTTGCTGGCTAAGTATCAAATGTTGTATAGGCCAATCGTGGAGGATGCTAGAGTTCTGTGATAGGGACAGAACTTGAGTTGTGAATGTCTAATGGTGACTACTGGATGGAGGTTGAAAAGTGTGACAGGTGCTGCGTCTTGGGTTAGAGATAGAGGCAAAAACCTAATAAAAATCGGTACTGGAATTGTTCAAAGACTATCTTTCATGCTTCCAGTGGTATTTCATATAATCAAATACAACTGCTGAAGCACTGGCCTCAGTCATGAGAGTTATTCTGTTTAGGCATTGTAAACTGGTAGGTTTACGCTTAGGTGATGGCAATTACGTCGTCTGGTGTGGCACATCCTAGATTATCAAGGGTTCGGGTTAGTATCCAGCGTTTTCCTCATAAGCTCTATCAAAGGACATATAAGGATTCGTAAGAGCGATCAGTTTTTGTATGTCCAGAGCTACGTGTAGTCCAGACTTAAACATAATTAGGGAATCAACGGAACGGACTTCAGCTGGGAGTTTATTCCACAGAGTTGCATATTTCAGGAGGAAGAAGTTGATGGTAAAAAGTTGGGAGGTTTTGCTGTCCTAGATCGTATGAATGAACCGCTGAGTTCCGTAATTGCTGCAGCGGTGGGGCCAACCCTATACGGGTCTAATTGAGCCTAGGTTGCTCAGAGCGGTTGTTCGATTTATTAGTACCCTATACCTACCTCAAAGGCCTGAGCCCTTGAAACATACGGATTGTATAACCTAGTCAGCGTGTCCACCGTTAGGGCTATGCTTATTTCCTGTTCGAAAGCCACCGATGTCGGTGATAACGCCCGAATTCGTTGTGGTAGCTTATTCCGCAATGAAGCGTACTTGTTAATGAAGAAGTTTGACCGAAGAGCAAGCTTCGGCAATTCTTTCCGCGTTGCAGTACGAAACCAATGGCCGGAACCCAGCCTTCGCAGCTGTCAACTTCGTCAAACCAGCCCTTTTTTACCTGCTTCCCACAACATTCTACCTGCCACCACCTGCAACCAAGGTCTTTACGGAACAGAATACCAGCCATCTGCAGCCAACTATAATTTGATTACCAATTTTCTATCAAATACAAAAAAAACATTTTACACTCTTCCAACTCCTGCCTAGCCAAACCATTGACGTTTGTCTCCACTAATCCGTTTCATTGACGGCTTTTCTTTTCTTTAATAGTCCGTTATATGTCTATACACCATTCATGCTCTTCAAAAGTTCACTGAAGTCCCTGCGAAGCTTTTCGCCTCCATTTGAATTTCCATATGACACTGTAATCACCTGCATAAAAGGTCCGTTTTATTATCACCTTTGAATCACTTGCCTTTATTTCACATGCTTCCTCCACAATTAGTTACCCAATGCCGGATCAGTGTCCAATATTCCGCTGATATCTTTGACTGCACTTTGAAAGCCCCACGCTTGCTTTACTTCTAACAATGTTCTTTGGCATCTCTTCCGCCTGGTTACTCGTTGGTGACCGTCCATGTGTCGCTTATATCAGCAATCCCACGACTGTCCAGCTATCCACACCGCCCCCAGCGATTTCGAAACCGATTTGGAATTCCCGCCTCAACCATTACCGCTTTTGTTTACTCAAACACTACATGACTTTACTGGTGTATTTCGGTTGCTGTGATTTATAAATTTAGAATTTGTGAATACCTCACAGTGACATGTACTGCTGTATACTCTGATCTTGCCTTGTGCATGTGTATTGACCACGGTCAAGAAATATACTATACTATACTATACTATACTATACTATACCATTAACATTCCTCATTTTGCGCCCGGTAAATACTTCCTACTCCAGTTACGGAACCATCAGCATGTACCTCCTTCATCTAGCCACCACCATCTTTCACCGACGCATACCGATCTCCTATGCATTCAGTCTATCCTTCCTGCCCCATTCCCTCTTACCTGTACTCTACAAGATTGGCACCTGACTAATCACCTGTTCCGTTCAAAATCCTAACCATTCCTTAAGATATGAAATGCTGTTACTGTCTATGCACCCAACACCTTGCACAACTATTGTTCGCTGTCCATTTTCTAATCATAAAGACCTATAGATGCCTTCCCTGAAACATCATTCCACAATACATCGACCGTCAGTGATGCAACGAGCTTTTATCTACAACCCCTGTGAGTCCTCTCTTCCTCCAAAATGCTCTCCCATCGCCTTATTTTGACCTCGCGAAGCGCCGCGTCTTCTGTGTAAGGCACGCATCAGGCATACCTATCCCTCATCGTCGACCCTCTGTTGCCTTTGCATGATACCTATCTGAATAACCGTCAACAGCTCCGGTTTGCAAGGATCAGTGACTTCCGTAGGGGTTGCCGGTGTTTGATCCACAAAAGACAAAAAGCAGGAAACTCCACGAGCACAAAAGCCTAGCAAGTGCGTCAACAGGATCCTAAACTTACGTTAACCGAACACTAATACGGCCTTCAACAGACTGCCCACTTTTTAGGTGTACTTTTAACTCTCCCATTCTCCACTACCATTTTATATGCCGATCGACTCCGCAATCTCCATGGATGTGCATCCCAGACTGTCTTGCTCTAGGTTACTAATCTCATGTTTATTATCAACCCCCACCTACAAGGAATTTAGTAATTTTCTGACCACTTACCGGCTTCCCTCTGACAGCCTTCCTTGTCCTTACTTTGGCCATCCGCTGTCCTTCATAAAACGTGTCACTTATCTGCTCGTTAGCCTACGTCTGCATAAAACAGCGAAGATTTTTACTTTCTTAGCCTCTTGATTCACTTCACTGTATACCCGCAGCTCAAACCACTTTCTTTGCATGGATTTTTCCTCATTGCGTCCTATCTCTGGGATGCCAGCGCACTTTTCGCCCATATAATTGTTCTTACAAGCCATCCATATCCCTCCATGTACTCCACCTTTGGCTCTGTAATTACCGAAGCTCGGCTTCTCAGATTGGCCTGGTACCGTTTCTATGTTGGTATACCGCGGTCCATTCAAAAAGCCGTTCACCAATGTCCGGGTTTTCCTTTGGCAACCCTTTTTCTATTTTCTAGCAGTCTCCTTCTTCACCTCCGGAAGTGCTACTCATCCCTCATATCTCCTATATTGTCTAACTATACACAGAGAAACCATTCCGATCTCTTTGTTGGCCCACTTTTACTCACTTCTATACGAGGGTCTAATCTCTGCTCTTTGCACTACATCAGTCCCATGCAGCCTTGCTGATGACTGTTGTCACACGATCATCCCACTGAAACTTTGCCCCATCTAAATGTTTATTGGCAGAAGTACACTTACTCTCTTCGTGCCTTGTATGCTACGTAAGTCTCAAACCAAGCAACGCGTAGCCAATTCAAACGAATCTCAAAGCCAGAAAGGGACTTGTTCATAGCTTCTACAGCAACAAGTTGTAATTCACAAAAAGCACAAACATACAAAACTCAAGTGTGGGGCCAAGTAGACTCAACAGTAAAACCCAACGTTTCAAAGTCCCGCAGCTCAAGCCCGACAGTAAAAACTGTCCAAGGCAAAATTCAAAAGTGCAACACAAATAATCAAGCGCGTAAACTTGTGGTGTATTGACGAGTATGTCAAATTAATGTTGTTATAGTCACATTCACAAGGCACGTAGAACATTTTAAAGTATTCTCAGTATATGTCCTTTGCTTGTTCTACCATTATTGCTTCGTTGCCATCGCCCTTGATAATCGCCCTGTCCGCGTGCCCATGATTGATTTATCACCGTATTCCCATCTACTTGTTGTCAATTCAAGCCTGTCCTGTCACGCGTACATTCACTTGCTGATTGACTTCTTTTTTGTACATTTCCATGGGCTCTGCTCTTACACTCTTCCCCGCCGGATGTATTGGCCGTTTTACGTGTTCAGTGCGTCAACACACTGCTATTTGAGCTCTTACTGGTATTTAACCCCTTACTGGTGTAATAACCTGCCGTCTCGTTTCACTTTTTTTCTGATATTTAATCCTGGTCCACCTACGAGTTTCTTACTGATACCCCTATCTCTTATTTCAACCTGCTTTGGAAGCCTTCCATCTCTCGTTATTTGCCTATCTTCCGTTTTTTATATGAAGCTATATAAACAAGTTGTCTTTTAATTATTTACCGCTTACTCACTGGCATGGTTTTCCCCGATAACTTTTGCGCACACATCCTACTTTTATGGGTTACTTTGGATGTCTCCAGCTGTATTCATATTTCGATGAACGCAGAGGCTCTGACCATGTGTATCAATGTTATTGTTACTTGGAAAGTGTAGGCAATGCCGAGTTATTATAGTTCATCCAGAAGCTTCTAGCGCCGAGCAGCAGAACAGCAATATGTTAACCAGTGCCTCATATTTTTACTACACACCTGTGCTGCTGTGTCGTTCCAAACTAGTAGCGGGCTTCTGGCTTGTACTTTGTGATACTTTTGGTTGACCGTTTGTTCAGTAGGCAAAATGAGAACATGATGCCCTCGGACCGTAGTCCATTCACTGTTGCTCTGGTAATGCTGGTCAACCTCGATTTCCATGTACACCTGCGCGGACAGCTAACTGAACCTCACTAATGAGTCGGGCAGTAAAAATCAGGCGGAACAAAAGTCGGGGGTCTTTGCTGGGGGAGTGTTGCGGTTGCCATGGTTTCTTGGCAGATTTCACACGGGGAAGGATTCATCACAGTCGGTTAGTTCATAACAAGTGGCTGTTCCTCCCTTTTCTTCACTCATTTTCTAGCTGCATCCATTTCCTACCTCTTCACGATCATTTCGGACATTTGATTCTCGGCGGCTGAGCAACATTAAGTTTTTGCATTCCTTCTACGTTCTCATTTATTGTTGTTCCATATTTAGCCATCACACTAATAACTTCAAACGTTCTGCTCCTCTGTGGATCGGACTTGGTGAATTTCGCCATTTCCTGGTACGGAAGTGGCAAAATCCATTTGTTCTTTGCGCGCAGGCCAATATTCCGGGCAAGTGCACAACGTGTTCCTCGGAGCGCTTCCCGTCTAGAGAAGGTGCTGCCAGCCAAATTAGTGGAACAGCCCAGCGGATTATTTTTCAAGCGGTTACATGACCCCTTTCTGGCAAGGCTGTGGCTTGTGGCTCACGCGCATGTTTAAGCCTGTGAGCTGCGGTGAGGTGGCTTGTGTAACGACTAGTTGTGGAAGATCCTCCAGGAACACTGAAGTTTCATGTTTCCTTGACACCTCTCTCTCATATATACTATTTGCGTGCTTTTATACACAGTCTGTTTTCATGAACCAACCTTTGTTTGTTCGCGTCCAACGCGTCAATCTGCCATATCCTATTTTAAACCTGTTTGACGCACGTGCTCCTTTTTCTCACTCAACCATTTGGCTCCCGCTTTCTGAGTCCCTGTGATCGCATATTTGATGTTCGCATCAGCCTAATGTCATTGTTCATTTGATAATCTAGTATCGTAGAGTTCACGGACAATCGCGGTCCTATTTCGGGGTCTGTTTTGGACTTGGCTACGTATTGCTGAAAGGCCTTTCTCAGCTTACGCGGAAGAGATAACCTTTGTCTCAAGATGGGCGTGGACTCCCAAAGTAAAGATCTCTATTCTTAAATGTGGAGACTTGAGAGCTGGACGAAGGTAAACAGGCTACCTTGAATTAGGTGATGCGTTTGACTCAGCTATTCGTCGTCTGTTGCAGAACGAGATAGAGACTTTCGGTATGAGTGGGTCAGAACAATGGTGCCTGGAATATTTTCTTTCCTGTGGGACTTTTCACTTTAAGGTAGGAGACATTTGTTCTAGTTCGTTAAACGTCACTAGTTGCGAGCATCGAAGATCCGTTTTGGGCTCAGCGCTATTTCTACTGCTTAGATACCGACCTGGCTTCTCTCCTTCAATAGCCCAGCTTCATCTTCACGGATGACGTGATGGATGAGGGCAGGGGCGACCTAAGTGGAGCCACAGGGACCGTCCCGGACTGAGAACACATTTCAGAATCACCACGGAAAGCTTGAACAGCCATTTGTTGTCAACACTGGCAGAAAGCCTAATATAAGTCCACGATCAGGGACCGTTCACAAAAGGAAAAGTAAGCAGGACTAAGGACCACGGGTCATCATGACCAGTGAATTGAAGTGGTCATATTAGTGCAGCACAAAATGCTGGCAGTGAACTCTCTAGACCGAGATTAGCACTGTATTGTTGGAAGCCAGAAATACTCCTACCATTTTACACGGATATATTATTCAAAGTAAAATCAAAGCCGCGAGAGGTTTAAAAGATTTGCTGTTGGAGGTTCAACAGGCTTTCCAGGAAGTAAGATGGTTCGTGAGATTCAGGCTGGAATAACTGCCGAAAAGCTGAACCCTCTTCCATCGTCCAGCTACCTACATTCGAGATTACCGGCAAAACGCGAGGCAGACTATCTTCCTGAACCCTTTAGATCTGAGGGGGGCAGAAGGCAGCGGGCTGTGCAAGTGGTTCAAAAATCCCGCCGTTTGACGTCAGATGGGCCTTGCAAGACAGAATCGTTTGCGCCACTCTAGCTGAAAAGGAATGCTCCCTTCCATTGTCAAATGATCTGTCATATGGCTAGCCGGCAATACGGAAAGCAAACTGATGTCAAAACCAGTATCCTCAGCAGTTTTGTTTTGTCCAGTGGTCTATCTTTCGGCTTGTCGGCAACACTGGACGCATGATACTGTCAGGATTTGTGTTCTGGACCGTCCTTTTTTCTCGTTTCCTCGTCATCTAGGGAAACGCTTCAGTTCGCCGGTAACATTCGGATTACAAAGTAATCGCAAGGTCCGGAGGCTTTTGTGCTTCAGTCTCTTATGCGTGTACTGCCTCAAGACTACTCCAAGACTTCAGGACTACGATCTCGACTAGTGTGAAGAATAAATATTGAAAATCTTTTCAAATGTTTTACGTGTTTTATTAATTTGACTATATTTTACATTACCTTGAAAAGCTTGCTCATTTACCACACTTTTCGCGTTTGTTTATTCATGCGAGACATCAGAATTTGGCCTTGAACCGTTTCTGACCGTTGTGCTTGAGCCACGGGGCTTTGAACCTTTGGGTTTTATTATGAAGTCTATTTGTCCGCGTTCTAGAGGTTTGAATATATCTGTACCCCTTGTGAATTTCAATTAAGTACCGCGGAAAGTACGAATCAATATTTTTTGGTTTTGGGATTCGTTTGAATTGGCTACGCGTGGCCCAATTCGCGAAAATTGACTTACACCTAAAAAGCCGCCTTCAGGCTTGACCACACTTCTGTAAAAAGAACACCGCCTACCTGGTGGAATTTCAACGTCTTGCGACGCTATTGGTTGGATGGCCGAGGGTAGGGCTTGTTGACAGTGATATGTGGCTGTTCTTCTTGGAATGGGAGAGATTCCAGAAAGATCATACAGGAGCACTAAGGGTACTGGACAATGTTGAGGGTTTCGGGCCTCATGGATATTTTAGGTGACTTCGGATCACCGAACAAAGAGACACAAGAAGAAACCGACGAGGGTTCGCACTGGGTTAATAAACTGATTGTACTTCTTGTGCAACAGTTTGGTGAATAATTGGAGTGGTCTGCTAGGTGGAACCATAGAGCTGATCATCGTCCACTCTAGATCGTAAGGGAAAGACGTCATCCCTCGCCGTAAGTGCTGAGCTCGTTCAGCTGGAGGATAAAGGGTTAGACGGTGGTTCATCTGGGATGTGTTGCTTTTGAAGTCCTGTAGCTGTTGCTTACTTTCTCCTCCAAAGCTCAAGAAGCAAAATGTCCATCGCAGTTCACACTGGACGAGGTTCCACATTTCCCTCTAAGGTTTAGCGGGGATTCGACGAGATACACCGGGCAGTGGTGGGTGCATAACCTGCAGGCGAAGTGACATGAATGAATTGTGCTAAACGGTTAAGCGGAAACCGGCTTCCTCCCTTTCCACTTTTGTTGTAGCTTTTTTCTGTAATTAGTGATGTTGAAATTTTAAGTACCATTGTCCTGGGGATTTCCTTCAGGGAAAGTCCCAAATGCCAATGAGCTCTCCCGGCAGCTCGTAGAGAGTAAGGAGACTGTGAAAAACAAAACATTTATTTCTTTACTGCAAGACTGGGTGTCGAGGTTATAATCCACAATCAAGAGAGCCATTGAAAGTGCTGGTACAGCTCTTGGAAGACCTCAAGATATCCTTGTGCATAATACTGATGAGCCAGAAATAAACGACTGCAGCGCCAGAAGGAACCTAAACGAAACATTATCGCGAGGTATCCTGCGGTTGGCCAAAGTTCTTCCTCATGCGGGCAATAAAGGAGTACATAGAAGAAGTCAGGGAACGGGTTATCATCCGCGAACCAACTCAGGCCCATGCTGGTCAAATTATCCAACCCTTTTCAGGGAAGAGCTCATGACTGATGTGGAGCAAATCGTCCGTTGGAATAATGGCAAATGCCGAGTTACACCAGACCCACGCATACCAGTGCAATCCCGGAAAACTATAAAGCCAAAAGGAGCACATCTTTCCGACTCAATACTGCAAGTCGCTAAACCCTTCGTCGGACAAAAGTAGAAGCCACTCTCAAGGCACCTGTTGAGGATGTAAGCATCATTAAAGACATAGCAACAGGCAAACACTCTGGCGGAACGGCTAAGAAAATATCCACCATATCCACCTGTTTGCAGTGGCATTATAACGGCTTTGGCTTGTGTTCTACGAATGGGGAACAGAAATCGCGTGATCGTCTGTGCTCACTGAAGTCCAGACTCAAAGCCAGAAGAAAATAGAGAATTCCTTACTCTTCTATCTCGGGACAAACAGGCTGCTCCAAGAGTAGGGTTGATCGGGAATTTCAACGGAGCCAACGTAAACAGGGGGGCTTAGCGGAGCCACTACCAAATCCGAGAGAGCACTCATGGACAGGTCGAACTGTGCCACCTACGGCAACATGTAAACAGACCTACCAAACATCCCAAGGGTGAAGTAGCATCCCTCCTGGACTGCATCTCCACCAAAAGCGAACAGGAAATCGATAGAATGACGGTCCAGGTACGGCTAGGGAAGAGCGACCACCGCTCGCTTGCCTTCCAAATTAAAACCCTAAAGAAACAGAAAAGCACCGAACTCGTCAGAAATTTTGGAGTAATAGATACAGTAGCCACCGCGAGGAATGCCTTAGAGAGGAACCGGCTGCAGCGGAGCGAAAACCTGACACTAATGCAGAGGTGAGAAATCGTCAAGGGCAGGTTACCAACACCTACGGACGAAGTTGCCCCTGTAAGAAGCATAAGGAACCATAACAAGCTCTCACGGCAGACACTTGCTATTAATTGGGCTATACAACGACGGGATTGCTGTTGGCAGAGATACCTCAGGTCTCGCAGTCACATCTTATGTAAGAAAAACAAAAGCGGATGAGAACTGTCAAGGCCAAAAACTTAGCGAAGTAAAGGTTTGAGCTGAAACTATCCCCACAAGTGAAGTCAAACCCGAAGAGATTCTATGGCTCCGTAAAATCTAAGGCCCCCAGAGAAAGGATTAGCAAACTATGCCTCGAGGATAGAGGAAAGGCTAGGAGCAACAGTAAAAACGCTTTCAGCTGAAACTTTCCCACAGAGTAAACCGGATAGATAATGGCACAGACGTTGCGCTTCCCTCTGAGAATGTGCCCAGACAAGAGGATCTAGAGGTGGCCTCACAAGCAGTCCTCAAGATCCTGCGGGGCTGAGTCTATTTAGGGCAGCAGAGCCAGATGAAGTTCGTCAGGCAACAATGAAGCTCCAAGAAAACGTAGAGAAACTAGATCCAAATGCAGTTCACCGCCGCCTTTAGCGAAGACAAGGTCCCTACAGATTGCAGAGAGGTCTTAGGTGGAGTCATCCACACAAGTGTTCCCGAAAGGAAGCCAAAGATACAATCCAACCAGCCTAATAGGCATCGTAGACAAACGCATGAAAAGACTGATCAGGGATCGCATCGTTGCCCTTGTCTCCGGAGACGGCGTGCTAAATGATGCGCAACATGGCTTTGTAAAAGGCCTCTGCTGCCTCGTAAGCTTAGGCTTTCACGTTGTAAATCATCGACTGTCATCAACGAATCTATCCGACTTTAGTCTTGGTTGGCCGCTGAAAAGTCAGATTTCTGATCTTTTGAAGGCAGTGCTTTCCGAGCTAAGCTTGGTGGCCACCAATTCATGCCGGGAGAGGTGATCAGAGTATTTCCACCGGGGTCCGTTTCAGCCCCTCTTCAGTTTCTGCTGCACATCAACGATCTCGCAGACAGTCTGCCGCATCCGTGTTACGCATTCGCGGACGAGGGTTAAGCGAGTGAAAACTAAAGCAGATGTGACATGACTGCTAGTATCCAGGCGTTGCTGCACTGGGCCACGAAACGGGACCTCCCAGCAAAGGTCTCAAAATGCCAACTACTGATGGCCCCCTCGGTCCTAATTTTCACTGGAACCCCCGAGGTTCACCAAAAATCAGAACAATGACGATGATGCCAGGCTTAGGAGTTAATACCACCCGTGATTTGACACCATCTTCCCACTGCCTGGGGACAGCTTCCGATTGGCACCGAAATCTCGTCCTGCTCAGACTGCCCATGACATATACCAAGGGTCAAATCACTTTGCCTTTACACCAAGCGGCAGCTTGACCCCACGTGGAGCAGTGTGTTGGAGCTATGACACCACACCTGCAGAGGAGCATAAACTATATAAAACGGGTGCAAAGTATCACCATCAAAAGGGTGGAGGGCTAAGGGCACAAGTCATGCGAAGAAAGACTAGTTTGTCTCAATCCATTCTCGATGAAAAGGCCGAGAGTTGAACTGATTGAAGCTCCCAAGTCTGTAAACGGCTTCCATGCGGTCAATCCCCGCACATTTTTCCACTCTGTCCCATTAACGGCCTGAGAGGTCGTGAAATTAATCTAAAGAAAAGATCCCGACCAAATATGAGATCGGAATTCTTCACTAATCGGGTCGCAAACTCCTGGAATAAACTATATCCGATAGTCATCTCCCGTAAAGCCATTCCCGACTTCAAGCGCAGGCCGGATTAAGCGTAGCCAAGGCTTTTTCCGGAGGGCCGATAGATCAAGCACTTAGAATGTTCAGTGAAGGCTTTAGTGCGGACTCTATTGAGTTCCAGCTTCTGTCCCACTGTTCCGTCAAAGTATTTGAAAATTCCCTCATTGATGGATCCTTCAGATACCAACTGATCCCTGCTCCCCTCAAGCATTTATCTCAACACTTTTTACGACTCATATATAAGCTCACAGCGCCACGCACTAAAACGAAGCATTTTAGAGCGCGTGAGGCGAGATATTACGGTATGGAACCAGTACCACGTTTCCAAAATGAAGCAAAGAGATGCTACACTTGTTACCGAAAGCACGCCACCGAAGCAGGGTACTGACCATTGGCCTAGCGTAGGGTTCTCGAAAAAAACCAAGAGGGCAAGCTGATTTGTAGCACCCTCCGGTTGGCCCCTATATAAGTGGTATAATGTTTCACAAAATCAAGGTGCCATTTAGCTCCGACCCTGAAAGCCGGCAAAATTGAGGTACGATACTGGACTGCCAAAAATTATGTGGTTCTAAAAACCTCCGAGGATACTGAGGGAACCAGGCGCCTGAGCAACGAACGCAGGAAAAGCGAAGTCAGCTCCTGGGCAAAGGTGTCCAAGGAACGTGCCTCCCTGTTGTCCTACAAGGCATCACCACGCAAAACTCACAAGAGCTAAAAGTACCACAGATTCTCAGCCTGATTGGATTCATGTTAAAAATGAAGCAACTGATGGTTTGTGTGTCGCATTGTAGGTGGTGCCAAAGCACGGTGAAATGTCCTCCCAACCAACTTTATCATTCAGCCAACCAGCCCAGCTCCATTAAAGTTCTCACTACTGTTTCGCTTTCCACCAAAATGTTAATTGATTTTTGTGCTTCTTTCATCTCTTTACTTTCTGTTTCACATACTTGTCTCCCTTTTTCCTCGCAGTCTCACTATCCAAACGATCAGCCTAGTGGATGCACTATGGAACTACAAAACCTTAAGCATCATTCATGAGAACATCACCACCGTGGCCCTGAAAAGAAACAAACTAGAAGTAGCAAGAGTTAGATGCCCATTAAACCATATGTTCCAGTACCTGTCATCTAACCATGCAGGCCGCCGCGCAAACCGCGGGGAGCGCGGTTCGAGAAACTCGCTGTCTGACTTCCGACGGATTTTTCAAGACGGAACATTTTGCACCACTCAAGCTGAACGGAATGCCTTCTTCCGTTATCTGGGGTACCACATTAAGGGTCACCGGTGACAACGAGACAATAAGATAATCACGAGATCCGGGACATTATGAGATTCTGCCTCCTACCCACTTACTACCCCAAGACTTCAAGACGTAGTAGAAAAAGAGCAAACAACCATCTGTTGTTTGCAATTATGTATGACTCACTATTATTTTGCTAAAGCTGTGAAAGTTTTTCCGCCACGTAAGCCGAAATCAAACTGCACAAAAACCCGAAGTTGCGGCTCCGAGGTCGTTTCAATAGCCTTCCAGTTGCAGGTATCTAGGAGCACGTTAGGCTCAAGCAAAAACCCCGTTCTAGAACCCAGCCCTGTCCCGTTCTGTCCCTTTCTTCGTGGATGCCATCAAAGAAATTCTAAACTCTCAATTGGCCGTGGCCACTGCCTGTCTCGGGAAAACCTAGCTGATCCAGGACAGAACCCAGGGGTGAGCCTGTTTTCTCTTTCTTTCCTCTCAGCTACTACAAATACCAAACTGTATTGAGTAAGTTGAAGTTGCAGCACGGGGGAAATCCCTTGGGCTAGCAGTAGTAGAAAATGGACACGGCAAGGCTGCGCGGCGAGCGGTCCAAAAATCTTTGTTTATTATCTGACAGATTTTTCGTGATAGAATCTTTCGTGCCACTCAAACCGAACGGACTGCAGAAAAGCCTAGCTTATCTTACGGTCAAACGGCCTATCTTCGAGATCCCCGAAGGTTCAAGAAGCAAGATGCAGTCAAGACTAGCGTCCTGAACCCCTTCGCATTGTCCGGTGGTTTATTTTCCGGTTCGCTGGCAATCCCGGATGCAAGATGCTGTCAAGATTTGTATTTTGAACCATTCTCCCTTCTTCCATTTCCGCACCATCCAGTGAACTATCTTACAGCTTACTGGTGAAACTCAGATAACAAGGTAGTCACAACATCCGGGAACATTTGGGCTTCAGCCTAATACCCGTGTATTACTTCAGGACTACTGATCCGAAGGGCAAGTCCAGTGACCTCTTTCTGAGCTTATTGCGATCAGAATGTAATGAGACAAAGGAGGCCTCGATTACCGACCTCGGAAGTCGACGAAATCTGAGACACGATACGGGGATGTGAAAAATATATAGTTTTGAAAGAGTCCATGAGGACAATAAAGAAGCCTAAAGCCTGAAAGTAGGTCAGAAATAAAAAAACGAAGTGGGCTACTGGACGAAGGAGTGCGGGGATCTGCCTCCCTAGCATCACAAAACACGACGCAACACGTCGCCTATAGTATCCAACGCACAACTGGTCCTCAACTTGTTTTTGGATCAAACTGAATATAGGGCGCAGGTTGGTTTGTGTCTCTTTATAGGTGGAGTCGTAGTAAAGTGAAGTATACTATATCTGACATTACATTGGCACTTTCTCACTCCCACTGAAGCCATCATCGCTGCTACTACTATCGGACTACCAAATCATTGTTCTTCTCTTCATTGTCTTCTATTTCCATGTGTTATTATTTGATTTTTAACCGTTTCATTACCTTTTCCTTCTTCATCGTCTTTCAAATTCGTCACCGCGCTGGTAGTTGCTTCTGTTCATTCAGCAGAAAGATAGAAGGCCTACAGTATCATCCACACAAGCTCCACCACTGCAATCCAGAGAGAGCCAGAAAATATAAGCTCTGAGAAGAAGAATGGTCAAAGAAATAGAAACCTGCAGCCTTGATGTGACCACTGGAATGCTATGTTTCTTTTCCCTATTTCAGCACAGGAGGACCTCTGTAGCCTCGTGTGCAATAAACAGGATGCAAAGTTGGCTGGAGACTCCATATCCTATGATCTGACCTGATCTGACATGAACTGACCCGAACTTCTGGCATCGTGGCCACGAGAGCGTGACCCTCAGGCCGAGCTCACTGTTCAAGCGGTGTTTCTAAAACAGAATAATAATAATGGTAATAATGGTTTATTTCGGAGACGCCCGAGGCATGCCAAGTGCACGATCAACTGTTTACAAGTGATGGAATAAACAAACAAAACCCTTTAAAATGTAGAAATTTACTTGACAGAAGTTGGATAAAAGAGGCTTAGAAGGGGGAGTGACGTGGAAGGAAAGTATGGCAAATGTATGCACACCAAAGAAAATGTACTGAGTTTAAATGGACCCATGGACGGATTCAAATGGACGCCCGATAAGTTTGAAAAGTCAAGGTCAGGTGGGAGATCTGACTGGTCAGTATAGGGACAGTTAACGATGAATGAAACTACCAGAATGGGATTTGAACGGGCGCCGGTGAGCAAGGTCACCGAACACATCACCCCGATAAATTTGAATGAGGTAATGTCGGTATTAGTCTGCCGCCAATTCCGCTCATATCTGCCCAAATGTTGAGTCTTGTTCCAAAATTTATACCCTCTTGGAACCGCAAAAATAGCAATTTACGGTTATTGCTGTAAGGCGTAATAAGTCGTAAAAAAGTATGAAATTGGTCTATCGACTGTTTCTTATGTGTATGCCAGAATGTCCATTTGTATTGCAAAATGGATACCTTTGTGGAACTGCATAAATTGGGGAATGTAAAGAAATGTCAAACGATCCTTCGTAGATATGGTTCGCCAGGAACAATACAAGTCTGCTACCTTAAGTATTATACACTAGGAGTTGGGCTACTAGGCTGCACCATCATACATACATACATATCTATGAATATATATATATGTATATTCATATATATATATATATATATATATATATATATATATATATATGTATACTTAAATGGTAACGTTTCCGGCCATCGCTGGACGAACGTCTTATAGGACTGGGCTGTATATATACATATATATATTTCTATAGACATACCCACACATGTATATAGATAAACATATATATATATATGTATATATGTACATATGTATAAACATATATATATATGTATATACCCAAGTAGCAATCCCAATCAAATCCCGAAATGGTCCCCATTGGGATTTGGTTGGGATTAGGTTGAGATGCATCGGGATTTGGTTGGAACACCCTAGCCTAAATTTTTGGTTTTGGTTGGGATTTGCTACGCTTCCCGACCGTGCCCTAATGGGGTCCCAGTTGGGGCCCCATTGGGATAACCCAAATTTCAGATCGAAACAAAACGCCCCCCTACTTCTTTCCAGTATTTCTGGACAAACTCTAGCGAACCTCGTGGGAACGGTCTCAGCTTCCCAGTTTTCACCACTTGCCGCATGGTACAAAGAAAACAACCTAGTAAGTAGCTCAAATAAAATTGTATCATTAACATTTAAAAAGTGTACAGTCTATTCTTGCGGATTTTTCGGTCGTTCTTTTCTTCCAGAGGATCTCGATTTATATCTGCAACATTACGGTAACGTTTCCGGCCATCGCTCGACGTACGTCCTATAGGACTGGGCTGTATATATACATACGTACATTAATATATATGTATATGTATAGATATATACATTTGCATGAATATATATATGTATATATATATATATAATCTACCATCCAGTATTCACTAGCTCGGAAGAAGACTCACGAAGTGAACACGTGCCGTAACGACCTAGTTGTGCTAGCCCAAATAAAAAATCAATAAGGAGGACAAATGCCAATATGGCAGGAACCATAATGCGGCGGCCCTGAATAGAGCCTTTTGTCAATCTCTTTGGACCACGTTCACCTCGCTAGACAATGCACACAAGTGTAGTCGTCCTCGTTGGGGAAACCTGCGCATTGATAATGTGCCCATCGGTCACATGTCTGGCATTGAACCCATTGAACGTCCTCGTCCAGGTCGACCGTTGGATCCTCTCGCCGGCAAACGCTGCAAACGTCCTTGTTGATTGGAGACGCCGGCCTGTCCAGTTTTCGTTTCTTGTTTGCTATCCGGAATTGTATGGCCGTAGTTGTCCGATGTGGGCGGAACTGGATACGCTGCAAAGGGTTTCCTATAACCTGAATATCACTCTCGTCAGTAAACCGAACTTCCATTAACGGTTTCCTTCTAGACGTTGTTCCCTGTTTTACGGTTAAATCTCTTTTCGGCGGTTCCGACCGTAGGACATACTCGTCAGCTGTACTGGAAGTTGTGGGACATTCTAATATTTCTCGGGTCTCTTTCTCCCGGCCGAACTTAGTGGCGATATCCGACCGGTGTGTTATTCGTTCTACGCCTTCTTTTTCTGAATGCTCGTAGCACAGTCTAACGTTTGGCCACAAGCCTATTGCGTCTGGTAACAACCTTAGTTGGGCTTTAGCCGTTCTGTATTTTCCTCCCCAAGATTTGCCAATGCTGCGGCAATATCTCTACCGATATCTTCGCTCTCCCGCAGCTTCTGCGCCTTGTTGGTTATTGTAGACGTCGACGCTTGCGAGATGATGGTGTCTCCACCGGCCAGGGTTATCACCTCCATACAATATACTGACCAGCGGTTATGGGCTAGCGTAGAAAGGTCGACATTAGGGGCACGAGCAACGTGCAACACGTGAACGCAAGGGAGCAGCCACTGGCGACTGAACGAACAGTCGCAATGTGGCACAATGCCGCCGGTAACCCTAACGGAGGAGCCTCTACCGTTTGTTAAAAGTCACTTGCGTTTTACATAAGATATGCCAGTGATCGTTACTGTATGCAGGTGGCGAAGGAGAACGCCACCGGCGAACACGGCTAGCTTGCCGAACACGGGTTTCAACCAATGTGTCACATTACGGAACCTGCATATGGACATTTGGTCCCAACCCTGCGAAACTTCGCTTAAAGATGCTACCCGCTTCAGAATTCTGTCACAGACCTGGAACAAGGTTGACCTAGGTGACAGTCCCGTCTTAAGATGCCTATTTTCGGCTTCCACTCTATTGGTTGTTAAATTAACCAAAGTTAATACCCGCCTTACCTTGTTACCCGCCCAGCAATCCTTAAACGGCATCCACGTTCTTACTAAGTAACCCATTGCCTCAGAGCTGTGGGCCTGAATAGCAAGCCGAAATCGTTCGAATGCGGACTCGCTGCTTGCGAACACCATGTTACGCATCCACTGAAAAACACGGTCCTTTTCTAGCGTCGTTGCTGCAACTAGATGGTTGCACCGTTTCCGCATATCATGCAACACTTGAAACCGGCAGAACACTATCTGGGCTTCAGGACGGTGAGTCTTGAACCCGTTTAACTGAGCGAGACTACGATCTACCACTATTGTTTTACATTCCCCAGTTGCGGGCAGGTATTCATGCAGAAAACCCACGGCTTGTCTGTAGCTTGCAGTGCTTCTTTTGGGCAGCAACGCGTACAGAATGCTACGACCCAAGCCTGTTTCATCCACTATCATTACGTGCCATAATACATAGCCTCCGCAGTTCATTTGATGAGTGGCGTCAGCTAGAATCACCTGGCTGCATCTGCGAGCAACCGTAATCACCCACATGGGTATGAAGAAAAGGAACCTAACTATATCCTCCTCGAGTATTACCTGGCTAATGCCTTTACCTTCCAGTAATTCTTTAACCCTAAATACGTTACCACGAACATCGTGACTGTGACGGACACGTATAGACCGAAAGTCCACGCTATTCAGACGCCTATTGAACATGCGACTAGTATAGTCCCTTAATTCAGCTATATTATTATTATTATGTATTATTATTAAGTTAAACACCATGGACTCTTGGAAAGCTGTCAGCCTTCGGTCAGCCACATATAAACTAGGATTTCCTATTTGGAACCTATGACTATGGACCATGCACCACTTTGCGACACGATGTTCAGTTCCTTGGGCGACCAAAGTGACGAATGCTCCGCAAACCATGTTTTGTATCTACAATGAAGTCAAACATTGGCAAACAATTATTCTAACCTTGAATCACCTCCACCTTTTCGACGCCGATGGACACAACAATATTTCACAAAATGAAATTTCATTCCGTCGCTAATTGTTAGCCGACGCTTTTTGACCTGTTTCCATGTTCGGGCATTGTAATTGTAAGTGCTGGTACTTATGCATCGCTGGAACTCTCAAAAAATCGGTTGCAAATTCATCCAGACCTTCGTTAAAGTCTTTTATCAATCGGGAAAACGTACCGGAATTGTCAACGGTCATGGTCGTTTACGTGGCTAGGGAGCGAGATGGGTGCTGACATTTTGCAGCGCTAGGCCTTATATACCAGTGTAAATTTGATGATATAAACAATATTTTGTAATATTCTTTGCCTCTGGGTACACCCAACGGAATTTATTTCGCGTTCTTTTATACGCAATTTGTTTCATCACAAAAATGTCTATTTCAGCTGATATTACCGTTTCATTTGTGGCAGTTCGATCCTTGACTTTCATAGGGACATCTGAAAGCTGGTTGATATACATGAGAAAAGCTAGAAATCGGCATAAGAACTTGTGTTAGCAGGAGACGATGGAGAAGTAAGATTCACTGCAAAGGAGTAGGTAGCAACGAAGCATTGGTGCTCTGCAATAGATGGTCGGCGAACAGGGCGCAAAACGCATTGTAAAAGGGGGGCGAGCAAAGTAAGACGTGGAGGGTGGATCAGGTAAGATAATAGTTAATAGGAATTGGACACAGTAGATGTGAGACATAGATGTGGAAGGGAGGGATGCATATCATGGCGGTCAGCGGTGAATAGCAAGAGAGATGGTCTGTGAGGACCTGCAGAACACAGAGCTAATGCATATACACGTATGTGCGTTTTATATATATATATATATATATATATATATATAAGAGAAGCCGGATCAGTGACAATGGAGTCTCAGAAAGAACTTATCAGTTATTAGGAGGGGCGGGTTATGCTAGGTCGAATGTTTGTGGAATTAACTTTGGAATATCGTGGTGAATTATCTTCATGACAGGTGAACTTGGCGGATCAACAGAGAGAGTGAAGAAAGCGGAAGCACAGAAAAGATGACGACTGAAGAGCAGTTCAAAAAAGGGGAAATGAAGGAACGCATCTAAGAGAGCAGGTAAGAATGGATCTAATAGTCTGATTGATGTAGTTGACACATGTGATATCGGTCAAGAATGGGAGAAGCAATGATAAATGGACTAACATTATTCAGCAGGAAGAAGGTGGAGATGGAGATGGCCAAGCAGCGCAGAGTCAATGTGCATACAAAGTAGAGAAAGGTACCCGAGAGGTGAATAGTTTTAGCTGGGAATGCAAGGCGAAATCTTGACGCCAAAGGCGTTCCAAAAACCCTACCAGTGTCTATATCTGGTTAGGGGCACCAGCTGCCTTTTCAAACACAATGTTTGGAGTTACCGAAACGTTCTGAAAACACAAGTATCCGGACACACGATTAGCTCTAGCCACACAGAGTCTTCCGAGCAAAGAAGCGTCTAAAAAACGGCTGGACAAGTTAGTGAGGCTAACTATTCCCTCTTGAAGCTTTTTAACATTTCAACTGGCATCTGCTCACTTTCAAGTTTCATTCAATCGTCAGTTTTTTCTATGCTTTGCCCCCTTTCAGTATATGTGTGTATTTAAAGATTAAAAAACAGACGCCCTGGGGCAATGCTTTGGCAGTGTACATGTGATAGATAGCGAATTACGAGTCGACCTGGCCCTGGTGCATCCTTCTCCACAGTTAAACGAGCTTAATCTCCTTGCGGAAAACGTATGTAAGCACCTACGGGAATTAAACAGTCACAAGTCAGCGTTCGCGGATGGCATCCACCCACCTATCATCGAGCCGTTGTCGGATATCGTAGCTCCGTCTGTATTCAGGCTGTACAGGTCCTTGTTGGATCGGAATAAGCTGCCTTAGCTTTCGCGGCCGTCGCGGCAATACAGAAGTGTGGACCTGAGTCGGCGACGCACAGCTACAAGCCGGTAAGCTTTACTAGAATCCTCATCAAAGTCCTAGAGAAGGTCATCCGCGTTCACGTCTGTCAACACTTACTGGAGCACTTCACGCTAAGCCACTTGTTGTCAAGGGCGATAGAAGGCCTAACTGTCGCTCATGACCAAGGGCTGTTCACCATAGAAACGGCCAGTAAGATTAAAGACCTTGGGGTCATCATGAGCAATGACTTTAAATGGTCGGAGCAGTGCGAAGCTGCTGCACAAAAGGCTCGTGGGGAGCTCTTTACGCTGCGATCAGCTTTGTCTTGCCGGAAGCCAGAGGTATTCATACCTTTTTACTTGGCTACAGTACGACCTCAGTTGGAAGGTAGCGTGCAGGCTTGGTCACCCTTCTACAAAATGGACGCCGCCTTCCTACAGAAATTTCAACGTCTCTCCACGCGAATGGTTGAAGGGCAGCGGGGTTAGACGTACGGTCAGAGACTTTGTGACATGGATTTTTTCTCGTTGGAAAAGAGGAGACATCGAGGGGATCTAATGGGAATGTTCAGGTTATTAGAGAGCTTTTCTGGCTTTAGTTCGGATAGTCTATTCCAATTGGCTTTAGACCTCAGAATAAGGGGACACGAGAAGAAGCTGACGAAAGTTCGAGCCAGGTTGATGACTGGATTGCGCTTCTTCAGCAACAGAGTAGTGAACAGTGTGAATGGTCTGTCTGGTGGAATGATAGATCTGCAGGCCGTACAGTTCTTAAAGGCGCCCTAGATCGCAAGTGGTACGAGATATTTCCTTTTAGTGAGCCTTGAGTATATCAACTAGATGGATGACGAGTAGCCCCGCGGTCTTTATGCAGTATTTTTTAATCGACGTCTTCGCTCCATGCATGCTGTCCTAGTGAAAGCTCACGGTGCGTAACGTCTCTCGCAGTTGATGTGCGATGAGGTTTTCCTTTTCCTTTTCGTTTTTAGGGAGGATTCGACGGAATGCACTCGGCAGTGGTGGATGCCTAACCGGTGCTTATGCCATCGAAGGAGCCCTGGACGCGAACTGACAGTTGCCATTACCTGTCCTGTGCAAACTGAATTGAACTGAACTTGCTGTGCTACCGCCTGCCGCATATGTCCCTGGTAATTGCTCAGTGTTGTCCAACTCTCTTGATTTCAGCAAAACGACTATTACAGACAAGAAGATGCTTCAAGAACCGGGAAGATTTAGGCTCCAGCTTTCAACCCGTGTATTACTCCAAGACTTCAAGGGGATAGACGGGCGACAAGTTTCTGCGGTGGGTCCAGTTACATGCACTTATGCAGCATGTGAAGCCGGCCACTAGACGCAGAGGTGGACAGCACTCGTCTCTCCTTGATTTAATCATAACACAGCACCATCAGGAGGCTAAGGAAATTAAGTGGGAAGAGCCGCTTGAAAAAAGTGATCATGTAGTCCTAAGGGTCACACTAAGACGAAGCAAGACGTCGAATGAAATCGTGTTTCGTCGGCTCTATGGGAGAATCAACATAGGTGAACTAGAGAGGGTGGCGGAGGAAATTCATTGGACACCGAGACACACAAACGCCTCCGTAGAGGAAAGTTGGGTGACCATCAGGATGGGGCCACTCGAAATTACAGAGCAGTTTGCACCCCTGAGGGTGTCTAGTAGTAGAAATCAAACCCTATGGTGGAAGTCAAAAGTCCGCAAGGCTATAGTTATTCGTGTAACAACTTGTCGTGGAAAATCCCTATAAAATCCTTGCGATCCAGTGTTTTTCCTAACATCACTCATTTGCCTACACTATTGACTTATCTTTACGAACTGGTTGTTTTATGGACAAATTGTTGTTTGTTCGCGCCCAGAGCGCTATTTTGGCACATCCTTGTTCAGGACCTGCGTTACGCACGTGCTGTTTGCTCACACGCTGCCATTCGGCTTTTCGTTGTTGAGTCCTTGTGATCGTATTATTGAGGTCTGTATATTTTTTATGTCATTATTTATGTAATAATCTAGTGTCGTATCGTATCACGGATAATCGTCGTTTGATTTCGGGATCCGTTGCGAATTTGGCTGCGCATTGCTCAAAAGTTCGTAACAATTCGTAGGCAACGACGGGCGGCATACAAGCTGTACAAAACTCAGGGGCATGGAACAGCTATAAGATGGCTAGGAACAGAGCTCGAGCGATCTGAAGAGTGGAGAAATATGCCTTCCAGCGTCGGTTAGCTGCATCGGTCAGCACAAACCCAAAGCGATTCTACGCCTATGTAAAGGAGTTCAGGAAACCCAGTTCCATGCATTAGCATCCATATTACAAACGGCATTTATCATTCGTATGAACTATCTTTGCTGGAATTCCGATTGTTTGTTTCATTTCTCTAAATCTTTGTCACAAACCGGACTACTACCGTTGCCTCGAGCGAGAGTCGCTCGACTTGAATTTCGTTGTGACTGTATTTGGTAATCTCATCTTCTGTATCTAACCTTTTGCTGTAACCCAGCTGAGGTTGTTGATTTGTTGTCCAATTTGGAGCGAAAGAGCCCAGAACACTATTGAGGTTGGATTGTTGTAAAATCAATTAATTTTTTGTATATGGTACCGTAGCTATTTGGAATCGACTTTGTTTTGAATTGTGTCGAGATTGGTTGCTACGCCTCGCTTGAGCGTTCCGATGGCTGAGCTATACAGTACTCAATATCCTTGGCAATTGCTGAGACATGAAATTACGCAGTAAATCGGCAAATCGTTCCGAATCAAAGGACACTACCCTGCAGGTGAACCAAACCCCTTTGCCCGTAGGTGTTGGTCATGTTTCTTGCTCAGGCTCTAGTATATCAGGTTGTTCTAGGGTAAGCTCGGTTTCCCATAAAGCTAGAGCTGATCTTTTGTTAGCTGAGTTGAAGGAGAAGTATGTTACAGAACAATTAGAGTTAGATAAGCAATGTAAGCTGCTCCAGGTGAGGAATGAGACGGAGATGGTGAAACTACCTTTGGCACTCGCTGAGGAAGGAGAAGATCTAGTCAACAGAAATGAAGTCAAGGGTGGAGTAATGGTCAGTGAACATCTCTCTCGTTACCTAGGTGACTGCTACGTGCCGAACGATGCACCACGAACAACAAACTTGGTTCCAGTGGCGGAACCTGCAGTGAATTATCGTATGGACCTACCCAGGGTGGAACTGGAGTAATTTTCGGGCTGCTCGTCGGCGTACTGGGGGTTTGTGAAACAGTTCGAATATTACGTCGAAGGTAGAGTTCGAGACGATGGCCAGCGCCTACTTTATTTGATGCAAAACTGCAAGGGACAAGCAAGGGATGCTATTGCCGAATGTGTTATGTGGCCTCCAACACTGGCATACAATAGGGTTAAGGGAAATCTTAAAGGGTTTGTATGGACAAGATCACGTAGTGGCTCGTTCACCGATTGATGGCTTACTGCAAGGTTTGAAGCCTCGGGTAGAAGATTCGGATGCCCTGACCAAATTGTCGGTAAAAATGCTGAACTGTGAATTTGCCCTCACGCAGATGAATTGCATATCAGACCTCAACTCATTGCAGACTATGGAACGTATCACTCGAGTGCTACCTACGCGTCTCCAGGATTTGTGGGCTAGGACCGTTGATGATATTTTGGGAAGAGGAGACGAACCGAGGTTCCAAGATCAGCAGCACCTAGTGTCCCATGAGGCACGGATTGCTCGAAGTGGGTTTGGCAAACTGGCTGCCAATAGCAAGGCTCAGGGGTATTCGCGGTCATCCAGTTGGAGGAATTAAGCACAAAACCCGCATCCAGAAGCGACACGGTTCATGCCAAATCAGGGTAGTACTTTGTTGGTCGCAGCTAATAGGTGTTCGGTATGTAATAGAATACACCCACTTGAGGAATGTCAGCGATTCCTTTCTCGTGATATACCCGGTCGTTGGGCATTGATCAAAGAAATCAAGGCTTGCTTTTCGTGTCTCAAGTGTGGACATCTGTCTAGCAACTGTTCTGTTTCCAAACCATGTTCAGCATCAGGTTGTCTGAAACGGAATCGCCCTCTACTGCATGTTGCACAGAAACAATGTACCGATCGAGTCACGCAAAATACAACAAAGGTTGCAGCTGGATAAGCTGGGTACGGACAGTGCAAAAAAGCCTGGGCAGCGGGCCAATAATTGTGCGGCTACTCTTAGGACAGAATGTCGGGTCAGTTTAGGTGTACTACCAGTGCGAGTAGACGGACCGGGGGGCTTTGTGGAGACCTGCGCTGTGCTGGACAGCGGGTCTGATGTGACTCTAGTACACAAAGGCATTATGGAGCTGGTGGGCCTGAAGGCATCCGCGACCTCACTTTCGATTTCGACCGTAAACGAGGCTACCACTTGGAGTTCGGGAATAACGGAGCTGCGACTGAACTCATTGTCATATAGTGATTTCTTGAATGTAGAGAGAGCCTTTTGTGTTGATAGGCTACCAATCAGAGCAGTCCAGTACTGCACAGATGCGGACATTTTATCCTGGCCTCACCTACATTGCCTCCAAAGACAGAGTCTGGAAGATTGGAGAGTGCCAATCCTGATAGGTGCCGACGTCCCAGAAGCAAATTGGGCATTAGAGCAAAGATGCGGCAAAAGAAACACAACCCTATGCTGTGCGGACGATTTTAGGATGGATTGTTCTTGGTCCGATAAACCAGGAACCAAGCTTTGTGAGGACAGTAAACCACACTGAGAGGGGAATGGACCCATTAGCAGAACAGATCCATCGACTATACAACGTCAATTTCTGCGATGAGTGTGCATCGGAAAACTCTCCTTCATTAGAAGACAAACAGACCGTTGATATGGTTTCCAATGCCACATCCTGGTTGGACGGACACTATGAAGTTGCACTTCCGTGGAGGAATCCTGAAGTGAGACTTCCAAATAATTATATTGTGGCCAAAGAGAGATTGAACGGCTTCAGGAGGTTTGCGTGTGACCCGAAATTCTTTGACAAATACTCTACAATAATAGAGGGTTATGTGCGCAAGGACCACGCCCATTTAGTGCCCGATGTACAGCTAAAAATGGGTTTTGAGCCAAAGTGGTACTTACCACATCACGCAGTTACGAACCCTAAAAAGCCTAGCAAGTTGCGGGTGGTGTTTGACTGTGCGGCTGCATTGCAGGGACGCTCCTTGAACGATTACTTGCTACAGGGACCGTATACGACAGCAAGCTTAGTTGCAGTGTTGCTTCGTTTTCGAAAGGAATCTGTCGCGTTGGCTGCGGATATTGAATAAATGTTCATGCAGGTTCAAGTGCCGACGGGAGACAAAGGAGCACTGAGGTTCCTATGGTGGGAAAGTGGTAGAACAGGTGGTAATCTTGTTGAATATCAGATGAATGCCCACCAGTTTGGTGCCACTTCCTCCCCATTTTGTGCAAATTTCGCGTTACGTCGCACGGCAGACGATTGGGGAGGACAGTATGAGGATTACGTCTCCAGGGCCGTGTATAACAACTTCTACGTAGACGACTGTCTTGTTTCTCTGCCCACACCGGAGAATGCAAGAGTTTTTGCTATCCAGATGAGTGAGTTACTATCACGAGGCTGATTCCGGCTTCATAAGTGGGTGTGTAATCGTAAGGAGGTGCTGAATATTTTACCGAAATCTGAGCTGGCTCATCCCACTTTGGAAACAGATGATTGTGTGCCTGTGCCGGAGAGGACGTCGGGGTCAGAATGGAATGCAATAGAAGACACGTTCCAGTTTTCATTCGCAACACGTGAAAAACCTCAAACAAGGCGTGGCTTGTTGTCTATGGTATCATCCGTGTTCGACCCACTAGGGTTGGTTTCACCTTTCATTCTGCCAGGCAAGGTGTTATTGCAATCACTGCGTCGCTTGAAGCTTGGTTGGGACGACTCAATTAGAGAAGAACCCCTGCGATGCTGGAATGAGTGGTTAAGAAGTACAGAACAACTTTGGGCATTCAAAATTCAGCGTTCTATTATTAGAGGTGACCCACTGAACGAAGGTGTGCAGCTTCATGTATTTTGTGGCGCTCCTGAAGTTGGCTATGGGGTGGTGGCGTATTCCAAAATGGTTTCAAGGGATAAAGCCCCCTACTGTGCCCTACTGTTCTCTAAGTCAAGAGTAGCTCCTCTGAAGACCGTAACGATCCCTCGATTGGGGTTAGCCGCAGCAAGACTGGCCGTTAGAGTTTCTCGGATTCTTATGGAAGAAACTGGAATCAAGTTTGATGAGACCTACTACTGGACGGGCTCTGCTACAGTTTTGCACTACATTAACAACACTAAAACGAGATTCAGTACGTACGTTGCCAACCGTTTGGCTGAAATCCATCAGTGGTCGGAACCCTGGCAGTGGCGTCATGTCAGACCGAAGGCTAACCCTGCAGACTTGGCCTCACGAGGCACAACATCACCGAGTGATATCAGCTGCTGGTTTGAAGGTCCTAAATTCTTGATGAACGATGAAACTTCGTGGCCGACCAGTCCTACGGTTGCTGCAGCACCACCAAACGTTGAGTTGAAGCAGCCTTCGAGTACAGTTCTCCTAGTGTTGCAGGATGCCTGGGCGGACGCACTTCTAGCTAGATACTCCAGTTGGTTTCGCTTGCTGAAGTCGGTAGTGTGGTTAACCCGTTTTAAAATGTACGTTGCAGTCATGACAGGCGGGCGCACGGATCTAGGATTGACAACTGGGCCCTTGAAGTTAAACGACATTGCTAAATCGCAGGAAAGCGTTATTTTGATTTTACAAGTTAAGGTCTATGGCGAAGAGCTAAAATGACTACGAGACAGGAGCAATAACTTGTGCACTCAAAATTTTCGATGAACAGGACTCTAATAAAACTCGATCCAATTTTATTAAACGGAATTATTTGTGTTGGAGGACGACTGAACCACTCCAGTCAGCTTCAGGGTGTGAAGCATCCGGTGATACTACCCAAGACTCACCCGATTACAGACTCGATAATCCGATGGTATCACGCGATGGAAGGACACGCAGGACCTTCTCAGTTACTCGCGGAACTTCGCAAAATATTTTGGATTTTACAGGGGGGAGCTGCCGTCAAGCTAGTACTTGGAGGATGTTGGAAATTTTGAAAGCATTTGGCTGTCGTAGGCAAACAGATGATGGCTCCTCTGCCAGCCATTAGAGTCCAACAAGGTTGGTTTCCGTTCAAATACGTCGGAATAGATTATTTTGGCCCATTTGCGGTTAAACATGGGCGCAGCAGGGAGAAACGATATGGATGCATCTTCACTGGCCTACAGATGCGTGCAGTACACATTGAAGTTTCTTATTCTCTAAGCACGGATTCATTCATTATGACATTGCTGCGTTTTATGTCGAGGAGAGGGGCACCGTCCGAGATTTTTAGTGATAACGGTACAAACTTTGTTGGGGCTCAAAGGGAATTGAAGGACCTAATGGGAAACTGGTCTAGTGATAAGATTGCTGATAGATTGTTGCAACGGGGCGTGCAGTGGCATTTCAATCCCCCACATGCTAGTCACCGTGGTGGCATATGGGAGATCATGGCGCGCTCGGTTAAAAGAGTACTTCTTTCAACTTGTGACGAGCAGCCGATGACTGTCGAAATATTGTTGACATTCCTTACGGAAAGTGAGCGGATAGTAAACGGACGGCCGCTAGTGCCTTTGACCTCGAAATGTCGTGATCTGCCAGTACTCACGCCCAATGACCTACTTATCTTGAGGGCGAACGCACGAGATATTCCGACGGATTCGTTGCGCGATAGACTGGTTCGTCACTGGAGGCTGGCAAACTATCTAACATCTGTGTTTTGGAAGAGATGGATCAGGGAATATCTTCCACTATTACAACAGCGGCAGAAGTGGATAACTCAAGAACGCAACTTTAGATCAGGTGATGTAGTGCTACTAGTTTCGGAGGCTTTGCCGCGTGGTCGGCGGTCGATAGGATTCATCGAAAGCATCTCAGTTTCGGACGATGGTTTGGTGCGAACGGCAACAGTGCGAACTAATGAAGGATTAGTGCCCCGTGACATTAGAAAGGTTTGTCATATTGAAGGCGAACCGGACACTAGTGGTGTAAGTTCAGAGGCCAACTCTTCTCAAGTGGGAGGCGGGTCTTCGGATCTGCCGAACCGGGAGGGGCCACTGAGAGCTGCTCCACTTGTCCGACTGGAAGCTGCTATTGATGGTGGTAAGTTTTAGGTATTGGGGAACCGTAGGGCGAGCCGATGCATGAGGCCGACCACACCTAGCGGTGCACGGGAAAAATTCGGGTCGGATTTCGGGGGCCGGCTTAAAGGAGTTCGGGAAACCCAGTTCCATGCATTAGCATCCATATTACAAACGGCATTTATCATTCGTATGAACTATCTTTGCTGGAATTCCGATTGTTTGTTTCATTTCTCTAAATCTTTGTCACAAACCGGACTACTACCGTTGCCTCGAGCGAGAGTCGCTCGACTTGAATTTCGTTGTGACTGTATTTGGTAATCTCATCTTCTGTATCTAACCTTTTGCTGTAACCCAGCTGAAGTTGTTGATTTGTTGTCCAATTTGGAGCGAAAGAGCCCAGAACACTATTGAGGTTGGATTGTTGTAAAATCAATTAATTTTTTGTATATGGTACCGTAGCTATTTGGAATCGACTTTGTTTTGAATTGTGTCGAGATTGGTTGCTACGCCTCGCTCAAGCGTTCCGGTGGCTGGACTATACAGCCTACCTGCAATCTCACAAAATTATGAGAGAATGTTTAGCAACTTTGGAAGGTGCAGAGGGACTACTAGCTCTAAACGACGATGACAAGGCTGACATGCTCTTGGCATTCTTCAAGAACATATATCGACCAGAAAGTAGTTTGGAGGAAAGAAAGGAAGCCCTACAGGCGCCTCCAATACCCGAACTTACTGTAGGGGAAGAAGAAGTGTACGCGGAGTTGCAAACCTTGAATAGAAATAGAGCAGCAGGTCCAGACGGGATTCATCCAGCAATCGTTCAGCCTCTGGCCGAGGCCCTGAAGGCTCCGGTGACGAAGCTGTATGAAACGTTACTTATAGAGGAAATTTTGCCGGGAGACTGGAGAAGAGAAACAGTGGTAGGAATTTACAACAGTGGACCCCGGCAAAAGGCCGACAATTATCGGCCGGTTAGCTTGACTTCCATACTGTGTAAGTGCATGGAAAGAATAGTCAGGAAATAGATCTCCAGGCATTTGGTTCAACACAACCTCATATCGAATGCTCAGCATGGGTTTGTGGCAGGACGATCCTGTCTGACAAACCTCCTGCTGTTCCTCGATGAGGTAACCAAGAGTCTGAACCAAGGGTAACCGATAACGGTCTGCTACTTGGACTTCTGCAAGGCGTTTGATTCTGTGAATCACAGATTTCTGGACGTCAAACTGCAGTCTATGGGAATTGTCGAAAAGGCAAGACCATGGATAAATAGTTTTTAGCAGGGCGAATTTTTAGTGTTAAGCTGGGTAGTCATGCCTCAAAACCGGTAGGTGTAACAAGTGTGGTGCCGCAGGGCTCGGTGCTTGGCCCTCCGCTCCTCTTCATCTTCATCAATGACCAAGCACGTGGGCTTACAAACCCCACCTTTATGTTTACCGATGACTTCAAGATAGCTGGAGTAGATATAGAACTTGACGTGTTAGCAGTGCAAGACTGGGCACGCAAATGGGATCTTCCACTAAAACTCACCAAGTGTCAGTGCTTGACCACAAATACGGTGGCTAGTGGGAGTGGTGTGGGTTCGTTGCAAGTGGTCTCGCAGGCCAAAGACTTGGGGGTTATAATGGACAACAGCTTCAAGCCGTCGAAGCAGTGCACCACGTCAGCCAACATGGCCAGGAGAGAACTCTTTCGAGTTAGATCCGTTATGTCGAGTAGAGAGACAGAGATTTTCGTTCCGACATACTAAGCCATTGTTAGGCCGCATATGGAGTTCTGCTTGCAGGCCTGGGCACCGTACTACCAGAAGGATATAGACTGTCTGGAGAAAGTTCAAGGGCTAGCCACTAGAATGGTGGCTGGGCAAGGGGGGTTTAGTTACACAGAGCGTCTCCGTGCCTTAGATCTGTTCTCGATGGAAATACGGCGCGTTCGCGGGGATTTCATAGAAACCTTCAAGTTAATGAAGGGACTGTCAGGAATAAATCGAGAAGGCCTTTCCTCTCCCATTCCAGAGAAAGACACAAGGGGGCATAGCCCTAGATAACAAAGGAAGCATTCGAGGCCCCAAATTAGGGCGAAGTACTTCTCAAATAGAGTGATACCCTATTGGAATAAGCTCCCGGAGGAGGTCATAAATGCCACAACAGTGAAGGCTTTTAAGAGAGCAGTAGATCTATGTTGGGTGGCAGCAAATCCCGAGTTACGGTAAGCAGCTTTTAGGGTCAGACGCAATTTACTTATTGTTTTCACCTTTCTCCGCCAGGGCTGATACTGCACAAAATTTCTGCCTTTCAGAAAAAGAAAACCACGCAGTGTTGGGAGCTACGGGAACGAGCCGGCAACACAACTATCTGGACACACGATTGGCTCTAGCCACGCCAATCCTGTGCAAACTGAACTGGCGATTCTGCAAAAACTCCTGAGCATGTGCTCAAGTGTTTTTACAGCAATTGCCTGGGTGTGCTGAATAAGATCCCGGAGCTTTGGCAGCGTGCGGTGGATAAGGAGCCTCAGATCATAGCCCTCACAGAAACCTGGCTCACCCCTGACATACTTGATGCCGAAATATCCATTCCGGGATACTTCACAGTAAGGCCGGACTCCAGTAGAGGTCGTTCCGGCGGGGTCATCATATACTACGACGATTCGATCCCTCCTCCCACTTTACTGACAACCCCAACCTTTTCATGTATTGATTGTTTGTGGGCTGTGTTTACCCTCCCTAGGACAGACACCCTATTGCTTGGTGTTGTCTATCGTCCTCCCGCATGCGATTTAACTGATAGCCTAGGTCTCATAGACTGAAAAGCTACACGGACTTCACCCATCTGTTAGTCACTGGTGACTTTAACTCTCCCAGTACAAACTGGCAAAGAGCTAATGCCCCGGATATAACTTTCGGTAAACCCCTCCTTGATCTCGTACTGAAAAACTCATGGGGGCAGAAGGTAAGAGATCCGACGAGATGTCGCCCAGGCCACGCCCCGTCCCTACTAGACCTGGTCATCACCAATGATCGGTTTCTTTTGGATGTGGTGCGTTACTTGCCGCCCCTCCGCAAAAGTGATCACATTCTCATTGGATTCGATTATATCGTGAAATGGCCTCCTCTTCCCTCAGAAACCAAAATTTTAAGATCCTTCAAAAGGACCAATTTTGACCAAGTCTGTGCATTTTTTCGCTCCCAGCTGAATTCAACTAACCCAGGTAACTCTGTGGATGAAATGGCAGAGAATTTCAGAGAGTCAATCTCCTTAGCTGACAGGCTATTTGTCCCCAGAATTCGTCGTCCACGGACCGCTAAGCGACACCTCCCTCGTCCCATTAGGCGCATTCTAGACGAACGCGCACGCCTCTTTGCCAGATATAAAGCCACAGGCCCTTCCCGTGATGCAGGAGACTTCAGGATCATCCGAAACATATGCAAAGACAAGATTAGGTCCTATCAGAATGCGGTCCAACGATCTGTACTTGATCAAGCACGGACCAATAAGGCATTTTTCTTTCAGTACATGCGCCGTCCAAGGGGTACAGCTCCGACGCTATTAACCCTCAGAGATAGTGCCGGATTTCCAATCACTTCCCCTACCCAAGTAGCCGAGGCATTCAGCTCCTACTTTCGTACAATTTTTAGCTGCATACCCATATCATCCCACCCTACCATGCACCCGTTATCTCTGACCACTACCCTTAGCCGGGTCACTATTCCTATTGGTGCAGTCGCTCAAGGTTTCCGACGGCTCAACCAATATTGCTCTATGGGTCCTGACCTAATCCACCCCCGTATTCTCAAGGAAGCCGCGGACTCACTAGCAGCTCCTTATGCTTCGCCTTTTCAGCGATGTGTTGACGAGGGAGCTTTCCCCAGTAGCTGGAAAAAAGCAGTGATCGCACCCATCTATAAGAAGGGTAGTGGACATCTTGCTTCTAGTTACGGACCCGTAAGCCTCACTAGCAACACCAGCAAAATTTTGAGGGAATTCTTAAGAGTGAGGTTCTTTTTCATCTTCATAGAAATAAGATCCTCTCCCGTGCCGACATGGGTTTCTTCCTGGCAGATCATGCATCACCAATATGCTTACTGTCATGGATAGTCTAACGAAAGCCCATGATGATGGCCAGCTCTCACAAGCTGTATTCATCGACTTTGCTCAGGCCTTCGATAAGGTCCCCCATGCACCTCTTCGTTATAAGCTGCAAACACGGAATTACAGGCGCCATTACAGGCTCCTACGCAGCCTCCTTACCGACCGCACCTTTGTGGTTAAAGTCGGCAATGTTTTGTCTCAACCCTCTCCAGTAACAACTGGGGTCCCCCAAGGGTCGGTCTTAGGTCCTCTTCTTTTCTTGATCTATATAAACGATCTTCTGACAGCCCTTCCTGCGAACATTGCCATGTACGCAGATGATGTAACCCTCTGGAGTTCAAGCGTTGAAGACCTGCAAATTGCAGTTTATGAAACGAAACGCTGTTCTGAGGATTGGAACCTCCCAGTTAATGATGACAAATGCGTGATCTTGTCTTTCGGCAGAGAGACTGGTCACTCGTTTTCCATTAATGGAGCAACCACATTGCCAAGGGTTGACCGACACAAGGTGCTTGGTTTCTGGTTAGATTGTAACTTATCCTTCTCTCATCATCACCAACTTTAGAGCAAGTCTGCCTCTCAAGTCCGAAACATGATTCGAAGGTTCTCCCCGCGCATACCCAAGGATGATTTCCCCATAATTTTCGGCTCGTATATCCGACCTCTGCTAGAGTACGGTAGTCAGATAGTGCACTCTGGTCTTGTCCGAGACCGTGAGATCCTAGAAAGAGTTCAGCGGGCTTCCACCAAGGCAATAAGGGGTCTATCCCATCTACCTTATCCCGTCCGCCTCTCAATCCTCAACCTCTATCCCCTTGACGTAAGACGCGTAAGAGGTGATCTGTTTTTGATGTTCCACCTGTTTGAATCAGGTCAAAGCGATTGCTTATTCTCCGTCTGTCCAGCCTCTTCTCTCCGTGGTCACAGCAGAAAGGTTTTCAAACCGAGGCCATGCAGTTCACTAAGGATTAACTTTTTTAGCTATAGGGTTATTACTCTGTGGAATGCACTTCCGGAAGATACTGTTCTCTCACAGAACAAAACTATCTCCAAGAAAAAGCTAGACCCCTACGTGGGTCTCTCCCAATATTTCCTTGTCAAAAAAACAAAATAGATGTCTTTTATCGAATATATGATCGTGAAATGCCGCACCCCCACTCCGCTTCAGGCACTCTCCACAATGAGACACTGCAAGATGTTATGTGTATCTTGTTTTCGCTGCCACCCCCGCCCCCCGGTTCTTTTTGCTCTCGTTTCAGCTCAGCGAATCCAACAGAAGATCAAAGATTTCCTCAAGAACCGGGACAATTGGGTTCAAAGCCTCGAACCCGTGTAGTACTTCAAGACTTCAAGACAAGACAACACTGCGCTACACCGGCAAGTCTTCCGACGTGATACGTGGAATTATATCTTCTAAGGTTGTGTCATTCTGTGGACTATAATTTGCCCACAATGCCTCCAAAATGAGTCAGAAACATTGCATCCAAGTGCCTAGTTTGTTCGGAAGTTGTTCGCTCACGCGACAAATCACTTCAGTGTGATGGTTGTGATGGTTGGGTCCATCTTGAGTGTTCTGAAATAAGTATTGATCTTTACGAAGCCCTGGACAAATGACGTGCAAAGTTGCTCAAGGTGCTGTGCATCAGATGCACCGAGCTATCAACACCTGTGTGGCCCACAAAGCAGTCGGCGGAAATGGCTCTTCCTGTCACAGATACAGCAGCGTCATCAACTTCGTCGTCGTCATCACTGTTACGAACGTTTGAGCAATGCGTAGCCAAATTCGCAACAGATCCCGAAACCAAAAGACGATTATCCGTGATAATTCTACGATACTAGATTATTAAAATAAACAATGACATAAACAATATACAAACCTCAATAATACGATCACAAAGACTCAACAACGAGAAACCGAATAGCAGCGTGTGAGCAGACAGCACGTGCGTCACGCAGGTCCTGAACAAGGATGTGCCAAAATAGCGCTCTGGGCGCGAACAAACAACAATTGGTCCAGAAAAACAACCAGTTCGTAAAGACAAGTCAATAGTGTATGGAAATGAGTGATGTTGGGAAAAAACACTGAACCGCGAGGGAAAAAGGGGGATTTTCCACGACCGGCTGTTACACCGCCCACCAAAATCCTCCTGGATCCTTAGCAAAGTCAAAGGTTCGGTATAAAGGTACTGATTCTTCCTGCCTGCCTAGGCCCTGCTGTCAGTGCGTGCGTCTAATGCTCGTCGTCGACGTTCTACTACTGGTCGCACCTAACCCATTGGCTACATAGACGTGAGGCTAGTCTACGTCTTCCACAAGACCAAATGACCGATGGCGGGTGTGAATGGTCACATAGACGTTGTCCTCTTAAGGGGCCGTCCGGTCCTGGATGTACGTGCTTGAATGTGTGTGTGTGCGTGTGTGTGTGCCGGGGTTACAATGAAATCACAGGTATGACTACACATCAAAGGAGGACTTTCTGCAATGTCAACAAATGACCGCGTGGCAAGAAAACGAGTAAATGTAGCATGTGTGTGACCTGAGCTCCGCTACTTCCACATATGCAAGGGGCATTCGGTAGCGTCAACAAAAGGCAAACAAAGAACACTGTCACATGTATGATGGGTTTACGGGATGTAGAGTGCGTCGTGCATGCGTGTATGTATCGGGATGTATAATGGAATCGCACTCATCACCACATATCGGAAAGAACCTTCTGTAATGTCAACGAAGGGACCGCTAGCACCTTAACGTGTTTGACGGAGATTGTGTGGTATATATGGTGTTTCTTTATCCACCTCGATTACTGGTGTGAAAAAGGTTTACTAGGCCACAGGGTTATCAGCTCCTCCGTCTTCGCTCTCGAGTAGGTTAATACTGCGTATGTCACGAATGAGCACTCCGTTAGCTGTCTTCACCTTCACCGTTCTTATCATTTCGTCAGTGCTTTTGATGGTTTCCGTAACTACTCCCAAAGACCAAGCGCTGAAATGTGCGCGTTCGTCGGCGATCATAACCACGTCCCCAACTTTGAATGGTCTTGTTTTGGCCATCCACTTCTGTCGAGTCTGCAAAGCCGGTAGGTACTCCCGTAGCCATCGCCTCCAGAAGACCTTGGCCAGATAGTTCGCTTGCTTCCACCCGTGGAGGTAGCTCCCACGAAGGTTTACCGGCCCTTGGAAACCTTCGTTCGACCTTAACGTCAATAAGTCGTTCGGGGTGAGCGCCAGGTGGGTGGGGTCGCCGTTCAATACTGGAACCAGGGGGCGGTTGTTCAGGATTCGCTCCACCTCAGTCATGACGGTGTTCAGCGTCTCGTCGTCGGGCGGCTGCTGCTCCATGATTGACAGCAATATCCGTCTGGCGGACCGGATCATGCGTTCCCATATGCCGCCTCGGTGACTGGCCTGTGGGGGGTTGAAATGCCATCGTATGCCGTAGGCCACGGTTCGATTCTGCAGTTCGTCTCTGTTTATGTTCTTGTGCCAACGCTGCAATTCCCGTTGAGCGCCCACAAAGTTCGATCCATTATCTGAGTATATATCGGCCGGTACGCCTCTTCGGTTGATAAATCTTTGCAAGGCCCGTAGAAACGAATCGGTCGTCATCGAATGTGCGACTTCTAGGTGTACCGCACGTGATTTCATGCACGTCATGATACATCCGTATCGCTTTTCTAATCTTTTCCCGCACTTGATCCACAAGGGCCCGAAATAGTCCAACCCGGTGTCACTGAACGGCCACCAGCCCGTAGTCACCCTGCATTCTGGTATTGGGGCCATGAGTTGTTTGCCTGCTGTGGCATTGCGTCTCCTGCATTGCACACACCGTCGGATTACGCGTTTTACAGTCTCTCGTCCTCTCAACAACCAAAGACGCTTTCGGATGACGCTCGTCACGTGACTTTCCCCGGCATGTCCCTCCATGGCGTGGACGTGTTGAATCATTAGCTCTACTACAGGTTGTCTCGCAGGCAGCAGTATAGGATACTTTGTGTCGAAGTTCAGGTGGGCGTTGGCCAGCCTACCATCCACCCGCAGCAGTCCGTTGATGAGTTTGGGGTTTAAACGCTTCAGCTCGCCTCTTGGAGATGGCATGTCTTCATTGGTCGGCCCCACTTCTTCCGCCCTCTTGAGTTCTTGGGCGAAAGCCTCGCGTTGTATCATTCTGAAAATATCGTACTCTGTCGCTTGTAGCTCATCGGGACCTATTGGGCCGACCGGTATCCGACCTGAGGGTCGTAGCCCTTTCATGACTAGTAAATTTCTCTTGAACCCGGTTAACCAAACTAGCGAACGAAGCGTCTTCATCCAGGAAGAAAACCTGACCAGTCGCGATAGAATGGACGACGCTTCGACGACGTTGGTTGCTATCACTACGCCTTTGATCTCCAGTTCCAATTCCGTAGGGGTTTTTATTTCGAACACGGGCCAGTCCTGTTTGGGCAATTGCAGGAAGTTTGGCCCTCTCGTCCACGTGTCCAGTTGCCTGAAGTTGTTCGCACCTCGGGAGCACAGGTCGGCCGGATTATCGCCAGACCTGACATGACTCCACTAGTGCGTGGCTGATTCATCGTGGATAATCGTGAGCCGGTTAGCAACGAAAGTACTAAACCGGCTCCGGACGTTGTTAATGTAGTAAAGTACTATCGTTGAATCCGTCCAGAAGCTCACCGACCAAATGTAGAGATCGAAACATCTCTTCACAGCTTGCACCACCCTGACTGCCAACACGGCTGCGCTGAGTTCAAGGCGTGGGATTGAGACCGACTTCAGTGGAGCAACGCGGGCTTTGGCGAACAGGATCCTCGTGGTATATTGTCCATCTCCTGCGCACCATAGTCCGTACACCACAGCTCCATAACCGACTTCGGATGCATCGGAAAAGGTATGTAGTTCTCCAGTCCGTGTCGTATGGCCAGGGGTCAAAGATCGTGGGATTCTCATGTCCCCTAATTTCTTCAAGGTGTTCAGAAATTCTTCCCAGTCCAGCCGGTCCCCTCGGTCCAGTGACTGGTCCCAATCAACTTTCTTACGGCACAGCCGCTGCAGCAAGATCTTTCCGGGTAGCAGCCACGGTGAGACGAAACCGAGCGGGTCGAACAAACTTGAGACGGCAGATAGTATGCCACGACGGGTTATTGGCAGCTCGGGAACGTTCAGTTCGAAAACAAAATCGTCCGTTTCCGCGTCCCATTGTATCCCTAAAGTGCGCTCGATAGGAAGTGGAGAGCCGTCCAAATCTCTTACCCTTTCGGCCTTTTCGTGATACGGGATGACCTTCAGCACTTCTGAAGCGTTCGACATCCATTTAGTTAGATGGAAGCCGCCCTCTTCCAGCAATCTCGTCAGAACCCTGAACTGCTCTAGAGCTGATTCCACATCATCGAATGACCCAAGGTAGTCGTCGACGTAGAAGTTCCTGCTGACGCTTTCTACCACCGTCCGATGTACTAGATCGCCATGCTTGTTCGCTGATTCTCGGAGGGCGTAGTTTGCACAAAATGGTGGCGATATGGCTCCGAAGGGGTGGACGGTCATCCTATAATTCACCACTGCGTTGTCCCGGTCGCTCCCTTCCCACCACAGGAAACGCAAAGCATCTCGTTCTCCTACCGGAATCTTCACCTGATGGAACATTTCCCTAATGTCAGCAGACAAAGCCACTTTACCCACTCTGAAACGGCACAGAACATCGATCAGTGGTGTGGTCCAGTCAGGCCCCTGTAGTAGGCGATCGTTTAACGACTTGCCCTGGAACTTGGCCGCACAGTCGAAAACCACGCGCAGTTTATTGGGTTTCTTGGGGTTGATAACCGGATGGTGAGGCAGATACCAGATACCCCTTTTGCTGTCGGTGTTAACAGGCACTTTTTCAACGTAACCGAGGGCCTCGTTTCGCTTCATCAAATCCGCGTATCGTTCCCACAGATTCTGGTCTCGAATGAAGCGTTCTTTTAGTCGTAGTAATCGTTGGAGAACATAATTTCTGTTGTCAGTCCACGGGTCAACCGGTGTGTGCCATGGGAGGGGAACCTCGAACTGTTTTTTGAGGCCTCTAGAGCCTTGCCGCACCGTTTGTAGAGCGAAGTGATCCTCTTGAGACAATGTCGGTCTTTCGTCTCCAATGTCATGAAAGTCCTTTTCATACAGCCGTTGCAGATGATACTCTATGCGGTCCGTTTCGGCGGATAAGTAATTCACGGAACCGCGTACCCCTACTGGACCGTATAACATCCATCCCAGAGCCGTGCGTAAGGCATAAGGTGCCTGGCGGTCGCCCACTCTTTGGTCAAGCACCCAATGCGCCTCTGGCACGTCGCATCCGATGGGGAGATCCACCTCATCATCTTCCCAGTCTACGACGGTTACATCCTGCAGGTGGGGCCACCGAGTCAAGATTGCGTTCACCGACCTTGGTGCTCGCATGGGGAGATCCGCTAACGTGAATGCCTCCGTTGGTTCAATTTCCTCGTTAGTGTCTAGAGAGATGAGTTGCAGCCTTAATCTACCGGCAGTCATTACCTGTGTTCCGCCCACCGTGCTCACTGCTAACGACGTCGCACCTTTAGCCAGTTGGTGTTTGTCGGCAAACCGCTCTTTCACTAAAGTGGTGTCGGATCCACTATCAACGAAAGCCAACGCCTTGACTATCCCAGTCAGAGTCACTACTCCCACGGCCACTACGCCTAAACGTACCGGTTTACTGGCAGATTGTGAAGTTGAACAAATCACGCTGGGCTTGGCAATCGCCTCGGATATGGATATTCTCGCCTGATGCAGCAGCCGATAGTGTCTGCCCGTGCAGCCCTCGTAGCCACATCGATTCCTTGTTCTACAGGCTGCTGCCCGGTGCGTGGTGTTGAGACAGATGAAACATGCTCCTGCCATCCTCGCCATTCCCCACCGTTCGTCTATTGTGGCGTTGCCGAACTTGGGGCATTCTGGTAGGCCATGGCTAGTACCACAGTATCTGCAATTTGGTTTCGCCGTAGCATCTCGTGAAATGACGTGTGTGTTGGTCCATGGCTGGTACTTTGGATATTCCCGTACAGGGGTTTGGACTTGGCTAGTACCGGGCTTGTTTGCTCGGTTGCTGTCCCGGATGAGTCGGCCGAATCTGCTGTCAGCTATCTTCGTTTGCCTGTCTAAGTATTCAGTCAGGTCTTCGAAGTTGGCTTCTCTGTCGCTTCGGCTTATCCGTTCAGCTTCTTCTGCCCACCGACCCTGTAGTTCGGGAGAGGTGACGGACTATGCCTTCCAAAGTGTGCATGGCGTCTAGGTCAGCCCTGTAACCTAAATGGTCGAGGGCTATTGAGCAGTTCTGCATCTTGATCACCAGGTCGGCCATGGTGTAGACGTCGCCCTTGGTTCTCTTTGCCTCTGCCATCACGCCCTCTATTAGGTTACGGGCTACTTTGAAAGGTTGGCCAAACAAGTCCCTCAGAATCTTTCTTGCCCTTGTGTAGCCTTGTTCTGGATCGAGCATGGTGCGCTCGGCCTCGGCAGTAGTGAGTAAGGTAAAGGAGCCTTTGCCCAGGGTCGTTTACCTTGTTTTCAACGAACGTCTCGAACTGTTTGACAAACTTGCAGTGTTGCTCAGCTCGCCCGTCGAAAACCGTTAACTCCACTCTAGGCAGATCGATCGATGGTGGTTTGTATTCGGCGACCGGCGTGGGGTTCCCTACCTTATTGCACTCTAACCTATCGGAAGTGTCGAAGTCACTGGTCTCATGCTCTCGCTGTTTCTGTGTACACTTCTCTGCTTCATGCGCCTGTAGTCTAGCCGAAAGTAACTGTTGCTCTAGTTCTAGTATTCCCAGCTTATATAAATCGACATCCTTACGATCAATATTGCTTTCAATAACACATGAGCTAGCACTGACAGGACTAGGCGATCTAGCATTAACTAAAGAATCATATGTACCCAAAACCTCCCCAGAGACTTGCCGTATTACTTCCTGTCCGGATTCGACTGCTTTTGATCCTTTTCTTGGCATTTTGCGTGATTTTTCCTCGTTCCAAAATTGATCTATTGAGTATTGTTACGAACGTTTGAGCAATGCGTAGCCAAATTCGCAACGGATCCCGAAACCAAAAGACGATTATCCGTGATAATTCTACGATACTAGATTATTAAAATAAACAATGACATAAACAATATACAAACCTCAATAATACGATCACAAAGACTCAACAACGAGAAACCGAATAGCAGCGTGTGAGCAGACAGCACGTGCGTCACGCAGGTCCTGAACAAGGATGTGCCAAAATAGCGCTCTGGGCGCGAACAAACAACAATTGGTCCAGAAAAACAACCAGTTCGTAAAGACAAGTCAATAGTGTATGGAAATGAGTGATGTTGGGAAAAAACACTGAACCGCGAGGGAAAAAGGGGGATTTTCCACGACCGGCTGTTACAATCATCATTAGCACCGTCAATCATTTCATCGCCATCAATAGCAGCAAAATTAGCGGCGTCGTCATCGTCTTTTTCTCCGCCAACATCACTCTCACCGTCATCATTGCCGTCAGAAGGGGAAAATTCCGCCGAGGTATCTATTCTCAACTGTGCTACGTATGCAGAGGTGGCTTCAACATCTGTCACTCAGCCAACCGGAACAAAGCACCGCCAACGCTAGAAGCTACCTAAGTCTGCCTGCCACAGTGCGGACCCAGTTGGCACTGATGTGGCCACGCAAGCACTAGACGGTATTATAGGAACAAAACCCAGCCAACAGAGCACCACCGCGGATGAAAGTAGGCCGGCCTGGATAACAACTGCGGATCTTCCACGAAGAGCGCCACCATCGCGGAAACAGTGTTTCCTAATAGTGAACTTGCCTAAGACAAAGGAGACCACGGCACAGGCACGTCTGGACCACGATATTGCGAGTCTCCGGAGTATACTAACAAAACTCTTTGTCCCCGGGGAGGAGACCGCGGAGAAGTTGCGGGTAAAATCAGCATTCCGAATTGGCAAAGCTAGTGACGCTGAACGCCTCCGTCCACTGAAAGTAGTGCTGGACTCTGAGGAATCCGCGACTTCTGTGTTAGGAAGATCCCACCGGCTAAAAGGCGAGCAAGTGCCGCTGCACCGAGATCTAGACCCTGCGGATCGTGAGAAGTATAGAAATGCTTTGATTGAACGACGTGAACGAATGGAGCAAGGGGGAAAGGGACTTGATCATTCGGGATTTTCGGGTGCCGAAACGGCGACCTCACTTCCGGTGGAGGCCGCTGACGCTAGTGTCCCTGTCAGTCCCCCCCAAGCTAGGACGCCCTGAACAAACGGATGTGGTAGCAGGCCGAGACAGCGTCGTCATCCTGTTGTCTAACGTCCGTGGTCTGCTGAACAAGAGGGATGACCTGGACCACCTGCTGCAGTCCAGCTCACCTACTATGATAGCATTGACGGAGACGTGGCTGAGTAACAATGTTCTAGACTCTGAGGTGTCCCTCCCTGGCTACACCCTATTCCGAGTCGATAGTAACCCTATCAGAGCTGGTGGAGGCGCAGCATTGTTCCCACGATCAGACATCCCAACCGCGCAGTTAGAGGCATTCGCAGACCCTCAAGGATTCGGTGAAGCCATCTTGTGCCGCATCAAGCTTACCGCCGGGGGCTTTAGGACATCCCCTAGACCACACATGGGACGTAATGTTTGGCGCACTCCATTCGAAGATGTCCGGAGAGCGGCGTTAGACGTCAACTGGTTTCCCACGGATTCAGATGTCCACCGCGACGTGAACGAAGCTTGGGCGTTTATTCGTGACGGTTTCTTGTACCTCATGAATACCTACTGCCCCCTCAACCGGAGAAGACCTCGGGTTAAGGGACCGCCGTGGTTTGATCTGGAGCTCAGACGCCTGCTCAAACGACGAAATCGGGCCTGGCAGCGGTTCCGGTCTACAGGTGAGGGTTATGATCTCTATCGCAGGATTCGTAACCAGTGTACCGAACAAAAACGAATAAAGCGGAAGGCATTCGAGGAGGCCCTTGCGGTCGATGCGGTGCGAGCACCCAAGCGCCTGTTTGCATACTTAAAGGGCCGCACCAGAGCGAAGGTGGGTATCCCGGCGCTGATGAACAACGACGAAATGGTTGCAACAGATGACGGAATGGCTGAGACAATAGCCAAACATTATCTGTCAGTTTATTCTGTGGAGGAAGGTGCGCCAATCCCGATGGTGGATAGCTCGCCGCTGCTCATTATGTATGATTTTGGGGAGCCGGAAGTGAACAAGATGCACAAGTCCATCAAAACCCATAAGTCACCGGGACCGGACGACGTGCATCCGTTGATGTTGAAGGAGTTGGCGGACCAGCTAACTACACCACTAACGCGGTTGTTCAATTTGTCGTTGGCCACTGGAAGTCTACCTCAGGGGTGGAAAAAAGCAGTTGTTGTTCCGCTGTACAAGGGTGGGACAAAATCCACCTCGGCCAACTACCGCCCAGTTAGCCTCACTTCCGTAGCTGGAAAGATCATGGAAAGGCTGGTGGCTGTTCGTATACGTGAACATCTGGGGCGCTGTCAACTGCTATGCGCAGAGCAGTACGGTTTTCGGCGGAACAGATCATGTCTGTGAAACCTGTTGACCGCCCGTGAAAGTTGGTCGAACTCCAAGGCCGAGGGATATGTCACGGACGTCATCTTCGTGGACTTTGGTAAGGCGTTTGACAAAGTTCCTCACAATGGGCTGTTGCTGAAACTCCGGGCCATGGGCATCTCAGGGCCCATGCTTCACTGGATTGAGGATTTCTTGGTCGGGAGAACCTTTTCCGTGAGAGTTGCACAGTCCCAGTCCGCGTGGTATCCAGTTGGCAGTGGCGTGCCGCAGGGCTCCGTGCTAGGACCCCTGTTGTTTCTAGTGTTTGTAAACGACCTACCACAGACCATTCGATCCCAGTGCCTTATCTACGCCGATGATCTCAAGATCTGGCGCACCATTCGATCGGCAGAGGATCGCGAGAAACTACAGGAGGATCTGCAGGCCCTCGTCAATTGGTCGACCACCTGGGGTCTACCGATAAACGTGGACAAATGCGCGAGCATGAGGATTGGTGGCCCCAACGATACTTCCGGCTACTGCCGTGGGAGTATCGTGCTCCGCCACACGCAGGAGGAAAAGGAACTCTGGGAGTTGTTGTCACCAGTAATCTGAAGACAAGAGCACACACTGAGAGAGCGCGCGCCTCAGCGTGGAAGATACTTGGCCCCATCCGCCGTTCATTTGGGCCTCTACCCCGGGACACTTTCCGACTGCTTTATGTCTCACATGTACGTCCTCTTTTGGAATATGGCGGTCCGACTGTCTACCCGTGCACGGCGGCGGAAGTAGCCAAACTGGAAAGGGTGCAACGTGCTGCCACACGCCTCGTGGCCGGACTGCGTGGGGTCAGCTATGAGGAACGCCTAAAAGTCACCGAGTTGTTTCCCATTGCTTATCGACGGCTTCGAGGCGACCTCATCTATGCCAGGCGCATAATCCGCGGTGAGTTGGGCCGGGAACTACAGGCGGAATTCCCGCTCAGGAATATTGATCGCACCAGAGGACACACCCCGACGCTTCGTAAGGTGCATTCCACCGGCTTACCGGCCATCTATCGATTGTCAAGGAGGGTGACCAATCTCTGGAACGCTCTACCGACCGAAGTGGTGGAAGAGGAAACCGAGACACTATTCAAGAGGAAATTGGACCAGACCCTGAAGGTTTATTGGCGGAGCACCGACATCCAGCCGAGTCAATAGAGTACGATGTGATGGGGCTCATACGGGATGATTTCCCACTGCCCTTTACCTGAAGACTGAAGACTGAAGACTGAACTGAACTGAAAATGCGGACCACAGAACGGACTTGGTGCACCTGAGGTTGGGGTTTGTGATGGACGGGCCGAGATTTTTCAATGACCACGTAGTCAAAGCTTGTCTTTTGGTTTTTTAAAAGCACGGATACATTCTTGTCACTAGAAAAGCACGACATTTTGTTGTAAGCCGGTTCAGAGATATTGCAGTCAAATCGAAATCCTTGATAGACCTTCTGTAATAGAAAGCTTGTCCCAGAAATATCCTTAGCTGTTCCGCTGATGTCGGTTGTGTTCAATTAGCGATTTAGTTGGACTTTACTGTGTCCGTCTTCACTCCGTTCGTTGTGATGCCGTCCTAAACAGCACCGAAAGTTTTCCCCATTTGGATAGGATCGAGTTGTGCCGTCGGAATGTCCGGTGTCTCATTAAAGAACGGTGGGAAGCGCTACCGGCCCCCGATAAGGATAGAGTTGAGTGTCCCCAACAGATGAAGAAGTGCATGGAATGGGTTCCCATTTCCATCCCTAATAGCACACCGGTTCCGGTGAAGTGCTGGTAGAGTTCCGGTGATTTTCCATTATTTCTCTGCCCACTTTTTACCGGCATGTTACGGTGGACAATGTGCTACCTGGGCATCCATTCACTCGCAATTTATCCACTCGTTCATTTTGCTCTCATAATGTATTCCATAATTTCGATCTTAACCACTCTATTTCACGTTTGAAAAGATGACCGACATTCTAAACAACGGACTAAACTTTATTATGTAGAAATATCACGTTCAAAGCACAAAATTTGTTCTTCTCCATTGTTTTGATCTTTTCCTCCGCAAAATGTTCCTGGTTTTCCTTTATTGTATCCGCTAGGTCTGTTTAGTTCCTGGGACAACCTGTGGTGTCTGCTATAAAATGCAATTAGTAGGCTTACTAGTGACTGCAGCGATGAACTTGATTGGCACTGACTGAGCATGGAAATGTTGAACTGGACTAAATAATGCGGTTCAGTTAACTTACCCTGAAGTCTTACTTGCGGACAAGAAAATTCTGTGCCTAGGAGGCACCCAACCGTATACCAATGTGTTTCAGTGTATTTACCCGACGTTCCGATTGAACACCACAATCCCAACACAACTGGCAAGGTGCTGGGTGTGCTGTTTGTTTATATCCTAGTTGAGATATTATACAAACCACATGCTACAGAATCGAAGAAAAAATAATTCAAAGGGTAGTGTTAGAGCACTAATCAGGCTAAAGAATATGTTGGCATTTATATTACGACTCATATTCGTCTTGGCATAAACCTGTTGAAGATAAATAACAAGGAAGATAAGTATGTACAGTTCGTCAAAACAGTACAGATGTGCTACGTTGACATGTTCACAATACAAACTTTTACCACAACGACATTCAAGATGCCCATCTACGCACAACCTTATCATGAGGGTAGTCATTTGAGCAAAGGGGCTGAGTCATGGCATAATTTCTCCCCACGAATTTGCACAATTTTCATCCTTACAGTACTTGGTAAGTTACATGTAAAACTGTCATTTTTCTGGAAGATACAACTAATCTGCTCTATCGCACGTTCCGTTTGGAAGCGCTCAGAAGTGTTGGAAATTGTGATACTTAGGATGCCCTAGGAATGTCACTTCATAGCAGTGCAAGTGACATTCAGACTCTTTTGACGTTAAGCCCGCTGGTCAGAGCCTTCAAAATACCCGTTCTAGTCGTTCATTTGGTTCTTTCACGAACTTCCCATGTACTGTGTTGTCGTCCAGATAAATGAGGCACCTGCCAGGTACCATTCCTTTTGGGACAATATTCATCAAACGTTGAAAGGTTACGGGAGCGTCCACCAATCCAAACGGCATTGTCTCGAATTCGTACAACCATCATCATCGTCAACGTACAGCGTTAAGTAGCAGAACAGGCCCCAGTGATCACTATCTTTCTCACCATGCTGAACGTAGAATTAGAGAGTATGACCAGTCAACATGGGGGCGCATTTTAGTCTCAAAATAGTCCCGCGAGAGACTTGTTCCCATACCTTAGAGGACGTGGGCGTTAGCCCTTTCGCCATATCGTAACCTGTCTCTCTGACTACAGCTGGTGGTAGGTCGTCTGGGCCTGGAGCCTTGCAACACTTGAGGAGTGCCAGTGCGGATCTGAGGACACGGACCACCGGGCACAACGTTCATCAAGAGGCATGACAGTCAGCGCAGGAGGCTAGTTAAATTACTAGTTAAAGTGTTCAGTCCATCTTTCTAGGCGTTGATGAAGACTATGAATAAGCGTTCCGTCGACTTCGCATATTATCTCGCTGACACTGTCTTCCTCAGTATTTTTTCAATATCTGGAGATACTAAAACTCTGGGGAAAGCGCAGGATCAAATCACCATGCGCCATATAGTCTGAATAACAGTGTAGGAAAGTTTACGATGCAGTTAGCACCTTCGGAGTGCGAAATGCCGCAGGATTTGGTTGACCAGGAACGAAACTGCAACGGCAGAGAAAGCCTTAGCTGGACGGGATGCATTTTGTTACCTTGTGGTTGGATAGTGTAACGGACACGGTGGGTCTGGGCGAATAGTCGCGGTGACAATCTCTCGATAGTCTTTGGTGGACACCGAGTGGAAGTCATAGTCCTTCGCCAATGACTTTATGACCTGAACGAACTGGTCAATGTCTTGCCCGCAGTCTTGTTTCTGTGTAACGCGTAGATACCTGGCGAAGGCGATAATTCTGGGGCACACAAGGACTAGAGGGCTCAAATGACACTTTCAAAGGTTTTCGCACTCCGAAATGTGGTCACGGACTGACGGTGAAAGAAATTTGATAAATATATCATGCTTGTCGGAATCATCTGACTGCATTCATTTCAAAAACATTTAAAGTACAGGGCCAGCAAATCCATTGCTTGGAAGCTTCCGGAGCGTTGACGTCAGTGTCTAATTCGTCTGGTCGAAAATAATGGTAAATTCATACGTATGCTTCACAGTAAACAACGATAGCTTTGTGAATAAGAATGAGAAGAGCAGGAGGAACGTTATGTTTTACTCGACTAATAACGGGAGTATATGATCTTGAATAGAAAATACTCATCATCATCATCATCATCATCATCATCATCATCGTACAGCGTTAAACAGTAGGGCAAGCCCCACTGACCACTGCCTTTCTCACCATGTTGCACGTTGAACTAGAAACTAGGAATATACAAGATGGACAGGGAGTGGACCTACACGGGTGGGAAAAGAAAAGAATGCCCTAGTAGCCAGCACACGGAATACACAGTCTAACTGTACAAACGCACATCGATCAGTCATTCTGATTCGATAGAAAGTGACAACACGATCGCCACTGCTTGCGGTTCGCAGCCATATCCTTCAGTGTCTCCAGCCAACTGGTAGACGGATCTTTTGGACCCCAACCACGAAGACGTGAAGCACCTGCTTTTCCTAAGTCTGCTGTACATTGTCTCATTCCTCGCTGCCACGTCATCTGTTGACCTCCACGTGGTCTCTTCCACTCCCTACGAGAGGCGGAGAATAGGACACGGTACGGTAGACGTGTGTTTGCCATACGTAACACGTGTCCCAACCAACGAAGTCTACCAAGTTGGATACGCTGTGACAGAACGTTCTCTGAATTAGTACCCAATACTCGCTTTCTGACCTCATCGTTGCTTACTCGGCTATTCCACCCAATCCTAGCGATACTACGTAAACATCGATGGTCGAAAACCTCAAGACGACGAATATCTTCAGCACGCAGACTCCAAGTTTCGCAACCATACAACAAAACTGAACGCACAGTGGCACAGTATACACGGCCTTTCAACTTCAGTGAAATGTCAGGTCGGCGCCACAAGTGCTTCAGTCCAGCGTACGCTGCTCGAGCCTTGGATATCCGCGTACGTACTTCTACTACTATGCTCCCATCCGTCGTCACGCAGCTACCGAGGTAGGTGAAGTTGTCAACAACTGCCGACACCTCCCCATCGAGCATCAAGCTCGGAATTGTTGACGTCCTGTCTTGTAACATCACCTTGCACTTTGAAGGTGCAAAGCACATGCCGAATGGAGCTACAGCTCTTGTGAGATTATCTAGTGCACGCTGAGCATGTTCCGTGGATTCGAACAAGCAGACAACGTCGTCTGTGTAATCTAGGTCACATAGCTTTTCACTATCTCCTAGTTCGATGCCTACATCCTGAAGATTTTGCAAAGCACTCTCCATTATTTTGTCCATGACGAAGTTAAAAAGGAATGGAAACAAAGGGCATCCCTGCCGAACACCACTGGTCGTTTCGAACCGACCGGATAGTTCACCGTAAACCCTTACGCGGCCAGAAGTATGAGAATACAATGATCTCATTAGGTTCACGAACTTCTGGGGCATACCTTTTCGATGAAGAATACTGAAAAGCGATGTTCGATCAACTGAATCGAAGGCGCCTTTCAAGTCTAAGAAAATCCTTATTGTCGGTCGGCGGTGCGTGTGACGCGTTTCAAGTAGTCGGCGAAGAGTAAAAATCTGGTCGATGCATCCTCGACCTGGGCGGAATCCAGCCTGCTGTTCGCGGACATTCCTCTCGCGAGCCGGTGTAAGACGATGCAGCAAAATCGAAGCTAATACTTTGGGGACTATCGGAATTAAGCTAATCCCACGATGATTACTGCAGTCATTGCGTATTCCCTTCTTGAAGATGGGAACAATCAATGACTCGCTCCATATTAACGGAATACGCTCCTCGTTCCAAATGTCACGGAGCAAGGCGGTAAGTGATTTTATCAACGCCTCACCACCCAGTTTGAAAAGAACTGGAGGAAGTTCGTCGGGACCTGCCGCTTTCCCCCGCCTTAGTAATCGAACACATGACTCTACTACTTCTGATGGGGGCTCAAGTGATACCAACCAAGGAGTTACAGTTGTTGACACCACAGTAACTACACTAGCGTGCGGCCAGCTAAACTGTTCCTTGAAGTACTCAGCCCATCGATCAAGCCTTTGCTGTTTGTTATGGATGGGTTCTCCATTTCTACCCCAAATCGTTTCACTGACCTGAGTTCGCCGTCCACCGGTGTCACGAATAAGTTTGAACAGTCTTTGACTGTTATCTGAAGCAGCTGCTGTTTCCATTTCTTCGGCTACCTTGACCCACCAATTTTCGCGATTATTCTTAAGGCTTTTCGTAACTTGTCTTTTCAGCTTTCTCCGCATCTTATTCATCTCCTTACGGTTCGAGAGCTGACGCTTTTGCTCCATTATACTCAACGACTCTTGCGAGATCCAGTGTCTCTGATGGACAACGGATCTAGGACCACAGACAAAACCTGCTGCAAAGTGCATCGCCTGTTTGATATGAGCCCAATGCTCATCTACATTACTGTTCTCCGTGGATCCTAGCTCATGTGCTAACTTCTGCTCATAACGGGTGCGTACTTCTGGATCACACAAGCGTTGCACGGCTAATCCGGTTTGCGGTTTGCGACGATGACCATAGAGCTGGAGAGATAATCGCATTAAAACTAAGGCATGGTCCGACTCTACGTTTGTGGACCAGTAAGATCTACAGTTCTGAACAGAACTGCGCAATCGGTAGCTTACGGCAATATGGTCAATTTGACTCAAAGTACCTGTAGAGTTAGAGCGCCATGTCGCTGTGCGACGCGAGCTGTGTCGGAAATTTGTGCTAGACAAGAACAATCGATTGTCTGCACAAAACTGGAGAAGCCTATCCCGGTTATCTGTACGCTCAGCAGGTAAAGCACAACGCCCACCTAAACAGGCTTCTGACGCACTAAGTTTACCAACTTGTGCATTGAAGTCACCAGCTAGCACTACAATGTCGGAACCTTTACTGCTGCGAACGAGAGTGGCGAGGGCATCATAGAACTCATCTTTCTGCAAGTCTGAGCTGCAGTCCGTTGGGGCGTATGCCGAGATCACAAACAAATTGCGTTTAACACAACTATCCTTTCGAACTCCAACTGACCCTCGCAGTCTCACAGCACATAAACGACTGTTAACAGGAATCCAGTCTAAAAGGGCAGCCTCAGCCTTGTCAGTCAAGACAATTCCTACACCACGTTGACCCACAGCTCTAGCTGCTTCGTCTCCTGAGGTGCGCAGAATATACCTCGATGAGATACCAGGAGCAGTTAGTTGAATTACACTGCTCGAATCCTGGATACGCGTTTCGCTTAAGCAGCAGACATCAATTTTCAGAGAATTTATTGTGAGGGCTAGGCACGCCTGCTGACCGGCCTGCATGAGTGTACGCACGTTGAAGGAGCCGAGATTCAGAGGCTGACGAGGCTTGAGAAAATGTGAGTTACCAGACAGAGGATTATTCCCGATACTATTTGACAGTGAATCATTGCGAGTATCTACCGTGTTATCAGTGGGAGCATTATGGGTGGATAGGTGGGGCAAAGAGGGATGGTTAGGGACAGAAGACAAAAGTTGAATAAAAGAGAGGGAGAGAAAATACTACGTTAGATGGGTAGTATAAACGCTGTAAGCGAATGCAGTGTAGATTATACAACAAGCATCTTTTTCAGTTGCTAGGCCGTTCTGTTCACTTGAAGGCTGCGTGGGAAAAAAGCAACGGTACGACCATTTTGGTCTAATTTAGTTGAAATGGCGATATCTGATGCCTCGGTTTCTACAATCGAGCGGTGACTGTATTTGGTAGTAAACACTGCGGCTCTTTGCAATTCGAAAGACCGTCGTCACATTATCACGATCCGGAAATAAACGGTAGTGCACCAGGAGATAAATCTCATCAGGTAAGTGTGGTATCCATTTTCATATTACACGCAAGCGCATGAGTGCAGTGTATACGGGTCTTGGGAAAGACCAACGGAGGTAAGCGAAACTGACTGACCTTTGTCATTTCCGAAAATGCTGTTAGCATCGTTTTTTCGATGCATTCCAAACTGATCTCCACTCTGATACATTGAAAGGGGTAAATGCTCAATAACCTCGAAGACCCACTGCACTATTAGGGATAACAGGCAACCTAACCCTGGGACGTGGCACGAAGAACTATATGAGCATCCAATAGATCAGACGTAATTACGAGCCGGACGACAGGGGATTGCTGTATACCACGAAAGTGACTGGCGTTGGAGGAATGCGAACCCCTGACCTTCGAGGTGGAAAGTCAACGCCCTGAACCACCCAAGCATCACCGGTACGCTAGCATTCCTACAAAATGCCTCAGTATAGTCGGGGGTTAGTATCTCAGGCTCCGAGTTGGATACTCGCCCTGAACGCCACTTGAAATGCTCTCAAATGACCGGGCGTCCCGTATAGCTTCTTCTACGGAAATCCTACATACTGCATTCTCGTGGTGGAGGTATTTTCACAAAAGTGTGAGTGCGAAGGTGAACCCCCGCGCTCTCCGCGGGTTGACTGGTTAACAGTCAGTCTAGGGGAGTTGGCTGAACCCGGATTCCAAACCAACCATGGGTGGCGTATAAGGCGTACAACGGTATGCTCACCGGCAAACGTGGCGGAGAGGTGCACTGGGCACCCAGGATGTTTGGCCTCATCTGAAGGGCGAATGAACCACACAATTGGTCGCCGGCTCATTTGGACCAACGTTGCTGCCGCGCAAGACGCGCTTGGTTGCTCAAAGGCTAAAGGTGAATCCTGAAATAAAAATGTCTACTCTGGACCGATGGACCGATTAGCACAGCAACTCAGAACGTCAACAACAATGCAACCGATGGGCATCTTATTACACGCTCGGTACGCTCGTCAAATACATGCTCGCGCTGATACTCTGGCACCGTGCACATGCGTTGATTTCTCTAATCCCACACCTCACCCGCGCACACTGACATTTTCATATTCTTCGGGAACTGCAGTCAGCCGTAATGGCACTAATGTCTCTGAGGAAAGTCCTTTTTCTGTTTCCTCACATCCTCTTTTGTCTACTATCCAGGTCTCACTGAATCCGCTTTCGCCAGCTAATGCTCTTCTTCGCCTTCGGTGTCCTTTTAAACCGTCCACGTTTAATGTGCGAACGCCGATCCGTATAGGACAACAGGCGTGTTTAGCTCGTACGCTGGGGATCCTCTCCATCGACGCGTGTTGCATTCAAAAGACTCGCATCCAAGACTCCAGCTTGGTCGTTTGATTGATGCTCCCATTCGGTCTTCCTGTAAAGTTTCACTTGCTTTTGTCTGGGGACCCTGAGGCTGCGGATGTCGGTCTTGCTGATGTAAGTGTAGCTATTAATGAGAGGGCTGAAGCTGCGCTACTTGACTGGATTTCAGTTAACAGTAGGTTGTGCGCAGTGCGACCTAAAGGTTCGTGCTAAGTGAACAAACGCCGTCCCGGTAGACGCAATTTGTTTGTCGTCTCGGCTTATGCCCCACAGATTGTAGTCCAGATGCAATCAAAGATGTCTTCTGCCAAAAGTTACACGACCTCCTACATAAAGCAAAACGGGGCGATATCGTGATTTAAGCTGGAGACATGAATGCTAGAGTCTGTCGGCGCACTTGGGAGGCCTTTTTGGCCTCGATTCCTGTCGTTCAAAAAACGGGGAACGGTTGTTGGCTCTATGTTCAGACCACTGCCTGTTTCTCGCCAGTACGAACTTCAGACGTTCCAATCACCGGTACGCAACGTGGCGTCCGCCCTCTTCGAACCAGAAATGGACCCAGATAGACCACGTCGGGGCTTCATACAAGACTGCTGGTTGTACTGGAGCATTCCCCTTGACTCCGACCACTCGTTAGTCTGCACTAAGGTGTCCATGTGTTTCGGTGGGCGTCCCAAATGGACGATGTAGCAGCGGTTAGACTGTGCAAAGCGGTCTGGTCCGTCTTGCCTCTCAACTATTCGAAACATTCTAGCTGAGAAGCTAGGACCAACGCCACCAGATGACATCAACCAGCACTGGTCGCTTAATCAAAATGCTTTATATTCTGCCGGCAAAGTAAGTTGTGGCCTGACTCGTCGTGTCGTTGCACCCTGGATTTCTGACGAGTCTCTGCACCTTCTTGGTGCACGCCGATCTATCGCGGCTGGTGATGAGCATAATGCAGCACGGCTCACAATGAGACGTGAACTCAACGCAAGTCTTCGTAGGGATCTCGAAATCTGGCGGTCTCAAAAAACATCAGAGATGGAACTTGCTGCGGTTGTGGGAAATTCACGCAAGCTGTTTTATCTTATCCGAGTCATCAGTACGAAACCATTGGATGTGAGTGAAACGATGTGTGAAGCTGACAGTTCATCTATGCATAGTCTGCAGCGACTTCTTGCACTCTGGGTGGAGCACTTTAAGCCACAACTTAGCTGGCCTCCAGCGTCAGCCCTCCCATTGCTGTTTCCGCACACGTCCAGTGGTTTGTTTTGACAGATCTACCTGAGGCGGAGATCTGCAAGAAAATCCAAACAGCAGAACGTCACAAAGCGCTGGACTCCGATGGTCTCTCCAAGTCCTGTTTAAAGATAATGGAATGGAGCGTGTTAGAGAACTTCAAGCTTTGTTCTCTATGGTCTGGCACTCCGAAAAAGTCCCATCTTTGTGAGGGGATCGATCGTTGTTCCTATCTTTAAAAGAGGTGCGCGCAGTGGCCGTGCCAACCATAGCGGTATGAGCCTAATCCTGCTAGCGTCTGTCATTCTTTACAGGTCTTACAACACGCGCGATGAACAAACTCGCGAGGAACAGGCTGGGTTTCGTACCGGCCGTCAGTGCATCGATCGAATCTTCAGCCTGTGATAGCGGCTAGAGCACCGTTACGCTTTCCAAAGACCAACGATCGTTGTGTTTCTAGACATTCGCGCGACCTTCGACTCTGTCGAAGAGTCTGCGTGGTGACACTGTTTGTTAAGGAATAGAGTACCTGAGAAGTATGTGTCGGTCCTCACAGTGTTGTATTGTCATACCTCAGGTCGGATGAGGGTTTATGGTCAACTTTCGCCACCCTTCGTCGTCTCCAATGGAGTACGACAAGGCTGCCCTATATCCCCGTTTCCTTTCAACTTCGCTACAGAGTATGTCCTACAGAACGCTTTGTCTGGTCTTTCAAACGGTGGTATTAAACTCCTCCCAGGGAACAGAGTTTTTGACTTAGAGTACGCTGATCATATCGCCTTGCTGAGCTACAGTACACAGGCAGTTCAACACGCATTAGACCGCTTGGCGATTGAGGTGTCCCGTATGGTATGTGGTTTGTGCCTTTAGAATGCAAAGTGCTTGTTCAAGACAGGATGGAGCCTATGCATGCACTCACTGTTATTGGTGATCATTTAGGGGCAGTCAATAGCTCTAAGTAACTCGGGAGCTTGATCAAAACTGTTATGATTTTGAAGAGATGACATCACAAACTGCGAGAGCCAGAGCAGCCTTCACGAACCTGCATCATCGGTGGCGTCGCCATGACATCCGGCTTTTTCTCAAGGGAAGAGTGTACAGTGTCACCGTTCGTAGTGTTCTTCTTTACGGTTGTGAGACCTGGCATCTCCCCGTTGAGGATCCTTGGCGTCTTTCCGTATTCGACCACCGGTGTCTGGTGGGAACATCGTGTGAGCAATGACGAGGTTCGTCGTCGTGTTTTCGGCGCAGATAGTCGCCCTCTGACCAAGATAATCGATCTACACTGCCTCCGGTGGCTCGAGCATGCTTTGCGTATGCCTGCTTATCTTTTACCATTTCATGCTGTTTTTGCACGTGCCGAACAGGACTGGGAAAAGCGGCGGGGCGCTCAAGCTCTGACTTGGCATAGAGGCATGACGATGTTAGCTTCGGATTTGACTTCGATTTGTGCTTCCCGCCTTCCTAGTTGGGGCTCAATAGATGAGGATTGTCGTTGGTTGGAGACACTGAGAGATATGGTTGGGCACCGAATCCATTGGTGCGAATGCTGTGTAGCCTATCTGTTAACTTCCGGTTCTCTATAAACAATTAAAAAACATGATAAAAAGTTGGCAAAACATGCCCGGTGAAAATATTGAAAAAGATTTGCTTTTACTTGTTGTTATCTTTCTGTTGATTCCAAATCTCCCACTCTCCGATTTCGTAATTTTTCTTTATTGTTTCGTTGGCACCATGCTTGTTCTCAAGCCGGTGTAAAACAAATATATAAACTCTTCAGGGAATGGATATCCCGTGGAGCAGAACGTTCTCTTCGATCCCGTATGTGTTCAACATCAGGATTGATCAAGCCTTGATAAATTCCGTTGCCGAACAGCCGAACGTTTGTTGCGGCGATCACATTTTGTCCGCGTTGAATGTGATACCACCCCTGTTTGCATCATCCAGGTAGTTCCACAGGTTTTGGTTGTGCTCCTACAAGTGGCGGTTACACACGGTAATGTTCTCCACATAGGTGTATGCATCTCGCAGTTATTCATCACTTTTGGTGTTGTCAATGGCGTGTTGAAAACATACGTTACTCCAAACGGAATGCGGTGGATGGCCCGATGGCAGCGTATGATTCTTCCTCGCGTATGGGAATTGAATGATACTACTTTTACGCAGCTCTCTCCGGCTAGACGATAAGTCGGCTCCGTGAATATCGCGAAATTTATTCATGATTGTTCTCAGGAATACAGTACTGGGCGATGTCCACAGCACCGTTCGGGTCTGTTGTACCACTCGGGTGCTCAGTCCGGATTAAGAAGCAAGTTGGCGGCACCTCATCCGGTCCCTTTGTTCGAGGATGCACCTCTAGCCTTTGGACAACCAATTGCAGTCTGTAAAACAGCAAGATTGTTTTATTTGAGTCGGGGGCCTGTTGTGCGGCTCATTTGCCTCTTCCGGGATACCGGGTCGGGTCGGTTTGACAGTTTTCTTTTGTAGCCGTTGGGTCAGTAGATCTCGTCCGTCCATTCAGGAGTATGTCCTCACATACCGAATGCCGTCCCGCCGAGGGTTTTACACCTCTGTTATCCTCAACCTGATTTAGCCCACCTGTCGAGCGGTTTATCGGGATGTGGCTGCTGATGCATGTTCCAGCTTCATGGAGCCTCAGGTGATTGCTGATGGAAACCGAGGAGATGGAAGATGCCCCAAGGGACACGATAGTCTATTTCAGAGGTGCAATTCACATCAGACACCCCGTACACTCTGAAGGTCTGGTGTACTAAAAATGCGTACTGGGACTTCATTTATGAGTTCTCTTATCCAGAGAGTAAGCTCAGAAGTATGTAAACCAGTTTATGGTTTGACTGTGGTCGGCCACTGTGCGTTACTTGTTGTCTTGTTCGTGTCGATCAACACTGGCCCGTCAGAGAGACGTTGAGAGTTCGGAGATTTTATTCTCTGTTAGTCAATCACTTTCGAGCTAAACAGACTGCAAGTCTGTAAGACAGTGACAGGGATATTTTGTGACAATGGGTTTAAAGTCAGTATCCTAAGTGTTAAATGGAGACGGGACGTCGACTTAAGTAGCAGTATGCATACAAACTGAAAGATGGTTGACCTTCATCTAAAGGATTGGCTGAATTTCGGTGATGACCCGAAAAATCAGTACACAAACCATCTAAGAGAGAGGGAGTTTAAGAGTTGTAATGAGTGTGTTTATATTTTACCGGAGCGTAATAATAATATCTATACACACTGTTGGCCAAAAATGCCCTCTCCAAAAATACTGTAGTCCGAACACTCCATGTTGTCAGTTCGGAATAGTTGAAACAAGCCGAACACAGCTGTACTTTTACGTGATGCAGTCTACCGTTGCATGAACGGAAATCATGAGATTTTTCATGAAGGTCAGACACGCAATTACCTACGTTCCGTAGTTTTTCAGCCCACACGTTTATCTGAACTTTTGAGTTTACCTGATGCTGACAAAAGAGATCGTCTGGCGTCTGGAGTGGGAGACCATGCAGATCTGGTGCTGGGTCTCAGACGCTGATTTAGAGGTCTCAGATCTAATCGATCCCGTTCAGCAGTTGTGATCGATAACCCATTGTAATAATCGACGACAAACTAATAACAAAGTCTTGAAATAGATCCCGTTGTAAGGCTTTAGTCAACTTGGAACAAGGCCACAGCTAAAATATAAATAGGCATAAGTTATAAGGCGTTAACGTGGAAGAGTACAAGCGGCAAAAAACCATTCATTTAAGGGAGATGCAGTTTCCACACCTATCACGCTATCCAGTCTCTACCCAGATTATGTTTTGTCGATTCAATGAACATGGGTTTCGATCAAGAAGGCGTTTCCTGTTTCTTTATTGACTGAAGGTCACCGATAATTGCGTTTGGAGTGGGAAACGAGGACGTGCGTTTGGAAAGACGAACAAGTAAAATCAATCAGTTGAACCGACGAATCAGTATTTCCGTTATTCAAGCATGATCGCCGAAGGCGTGTTTGAACACATCTCTCAGACTAGTAAAGGTGACACGATGACACCAACAATGCAGTACAATGGAGGTTCAGTGCATGTCTCTGAAGTCATATGGTGGGAAGAACGCAGGGAGCTGGTATTTCTGAACGGCATCGTCAACGGTCAAGTTTACCTAAAAGGCCTGATCGGACACATCTTGTCACAGATAAATTAAACTACTAAGGAGATTTTCCAGGAAGATAACACACCTGTACATCGTTCCCTAGTCATACACGATTTGCGTGCGCATTACGGTGCAAAGACGCTCCCATAATCACCTCGATCACCCGATCTCAATCGGCGCGGTGGGAAAGTGGATCTAAGGCGGCAGTAAAAATCTCTAGGGAAGCTGAAGACTGCCTTGAAGAAGAAAGGGGACTGTATACCACAATATACCATCAGACTGTTGGTGGTGAGCATGACTCAACGGGTAAATGCTGTTAAACTATTCAAACGTGGTTCAGTCGTGTACTAATAAGTGACTTTTTGAGAACGATCACACAGCGCAGTTCACAATTTTGTGCAGACAATCGATTGTTCTTGTCTAGCACAAATTTCCGACACAGCTCGCGTCGCACAGCGACATGGCGCTCTAACTCTACAAGTAATTTGAGTCAAATTGACCATATCGCCGTAAGCTACCGATTGCGCAGTTCTGTTCAGAACTGTAGATCTTACTGGTCCACAAACGTAGAGTCGGACCATGCCTTAGTTTTAATGCGATTATCTCTCCAGCTCCATGGCCATCGTCGCAAACCGCAAACCGGATTAGCCGTGCAACGTTTGTGTGATCCAGACGTTTGCACCCGTTATGAGCAGAAGTTAGCACATGAGCTAGGATCCACGGAGAACAGTAATGTAGATGAGCATTGGGCTCATATCAAACAAGCGATGCACTTTGCAGCAGGTTTTGTCTGTGGTCCTAGATCCGTTGTCCATCAGAGACACTGGATCTCGCAAGAGTCGTTGAGTATAATGGAGCAAAAGCGTCAGCTCTCGAACCGTAAGGAGATGAATAAGATGCGGAGAAAGCTGAAAAGATAAGTTACGAAAAGCCCTAAGAATGATCGCGAAAATTGGTGGGTCAAGGTAGCCGAAGAAATGGAAACAGCAGCTGCTTCAGATAACAGTCAAAGACTGTTCAAACTTATTCGTGACACCGGTGGACGGCGAACTCAGGTCAGTGAAACGATTTGGGGTAGAAATGGAGAACCCATCCATAACAAACAGCAAAGGCTTGATCGATGGGCTGAGTACTTCAAGGAACAGTTTAGCTGGCCGCACGCTAGTGTAGTTACTGTGGTGTCAACAACTGCAACTCCTTGGTTGGTATCACTTGAGCCCCCATCAGAAGTAGTAGAGTCATGTGTTCGATTACTAAGGCGGGGGAAAGCGGCAGGTCCCGACGAACTTCCTCCAGTTCTTTTCAAACTGGGTGGTGAGGCGTTGATAAAATCACTTACCGCCTTGCTCCGTGACATTTGGAACGAGGAGCGTATTCCGTTAATATGGAGCGAGTCATTGATTGTTCCCATCTTCAAGAAGGGAATACGCAATGACTGCAGTAATCATCGTGGGATTAGCTTAATTCCGATAGTCCCCAAAGTATTAGCTTCGATTTTGCTGCATCGTCTTACACCGGCTCGCGAGAGGAATGTCCGCGAACAGCAGGCTGGATTCCGCCCAGGTCGAGGATGCATCGACCAGATTTTTACTCTTCGCCGACTACTTGAAACGCGTCACACGCACCGCCGACCGACAATAAGGATTTTCTTAGACTTGAAAGGCGCCTTCGATTCAGTTGATCGAACATCGCTTTTCAGTATTCTTCATCGAAAAGGTATGCCCCAGAAGTTCGTGAACCTAATGAGATCATTGTATTCTCATACTTCTGGCCGCGTAAGGGTTTACGGTGAACTATCCGGTCGGTTCGAAACGACCAGTGGTGTTCGGCAGGGATGCCCTTTGTTTCCATTCCTTTTTAACTTCGTCATGGACGAAATAATGGAGAGTGCTTTGCAAAATCTTCAGGATGTAGGCGTCGAACTAGGAGATAGTGAAAAGCTATGTGACCTAGATTACACAGACGACGTTGTCTGCTTGTTCGAATCCACGGAACATGCTCAGCGTGCACTAGATAATCTCACAAGAGCTGTAGCTCCATTCGGCATGTGCTTTGCACCTTCAAAGTGCAAGGTGATGTTACAAGACAGGACGTCAACAATTCCGAGCTTGATGCTCGATGGGGAGGTGCTGGCAGTTGTCGATCACCTCACCTACCTCGGTAGCTGCGTGACGACGGATGGGGGCACAGTAGTAGAGGTGAGTACGCGGATATCCAAAGCTCGAGCGGCGTACGCTGGACTGAAGTACTTGTGGCGCCGATCCGATATTTCACTGAAGTTGAAAGGTCGTGTATACTGTGCCACTGTGCGTTCAGTTTTGTTGTATGGTTGCGAAACTTGGAGTCTGCGTGCTGAAGATATTCGTCGTCTTGAGGTTTTCGACCATCGATGTTTACGTAGTATCGCTAGGATTGGGTGGAATAGCCGAGTAAGCAACGATGAGGTCAGAAAGCGAGTATTGGGTACTAATTCAGAGAACGTTCTGTCACAGCGTATCCAACTTGGTAGACTTCGTTGGTTGGGACACGTGTTACGTATGGCAAACACACGTCTACCGTACCGTGTCCTATTCTCCGCCTCTCGTAGGGAGTGGAAGAGACCACGTGGAGGTCAACAGATGACGTGGCAGCGAGGAATGAGACAATGTACAGCAGACTTAGGAAAAGCAGGTGCTTCACGTCTTCGTGGTTGGGGTCCAAAAGATCCGTCTACCAGTTGGCTGGAGACACTGAAGGATATGGCTGCGAACCGCGAACAGTGGAGATCGTGTTGTCACTTTCTATCGAATCAGAATGTTTGGTCGGTGTACGTTTGTACAGTTAGACTGTGTATTCCGTGTGCTGGCTACTAAGGCATTCTTTTCTTTTCCCACCCGTGTAGGTCCACTCCCTGTCCATCTTGTATATTCCTAGTTTCTAATTCAACGTGCAACATGGTGAGAAAGGCAGTGGTCAGTGGGGCTTGCCCTACTGTTTAACGCTGTACGATGATGATGATGATGATGATGCAGTTCACAGCAAAACATTTTGGCTTCGGCAAAGGATTTCACTGATGTGCACTGTTTTCCTTATTTCGGAGGATGGGGGGGGGGGGGGTTGGCAATATATATATATATATATATATATATATATATATATATATATATATATAATTACATGCTTGCGCATGGGTACAGTGGAAGGGAAATAACCCATAGTCTCAAAGACCCATTATATGTCCGCGGGTAACAAGACGAATGGGTTGAAGCCATCAAGATGATATTTAATGGAGGGCTGCACAGACCAACTATGTTATGCACCTATATTATTGAATAAGTAACTCACAACTCCCGTTGTCGGTGAGTGTCTCTAATGGTACTTCGCTAGTTTGGACCTGTTCCGTAAATTTAGATAAACTGGTAAATGCTGTGGGGAAAAATGCAATGACAGGTTCCAATGGGGACACGGTGCGTCTTCTTCTGGGATTCGATCGGCAAACCCGGGAATGACTTCCCGGACCAGACGTCTTGAATACGAGTGTCAGTTTTCATCACAAGCGAAGCAGTCGGTTGTTATTCATGCAGTGATGCCTTTGGTTTCCAGTTATGACTCATGACTACCTGGAAAGGGAGCTGAGACGGTGGTTTGTACCAGCTCTGATGCAGCGTCCTATGGCCAACAGGTAGTTGCTTGAGAGAAGAGATTGCTGCCGAGCATGTTCCAACATACGGGTTTCATTGAAGGCGTTTTGAAAGCTTTGCATTTATATTTTCGCTTAGCCGTTGAGCCATAATATTATAATGCATCATGTAATAAATGCGTCACGGATAGCTGTGCTGATTGGTAGAAAAGGCCTTAAAGTTGCACTCTTTAGCGACATTTCGCAATTTCTGTAGGAAGTGGTCTACCTTTTTACTGGATTCTTGTTTATTTGTCTTTCAAGTGAGGAGAAAACAATTCATTCTTCATCTCAACGTAAATCGATTCAAGAGTTTGTATGGCGTCTTTATAGCTGAAACAATCAACCACGTACTGATAGACGGGTGGGGAAATGAATTTCACCATGAATTTTATTTTGTCGTGACTAGATACATCAATATAGGGAAGTAAGTTCACGTTTCGTGCCGATGAATCTGATTTTCGGCTGCCGACGGAAAGTGTGGCTCAACTTGAAAATTTTCCAGACGGAGAGCTTAAATTTTTGTAAACTCGAATGATTGACCAACGGACTTAAGCTTTTAACAATGCAATTAGGTGTGCTGAAAAGTGAAAGCGAAGACCGTTAGTAGTAGGTTCGGTACCACACCTGACCTATCGGGACCTTATATGGTACTCCGTCACTCCAAGTCTCGGTCTGGTTGCTGTTTATCCCTTATAGTGCAATGGGCCTCTTTGGTTAAGGGGTATACCCCTTCCATTGCAGTCAAGCGCAAGCTTATAATGAAGAACTGAAAACAAGAATCGAACCGCAGATAGCCATATCAATTTGATAAAAACAGTACGTGAATGTTGGTGCACCGCTGGTCGCAATGCCTAGCCATATTTTCCAGTGTATCTAACCACAGCGGTGCGCTAATTCACGAGGTCCTCCCTTCCTCTTTTTGATTATTGTACAAAACATATCCTCACACAATCTTCTTCAGAAGTAGCATGGACTAACGGTAAACATACAAAGTGTTGAGGATGTTGAACCATGCATGGTAAAAATACAAATTCAAACTGAAAATTACAAAACTGTAGTTCAGCATTAAGCGGCATTGTTATTTTCTCAGCTTTCTCAGTTTCTAGGCTTTGGGGTTCAGCTCGGTTAGTCCGGTAACGTCGGCGATTAGCTTGTCTTATTACGTAGACAAACAAAAACAATACAGTCCAATTGATTCAGTAGAACCAATACTATCAGGATTTTTCACCCATTTTCCAGTATTGTTGTTCCAGTTTTCAGCATGCCGCTGGAAAAGCGAATAAACAATCCACAGGATGTTCGAGCATGGACCGTATCCAAAGCTTATCACGATGTCATGAATCTGATCCAATTGGTTAGCAAGTACATCACATCCAGGCCGATCAAACCGGATATACCGACGTCCACCGTGAGTGACCAACGGTTGTCAATGTTTTACGTTATCAGGCAGTTTCCTGTATATGTGAGCTGCTCAGTCATATGAATAAGAAAATTGATTCATTCCCGTGTGAAGAACAACCTCAGAGATTTGGAAACAAATCGTATCGATTGTGGTTCCAGTGGATGAGTGAAAATGCAAAAGAACTTTGCCGTTCAATGTTGTTTGAAAAATGTGGCATAACAACCTCCGTTGTAGAGGGCGGTACGTCTTTGATTACGAAGTGTTGATAAGTTCTGTTTTTCGGTCTTAGTAATTCAGTTCACGATGATATGCTGCAGCTATATACTCATGGCTCACAAATGTCATTCTAACATGGTGACGTTTTCTATTTACTTTCCATTTAATTCGTCTCTTATCCACCTCCTTGTTACTATGGTTTGTGGTAATCATTAATATTACAACTGGCTGTCAGTTTTGAAGTATATTCACCGAACTACCAATTTTACAGCGCTGCAGCTAGTTCGAGTCCGACTTCAACAATTACATTTCCTTCAGTGCTTCACAGGTCCTTACTTCAGGCGCCGAAAGTTTCTCCCAGTAGTCTTTCTGCGCGGTCCCATTTTTCCTTCCATATCCGAGTACTGCTGTTAGTTGTGTAGTCGCACTTTGTGACCTTCTCTGTCTGTTTCGTATTCGCTCAAACTTAGAGCAGTAACCTTCATTTTTGAGCCGTTGTCTTGTCGTTATACCGTCGCTTTACTTTCTCGTGTCGCTCCTGTTTTGTTTCGTACTGTTCTAGGCGGGAGATCTCAGTTTTTCGTTTTATGCGCTTCATAAATTCCAGATGCGAATTTTTACTTTTCGAATTTGGTTATTCCTGGGATAATATTGGATTGCGATTTCGTGTCTATAGCCAGTCAGTTCACTTATTTGGCAGCTATTCAGTTTTGCTGAAAATGAATACATGCACATCTAGGGCTCGAACAACTTACGCTAAACTGAAACGCTTGCAGCTTCGACTGGACCATTCTTGTTTAGTGTTCCTCAGTTCCGTCAAATTGGCTTTGTTTCAGAGAGCTGCAAATTCACGTATAATAAATGCTTTTTTACCTAAGTTGCCCGGCTTCCACGGTCTACCAAATCTAGTAACCTCCGGCCAGAACGATAGGCGAGTACTACTGAATTGGTGCTCCCCATGTTTTGTTCATCCCCGAATGAATCGTCTTGTCATCGAATCTGAATAAATAGACTTTGCTTACTGAGAAACGTACTACGTACGTATGATGGGAAACCGTCTGCTGCATCGCAAATCATCACCATTTCCTGCTATGGGATGTTAGAAGCCACGTGGAGGTCCACAGACGACTTAGAAAATGACCGTGAAGAAGGGATAATGATGAGAGTAGGTGTCTCTCGTTTACCTGATTGGGGTCCCATCATCTACTATCCGGAGACAACCAATGGAAACTTAAGAACAGTGGTAATCTTGTCATCACGACAGGCTTGACCGGCGGTGGTCTGGTGATTTAGAACGCTTACCTACCACACCGGTGGTCGGAGGTCCGAATCCCACCCCGTCGGTTACTTTGATGGTAGACAACAATCCACTGTCGGCTGGCTGGTTGCCACGCCTGATCTGCTGGGATCTGATGTGTCCCCCACTACAAGTCACAAGGTCATGATTACTGGTTCTCCCTGGCAGAACACTGGTAGGTTCTTCTCCATGTGGTATTTCCTTTTCACTGCACTCGCGTAAAAGGCATCGCGCAAAAATCTCTTAGAGAATTGGGTGACGGAGCGGATTTTGATAGACTTCTAACTGGCTGATACTTCCCACATCTACACAGGTAATAAATTCTGGTTTCTGGTCCTCAGTCCGTGCATCATGTAGTGGGGTTTAATGGTTTTTCTGAGACATGGCTCAGGCTGTAGTCGTTTTCAAAGTTTAGTTGGCGTCTTAAGTTTTCGTTGGTAAGGCTAAGTGAGGTTGTGCTGTTAGCATTTTTAAGTGGATGTTTTTTAATCCGTTTGCTTAACATTCGTGATTTTTGTGGTTTTTTTTCTATAATGTACCAGAGTAACGCAGTGCCGTTGTCATACTTTTAGTCTCGTTTGAGGAAATCTTGGAAGAGGTTGCCGGCTACTTCACAGAATCTTTCGGAAATTCCACACGCATTGATTACGGTACTGGGCATGAGTTAGCTTTTATCGCTTTCCTTGCTTGTCTGTTCAAAAGTGGTGTTCTGCACGCACCCGGTCCGGGTAATTCCGGAGCGCCGAACGATTACGTCGGTATCGGTTTGGTTATCACACCCAGCTATTTGCAGTTGGTGCGCCGATTGCAAATCTACTATCGTATGGAGCCGGCCGGATCTCATGGAGTTTGGTGCCTGGACGATTTTCAATTTGTCCCGTTCATTTGGGGGAGTAGTCAGTTGATCGGTAAGTGCCGGTTCTTCGTTAAGATGCAAGGTTCAGTCAAAAAATCTTGTTCAGTCGAAGAGGCATTTAATTTAGTTGGTTGAACACCCTGATTCTCACAGCTTCTCTCCAAATCGGTACAATTCAGTAGTACTTCAATCCATACTGAAATCGTTGTATTTGTAAATGTCTGACTAAGTGAGGATGTTTTGTCGGTTGTTAACTTTATTGTTTCTTTGTAGTTGAGTTCGCCATTCCTATTTCCTTGTAATCGACAAATAATTGGATTAAATCTAAGAAGGCTTCGTGATATTGTCGTTGAACAGGTAGTGACGCAGACCACGGTTACCACTCTTGATAAGTTCTATTACTCACGCGCCCTGCTCCGTCGTGATTCAGTTCAATTCTTTAGGGCTGAGGTATGATTATTTTGGGTTGAGGCCTCATAAGTTTGGAATTATCCACATTTAGATGTTGCAGACACAATACACGAGTTGAACTCTACCATTTTCAAGCGGAAATCGCACATTCTCGACTGAAAGCCCTGTTAAGTTGTCGTGATTTCGCAGAAATTTAAATAAATGCTGTCAGTCTTACCGCGGTTCGTTCCGATCTTCGCAGCCGTAAGACGTGATGTCCACATGTGCAAACTGTCCCATTTCCAGAAGTTTGAAGTCATATTCTGCGTAACTTAGAAATGATAGAATAGGAACCCTTGGGTTGTGTGTGGCTTGCTAAACAGTGCGACTCACGAGTCAGTGTCTCGTTGGAGTAGAATTTGTAGTGTTCGATAAATTACGATGGAATGAAAATAGGTCGATGAAATTCTTCTGATCGATATGGAATGGAAAATGACCTTCAGTGCTGGTGGTTTTGGTGATAGACATTCCCACTGTCACCCGGTTTACTATCTCATTTGACCTATTGTTTCAGGATGAAAATTTTCAGCTCCATCTGACAGCGCCATGAGCTTCTATTTCGCTGGAGTCCACTGGTTCCACTGCATCCATGCAATTAAACACAACCGCATTCCGAAGATGTATGTAATGACCTCCTTATAAGGTCACTAAAAGGATAATCACTCAGCGGTGCTCTTTTTAGTCCACGTTTCCGGAAGATTGCTATAGTCAGTCCATGACTGAAATACCATCGTCTTTCAGTTCTCAGTGGATTTGGGAAGGCGCTTATGTTCATGATCGGAAAACGATGACTCGTCAAAAGATCGTATAGTATGGTATAGTAAACTTTTGGTCCGTAAATTCGAACATTCTCTTCACTTAGCTGCCTTCAACGTTCGCACATTTTACCGATCAGGGTAACAAGCTGCCCTAGCTAGCGCTTTCAAAGTAGACGTACGCGGTGTCTCCGAAACACACATGAAAGACCGCACTTCATTGATAACACTGTGCGCCACGCATGCGTTCTTCACCTATCACACGATTCAGTATCTATTGATGATGGCCAGGCTGGCATCGGGATGGCTTCTAACTTCGTTATCAACATGGTTTTTGTGGCTTCTTTATCCCCGTGCGATCATAGTGGCCTTCAAGTCAAGTGTATGTTTTTATGCACCCGAGAGCTAATATCCAACTGCTACAAATGAATGCAATACGAAGTCGCCACTAGCAAAAGAGAAAACATGTGTTCAATGGAGTGAGTTGAGGACGTCGGTGATGATAGAATGTGTTGTCGAGGGATCGAGCGAGGTAAGGAACCACAGAGGATTGATAAGCCTTAGCATAAGCAAAAATGTTTGTACTAGGGTTGAGTTGTACATGTTGATATGCATGTGCCAAGGTAGTTATGGAGAGGATGTGTGTTGTCCGCCGAAATTTTGCTCGAGAACGTCAAACTTGTCTTGTAATGTTTTATTTCGATAGAGTGGATGAGCAAGTCATGAGGGATTCCACTACATGGAGGTAACTTCTCAAGCGAAAAATTGTCAGACGTTAGATATGCGCAAGATGCGGTTCTTCTAGGTGGTAATCCAAGGGGATTGCAGACTTTTTTGAACAGCATGAATAACTTAGCGGCAACGTACAGGATGCGGTTTAAACTTTCATAATGCAGAGATGCTGTTTCATGACTGACTAAACATTACAGTTGCAGTGAAGATTGTGAGTAAGGCAGATAAGTCGCGCTATCTTGGTCGCTGCATTTCTTCTGGAAGTCGGGTGTCGAATGACGTGTCGTCGCACATGCAGAAGGCTCTTTTCGATTTTGCTTACATCGGTCATCTGTGTCATCAGTTAGATGACATCCACTTGTTCATCAGGGTTGAAATGAAGCGTGGTGCCAACTCAATAACAACAACAATGAGAAAAACGGCGAAAATGTACAACTGTGTTTAGTGGCAGCAGTAGGATGGTTCCATGACCCAAGAGGCTATGCAGGATGGCTTCCCTGAGTCGGTGATGCAATCATACCTGACAGATCGATGGGTAGAAGCCAGACAAAGTCCAGTCTGAGAACCAGTTGATGGGCAACATCTGATTCCAACCACTATACTCCTGGAGAGGACATTCTAGCGAATAAACACGGGGAGGAACAGTTTAGCAGTCTGAAAACCTCCACCAGATGGACGTAGGAGTGGAGTACCTGGGGTTTCTGTCGACGGTGGGAGAAGTCATCGCACTTCATTGGGCAGCTGCCGCCCGCCTAAGCTGGGCAGCTCTCAGCGCAAAGGATACTGCTCCATCCACGTTCCGCTTGCTCCACTGAGTGCATGGGGCTGGGGATTGAATCTGAATTCAGATCGATAACAAAGCACCAGCGAAGACAGGACAGAACGTATGCAACAATCAAGTGTGACTTGACAAACCGGGGAAAGTTCCTTCACGGTTTCTTCGTTCACGTTCCCGTGTTGGGTAAACGCCCCATTGCCTTGTGGGTTAGACATTTGAGTCAAAGGCTCCGATTAAGGTTCCCATAAGCAAACCCCCTCTGTGGTGTGGGCAGCCACAAATTATGATTCGCCTAGAAGCCTCCAGCATCCTCCCTATAAATGGCGTTACCAATCTTCCCTCCTTTAGTTTAAAGTAGATGCAAAACGCCAGTGGTAACTGGTGCTTTGAAGGAAGCAGTAGTTCAGGAGTTGGCCTAGATTAAATGCACTCGATAAGCCTAAATGTTCACTTCACTTGACTGCTTCTAACGTCCGTACACTATGTCGAATGAGGCAACCGGCTGCTTTCACTATAACTCTTGAAACTTTCGAAATAGATGTTTGTTGTGTCTCCGAAACGTGCATACAAAACCCCACTTCTATGATCACTCTTCGCAGCCCACGTACAACCTCAAACGCTGACTTTACTCTTCGTGTGTCGGATGCTCCGGTTTGTAGTGCTCTTGATCAGACTGATGTGGGATTGCTTTGAGCGCGGGAGCTGAGCGTGCGTTGCTAGGCTGGATTCCAGTCGACAGTCGTTTGTAGGCAGTTCGGTTTGACGGTTCTTTAAGTGTCAACAACACCAAACTGAAACATTGATGCTTGTTCGTCGTGTCTGTGGGTGCGGCGACTAACTGCAGTTCTTCTGGGACTAAGGACGGGTCCTATCGTGATTTGTGTTAGCTGCTTCGAAGCGTGCGTTCGATAGACGTGATGCTCATTGCTGGGGATTTAAGCTCCGAAAGTGGCCGTTTCGGAGATTCTGAAAGGACATCGGAGGCCCCTTTTGCTATCCCAGCCGATCGTACCGATAATTGTTGTCGTCTCATTCAACTGTGTTCTGACCACAGATTGTTTCTGACGAGTATGAACTTCTGCTATCACAGGTGGCATAGACTGACATGGCGTTCTCCTTCGTCTTCACAACGTTAGACTCAGATTGGCCACATTATGATTGGTCATCGCTGACGTGGATCGAGTGAAGATCGTCGTACATTTTGGTCTACGCCTGTGGACTCAGATCACGCTCCGATACATGCTTTCTTCTATTTCCGTCTCGTTCGTGGTCGCACCAATGAAGGAGCCCCCGTCCTGTGCAGTTATTTCTGGACGATAAGCGACGATACAAATTCCAGATGGAGCTGCTTATACGGTTATCTATGCTACGGAACGTGGAAGACCCAGGTGAATAGTGGCAACAGATCCAGTAAACGTTACATGTCACTGCGAACACTACCCAGAACTGTGGTTCAGGTAGGTCTGACAAACGATGGATATCTCCGACATGAGTTGCTCTGTTGGATGCTCGCAGATTCGTCTCTTTGGATGCCACATTCAATAAAGTATCTAAATCCCCGAGACGCGAACTGACTAGGAGCCCAAGAAATGACTGTGAGCAGTGGTGGATTGCGAAGTGTAGGGGAATGGAAAAGGCTGCGTCCATTGGCAATGCTGACAATCTTTTCCGTTTGATTAGAGGCACTGGTCTACGGAAACCCGGTGTAAGTGAGTTAATCAAGGAATCCGACGGCTCACTGATTCACTCTCAAGGACGTCGTCTGGATCGTTGGATGAGGCATTTAAAGGAACAATTCAGTTTTCCCACCTCAATGGCGGACCTTCCGCATATACCTGCCTGAGAAACGATGCAGGTAGACATCAGTCCTCCATCAGAGATGGAGATTATGCGGAAGATAGATTACTTGAAAAAGTATAAATGCGCTGGACCGGATGGGTTGTCTCCATCTTTTTATCAAGGATGGAGGGAAGATTTGGTTCCGGGGTTACCCAAACTCGTTCGTATTATTAGGGATAATGAGGAGATTCCCAGGAAATGGTTTGAATCGGTGATTGTGCCGAATTTGCAAGAAAAGTGACGGATGCTCTTGTGAAAACCACAGCGGAATTAGCTTGGTAGGTATCGCATGCAGTCTGTCCACCGGTCTTATTCTCCACCGATTATCCAGTGTGCGTGAAATGTGTACGCGTGAGAATCAAGCTGTTTTCAGACCCGGTCGTGGTTGTGTCGACCACATTTTTACTCTTCGACAAACCTTAGAGCACAGACACATGTTCCGTAGGCCCACAATCTGTGTCTTTCTTGATCTGAAAGCGGCGTTTGACTCAGTTGATCGCACAGTTCTCTGGCACTGTCTCTCATTGAGGGGTGTTATTATATATATATATATATATATATATATATATATATATATATATATATATATATATATATAACCATGCACTCGTCGACACTGGAAGGTAGTATCCGAAATCAGAGCACAGAAGTGCAATGTTTGTGGTTGAGTAAACTGAAACTGAAGGTCGCCTCCAAATGCTCTATTATTGTCAAGGGTATGTGTCTCAGACACTAAAATGTCTACTCGCCCTGAAGATCTCCGAAATGTTCCCAAATGGTCTCGGGTCTCAATAAGTCTCTGCTGAGGAAGGTCTGCACACCGCTTTCTGTTGACGGAGGTGTTTTCAGTAAAGTATGAGGATCAAGGCGATCGATCGATGCTCTTCACCGGGCTGACTGACCGGAGGGAGATGGCTAGACTGTGATTGCATATCAACCACAGACGGCGTACGAAGCATACAGCATTATGTTCATCGGTGTCAGTGGCGGAGGGGTGTACTTGGCACTCAGGATTTTTGGCTTCATTCGAAGGGCGTGCGAACTAAGTTATCAGTCACCGGCCCCCTGTTGGTTACGGACTCCACGCTTCGTCGTGCTGCCTCGCAGAATAAGCTTTGATAGCTCAAGGCTCCGGTTGTACACCCCTAAGAAAACCATCTGCTTTGGCCTGGATAACCTGGCCCTATTGCACGCGCAAGCAAATCGTGGAATCAGACTCCATCTACCTCTTCCTTCTCTGTTGTACCATGTTTTGTTTAGTAGACAGTCTGGATTCCGGCGAATTTCATTTACGCATATATATATATATATATATATATATATATATATATATATATATATATATATATATATATATATATATATATATATATATATATAGGGTCAGCCGCAATCAAGCAAGTATGCAAACGAGCAAGCAGGGAAAAGAGCTGGGCTGCATGCGCTCTCACGTATAAACAAGTATGTTCAATCGATACATGGATTGATTGATCAGTCAGTGCTATCGGCACTGAATCATGACAGAAAATCAGTACCATGGAAGTGTATGTCCAAGCATGGAAGGGATAATGATTGGCTGCATAATAAATATCAGACACAACATCGCGGAAAAAGTTTTGCTGTTTTTTGACATTTCGTTCGTCTGCTTGAGATTTTCGTGCATTTATGGAAAACGATAACTCAGAAAATAGGTCGTATAGCATTAGGGCCACTGATTTCTGTTCTCGGCCGTATCCCTCAACGTGTCTAACCAGCGACAGTCCTTATCTCTTGAGCCCCAACAAGGAAGGCGGGAAGCACCAGCCGAAGCCAATGCTGACACTAACTTCTTCATATTCCTACGCCAAGTCACTGCTTGACCGCCGCGTCGCATTTTCCAGCCTTGCTCAGTACGTACGAATGGAGCATAGAAAGGTAGACAATAGGCAGATATTAGCAAAATATGCCCGAGCCACCGGAGATAATGTAGGGCTATCACGTCAGTGAGAGGGTGACTATCCATGCCCAACACACGACGGCGCACCTCGTGACTGCCCACTCGATGTTCGCACCCGACGCGAGCAATGCTTCGGATACATCGGTCGTCGAACACGAAAAGACGCCGAGCATCCTCAGCGCAAAGCGGGCAGGTGTCGCGACCGTAGAACACACCAGTACGAACCGCGGTGACGTACACCCGTACCTTAAGAGAGAGAGAGAGTCAGATGTCACGGCGACACCATAGGTGTCGCAGATTGACGAAAGCTGCTTCAATCCTCGCTTTTCGTAAATTCTTCTACTCCCTTACACCACCTGCAGCTGTTATAAAGTGCCCGAGATACTTAAAGTTGTCAACTAACTCAAGCTGATCGCCACAAAGGGTGAGTGCACACACAGGCTCCTACGAATCCTGCAGAAGTGCTTTGCACTTGGAAGTATCAAAGTGATACGATATCTGGATACCTCAATCGCCAAACGGTCCAAAGCATGTTGCATTTCCTGTGCATTATCACTCAGCAAGGTGGTATCGTCGGCATATCTTTTTCAAACTATAATTTAGTGTCCTGGAAAGGTTTACATTGATAACTATTCATTGAATTGGGGTATCGAAGTGCGAATGCTGCGGCAGTCATCCCAACCTAAACAGACGGTTAACTTTCTGCTCAACTTATTGATGGGAGCGATACTATGAAATGGTGTGCTATTCTATGCTGACGGATTCACTCGTGACGTTTTTGGTAAACTTTGTGAACAGTGTTCCTTACGTTCAATTTTCATTTCGAAACTTGGCCGATTACCGCCGTAAGTTTTGCATTTGCTCTCGAAAGATTTACTGGTGGGCCTAACTTCTCAGTTGCATCTTTCTTTGCTCACTCTATTCTTTCTGAATACTTTATTTTTTTCTACTTCGTACTAAGTTCTTGGACGTAGTGTTTTACTTTCTACAGTGCCCATTCCTGTCCGATTTTCTGCGACTGCTTCGCGACCAGTCGTTGATCATCGTTTAGGGAAAATGGTGCATTTTAACGAATGCGATATCAACCCTTGTTTTTATCGATTTTTTCTCTCCAAATCAGGCCACGGACAATATGGGCCATCCTCTATCCCGGAACGCCACACCGCAGAAGAAGAGAAGGATCGCTACCTACTGTTCTCTTGCATTGATTATATCTACCAGGTAATCTATCTTTAAATGAGGACTTTTCTCTGTGTGGTGTCCAGTTAATCCTTATCTCTCTGGATCATCGTCGAGTGTTATCCATGCTGCTGAATGTGGAAGACCCAGGTGAATAGTGGCAACAGATCCAGTAAACGTTACATGTCACTGCGAACACTACCCAGAACTGTGGTTCAGGTAGGTCTGACAAACGATGGATATCTCCGACATGAGTTGCTCTGTTGGATGCTCGCAGATTCGTCTCTTTGGATGCCACATTCAATAAAGTATCTAAATCCCCGAGACGCGAACTGACTAGGAGCCCAAGAAATGACTGTGAGCAGTGGTGGATTGCGAAGTGTAGGGGAATGGAAAAGGCTGCGTCCATTGGCAATGCTGACAATCTTTTCCGTTTGATTAGAGGCACTGGTCTACGGAAACCCGGTGTAAGTGAGTTAATCAAGGAATCCGACGGCTCACTGATTCACTCTCAAGGACGTCGTCTGGATCGTTGGATGAGGCATTTAAAGGAACAATTCAGTTTTCCCACCTCAATGGCGGACCTTCCGCATATACCTGCCTGAGAAACGATGCAGGTAGACATCAGTCCTCCATCAGAGATGGAGATTATGCGGAAGATAGATTACTTGAAAAGGTATAAATGCGCTGGACCGGATGGGTTGTCTCCATCTTTTTATCAAGGATGGAGAGAAGATTTGGTTTCGGAGTTACCCAAACTCATTCGTATTATTAGGGATAATGAGGAGATTCCCAGGAAATGGTTTGAATCGGTGATTGTGCCGAATTTGCAAGAAAAGTGACGGATGCTTTTGTGAAAACCACAGCGGAATTAGCTTGGTAGGTATCGCATGCAGTCTGTCCACCGGTCTTATTCTCCACCGATTATCCAGTGTGCGTGAAATGTGTACGCGTGAGAATCAAGCTGTTTTCAGACCCGGTCGTGGTTGTGTCGACCACATTTTTACTCTTCGACAAACCTTAGAGCACAGACACATGTTCCGTAGGCCCACAATCTGTGTCTTTCTTGATCTGAAAGCGGCATTCGACTCAGTTGATCGCACAGTTCTCTGGCACTGTCTCTCATTGAGGGTTTGTTAGAGAAATTTGTTTCTCTTTACGAAGGCCCTTATGGGAACGTCCGAAGTCGAGTTTGCGCTTACAGCGATCTTTCACCCGAGTTCTCCACGGGTAGTTGTGTTCATGAAGATTGCCCTCCATCGCCTTCCTCTTCACTTTTGTTAATGAAATGATTCTTATGATAGGCTTATTCTCCAGTGAGAAAAATGTAACCGGTCTTTGCTCAGGCAGTAAACTGTTTGACCTGGAATATGCGGACGATATTGTTCTTCTGAGTGGAGATCGGAATGAGTTGCGAGCTTTCTCGGATAGCCTAAGCAACGGGTTGGTAATGTTTGTGATGCGTTTCACTCCTTCAAATTTTAAGTGGCTGCTGCGCTGACTGGGTTGGCTCAACACCGAACCTTTTGTTTTGCAAGGGCAGTTCTAGCTGAAGTGGATAAATTTTGTCACCTGGGAAGTTACATTCCACCTGGTGGACAGATATCGGATAAAGTAGCATCGTGTATGCAGAAGCCGCGGGGGCTATTGTCAACCTCTTTCATCTGTGGTGCCAGCGCACCATCTGATTGTCTGTCAAGGGTCGAGTGTACAAAGCGGCTTTTAAGTGCGTTCTTTAATGCGATTGAAAAACATGACATTAAGAATAGAAAATAAAGGAAGACTGTCGGTATTCGGGCATCGATGTCTCTGTAGCATTGCCCGAGGATGATGGGAACATCATATCAGCGATGCTGAGGTTGGGCGTAAGGCGTTGGGAACCAGAGGTCAGTCTATGGATCACCTACTGAATCTATACTATTGAGGTGCTTGGGATATGTGTTACGCATATCCGCTGATGGGCTTCCTCGGCGTACGCTGTTCTCTGAGGCATTTGGTGATTGGAAGGTAGGTCTAGATGTTCGGTGCATGACATAGCAAAAGGGTACGAAAACCTTGCCCAGTGGACGTGGGTGCGTAACACGTGATAGACAGTCGGGTCCACGCGACCCACCTACCAAACGATTGGAGACATTTAGTGATATGGCTAGTTGCCACGAAACTACGCCACGACGATATTGCACCTTGACGTGGTATGATTGCTTGCGTGTCTCCGTAACCCAAGAGGCTATGCAGGATGGCTTCCTTGAGTCGATGATGCAATCATGCCTGACAGATCGATGGGTAGAAGCCAGACAAAGTCCAGTCTGAGAACCAGTTGATGGGCAACATCTGATTCCAACCACTATACTCCTGGAGAGGACATTCTAGCGAATAAACACGGGGAGGAACAGTTTAGCAGTCTGAAAACCTCCACCAGATGGACGTAGGAGTGGAGTACCTGGGGTTTCTGTCGACGGTGGGAGAAGTCATCGCACTTCATTGGGCAGCTGCCGCCCGCCTAAGCTGGGCAGCTCTCAGCGCAAAGGATACTGCTCCATCCACGTTCCGCTTGCTCCACTGAGTGCATGGGGCTGGGGATTAAATCTGAATTCAGATCGATAACAAAGCACCAGCGAAGACAGGACAGAACGTATGCAACAATCAAGTGTGACTTGACAAACCGGGGAAAGTTCCTTCACGGTTTCTTCGTTCACGTTCCCGTGTTGGGTAAACGCCCCATTGCCTTGTGGGTTAGACATTTGAGTCAAAGGCTCCGATTAAGGTTCCCATAAGCAAACCCCCTCTGTGGTGTGGGCAGCCACAAATTATGATTCGCCTAGAAGCCTCCAGCATCCTCCCTATAAATGACCTTACCAGTCTTCCCTCCTTTATTATTATATAAATCTAATCTCCTACTACTCAGTTGCATGTAGTAACCAAACCCTGTAGGTTATTTATATTGGAATGCCTTCGTTGTACTTAGGCCCCGACAGAGAAGTCACCCATCATAGGAGTCGATCACTGTGCGGGAAGTGGGTTGTTACCGTTCAAAGCCAGTGACGGAAGCGTGCTATATCGTGTAGTGTAGATATTCAAGGAAACCGTTGAGAGCCAGCCCGGATAGCCTTGTGGTTAAGGTGTTCGATTCACAATCGTTCACCTCGGGTTCGAGTCCTCGCGGGGGCTCGTTGGATGCGCGCTGCTGATGATCCCCAACAAGGATGAAACAGCTGTACAGTGCTTTCATGGTTTTCAATGGTGAATTGAGCGTTGAAGCTGCATGAAGAATCATATTATACAAATTTAATCCGATACTTTTCAGTTGCATAATTTAAAGTAGATGCAAAACGCCAGTGGTAACTGGTGCATTGAAGAAAGCAGTAGTTCAGGAGTTGGGCAAAAATTGGATGCCCAGAAGCTCGCAGCATTCCTTCCAGGGACATTTCTCGGTTCATGTTTTCCATCTTTCACATCGCAGTCTTAAAATGCAGGTGACCAGATAATAGAACTTGTCTACCACGTTTATAATCTTCTGAGAAAGTGAAAGTTTTGGCGTTGGATCAACCCAATCCTGCAACAACATCTTGCACTTAGAAGGTGCCAAACGCATACCGAACATCGGTACGCACTCAGTGAAGCTGTCTAGAACAACTTGGAACTTACCTTGATCTTCACTCAGAAGAGCTGTCATCCATATATTCAAGGTGTGACACTTTTCCATGCAATAAAACTATTCTGATCTGACAAAAGCGTGGTCCCTAGGACCATATCAATGACAAAACTAAAGAGAAAATGAGAGAGAGGCAACCTTGAGGTACACCACTTTTCGTGGTGAACTCGAGTGAAAGATCACCGTAAGCCCGAACTCGGCTTGGTCTGTTCATGTACAGGAACTTTATGATGAAAGCTAATTTCTCCGATACACTCTTCAACGAGAGGCAGTACCGGAGAAGTGTGCTGTCGACTGAGTCAAAGTCGGTTTTAAGTTCAAGAAAGACGGAGATAATGTGCTTATGGAAAGTGTGCCTATGTTCTAAAATTTGCGGAAGGGTGAAGATGTGATGAACACAGCCTCAACCAGGTCTTAACCGGGCGTGGAATGGGCTTGCAGGTTTCATTCTGTACTGAATGAAGTAAGTGGGAACTGTGGATTTTGAAACACGAATAGTATTGACGGAACTAACTTGTATCTGATTCCTTAGCGATCTAAGATTAGCCAACTTTTAGTTCAATGCAAGAAACCGTTTGTCGTGAAATTAGACGGTAACTGTTGTGTTCCTCTCGAAGAGTCATGTACGCAGACGGACACTGGCACTCACACGCACATTCTGTGAACAGCTGGTTCGAAGCCCTCACACAAGGACTTGCCTAGGATCATTTGCAGACATACGAGGTTGGCATAAGTCGTGCTTTATCCCGGAATGCGCTGACCACTCAGAACGTGCCAAGCATTGGGCGAATTTTCGTCGCCTATTTCGATCGTTTGACCTACGTAATTCGCTTGCATACAACTGACTGACTTACTTATCTATTTCCTTGCGTTTCCACTTGCGTGCATGTGCTTGCGTTTACCGCATACCGTTCCTAAATACGCGTTCCTCCATGTATACGTGTTTCCGTTGCGCTCGCCTGTTTTCGAGAACAGTCGCAACATTTTATAATCTATTAAAAGTCTTCGTTTCTGTGTATTTTTCATTTCGAAATAAAGGCTAGCAACCTTTCGTAAAACTGAGGCAGTTATATTCGAAAAAGAGCTGGAACGCATGACTGAAGGCAGACGCTGTGAGGGGACTGGCTTTCCTATACTTTGGTCTGTCGCTAACGTTTCACATTACACAGAATATACGAAATGAGTCGCTTGTAGATATGCGTTAGATCCATGTCGTCCATTAATCGGACAAGGTCAGTCCAGTCAGTGCGTTCTCCGTTGTCCTACGCCACCGTGATTGACATCGCCTATGAATACTGGGTTTTGTCGATGATCCGATCTTCGCCCTTAACTTGCGTTTAAAAGGATTTGAACATCACCCTGAACCTGTCGTGACTGCAGCGAATCATGCATGAGAAAACCGGCGCGCACGCACGTCGCTAATAACTAATGTCACATTTCTGCTTTGACTTTGGCAACCTGGCAGTATTGCGCCCACAAACAAGTCATGGACTCGGACTATCTACCTCTTCCTCCCCGATTATACCATGTTTTGTTTGGCACACAGTCTGAAACCAGGCGGGTGTGAGAAAAGACTTTTTCAAGCAATTCAAATCATATTTTCTGTGTAATGTTAACTGTTCGCGACCGACGAAAGTATGAGAAGAGAATTCCTCTCGTGACATGTTCACTGCTTTGTTTGTTCAACCTATCAGCCTGGATCTTTATTTCGATTTTGGCTTTCTGTTTCGTTTGACTCAGGTAAAAACCGGACCATTCGAAGAGCACTCGAACACTCTATACGGAATCACGCAAGTTCCCCACTGGGAGAAAGTTCACTCTGGCCTGATCAAAATGTACAAGGGTGAGGTAAGAAAAATTTTGGCAATTACTATTTACGTTTTGTTACTTCGTACTTCTTGAGATGCTCTATTCTAAGAATCATATGGCTTAGATGAAATGCAAGCAGATGCAGAATAAGACACAAATGTGCACTGTACGAGTGGCGATTATCTTTGACTGCAGAAAATATGGGTTCCCATCACAGTATGGTTATATGACTATTCATGCAGTAATAATGCTGAGCTGACTATTGGGCGACAACTGTTACATCCTTGTTAGGAATCATCAGCAGTGCACATCCACCGAGCCCCCACGGGGACTGGGACCCAGGGTGAACGATTGTGTGTCGAACACGTAACCTACCGGGCTGTCCAGGCCGGATTTCACAGTTTTGTTGAACGTATAAAGTACGTCATATAATACCCTCCTATCACTAGATTTGAACATCAATAGAATGTTTTACGCACGGCGACCGACTCCTATGGCGGTGGACTTCTCGGTAAAGGCCTCAGCACAACGACGGAATTATGTTATAAAGAACCGGCTGTGTTTCGTTACCGTATGAGTGTAAGTAGTACGAGATAATATTTTACACAAAATAGTTTGTCATACAACATCAACGCTCGACTCACGATTGAAAACCGTTGATGATTCCCGTGAGTGATGAAACAGTTGTGCTCCAGTACCTCCATGATTTTCAGTGGTGAGTTCAGCGTTGATGCTGTGCATGACAGATCATATTACGTGAAATCTAATCTCCTACTTGCACTTGCATTATATCACATAGTACGTAGCAATGCACGGGTTTCGGTTGGCTGAGATAAGGAACAAAATTAAATACGATTGGCCAGAGCACAATATTTTTTTAATTATGTGTTTGCTCATGAGTACAGTGGAAGAAATGTATGCCCCGTAACCGCAAAGGCCCACTGCGCTTTTTGGGATAACCGGCAACCAGACACTGAGACTTGGAGTAGCAGAGAATCATACAAGGTCCCAACGGGTTGAGTGTGTTAACAATCCGGACGACAGTGTGGATTACTGTCTACCGCTAAAGAAACCGGTGATATAGGTTGTTTGTGTGTTCAGCACACGAAAGCTGCCATCTAAATCGTAAATGCGATTGTCGTTAGCCTCGTATGTTTGATTTGATCCCGAGTTCCAAACGCTTTCGTTCCCATTTTTGTTCTAAATCGTGCAGTAGGAGTTTGGATTTGTGTTTCCTGCTCACTTTAGAGCACATTAGGACATGTGCAGGAAATTTTGACGGATAAACTTGTGAATTCGTGCAATCTTCCAACCACTAAACCTAACTCTATTGTGCAGTAAATGCGGTTATCAAGTAGATTGGTTTCTTTGACCCAACTCACACTTCGTTTGATCTAAGCGATATCAGTTCGGTGGCCTCCGAGATTTGGATAGTGTTGCGGAGACACGGACGCTCTGACACTAACATTCGAATGCACATTTTACCCGCAACAGGCAGACCTATGGTGCATTATTTAGCCTACACCTTGTGAATGCAATGAAGGACAATACCGTAAGCATGAGAGAGAGAACTAGAGCGAAAAACACTCTTCGGAGAGTCACACAAACCGTGACTCACAAAGATAAACAGAAAATGAACAAAACTATGGACTCAGTGAATAATCCCATTTCATAATGTATACAAAGCACGAATGGCAAACAGGCTCGTTTCCGGTAACGTCATCCTTGTAGCTAATACAGTTGCATTTATAGGTTAAGAACGCAAAACTACGAACAGTGTCTGTGCATCAAAATATGAGTGGGCAGCCATGAAAATTGACGTTAGGAAAGATAAGAAAGGAATTGTTGTTGTTCCGTGGTTTGGAAAGGGACTAGTGAAACAATGAACATGGGTTTCGGGGATTACCGGTTTCTGGTTTCGACCTAAGGGTCGGCGTTTGGATCATGCTGAGTTTGAGAATCGGTCTCGGATCGCGGCCAGGGCAGCTGGAGTGTTTTAACGGAACGCTTTTGGGAACAAAGCGAAGGATTGAGTAATGTAATCGCCACAGCCTCTGCCTTTGCTAGATGTTGTTTTCGAGCTTCTCTTGGCTCGTTGACACACATTGTTCGTAATTTATGCATATCCAACCTTTAAATGTAATTGTATTTGCTACGAGGGTGATGTTACAAAAAACTAAGTACACGAAAGCGGGACACGTAGAAAAAACAATACCGTTCGTGGTTTTCATAATCGCCGATGGCCTTTGTACTATGGCGAAAAAATGAATCCAAGTTGATCGAAACCTTAACTAATAAACATATGGGAGGATCAGCATTCTCGTAACAAAGTAACATTCTCGCTGAAGTCTCACACCCAAGTTTGGGTAATCTGGCGAGTTTTCACAACACCGCAAAAACACGCGGACTCACCAAATATAATCGTGGTGTGAACTGAAGAGTCACCTGAACACGCAATAGGTTAGGCTTTGAAACGACCGTACGATAGTGGAGTCCTACCTCAAGTTAGCCGATGGTGGGGAAGTTTGCACTTCGTTATTCAGATTTGGTTATTGAGATCGAAATGCTTCTTTTATCAATCAGAAATTTGTCGAATAATTATTGTCCGAGATTCCTAAACGGCTGCCTAGGATTTTGAGTAAGAATCAGAATACAGGGCTTGCATGCAAGTTTAGAACCCACCGTTCCGGGTTCGCATCCGTAACATGGTTTCCAAAGCCATTTATTTTCTTTAGTCGAAAACGACTGGATTCACTGAGATTTCTGGGACAGGTGGTGCAAAGTCAATCAGACCTTAGAAGCAGTTATATGGAGTATCCACTCCTTCATGCAACCATGTTATTTTGCAGATGTATATCTCAATATGCCATGCAATCTAAACAAAAGTCCCGCGTGAACCTGCCAGTCACCCTCCTACCCACAGCGAGGCTGCACGAGGTTTCCTAATGAATAATTTATCCTTACTGACTCTTTTATGGTCGTTGAATTGCTTAGGTGACAAGATCACGTTGTTTCCAGTTTTCGTCGGTGTTGATTCAAATCTACTCTGTTGTAAAATTAAAAAAGAACGACGGTCTTACTTGCCAAGGTATATTTTTCTAACTGTAGATGTCCGTCAAAAAATCAACGGTAATCGTTAGTTGTCTGTGATTCTGGTTACGTTCGACGAGTTAGGGACAGACACACATACAATAGCCGTGTGTTGCGAATCGGTAGTCAGGACGGATAAGTTTTACGAACAGTCAATCAGAGAAAACCTCATGCCCCCGGTCGGAGGTATGGCACCGTAGCTTTTAGGTAGCCTATGTTCAAAACATGGACCAGAGTAATATCATGCTTCTATTAAGAAGTGGAGGAATGTGGGTGAAGCAGTTTCCATCATAAAATGAGGTCATTGTTGAGAAAAACGAGTTACCTTTGGCAAAATCGCGATGGGATCATCGTAGGGAGTTCAGTGATGAAATTATATCGTTCATTCCGGTTTCACAATCTCATATTGGTCTAAAAAAGATAATTTTCCCATATAATAAATGTCCTACGGTTTCCCTAGTAGCATATTACCTCTTGTTAAGTTTACTTTCTCTAGCGGACTTCACATGGCCAAATTTCGATGTATCCTATTGCTGGCTTCCTCAGCGTATTTTCTTGTAACAGATACGAGTCATCATAAATATGGAACGAACATTTAGGTTCTTCAGTCAGGCTAAATGTACCGTTCATCCCCTGTTCCCCTGGTCTGTGCGTTTATCTCTATATCGCATTCAGGTGTTGGGAAAGTTTCCAGTTGTTCAGCACTTTTTATTTGGTCAGTTACTGACCATGGATCGCACATCCGGTCCAAGTTTGTCCCTTGGTGATTTTCCCGGGGCCGCTGGTGCTACCACACGCATGGCACCACCATCAATAATACCGTCACGCTCCGTACCTACTGGTCCTACCGGACAACCGGTTCCGAACGAATCTGAAACTTCATCTGGGAATGTAAAACTCACAACACCGCCAGAACATGCGTCGTGAATTTTGGTGGGGCGCTATCATCTCAGTTCAAGCGATCGTGCTTTCCTTGCTCTTCTCCCTTCATTCATGCCTAGCCCTCTGTTATCCCAAAGATGTTTACTGACCAGTCAAATGTTGTATCTTTCACTTCTGACACACCGTAAATACACATGCCTATTGGTCATTCCTCTCGTATTTGTAGGTAATTCGTTTATGGTACACTGATCGAATAACCGCTTGATTGGTTGATTAGTTAAGCGGGCTAATAAGTGACTTGTAAACACCTTTGACTAACTGAAAGTATATATATATATATATATATATATATATATATATATATATATATATATATATATATATATATATATATATATATATATATATATATATATATATATATATATATATATATATATTCAGACACCGACGGTAAATCAAAATAGTCGCGATACTTAGGAAGTTCTCACACAGTTGAGCTGCAAAAAAAACTCGAAGAAACCCCTGCCGGCGGTAGATATTGAAAAAACTCAATCGGGACTTCATTGGTGGCAAAGACAGCAGTCTGAAGCTTTGATGCCAACAGCCGTTTGGTACCTATGAGTAATTACTTTTATCCCCTCGATGTATAAAGAACTCGCAGCTTCGACTTGAAAAAGCATGTGACCCTGATGGACTATCGCTAATTGTGCTGAAGGAATATGCGGGCGTATTATCCTTTATCATCTGACGTCTTCAATCTCTTCTCACCCGTAAGAAAGTACTTGATGGATGTAAAGTGGTCTGCACTGCAACCACACACAAGAAGGGATCTAACAAGCTCCACCCAGTATCACATATTTCCGTTACCCTAAGTGTGTTTGTGCGATGTCTCCAGTTTAGTGTTTGGCCCCAACACATTCGCCCACTGTCGTTCGCGCCGTACTTTTGCATCATGCACACGATTCCGCTATAACCAATTATATGCTTGTGCCAAGACCTACAAGTTCATCACAGTACCATATTTCACCCGTTTCCTTCCCAACCTTGATGCTTCGATTACGGAACTGAACTGAATGCTGAGTTGGCATTATATTTCTCGCTGTATAATTTTTTAATTGGAAGTGATTATGTAGCTGCTAAATATCCACCTTCGTGTGCATAAAGCGTATGCCTGTCCAGTTCAGTTCCGCCAACCAATAACCATGCACTGTATGCAGTGTCTTTGGTTGCTATCTCCTAGCGGCAACCTCATTGGGAAATAATGAAGATTAAAAGTGTGAAAGGAGCAGTGAAAAAACTTCAAAGGATGATATCAATTCGATGAAGAAACTTTCTGGATACAAGAGCACCACTGGTCGCGACACCTAGCCATATCCTCCGATGTATCTAACGATAGTGGGAGGGTCTCTTGGACTCCCCCCCCAGAAAGTCTGACGCGTGCCACATTTTTGTTTGGTTGACTGTTCTTTGGACTCCACGTTTCACGCGCAAACCTCAGGTCATCCGACCAACCTTCACTCGGAAGCACCAGACTCGAGTTTCGCTCTTGTTAGAGCGGGTGTGGCGGAGGATATACACCACCGATGAGCTCTAACAAGAGCGAAACTCGAGTCTGGTGCTTCCGAGTGAAGGTTGGTCGGATGACCTGAGGTTTGCGCGTGAAACGTGGAGTCCAAAGAACAGTCAATCAAACAAAGATTCATCAATCCCACACGCTACTCGCAAGCAATTGCGTGATATATGTATACCGAAAACGTGCCACATTGCCAAGTCCACCGGTTAGCCTTTTTATACGTTTCTTCCGTGTCACGGACTGACCATCCCCACGCATCTTCCAACTGTCACCCGCCTTAGCAAACAGCACGCCGACGAGTCCTGTCAGGGAGCATGCGAAACACATGTCCTAACCATCTGAGTCTTGTGAGTTTGAGTGTCTCATCCAGTGATTTGCTTATTGAAACTTAGACTCTCCGCCGAACCTCAGCACTATTTATACGGTGTTTCCACGAAATTCGAGAAATGCTGCAAAGAAATCAGTGTTCAAACACCGACAATATTCGCATATCCTCCACCAGTGGTGGCTGTTTTCGCACCACACATTAGCGGTGGCCTGACTGTTACAACGTACACTGGACCCTTGATAGATAATCGGATGTCATGTCGACACTTCAGATGACTTAGGTTGGTAAAAGCCAAACGAGCCATCTACATGCGCAAAGACACCCCATCCGATATCTATCTGCGAGTGAAATGCAGATGACCAGATAATAGAACTTGTCTACCACGTTTATAATCTTCTGAGAAAGTGAAAGTTTTGGCGTTGGATCAACCCAATCCTGCAACAACATCTTGCACTTAGAAGGTGCCAAACGCATACCGAACATCGGTACGCACTCAGTGAAGCTGTCTAGAACAACTTGGAACTTACCTTGATCTTCACTCAGAAGAGCTGTCATCCATATATTCAAGGTGTGACACTTTTCCATGCAACACAACTATTGTGATCTGACATAAGCGTGGTCCCTAGGACCATATCAATGACAAAACTAAAGAGAAAATGAGAGAGGGGCAACCTTGAGGTACACCACTTTTCGTGGTGAACTCGAGTGAAAGATCATCGTAAGCCCGAACTCGGCTTGGTCTGTTCATGTACAGGAACTTTATGATGAAAGCTAATTTCCCCGATACACTTTTCAACGAGAGGCAGCACCGGAGAAGTGTGCGGTCGACTGAGTCGAAGTTGGCATCTTTGAAAATTGACAGGTAATTCTTCCGGTTTAGCATCGTTTGTTGTTTAAGGTAGCCTACCTCATAAAGAATCTCTGCTTCTGATAGAGGACTGGTATCCACGACCAGAGCTGTAACCATCACGGTAGTGAGCAAACCAGTCGAGGATAAATGTCAATCAAACTGCTTTTGGAAGTGCTCCATCCGGCGAACTAGACGACACTCCTGAGTTTGAACCAGTGAGCCGTATTTGTTTATGTATGTTCTGTGTATGTGCTTGTTGGAATTCGAACAGCATCTTGGGATAGAGGTTGGTTAGTCTGTAAGCGTCGCTGTTTTCGATTTTTGGAATTCTCCTGCATTGATAACGTGGTGGATAGTTCTGTTCGGAAAGAAAATCGATCGTTATCGTCCATTAGCAGCTGCGTGGGTTGGTTGGCTTTGCGGTTGTTTCGGCCACCGACGAGACTTAGGTGGAAACGCGCACGGACAAGGGTGGGATTAGTGTCTACAGACTGACCAAATTATCGGTGGTCTTGAATTGATCTGCGCCAGCGGTGACCGATAGGGATGTGTTCGACCGAAGTCCAACGCTGTGGAGGTGCAGGAGGATGCCAGCTTAGTGGGTAAAGCTTTTGTGCGAGGATTTTGTACTCTATAGGAATAGTCTCTTGATCACATCAGTTAAAGTTTGAAACATAGTAACTATGTTGATACTATACAGCCTGAGGTACGCCTGCACGATGATTGTATAGGTACAATGAAACCACGAATATAGCATTGGTGTATTCCAGTTTGTGGTCGACAGTTGTCGCATTTGGTTGCAAAATACACATGACTGCGAAAACTTTGAAGGTCGCGTGTTAATTAGTGAAATAAAAGGTAGTAGGTATGTGCTGAATATGAATCGAAAACTACTGGTGCATCTGATTGGAGATCGGCTCGTCGAGAGTCAACTGATTCAGCTGCAAGTAGTGGTAATTCAGGTTTGGTAGTGTAACTCATCAGGTGATGTCGTTGTACATGTATTGTTCAGTAGAAAAACAAAATTGCGGTACTATCAGATGAAATCAGACGACCTCGATTTATTCTTTTTTCCCAAACTGCCGTAAGATTTTCGTCGATATGTGTGCGATGATTTAGCGGATACAGTAATGGATATGCAAATCGCTGCAGGACAACGGACTACACGTCTAAGAAAGTAACTGGTTTGCACCACGACTCCGTCTCTTTTACCCAACATGAACTTCCGATGAGTCGGACGGAACAACCACTGACGCCGTTTCGAAAGCACCTCGATTTCGATGGTTAATTTCCGGATGAGGAAAATATTCTCGTTAAGATTGCTTCCAAATTTGGTCCACTAATTCTACGTTACTTTGGAGATCAAAACTGTTGACTTCACCTCATTGTCTTAGGGTTTCAATTGTGGCTACTGAAATCGTTTGTAGTAGCCAAATGCTTAGTTAGAATATTGTGTTTATAAAGTGGCGCACGTTTTCAAAATACATTGTTTAACCCTGGAGGGTACACAAAAATATCGACATATCCATGGTACTGATTTTTCCTGAATAAGAGATGGTTGTTTGAATCATCATCGGTTACTTTGGTTAACTTGGCAGTCACCTACGTAGAGAACCAGAAGAAAATTGCACGTCATGGCACAAACTGATATCCCTAATAACTAGCTAAAAATTATAACCTTATTGGCGCATTGCTAAGTCATCCATTGTCACCCATTCGCTTGGAGTTCAGATTTTTGATATTGTGTTCTAGTACTGCGATAATGAAATCGTCTGTTGTTTTTAATCACCACATCAGTGAAACGAAGTGCCAATTGAGGTACGTGTAAATCTATTTTAGGCAACTGGATAATGCGTTACAGTGCAAACAGTGGATGCGAAACTTATTAGTAAAGGTTTTGAAATCAACGGGACCGACAAGTGCTATAGTGACTTTCGTTCCGAGTCCATCAGATCAAACCGATAGGTTTTCGTTCAGACTGATGAAAAATCTACCGCTACTCTTTCCTCCGCAAGTCTTATACAGAGTGAAATGCTTTCTACAAAAATTTGGATGAGTTTTCAGTTCAATGGTCGAACGCCACGTTTTTAGATCAGTTCGAGTTCCCGGAACCCACAGGAATCAGTCACTGCGTGTGCGTGATGTGGTTCAAGTGCTGAAAATCAATACCAGAATGGTGTTGTCACTTGGAGGCAAGTCATTCAGAGCGGGCGTGTATGTTCTACAGGTCTGCAGAGTTCATAGAAATGCAGTGTTAACTGTTTCGAACAGATTGAATGAAATAACCCGCATGCTTTCTCAGATTTCAAGTGATGGTTTGAAAGTTGATGCTGCACGGTCAATTAATCTCTCGACCGAAGCGATCAATATACGAGTCCTCAAGCCTGAGTTATGCTCGCAAAGGAGGCTTGTGCGCACCCATGGATTTTTTTGAACAAAGACTGGTGACGTTCGCCATTGCCTTGTCGATAAAGTCCACTGATTACTTACTCGTTGGCACCCATCATGCTACTCACCTCCCTTCTCCATTTTGATAGATTAATTGTTCGACCAATAGACCGCATAACAATTCGAACGTCCGACCTATAACAATCCTCCTTAGCACCTCTCTGTTATTTGGTAAATAAATGTGGTAGTAATGGCTTGTGAATGATTAGACTCGCACCGCGAGTTTCAATCAGAACCGTGGGTTTTTTCGATAGTTTGCGAAGTCTTTGGTCAACTTTGAACGTTTTAATGCCATGATTTCCAGTTTGTCAAGATACAGATCATCCCAGAATGATTTTCAGTTGATAAGAATAATATTTTCTTTACCGCTCTCACAAACCTACAGTTAAGAAGAGAAGTTGTTTGAATAATAACAATAACAGTTTTTTTCGGGCAGACCCGAGGGATGCTAGATACATGTTCATATGATACGGGTGATGATAATAACAGCTATTTTAGGATAAACGTAGGCGAATGTGTGGACCTGAATTTGCTCTCATTTCATCCTCAACGGTAACATGTTTATATGACCCACTTTCCCCCTTAAAATACCCTGGATTATACTGGAGTGGTATCCATGACGTGAGTGCATGTTAATTGCCGGGGTGGTAGCATCCTTGGCGGCAACCCGCATGAACCACTGTCTTCATCACACTTCATCTTCATTGGCACTCCGTATACTTAGACGGACTATTTCGTTTAAGATTACTGCGGAGTCCAGAGCCATTAATCTACATGGAGTATCGGTCAGATTCACTTATATACTTCTCTATCATCCACTGTTCACGCACAGGTTACAAGCTGTTTTTATAATTCGCCATATGGTATTCGCTTTGTTTGTCTACTATCAAACTTGTAAGTAGTAGGTCTCGAAATTCGACCTCACCAGAGTGTTCTCAGGTTTGCTGTTCACACTATGCGGGGATAGAAGGGTGATACTCCATGTTACTGTTGTATCTCGTCCCGTGCCACTTGGTTCACCCAATAACTTCAGTATTTTATACTTCTCACTATCCTTACGGCATTCACTGGGTAAAATTTTTTTCTGTTATTACAAGAACTAAAACCGAAGCGACTGAACTGATTTTTGGGCCTTCATGTGTGTTTAATGTGTGGAAAATGACGACGTTTGGTCAAATGTTTCCTCTTGGATTATCAGTCTAGAATATGGAAGGGGAGGGGTGAAATTTCATAGTCTGTTTTCGTATGATGGCTTAACCAGCTGTCACACTTTTTATGATGGAATACAGCTGTTCACGTCTAGTATTTACATAAGTTTTAAATGGAAAGAAACGGACTGTACGGAATCGGAAGAACCCATCCTCCTATGAGATACCATTCGCAGTACCCATGCTTTCCGGTTCGTTTTACCCCCTAGTTTCCATTCTCCGTGCCACCGTAACCGCCATCACAGCCGTTGGTAGACAGTCAACAAACAAAACGCGTAATCAGTGTAACTAATGCATTGGTTTCTATTCGATCTTTGTTCTGTGGTCGTTTCCCAAACTACATTGCTATCATGTATACATCAATTCAAGTTTTGAGGCGCAGTTAAAGGCCTGTGAATCATTTATAGGAACGGTAAATATTGATAAAGTGGTTAGGTGAAATCTAATTGCGCGAACATAGCTGAAATTCGATAGTCATAGTCCAAAATCGATCAGAATTCTGCAATTTCAGTGTGTTTTGTGGTCTTACATTTGTGACTGGTTGAAATTTGACGCTTTATTCATACTAACATTGGGCAGACATGGACTGGCGGACGACCACAAACCCTGCACACGTTGGGAAGTCTAGGCGCGTGACAAGTGCTGCTGAACTGATAGGTGATTAGAAGACAAAAGATACAATGAGAAATGCAAGGCGATTTCGCATAGACTCAGGTGACCAGTGAGCCATTCATTGATAGGTCGAAACACGTGTCTATATTTTTACTCCTGAATCCTCATCGGCATGTGTACTGCAAGATGCTGAGTCGTACTTTATTGTACTCAGTTAAAAAGCACCAACACAGATTCGTTAAGATCAGCACCCAGCTACATGCGTTAAAGTTTAGACCAGGTGAATATGTAGAGGGTTTGTAGCAAATTGAGAGGTTATATTGGAACTTGGGTTTTTTAATACTAGCCTTCTGGTGGGTGTTTCTGATCAGGACGGGCGAGGAAGTACATTGCAGACAGTGACCCGCTCCTATGCCAATCCGCGTAAATAATCTTTTCCTAGTGGATAATATTGCCTTTTATTTTTCATCACTACATGTGACAGTGACTGAGAAAATGGGTAGGCTACTGTTTCATGAAAAATCCACTATTATACCCGGTGTTTGGAGTCATCATCAACCCTGTAAAGTCCCCAAGGGCCACAGGAGGGGGGGGGGATTACCAGAGGGTCAGAGGTGGCTGCGCACTACCAAACCGATACTCTGTTAGCTTTCGAAGAATTAGCATAATTTTAAATAAAAGTCATGGGTTTGACATTTGAAACGTGTACCACTTGAAGATCCTTGAGAAATGAGCTGGCAACTGAGGTGAAAATATTTTCCTAAAAGTTGGTAATTCTTAGTTCATTAGTTCACAGTTTAGTTTGAAAAGAAAAAAAACTATCCGAAGTTATTTCTGAAATTTATTCGACCGCCTTTCCAACGGCTCACGAGAGACAATGAGTAATCCAATAGTCTAGAGATGAGATTCCAATTATCTAAAAGGACGTTGAGAGAGTCAGAGTTGATTGATTCTTTGATGCATATTTTGAAATTTTGAAGTTCACAGTGTAACCTTGTGGCTGAGCTGGTTGAAATCACGTGATAGTTTGAGATAATATGTGGGTTTGCTTCACACCAAGACCGATTTTCTAACATTTGAATAACCGTAATCGTCCTTTGTAATTTATGAACTGATTCAACTTACAAAACCAACACCTATTTCATCACTGTTGACCACGGAAACACCGTTCAACTGTTCTAACCTTCATAGTAATAATCAGTGGTGCATTACCCACCGATACCCAACTGGGATTTGAACTCGAGATACGTGATTGTGAGTTTGACACGCTTTACTATCAAGCTGGATCTCCAAGGTTTGTTTCATGTCAATGTTACATGTGAGTTTGTCGTACGATGACGCTTTCGTACCACTTAGGCCTCTTACATAGAACACTTCCATACAAAGAGTTCAGCTGACGAGTTAGTGTCGTTGGAACCCGGTGACAGAATGGTGCTGTCACGTGGGATTGGCACGAAACAAGGTACTGATAGTCAGCCCAGATATTTTAGTGGGAACGTGTGCGGGCCCGATTACCAGTTAAGGACTGGTGGATGAGCATTACCGATGATTCCTTACAAGGTGGAAACAACTGTACAGTACCTCTAAGGTTTTTTAAGGGTGAGCTGAGCTTTGATACTGCACGACGAATACTCCTATGTAGAAATTCTTTCACTAATCCTACTAATGGACTTTTGTTTCCTTCGAATAATTCTCTGTCAAATTGGCGTGAATAAGAAACAGTTAATAAGTGGAGATGAAAACCAGTTGAAATAAGAACGACGTTATGATAGAAATGAATTTTAGTCAGGAAGTTTGCGTACTTCCAACCAGCTCTCAACGTACAAGGGAATTTATACTTCTTCCCATGCAATAAACGGCTCAGATGTCCGAAGTTGATGCAGGACTTAGAAACTTACAAAGTTGGGATGTTGATCAGGGTCATTTATGGGCGGTACTTTTGAACTAATTGTTGGATGAAACTAAGATGTTCGGTTGTGGGTTGGGTCAGTAAGGGAGAATAGAAAGAAGGAAGATATCTGGCCATCAGTAGGACCGGAAGAGTTGCATCGCAAACTCTTTTTGTATACCCAAACCCATTCAAAGTTTATGGAGAAAACTTACTGGGTATACCTGTCATATCTCACGTAATTAATTTTATAGTATGGTTTTTATTCATTCCGTTCAATCCGTGGAAAAGCCATTTTGGTGTGTCTAATATTGGGATTGATTCGCTTTTGACCTTGTCATACAGTTGCAGTTTTTGGCGTTCAAGGTCAACGAGAAGAATAACGCTCCAACGTAGACTACAATTACTGATATGCCACCGTTTTTGGACAAATCTGAGAACCAGAGCCAAAAGCCACAGGGAGTTTCAAGTGGAAACGCAGAATAAGAGAGAAAAGGTTGTACGTGGTTAGACGGGACCCTCAAGAGCATGTGTTGTACGCTAGTACCAGTGATCTTCCGTGTAGGTAGCGTCTGAAGTGACAAAAACACAGAAAACTCCATAACCCCAACGCAGTAGGTATCTCCTCAGGTTTCCACAATTACATTAATCGAACACCAATATGTCGGTCATCTCCCTGCCGTTACATGTTTTATGTTGGCGATCCATCTTGAAGCAAATTGAACAGGTGTGGTAAAACAAAGTTGATCGAGTTGACAATAAAGTCGAATCATGCAAAGGGTCGATACAAGGTTGCTACTCTCTAAGGAACCTCGGTATTTTCCACCCTTAGGTTGGACTACTTTTTTGGCTCTTACGAATAACAGATTCTTGGAAATCTGAGTGCCGTGTCTAGGCCATGATATCAGATGCAATCAATAAGAAATGAACCACAACTGTCTGTTAAAACTCCTCCATCTGATGGTCACAAAGCTATAAAGTCGAATGTTGCATGAAGTCGATTGAAACATCAGAAATTTATGTTATATTGTGCAATAGTTGATTCAGTAATGACTTGTTTCACCCCCGAGTTATTCTCATGTTCATAAACTTCAACTTTCCTACTACCCCAAATGGAAACCCGTTTTTGATGGAATCAATAAATTGGGTCTCTTAGATGAACTCGACGATAAATAAGTTATTTGAACCGACTCTGCTGCACGTTTTATGTAATACCTTTCCATCTGGTTTGATTTTAGATCAACAGCATTATGTAAAAACAAAATTTGACTTGGGAACTACTCGAAATGGGCGAACGAGAACCGTTGGGCTCTCTGTACTTTCTCTTGATGGCATGACTCATACAAACACTGTATGATGTAACTCCTTCGAACATTTGTGATATAGCGATTCATTCTCGTCCTGGCTACCCTTTTTCAATAACACTTGAAAACTCGGTTCGACAATAAATCAAAAAGGCAATCAATGAAATTGAAGGAGTGAAACAGTTTGTGTACATGTTTCGTATGGTATCGATCTATTACGAGTGACCACTCTCGGGTTGATCTATTGCGGATGTACGAATTCGCTTCTGATCGATCTAGCCATATGGTTATCAATAGAGATAATCCCGAGAAATTTTGTGCAGTACAGTTTATGTATGACCAGACCAAGGAATTTATCTAAATAAATAAAATAGTATCAAGGAATCATACTGCAAACAACGGTGGAAAACAGGTTTTTTCCATGTGGAAGGTTAGTTTAATATAACTCTTTTGGCCTATTGATGTGGATCTTCTCCATGGAGAAGATAAATCACGAAGATGATAATATAGCTTGTTCACATTTTTAACTGGATATCAACCTGAACTGGAAAGTACTAATCGGGTCGAGAAGATCGTTTTAATAAGTGTTTTTAGTTTCACGAAGAACAATTCGTTTGACCCGATGAACCAATGATTTTAAAAGAGACGGATTTTCTGTTCCTTTCGAATGCAAGAAAACAGAATGCGACCGTGGAGATACTATCTTATTTTGATGGCTAAATTTCTGAAATCCGAACAGTCTGATTTGGTCACTTGACTTCGTATAATCAAGTAGGTACACAAGACACATTTATGCCTTACATGTGGGTCGAGTCAACTATGCCCCGGTCTGCGAGTCAGTTCCATGTCCGCGGGATGGCACTGAAAGAAAGGCATTATCATCGAAATTCCATGAGTAGATTCCAAGCCGTCTCTAAATCTTTATCGAGATCACCCATATTTGAAAGACGAATTTTTTTTATTACATGCTTATGCATGAGTACAGTGGAAGGGATATTACCTCATAGTCACAAAGACCCATTATGCTATTAGAGGTAAGCGGCAACCAGACTCTGAGACTTGGAGTGGCAGAGAATCACATAAGGTCTCAATAGATCAGGTGTAGTAACGAGACGGATGAGGGAGGGGGATTACTGTCTGTCATCAAAGAAACCGATGATGGCGCGGATTCAGACTTCTAGCCTCCCAGGTGGTAATCAAACGCTCCAAACCGCTCGACCATCACCGATGAATATGGTGGTATCAGCATCAGCGGAATTACTAGCGGACTGAGTAGATAATGATACATTGGGGTCTATCTTTCAGGTATGTTGGTTTTATCGGCTCTGCGTCTAGGATATCGAATGATTCGTTGAGAACGGCGAGGTCATGGACATAAATAAGCAAATACCTTCAATGGTGCGTCTCAGTATAGACTTTACGAGCACCTTCGTAGGTGCTTAGTTGAAGGACCTTTCACAGAAGATTAGCGAGCTTTTGGTTTATGCGTGACTCTTCTGAAATGATCCGGTGAGGCCTCGTAGCTCGGCTGATAGAGCGCACGCGATACCAAAGTGTAGATGGCGTCCATGCGTGCGCTCGAATCCAGTCGGGGTTAGCGACTTTCAACAGTTGGGTCATTCCAAATTGAAAACATAACTTTCCCGACACAAATTGGAACACAAAAGTCAATAGTATTAGATTGCACGACGTATTCAGAACCATTTCGCTGCATCTTCACTAGTGCATTGTGCAGTCAACCTCCCGGATCAAAATGCCATCGATAAAAGAACGATTGCCTCTCCACGCCAAGTCCAATTGTATTTACCAATCTACGTGTGAGTGCTCAGCCACCTACACAGGCTGAAAGGAGAGACAACTGCGTAACAGAATGGTGGAATGCATTCCGGTTTGGTTACAAAAAACAATGAGCGGACAGACGCAATCGGTGATGTTATCGAGCGCACCCAGAACATTCAAATCATCCATTACGCAAAACGTGTTGGAGACTAATCACCGTGTTAGTCTGAGCATGGCGTTTACCGTCACTTATGTCACAAACAATCAACGACTATTAGGATACGCGGAGGCACTAACAATTTACCATCGTCGCTCCCAAGTGAACAAACAGAGGGGATGGATAGTTACGTTGGCCTTGCCTTGGTTACGTGTTTTTTCTTTTTTGCTATCATTAGTTGTGTGTGCCTTTGCTTTTGGTCTCACGAGAATGTTCAGTTTCCCATTTATAAGTGATCACCTTGACTGCAGTATGCACTAGAAAAGATGCATCAAAAAGTTCCGGAGTACGTCTTGCAATCAAATGTTATTGACTTCTGTGTTCAAGTTAAATTCTGTCAAAAACCTATCGAAACTTGTTTCCCCATAGGTTTCTGATTAGAATAGATTCGCGTGGTGCTCTTAATGAATTCGTGACACTAAAGTAAAGTCATATCTTCGTCTTCCGATTTTGGAACTTCAAGACAGATGAGGTTAGAGTCAGAACATGATTATTACCGCAGGACCTCAAATTGTTTTCCCAACCAGTCCAGTCGTGCTCTTGCATTTTGGATCTACGATACTGGTTCCTAAAGTACCTTCAATGACCAAAGTTAATTCGTTTCTACGGAGTGAAGTACAGCTCTATCCCACATGAAAAACCGAGCCGGATGAGGAGAATCGCCAATAACGGTCATTTTTCGCACCTTGTAAGGATTATTCACACGATGAGTGCTGCTGAAGTATTTTCTCGTCTGTTCTACTACTACTGTGGTGCCATTAAGACGAGACTGTACCCTAGCTTGGTATGATTGCTTGCGTGTCTCCGCGACACAAAGAACTATACCGGATCGCTTACTTGAGCTGATGATGCAATCATGCCTGACAGATCGATGGGTAGAAGCCAGACAAAGTCCAGTCTGAGAACCAGTTGATGGGCAACATCTGATTCCAACCACTACACTCCTGGAGAGGACATTCTAGCGAATAAAAACGGGGAGAAACAGTTTAGCAGTCTGAAAACCTCCACCAGATGGACGTAGGAGTGGAGTACCTGGGGTTTCTGTCGACGGTGGGAGAAGTCATCGCACTTCATTGGGCAGCTGCCGCCCGCCTAAGATGGGCAGCTCTCAGCGCAACGGATACTGCTCCATCCACGTTCCGCTTGCTCCACTGAGTGCATGGGGCTGGGGATTGAATCTGAATTCAGATCGATAACAAAGCACCAGCGAAGACAGGACAGAACGTATGCAACAATCAAGTGTGACTTGACAAACCGGGGAAAGTTCCTTCACGGTTTCTTCGTTCACGTTCCCGTGTTGGGTAAACGCCCCATTGCCTTGTGGGTAAGACATTTGAGTCAAAGGCTCCGATTAAGGTTCCCATAAGCAAGCCTTCTCTGTGGTGTGGGCAGCCACAAAGTATGATTCGCCTAGAAGCCTCCAGCATCCTCCCTATAAATGGCGTTAGAAATCTTCCCTCCTTTAGTTTAAAGTAGATGCAAAACGCCAGTGGTAACTGGTTCTTTGAAGTAAGCAGTAGTTCAGGAGTTGGGCCTAGATTAAATGCACTCGATAAGCCTAAATGTTCACTTCACTTGGCTGCTTCTAACATCCGTACACTATGTCGAATGAGGCAACCGGCTGCTTTCACTATAACTCTTGAAACTTTCGAAATAGATGTTTGTTGTCTCCGAAACATGCATACAAAACCCCACTTCTATGATCACTCTTCGCAGCCCACGTACAACCTCAAACTCTGACTTTACTCTTCGTGTGTCGGATGCTCCGGTTTGTAGTGCTCTTGATCAGACTGATGTGGGATTGCTTTGAGCGCGGGAGCTGAGCGTGCGTTGCTAGGCTGGATTCCAGTCGACAGTCGTTTGTAGGCAGTTCGGTTTGACGGTTCTTTAAGTGTCAACAACACCAAACTGAAGCATTGATGCTTGTTCGTCGTGTCTGTGGGTGCGGCGACTAACTGCAGTTCTTCTGGGACTAAGGACTAAGGGTCCTATCGTGATTTGTGCTAGCTGCTTCGAAGCGTGCGTTCGATAGACGTGATGCTCATTGCTGGGGATTTAAGCTCCGAAAGTGGCCGTTTCGGAGATTCTGAAAGGCACATCGGAGGCCCCTTTTGCTATCCCAGCCGATCGTACCGATAATGGTTGTCGTCTCATTCAACTGTGTTCTGACCACAGATTGTTTCTGACGAGTATGAACTTCTGCTATCACAGGTGGCATAGACTGACATGGCGTTCTCCTTCGTCTTCACAACGTTAGACTCAGATTGGTCACATTATGATTGGTCATCGCTGACGTGGATCAAGTGAAGATCGTCGTGCATTTTGGTCTACGCCTGTGGACTCAGATCACGCCCCGATACATGCTTTCTTCTGTTTCCGTCGCGTTCGTGGTCGCACCAATGAAGGATCCCCCGTCCTGTGCAGTTATTTCTGGACGATAACCGACGATACAAATTCCAGATGAAGCTGCTTATACGGTTATCTATGCTACGGAACGTGGAAGACCCAGGTGAATAGTGGCAACAGATCCAGTAAACGTTACATGTCACTGCGAACACCACCCAGAACTGTGGTTCAGGTAGGTCTGACAAACGATGGATATCTCCGATATGAGTTGCTCTGTTGGATGCTCGCAGATTCGTTTCTTTGGATGCCACATTCAATAAAGTGTCTAAATCCCCGAGACGCGAACTGACTAGGAGCCCAAGAAATGACTGTGAGCAGTGGTGGATTGCGAAATGTAGGGGAATGGAAAAGGCTGCGTCCATTGGCAATGCTGACAATCTTTTCCGTTTGATTAGAGGCACTGGTCCACGGAAACCTGGTGTAAGTGAGTTAATCAAGGAATCCGACGGCTCACTGATTCACTCTCAAGGACGTCGTCTGGATCGTTGGATGAGGCATTTAAAGGAACAATTCAGTTTTCCCACCTCAATGGTGGACCTTCCGCATATACCTGCCTGAGAAACGATGCAGGTAGACATCAGTCCTCCATCAGAGATGGAGATTATGCGGAAGATAGATTACTTGAAAAAGTATAAATGCGCTGGACCGGATGGGTTGTCTCCATCTTTTTATCATGGATGGAAGGAAGATTTGGTTTCGGAGTTACCCAAACTCGTTCGTATTATTAGGGATAATGAGGAGATTCCCAGGAAATGGTTTGAATCGGTGATTGTGCCGAATTTGCAAGAAAAGTGACGGATGCTCTTGTGAAAACCACAGCGGAATTAGCTTGGTAGGTATCGCATGCAGTCTGTCCACCGGTCTTATTCTCCACCGATTATCCAGTGTGCGTGAAATGTGTACGCGTGAGAATCAAGCTGTTTTCAGACCCGGTCGTGGTTGTGTCGACCACATTTTTACTCTCCGACAAACCTTAGAGCACAGACACATGTTCCGTAGGCCCACAATCTGTATCTTTCTTGATCTGAAAGCGGCATTCGACTCAGTTGATCGCACAGTTCTCTGGCACTGTCTCTCATTGAGGGGTTTGTTAGAGTAATCCGTATCTCTTTGCGAAGCCCCTTATTGGAACATCGAAGTCGAGTTTGCGCTTACAGCGATCTTTCACCCGGGTTCTCCACGGGAAGTTGTGTTCATGAAGATTGCCCTCCATCGCCTTTCCTCTTTACTTTTGTTAATGAAATGATTCCTATGATAGCCTTATCCTCCAGTGAGGAAACAGCTACCCATCTTTGCTCAGGCAGTAAACTGTTTGACCTGGAATATGTGGACGATATGGTTCTTCTGAGTGGAGATCGGAATGAGTTGCGAGCTTTTTCGGATAGCCTAAACAACGGGTTGGTAATGTTTGTGATGCGTTTCACTCCTTCAGATTTTAAGTGGCTGTTGCGCTGACTGGGTTGGCCCTAAATCAAACCTGTTCTCGGTAGAGAAATCTCTAGCTGCAATGGGCGAATTTCGTCACCTGCGCAGTTACTTGTTACCAGGTGGTCAGATATCAAACGAAGTGTTATAGCTTATACGGAAGGCCCTTTTGGCTTTTGCCAATCTCCGTCATCTGGTGTTTCGGAATGATATCCGGTTATTTGTCAGGGATAGAGTGTACACTGCGGCGGTTGGATCTGTCCTTCTAAGGGACTCCGAAACATAGCTAAAAGAGGTAGAAAATTCGCGAAGAGGGTCGGTGTTTGAGCACCAAACTCTCTGTAGCACTGCCCGACGATGATGGGAACTCCATATTAGCAATGCTGAGGTTCGGCGTAAGGTGCTTAGAACCAGAGGTCAGTCTGTGGATCAAGTACTGAATCTAAAAACATAAAGGTGGCTGAGTCATGTGTTACGCGTGCCCATGGATAGACTTCCTCAGAGTACGCTGTTCTCTGAGGCAGGTGGACGATACTAGAAGGTAGCGACCGAAACCAGAACGCAGAACGGCGAGGTTAGTGGTTGTATAAACTAAACTGGACTGAATTCTTTTTTGGTGGTTTCTGCATATTGCTTAGTGAATAAATAAGTAGTTGGTTCCCTAAAGTACATGTATGAAGAGTAATGGAGCGATAATGGAAGTGATCACGTCACACTGACTGAACGAAACACGATAACGAAAGGCATGCAAACCACAAGATTGAATCTTTCAACCGAATTATGGCTGTCATCAAGTCGACTTAGACCACTGAAGGCATATAAGCATTGTTGTTACTTTTGAATGATTCTATTGACTTACGAACAAGTAGTTTCCAATGGGCGGCTTATTTTCCAGGTATGTATTCCGGTTTGTAAGAATGCTACAGCTACTAATACGTTTGTGATCATCAGAAAATGCAAGAAGATTTAATATGCTAAATCAAGTGGACATGGGAATGTCTTTTCAGATCAATGTTTGCACTACGCCACACGCAATCTTTCATTTGGCCGACAGGATTAGTGATGAATAAAGTTGTATACATATTCATAGTCTAGTGACGAACTTGAAAAAGTGACTTTGTTCCTTGTTCACCTAAGGTTTTCGCATGAATAAAATTCAGGAGAGTTATCCAACGGAGCGATCGATGCAATACAGGAAGATATGTCGCTTCGAAGTAGCATAACAATTTCGTTAGATTGGCAAATCTCTTAAACTACTGTAGTTTATCTGCTGGTCACCAGTATGGTTAAGTTTGATTCCCAAATGAACAACAAATACGGTAGAACAATCTGTATAAAATGATTCATCACGCAGCTTCAACTCTCAACTCATCATCGAAAACCGTGGAAGCACTGTACAGCTGTTTCATCCTCGTAAGGAATCATCAGCGGTGCACATCCACCGAGCTCCCACAGAGGGAGTAGAACCCTGGATCAAAGATTGTGAATCGAACACGTTAACCACAAGACTATCCGGGCTGGCTCTCAACGGTTTTCTTGAACATTTACACTACATGATATAGCGCGCTTCCGTCACTGGCTTTGAACGGGTAAATCTCGAATTCTGTTCAAATGGCTTTATGGTAGGGCTTCTGCTCATCTAATGAAATAGTAATATAATGGTTCTGTTCATGAGGAGAAAAAGGTATTCAGGAGGTGAACTATGATAAAGTGGTTGGATGTTTTCAAGTTCTGTGTTCCTGTAAAATAATGTCGTCTTCAACAGAGCATTTTGGCACATTTTCGAGATGCCTTCCTGATGAGGTTAACTCTGCTCTTAGGAAAGCGATTCACAGAGAAAGAACATCAACTGGAGGATTGATGACTCAAGTTTCGGAGAACAAAATCCGACAGCAGATGAGATGGAGATGCAGCAATTCTGAAGTTATGAATGGGCCGGAACAAGAGTGAACGGTTGTGCGTTGATCACAGTCTAGAAGAGAACGGAAATACGGTTCTTTCATTTTATCGATAGGCTCATGGTGACTGACCAAATACTCAAATTTATCAAGGATTACAGGGAAACAAATTAACCCGATCAAATTGTTGTAAATACTGGTTTGGTCATTGTCGACCTTGACTATCAGCCAGTGTAAATCACACTTAAACTTATTGATTATAGACGCTGTTTTGTACTTGAGGTGTTGATCGATTTAATTACCCGTATACTTCTAGCGATTGTGCAAAAAGGACAGTTTACAATGGATATTTGTGCGTGACTCGCCTTCCGTATCTTTAATTCAACAAGTTTGTCAGATTGCTAACCGACTAACTAGAATTCATGCATCAAATGAAGCACGTTTCGCACAGTCTGTCGTCTCTGTCTCTCCGGTTGTAAGATAAACAATGGGAACCATCTGTCTTCGTTTTCAGTCACAGTAATGACTAATCGTCAAAAGTGTGCTTGTTTTTTTCTTGATGACTCATTCAGCCTACTTAAGTATGGGGGGGGGGTGGGTTAAGGGGGGTTGGTATACGCGTGGTTTGGCTTCACGATAGGATACGACCCGCACTAAAATTCACCAGTGTCATTTAAGAGGCTGGTTGATTATTGTTGATTTCCAGTGATCAGCTGTTTTGGTTTCAAGTGGGTCATTCTTCTGCTTGGTCTACGCATTGTCAATTTGGAAAAAAGATCAGAACAAGAGGCTGTCAGCGAAAACTTGTCCCTGGTATGGAAAATGACTAATTCTACTGTAAAGCGAAACTGGATAAAAAAATGACGAAGTGCTGGTTGGCAAGCCGCGCTTTGCTCTGTCACTCCAGCTGAAATGACGGTACCTTCTGTGGTCAGTACTAACCTTCAATGTCGAATCTAACAAGCATTTTATGAATGCAGATTCTTGTTCATGCATGCGCCATTTGTGTTCAAGAATCCTGACAAGATGATAATGTTGAGTACAATCTGATTCGCATAGACGGATTCCATTGTCCTCAAGTCAAGATTGGGTGCTGAAGAATAAAAAAGTGATGGCGGAGTGGCGACCTCCATCAACTCAGCTTAGAGTTGCAAATCTACCGCTGTTTTCACATACTCTGCAGAGGGTTCTGAATGTCCTCCTATTCAGAGTTTCCTTAGATTTGCTAACTTCAGAAGCACTATTATCGCTAACGTGTGTATGGAGCCTTTTTCTGTACAATCCAATATATCCTCCTTTTCCGACGCTTTTATGCAATTTTTAGATTAACTCCTGGACGATAATTCGCGTATGATTTTTAGTGACTTTAATCATGCTAGTAATTATCACCCTTTATCGTTCGGATGAACTAATACCAGTACCTCTCCCAAAAAGAGAGAACCCTGCATTAAACAAAGTCAATAACAATCGCCCTTGCTTATCTTCTCTCAAAATGAAAGACCCTCTCTCCTCAGGCGACCAAAGCTTGCTTCCTCTGAGACCAAAAATCTATTCACATATTGTTCTTAGATTATTCACTTCTTCAAATCAGACTCGTTTCACCTTCGTAACCTTCAGCCTCATAACCTGTCCCTTCTTATTGCTACCTTTGGGGTTGATTTTTCATGGTTTTCCTCTAGGCCTTCGATCTTTCAGGTCGGAGAACTGTTTACTGAAACCCTGTGTGCCATCTTAAACTTTACAAGTCCGAAAATATCGTCATCTTCTGGTCCTGATGACGTTCCTCCAGCCATTCTCAGGTATGGTGCCGCTCAGCACGCTACTCCCATCACCACTTTGATAAACGACTCTCTATCCAGATGTTCGATTCCTGGTTTGTGACGTCCAGTTACCCTCATTTCAATTCCTAAAGACTGTAACACCTGAGGTGGAGGTAAAATCTTCCGTCCTATTGCCTCACATACGCTGCTCTTAAAGTCAATAAAAAGAAGGTTTTCCCCCGTCTTCCACTGCATCTGAATGTGTGACCTGGCCCATTTCGTTTTACTTATCAACCCAAAAAGGTTCACCTTTTAGGTTATAGCCTACTTGGTCCATTCTGTCGCTGAGTCAATAGATAACTTTGAGTGATCTATCGGCTGCGTATTACTCGATTTTGATTCTGGATCCTATCTTGTCTTCTTCGGGATTCTGAAGCACAATTTCTTTCCTGGTTATTAAACTATTTCCATAACGAAGTTCATCAAACTAGGTTGGGGCGAAAAATAACCAAACCACTTGTTAACAATTCTGGAGTAGTTCCGGCTGTAGTGCCATCTGCATTTCTATTTTTGACTTAAATGAGCGATCTTCCGACTTCTTTCCCATCCGATATACTTAAATATGCTGATGATGTTGTTCTTCGTCAAACTATTTCCTATTCCTCAGAATTTAGAAAATTCAATGTGAACCTATTTCAAATCGAATGCTTCTCTTCCCATTTGGGCGAAAAACTGAACCCATCTCAAAGTCGTGAATATTTTTCCAGTCTCTCTCCAGCTTACCTTTCCTCACTGACCTTGTTACACTGAATTCCAAGTCCCTACTCTGAGTTCGGTGCATCAAGTACCTGGGTGTTAGGCTAGATCTGAATCTAAGATAGACATCTCACATTCAGTACTGTGTCGGTAAACTGCGGAGCCTCTTTTCAAACAAGAAAACCCAGGCAGTTTTGCATACCATACCATCCCAAGTTAGTTCTTTGATCTGTTCTTCCGGTCTTATTGTATTACTCACTCGTAACTTTTACCAGCCTTTTGAAATAAGATTTAAAATCCTTTCAGTGGATTGGTGATTATTAACTGCATTTCATTTGCCCTTTTGATCATATTTTGACTGAGCTTGTCAACCAACATATTGAATCTTGCGTAGTCCTAGCCCATAAGATATTACAGGATCCGAAGCATTCTTTACACTTATCTCTTTGTCATTGTTACCCATCTAAGAAATTCTAATTTCGGCGCCTTCCTCCCAGAATTAGCGTATATAAAACCCTTCTGTCTCCTATCTGACACCGGTACCGACCAACAAGGACAAAAGTAAAGCAGAAATACTTCCGAAATTCGGCTAATACTTTCCTTCTCTTTTCCATTCTTGTATAAATTTAGCTCCTATTGTTGTATATTCTTTTAATCTAACCTCAATTTTTTTCAGAACATTTGACTGAAATGTTAGCATATCACTAGCAAAAGTCAGTCATGCCAAAAGGAATACATAATTTTGAGGGACTCGAGAAAAAGACCAAAGAGAGAAGCTCAGATTTTGCAAAATTCTATTATTCCATCCTTGTTTGGAATCATCATCAAGGCGTATACATCTAAACCCGACTGAGACTCGAATGGTTGAATGGTTGACTCGTTGGTTCGAGTCCCAATTAGCATCCCGTCTGTATGCACTGTTGATGATTTCTAACAAGGACGGAAAAACTGTGCTCATAGTTGATAGCTCCTTGTGAAACATCTCACGAAATAATTTGATTCTGCAGCAATTGAAACTAATCAATTTGGAAGACTATTTTGGCTTTCCGCCTGCATTTTTATTCCTCAAAAATTTGTCAGAGATGAAGTGCAAGGCTAAAAATAAAAGTTAACCAGAAAAATGCGGACAACTGAACACTACCCGTTCTGCTACAATCAAAGAAGCAAACAGTAGGGCTAGAGGCGATCCCAAAGGAAGCCCTATTAGACGTAATAGTTGACTCCATTCTGTGGCCTAAATGTTGAGATAAATCAAATTTTCAAAAACCTTGAGATCAAAGTATTTTATTTATGATTATCTCAAACTGAACATAAAACCATTCAGTTAAGTTGGTTACGCAGCGGGAGATGGAAAATGGTTAAACAGGAATCTCCTAATAGCTGCACACGCTGTTTGTATGGTTTATGCTAAAAGCAGAGTCCACGCACAGCATTCCTACCCTCCTTCCATTCGCGGAGCTGATAGCAAGCACGTTACCTCTTACCCAGAAAACAGACAGTATTGAGGTTTGCATGGTGGCGTAGATTTAACACATTTGCTTCTCCGGTCTGGTAATTATTCTGCGCTCCAGCATGAGTCCAGTAGAAGGTGCAGATTTTCGAGGACTTATTGCCATACGAATGACACCCGATGATCATGGTGCTGAAAACTAGAGTGGAAACCCACAAAAGATCCTATTCAGTTCGATATTTGAAGTAGAAAAAGCAAGTTTTGTATTCCATTTGTTTTTAATCATAAGAATACAAATTTGGCTGTAGCTGGTGAGCAAGCAAGCCGACAGGATGGTCAAGTAAATCGGTAATTTAGGCAAATATGTATGGAAGATGATCAGCTTGCAACCGTCAGACGCGTCCTTCTTAGAGTCTCGAGTTGAAACAACAGCGAAATGCTCTCAGTTGAATGAACAGAGAAGACGCAAAACTGTACGCAGATGCGAAAGTGTATTGTATATATCGTGGTACTGAAAATGGCACCGATACGAACAATACAAGAAAGGGAAACCGAAAGCAGTGGCGAGGCGGTAACGAACCTGCAAGTACATAAGGCGAAAAAGGGAAGAGAGCAAAAGTGAAGGCGGCGGGATCCTTGTAGTTTTTAGGTGAATAAAAAGCATACCATCGAAGAAACACGAAATAGTCAAAATCAAGCGTCAGTGAACATCGCTCACAATGACCTCGGAAAAGTATTCATTTCCTCGAATCGACCGAGGTCACTACCTAAGTCAGAAGTAAGCGGAGACTATGAGTTATACATTGGACTTAAGCCAAGAAAAGTCAATCGATACACAGAGAGGTCGATCAGTCAGCACTATCCCGACTGAAGAATGAGTAAATGCCAACACCGTGCAAGATTACGTCCATGCAAATGAGGGATATGAACCAACTCTACCAGAAGGATGCGTACGTATACAAGTCTGTGCATTTTCGTGCTCATATCTAATAAAACCGAACAGATCGGATCCCATAGGCTCGTTGTTATGGTAACTAGCCGGACAATGATAGTCTCACTTCTACCTCCAAAGTGGGATTTGCATTGTTGGGGTTCGAACCTTCTAGCTTGGAGATGTTAGAAATGTGGACCACCTAGTCATCACCAGTCTCTTCAGTGGATTTTGTTGTTTCTGTCCTGGTTAACAGCAGTCGAAACACAATTGTGGAAATTATCAGTCAAATATATGATCCGGAATGATTTCTTATCCGAGGTCAGGAAGCGCTACGGCGGGGCTCTCAAATTCAGCTGTGTTGTCCGCTGTATCTCTGAAGGTTGAAGCTACCTTATCATTTCCACACCAGATTTACTTTTTTCATAGTTCTTCACTGTTACAACAGTAACGGTTGTGCTACTAGAATCACTTTGGATATTGTGCTCTAACGATAATGCCGAATTTGTGACGTACACGCCGAGCTTTATGGAATCCTGCAAATTCACTGTCGTTGTGGCTAAATCTCCATCTGGTGGATCTATTTGGAATAGATTAAAAAGAACCTTCGGGATATCCAGAAAGCCAAATAAGGAAGTATGGGACCGGCCTCCACGAAGACATGCTGTCACCAGTGTCAGGATACCCAAGATTATGAGTTACAACATACGCCCGTTTCTTGGAAATTTGTCTGATTTAACCAGTGCTGACGGCAAACTGGAGTACAAACAACTGGTTGTACTAACGATCCGATAAAGTTGGTAGCACAAGAACTTTGAGAATGAAATCACCAACATTGATGGCTTCATACCTTCCGTGATAGACCGTCCAGTCCCCCACAAAATCGTGACTACGAGGGTGGAGGTTAATGTATTTTCTCACTCATATTTATCTTTGTTCAGCAATCCCCTGACAAAATAGCCAAATGTTTTGCTTCAGTATATGCTTCCCAACGGAAACTGTTTACATTCGTGCAGAAAGGTTTTTATCCCCCCATCTGAAACAAATGCGTCATAGAAAAGAAAGATGCAAAAAGTATCCCTTGGTCGAAATATTATCCGTGTCGATAAAAGTCGAGCTACATGAACTAAATTGCATATATGTTCTGACACTCGCGATAAATGAAGATAGTCGCCATACTTGGAATGTTCTGACACAGTTAACTGGCAAAATACCCGAAGAAGCTCCCACCAGGGTAGATGTTGAACAATCCAATTGGGACTTCATTGGTGGCAGAGACACAGCACCAGCCTCGAGCTTCGATGTCAACAGCCGTTTGGTACCCATCAGTAATTGCTTCAATCCCCTGGATGTATTGGGAGATCTGTCCTAACTTCGACCAGAAGTAGCATGTGACTCTAATGGACTATTGGTAATCGTGCTGAAGGAATTTGCGGGTGTATTATCCCCTATGATGTCCGACTTCTTCAGTCGCCGGTAAACCCATACGAAAATACATGAAGGATGACAAGTGATCTCCATTACAACTGCACCGAAGAAGGGAACCAACAAGTTCAACCTAGTAGAGCACATTTCCGTTACCTTCAGTGAGTTTGAACGACTACAGCGAACTTTAGCGAATATCTCCTCAGTTTATTGTGTTTTCCCGACAACCGATCAGCTCACTGTCAATAAAGTTCAAATCTCGAGGTCCTCAGTTCCCTCACACATTGTGTTTTATCGTCGCTTGGGCAGATCCTGAAGGATAGCAGAATTCAGCCAGAAGGAACACACACGCAGTCCAGTTACTATGTTAGTAACCATACACTCTGATCTGAGCGAGTTTTAATCCATATCATACACCCGTCCCGGTATAGTTCTTTTTTCGTTTTGTGATCAGAACATGACCTTAGACACTGTATCAGTGGAGTTCGTGAGATATTCATCTCAGACTGAAGTACTGAGGCGTGAACAAGGTTCAGTCAATCGATCAGTTCTTGTGGTTTGCTTTTACTGGCGGTTTCAGCAAGATAATGGAATGAGATTTTTCACCGGCTTGTTGACTGTACAGTTTCCCAGATGAAAAGGGACGAGAACTGGAGAAGAAGGAGCTGCAGTTTAATTCGGTGGCCTAAGCAGTAGTGGATATCAGCACCGTAATCTACGGCTGCGTTTTTGCACTGAAACTCTCATGCGAACAACAAACGGTTAACCGAAATAATGCACTTGGTCTGTGAGACCACGAAGTGTCTACGTTCCACTCCGATGACGCTCATTTAGGTCATATAAGATGTTTTGAAAGTTCCGAAGACTTTCTCAAATATTTGTTCAACAAACAAATTTTACTGATCAGGATTCAGAACTTAAAAAGCATTTTGCTACCATTTTTGGTTTCGACGCGAGTCAGAATTCTCGTAAACAAATTGTATTACCCGCAGCTTGCTGCTTTTGTGATGTGTTTTACTTGCAAAAGAAATTCTTTCAATCTCCGTGGTAAGCTTTTTCCAGTGATCGTCACGGGCGCAAATATGATGTCACCAGTATGCCCCGTAATTGATACGGAGTGTTTGATTATACCGTTTCAAAGTGTCCTACAGAAGTGAAATAGAGGAATTCTGTTGCAATTTAATTAATACTATAGTAAAATTATTCAGGTTCGTTTTTCGATGATATTCTTCGTTCCAATATGTCTTACCTTGATGAAAAGCCAACCCTAGTATTGTGCTTTTCCTAAATCAATCCACTCTGGTTCCTTCATTCCTTAAACCCGCCCTTCTATGGGGTGGTTTCGCTTTCTATCTCGCAACTTTATTTAGCCTAGAGCAAAGCCAATAGAAGCAGACAAACAGAAAAATGTTATGACTGAAAATTAGTTTGGGTAAGAAAGAGTCAGAATGCAACTACTCCAATGACCTTGACGTCGAGCAATATGACTTATTGTTCCCATCCGAGTCATGAGCGGATCTCGTTGAACTTAACCCGAAAGGCAAACTTGTTCTACTTGGATAACTTTACCGTTTTATTTTTTTTTATTCCGACAGCCTCGACCATTCCCCCAAACCCCAACCTACCTCGAAGAACAATGTACAGTCCATTCAAAAAAATCGGGGTCACATTGATTCGATCGAAATCCTGATACGCCGCTGATTTCCAGTTTATGCTAGTTAGATTACTCTCAGTAGCCAAAACTGTACAAAGGACACTATCGTTTGGCGAGCGAGAGTGGTATTAGTACTGTAAACTGAGATTCAACCGCATGTCAGAATTTCGACCGAACTGTGATGATCCCGAATTTTTTGGATAGACTGTGCACAGGAAAGGGATGCTTTAGCTGAAATAGATAAAAATTTTTCCCTGAGAAGGTACGTCCCACCAGGTGATCAGATAACGGATGAAGTATCGCAGAATTTTAACCAATTTAAGGCACAGGTGGACTCGAAGTGACAGTCTGTTTTCCATCTAGGGTCGAGTATAAAATGTGGTATTTATACTGGTCCATTTCTACGATCAGAAAAGTGATTATTGTTAGTGGAAGACACGCGAATCTTGTCGGCGACTGAGCATTGAGGTGCTCTCGATATTGCTAAAGTTTAGTGGGAACACCGTATAAGACATCCCGAAGTTAGTTGTACAGTACTGGGACCAAGAGGTCAGTCTCTGGAGCAGACACTGAATATGAACAAGTGGTGTTGGTTGAAAAGTTTAAAGTCATTGACCGGTGCGTACTATTTCTGATGTGTTGAGGCGAGGCACCTCATTGGTGATCACAATATTCCTGGATGAGTACACCTATTTGTGAAACAAAAGTGAAAATGGTAAAGCCTATAACTTGCAAATCAGAACAAATACGGTACAAAGCAACCGATTTTCGGAAAAGCGACAAAAAGTGCGTTGATAAACACGCGTAACCCATGTGTAATTTATGAACGAGCTTGATTGGCTACCCGAAGACCAATGACAACACAATAATCCAGGTGATATCGATCCACAAACTAAAGGGTTAGGACACACAGGGCAATAAAAATGCAATGTTTGTAAACTGGTGAGTAGAAAAGAAGTGAATGGTAAAAATACTAGTTCTGTTATTGCATCCACAGAAGGAAAACTGCGTATGACGTACTTTAAATACTAGTAAGAGAGAAACACAGAGAGAGGAGAGGGTGCAGTAGCAGTCTGTGTTATGGAAAAGACCTTTCCTAGGACCACGAATGAGGGAAGTGTTTTTCATTATCATAATTTCGGAACGACCAACTTTCATTCACTTTTACCGAAATTATGGTGTGCTTTTGTATTTGTCTTGCTGCATAAATGATTCAATGGAAAGCATAAGAAGAGTTGTTTATAGAGTTTCTGTTTTGTAGTTTATACGTAGCAACCAGCGTCAAGTAAAACTAACCATCTTCCCTTCGATGGTTATTACACAGCAGGATTTAACATGCAGCTCGAACACTAAACTCACCACTGAAAATCACGGGAGCACTGTACAGCTGTTTTATCCTTTTTAGAAGTCATCAGCTGTGCACTACCACTGAACCCCATCTGGGACTCGAACCCAAGATGGACGACGGTGAGTCGAACAACCTAAGCACAAGTCTACTCGGGCTGGAGCTGAAAGGTCTATTGAATTTATACACCACATGAAATGGCGCCCCTCCGACATCAGCTTTGAGTGTCAGTGGAGAAGATTAGATTAGGTATATATGCATATTTATAAATATGTGTACAAACATATAATCTTCACTAGGATCTAGCTGAATTGTCTGGAGTGCGAATGGATACTCTCCATTGAAGAGTCAAAAAATGAATCGCAGCTGTGATTCCTCTTAGTTATTCGTGTCTGGGTCACTGCTAACCCAACGAACAAAGAGACTTAATGTGCAAGTTCTTATACTGATAGTGAGTATTATGTAAATGCGTATATATATATATATATATATATATATATATATATATATATATATATATATATATATATATATATATAAAGAACACTTTCACAGGACTGATTACCACCCGGTTTTCTAAAAAACGTTTCTTGTTTTCACAAGCAGGTGAAGATATTTCCGACATCTTTTCGGGTCCACAATATGTGAGATTCATTGCAATTTTAACGAGAACGCTTCCAGTGGATTTTGCATCAAGTCAAGCGGGATGATCTTCCTGAAACTTGTTCTTTTGATAACTGGTGGGTGAATTTCTATACTTGTATGATGAATTCTCAAACACATACTTATAACCTGGCTTCTGATTTATCACGCAAAAGTACTGATCGGATAACGCTCCCGAAAGACGACGAGTGACAGAGTAATCTTTCTTGCCATACAAACCCAATTTTATCATTATGCAAAGTACTATCATTTGAAAACTGCCCATTGTCTTACCACAGTTCTCAGTTGGTCATTTCATTTCGCCCAGAGTATCATCATTTGGCAAGTTGATTTCAAACAGTACGAATCGGATAACAATCTATGGGGAATTTTTCGGGTCTTGGGGAAATGTGAAGGCTTTGTACATCTGTCGACCAATTTTTACAAATGGCTCTAAACAGAATTACCTAATGTGTGACAGTTCCGGTGATCACGCTTTTTTTCTTTCGCTTATCAATACCGAAACAACCTAATTTTAATGAATTAAGGCTCCAGTGAGTTGCCAAACTAGAAGGTATTCTATGCTGTTAGGTAAAGTGAAACCATTCATTCTATCACGCGGAATATAATTACAACGAGGAAATAAAAACTGAAAAATAATTAAGTAACCGACAGACTCACTCTCGGCAAATAACGTATTTGAATAGAGAGGCTAAATCTATTTGTTTGCACAATGTATCCAAGATCATTTTACTGTGTGTGCACGAAGCACCTACTACAGTCACGGAAATTGTTCACAAAGCAAATAGAAAAGAAAAATTAAGAGACGAAACTGTGAGAATAAAACGGATCTTTGCTACCAAGCCAGAACCAAAGAGATTAATAACTGACGTCGCTTATTCAAATGAGGTTTTTAATGGAGAACGACCAGTGCTTCTGCGTGCCTGAGCATACGTCGGTTGTTGTCAGATTATATGACCTCAAATACGTCGTATGGAATGAAGCGATACCACTTCTCCCAAAGATGGTGCGTGGTCGACGGTTCTGGGGCGTTTCGTTCCTTTATTGATGAAGATGTTGGGATTTCGTTACCCATTGCTTTCTATAAAGATGCTGGGATACTTTCAGCTATTCTATGACAACTGCTTCCTTGTTCTGCCTATGTAGACAGCTTGTTATCAACTCTTGAAACGATAAATACCGTTGGATTTAGCGCAGGGGACAGTAGATCTTCAGTCGGCGGTGTGACTGTATGAACAACTGCTGTGAGTGAAGCATGTGCTTTGTGAACATGTAGTGAAATTATCCTGGAGGCATTGTACAAACCAATCCTTTTGGTTTATCCATTCAAATAATATATTATTCTCGAAGCTTCATACTTGAAAGCCTGAAATTATAATGATGCTTTTTAGGAGAAAATAACTTATTTGATTATGCAAAAATATACAGATTTTCTTTGTGATTTAGGGAAACTGATCAAGAGAATCTCTTTTGAGAATCGCTCTGGGGAGGCCGACTAGGGAAGCGAAATCGACTGAGGAAGTATTGATTGCAAGAGTTCACTATACGTAAAGATAAGCAGGGAAAAAATAATTACTGACTCGAATTTTCTGGATCACTGTCTGCTGGGTTCACAAAATTTGTACAGCACTTGTCACGGTGTTATGCATAGAATCGGTTCTGGAATGGGCATGAAAAATAGGAGACAAACTGTCACATTCCATGGACTATATTGTGTTCTTGAACTGGAATGCAAGCGACTGCGCCTTCGATATGGGCTCAGCGTTCGTTAAATCGCGATTGGGAACAGCTAGTTTCTTTGGACCCAAACATTTTTAAGAACCAGTTCATTCTTTCAACGCGAAAAAATTTGCTTTACTTGAGTGCTAACTGGATCATGGAGAAAGTTGGTTCCTCATTTTTTGTCGCTACACAAGATAAATCTGAATCGAATTTGACTACAAGTTACGTATTATTAAATTTGATCTTTAGGACTTCAACACACTCTTTCATTCCGGTCGGGAAATGTGAACGTGACCAAAGGGAAAATGCTAAATTGGACTCACAATTGTTAACCTGTACTCTCATAGAGTCACATTGCTAAGCTTTTGTGGGAAGACAGGCGAACGCATTCCACATTAGCGTGTGAACCTTTTGCAAATTTTAACTCATGTGATCAGATAAATATCGTCAATTTGGAGACGAATACACCATTTCTTTGATTCTATTTGTTAAATTTTTTGGCCAATTTTTTAGTAATAAATCAGTGACGTGAATGAAATTTCTATCAGTCCCATTTTGAATTAGCATCTACTCGAACGGGAATGGGTGTGAACAATCAGTATTTGACTTTGGTATCCGCTAAACTAGAGAGTTTATGCAGAAATGTACGATGACAAGTCGGAAAAGCTTCCCAAGTTGTGAATTTAGGTATTCAATGTAACCCGTGCTTCTGTAAAAATTACGCAATACCCCCGATCACACTCTTATTTTCAGCATCCAAATTACTTTTACTGTCCAGTTTAGTTTTTCGTTCACGTCTATTGTGCTGAACTGTAGCTGATAACAAAAAAGAGAGGAGATAAATGATGGCCATAAAATTCCGGAGCAATTTCTCAACACGAGAGAGCACAAGATGAAGTAGAATAGGTGAAGTGCACTATGCATTAGATTAACCGAAGCAACAGAGACATCCATCACAAGAACTGTCCATTGATTCTGCGCTGAGGCTAAAGGAGATGCAGAAAAAAAACTAGTATTTAGCTCAAACGTTTTATCGGCCTAAGAAAGATTCTTGACTAACATGACAAGAGGGCTTGATGAAAGTTCAAGAGAAGCTGGCATAAATAGCTCTTTGCATGGAAATGGAACTCTTGTTAAAAAAACATTAGAGAAGGAGTCCAAGTTGGTTTAGAAAAACAAACTCTGCTGGGGAAGGCGGTTTGAGAATGTGAGAAAAGCTATCTCCGGGCTGCGAAAAAGAGATTTCAGAATCACCTTGAAGCCTCCGTTTAGCTTAAGGAAAACGGTTTCGAACTTTAACATAGGGAGGAAGAGAATGATAAGACAGAAACGAGTTCTAAATATACAATAGCACCAGTCCAATGTGGGACATATTTGTAGGTCGGTGTTTATGCTGAATAGCTTTAAAGTTGTTATAAAGCCTTGTAAAATATCGTCTCTCGTAGCTCACCCCTGGCTTGTGATTCACGAACTTACGGGTCGCACATTAGCTGCGGTTATATCTACTATTGTTTTACATGACAGAAGCAAGAAAGAGCGGCAAACCGATGGAAGGTTTTGTTTACATTGCATTTTATTTGTTAATTATTTGTTTATTTCCAGCACTAGGGTTGCCAAGTTTAGTAAACTTGGTAAGAAAGGATGCACTTTATTTTTCACAGGAAATAACACTAGGTTGTTTATTTTCTTGTATCGACTTGTTTACTCCATATAGTGCATTGTTTCGCCTGTTGCTAAGGTTCTTATGGCGTCTTTTTGATGTTGGGTTAGAAGATAATCGACAAAGTACTACAGCGGCGATTGAAAAGACTGTGGGCGTGTGTGTTCGGTAATGTGAAAAGGCCGTGCACCAAATACTTCTGAGTGCAATAATTTGGCAAATAATCAGATATTCGAAATACTACCATCTAAAGTAATGCAATCATTGTTGCATTTAAACCAATCCAAGCATGAGACATTAGTGAACAATGTGACCATTCGCGTTTCAAATAGCTTTTTCAATTAAATGAACTATCTGCATACAGGTTATTTTCGTTCTTTTCTTGGAGATTCTATAAACTGAACCATTAGTATTACAGTTAACATCCGCAGGTGAAACTATACTTTGCTGCCCGAAACAATTCATTGAACTTACTTTCTAGGCCGGTAGTTTAGTGATCTCTTCTATATACAATACAGTAGGAGATTATGAATAATCTGCTAGCTCACTGAATATGAATTACAGGCTTGCAAGTGGGACAAATGAAGAGTTGAATAACATGCTGGAATTAGTTTATTTGTACGATATGATTCCATACGTGGTAGCCACCGAAGCTCTTTTAGATTGAAAGCGGTCCACATGCTGACGTACGAAACAGAATAGGGAGGTTTGGTGACCTTGTATCGGTGCTTTGGTTTACATCTCGCCAAGAATTGATTACTTTTAACTGCCATACTAGCAAAATACTTCAAAAATTGGCTGAATAATAAATAATAAACAGAATCATCTTTTGCTTGAAGATAACATCAAGAAAGATTAAGAATTGTGAAATGCATTAAGTAATTCAATCTCGTAGCTTGGAACTTGAAAAGTGAGACACTCCAATCACTCTGGGTATAAACAAAGCTATGGACCGAAAGAGGACTCATGCACACAGAGTTGGGTGTAACAAAGACAATTTCAGACCAGTCAGGTCAAATATCTCTTGTTTCATCGGTCCCCTGGTGTCTCACTATTCCCGTCTACGATACCTCGAGCGTTCACGGTGCCTTGGAGCACCTCGGAGGTGGGTAAGATGTGGCCCCCTTTCACTCTCCGTCGACCATTTTGCTTCTATCACAGAAATTGGATGGGTAGGTCTTTGGTTCAGTAAATGAACGCCTTTTTTAGGTGGTTCCGAAAAATGTGTGTTCAGCACCGTTGCGCCGTCTTCACCACAGTAGATTGTTACCGGAAAGTTTTTGCTGGAAGCCTGCACAAAACCTTGTCCAAATTTATGTTCACTCCGAGATGCACAAGTACGCAGGAAACTTCAGGTCCCATATAATTCACTCAAGTTAATTACTGGACTTAACTACTTTCAGTTTTGACCTGATTTTATACTTGGGCAACTGACGAGAGTATACGAATGTGCACCGTACTCTGTTTATTTTCTGAGTGGCTTGTTGTAATTTATTAGTGACAAAATGTCTCATCTCAGTTTCATACCCCAGTATAAGTACTTGAAAACATCTCCGCAAATAAATTTAGTTCTGCTAAAGTGATTATCCTCTGTTTCGGAGCAAGTAAACTTTGAGGCAACCGCGTCTAGGGTAACATATTAACAGAGCCTTGAGTAGTCCACAGGCTTTTGTTCAAGTGTTCTTGCCTTCAAAGTTGGTCATATTTCCTGCATCAAACTTATATTATTGGTGAAACAAACAATTGCCATGTGAAATATGGCAATATTCGAGGAAATAGTTTCCAGACTTTCACTTATTAAATTTTTTTGGTTGGATGAGTCGACAAGTGCGTACGATCTGATACTCAAGTGGCTCGTTTGGAGACCACAATAGGCAAAGCGTGCCGGCTGTCATTGTATGTTTGAAAAGTAAATTGGTTTTGTGGATAATAACGGCGATTTCTTTTGGCAAGGCGGATATCTGTGATATGGCTACCAATATTTCTTCTCATCCCTTCGGGTGTATTCTTTAAATAATTCATACGATATATATATTTGTACGAACACATATACTTAGAAATGAGTAGTATGGTGTTGTGTCTGGATGACAGAACAAAAATTCCCTCGGGAGCATATGACCTGCTCCACACCACATTACTCATTTCAAAGATCCATGCTTGAGGTCATGTGTCCTAGTTATGAAGGTTAGCCGTGTTAACCAACGAAATAACATTGGAAGAATCATCTGGTGGTTCTAAAAATGTACTCTTCGTCCATACACGCTCCACACGCTTCAAATGATATTGCAGCTGTAAGCACGTGTACTTAAGTTACTAGAAGTAGTAAATAGTGGCGTGATTTGGTACTTGAAAATGAAAGTGAATAAGTTACCAAACAAACCGAATAGCTCTGACTGAAATCACTCTTTACCATAACCACAGTTGCGGTTACAGCAGGTGATCCCAAGCCCATAGCAGGGTACTAACGAGCAGTGTAACAGTAAAAAGCAGTGACGAACAATAACAATAGTCGAACTGATTAAGACAAGTTAAAAAAGTGAACTGATGACTCATTGTCACGAAAGTTTATAAAAAGGTACATTAATCGTAGATCGCGCCAAATAAAGACCAGACTAAATATTTCACGAGCTTACCCAGTGAGCTTTCGGCTGATAGTTTAGTGAAGAAAGCCACTTTGCACCACGCATGTGACTGTGAAGGAAGAATGATCGGCTGTAGCTTTCCACTGAAAGGTGGGATATTTCCCAGGTTGAGGTTTTACAGAAGGTAGCCAGCTTCAAATGCTAAACTCTAGCTCCGGACTGTACTACTGATCATTTCCTCGAGGATGATGAAGCCTGCCTGGAAAAGATGTAAACCTGTGCATATAATCGACATGACATTGAAATGATTGGCGGAGTTTTCTGCTAATTAAATAGAAAGCCGTTTTAGAACTTTGGTGCCAATATCTTGCTTCGGTCCTTGCAAAGGTTAGCTAAGGGCACTTCTGCTGAAATCTCTTTCATTCACAAAAGCCCGGGCTTTTAAGGCCCTTTTCGGTCATAACTGGAAAGCCTATGTCACAAATGAGCTCTTTGCTGATTTGGTTTGAAATTACGAACACCAGCTTGTGAAATATGAATATAGTTAGGTTTCAAAACCGAAACAACTACTGTCCTATCCAACTTCGTACTCGAGGCTGGGACTCAGGCTTTTCCACTTTTAAATCGGATCAGGAATATGCACGTATGGCATCTATGAAGCTCCAGATTGTTTATCGTGATGGAACATTTGGTGCAAAAAATATATTTGTGCTACAATTTCTACACAATAAACTTAGGAATTACCACTCTAATTATCCAGTGAAACGTGTTTCAGAATTCATCAGCCTAATTTCGTTGATGCACTTTAGGTTTCACCAAATCAGAAATTCATCTCCTTTTTAAATTTGGGCTGATAATTTGTAAAAAAATCTTATTTGATCTACAAGTCCTCCAGATTTCTAATCTTGTCAGGTACTTGTTGAAATATTAGCTGGTCAGGGCTTTTATGATCTTGTATTACGGAAAGTCATATTGAAAGTGACCTGAAGGTAGGTTTGAGCAATTTTTAAGGGGTACAATCGTATCAGAATATTAATTTTATGACTACGGTCTAGTTATCAAAAGTCATTTCTTCGGATAAGACGGAGTAAGGCTCAGCTGAGAAGACCTGAGGAAGGCAGCAATGAAGAAGAGAGAAACAATGGAGACGGAGAGCTGGAGGAGACAGAAAAAGACGAGAAAGTGATTGAAGCAGATAACACTGTTCAATCATCAGTCGGAGATGGCACTGGCCGTTTAAAATTCGGAGTGGAAAATGTATCCAGGCCGTGAGCAGGTAGAAGCTTCTCAAAACAGGAAGCATGTGTTTGGTACCCTTTTGTTTTATCATGTTACTTGCGTTTCCTGATGGATCAGTAAGTGGTTTTTATTTGGCACATTATAAGTCGAGTAATCTGACTGGTGCAAGGGGCCGTATAAACCACCAAAGAATTAGCAGTGGTCGAGATTTCCTTGTTGCATGCCGGAAAAATATACCGAATTCTTTTCCCAAAGAACCGACTTTCGACTCCCTCTTTCGTGGTGATAGTAGATTTTCGGACTCAAGATTGTTGACGTTTATGTAACACATTATTTCTCAGGAATCTGTATATAAAGCAATGAATATCTGATAATCAGATCTGGACAAGTATGACAAACCATCTCTTAAGCAAGCTGTATTATTTTAGTCTGCAGTGCCAGTATGAATTACTGTGCGTATAACTGCGTATAAGCTTAGAGAAAGGCTATGGAAAGGAGTTCACGTGCCAAAGTCAAGTAAACAATAAATCTTGCACAAGGTTGAGTCGACGACAAAGTTATATTGCTTCAAAATCCAAAATGACTCCGGCCTATGCAGTAATTCGAAACCATTTTGGTGATATTTTGTGTTAAATCCTAGAACCAGACAAAAGCGGTTTTTAAAAATGTCACTGGAATGCTATAGCAATAATTAACAACCGGTTATTTTAGTACTGTGTTTTTAATAACCATGGGAAAAGAAAGATTATCCTACTCAGGTGTTCTGCTTGCTTGACCTGTGTTTCTGACGCTAAACCTCTTTTACAGATGCTTCATACTGAAATGCCAATAAACGAATAATTTGCCAACCACAACTATTGCCAAAACCGATGCTCACCAATGACCATACGATTCTTGGCATGCCAACAAGGAGACAAATAAGAAGGAACGAACGTTGATGAAATGAACCATATGTCTAGAAGTTTTGTAATCACATGAATATGAAACAACCAATACTAATTTGGTTGCAAGTCCTTTTGAGAAACTGCAAGTAGGCAGGAGCGAACTGGAAGGCCAGTGATGCTCAACGATGCCAACGAATCCTGGATGAACAACTGCTCTCCGAAAGCAACGCGAATTGAACCAGACAAATAGCTGTCGGAACTGATCGGGTAGAGAGAAATGTTTGACAGATGAAGAGGCCTTCGAACTGTGGTCAAACGGTTCATGTTCAGATGCATAGCGTCAGTGATTGCAACAAAGTTGATAACACTCATCACTTATTTTGAAGAGATAACAGTGACTTGATATCGTTTTAGGCAGACACCCCGCCGTAAAAACACAAGAAAAGATGAGATGAAACAAAAAATGCCGAACTTAAACTTTCTATTTGGGAGAAAATAAATTTTCACCACTGTCCTACACGTAATGATGAAGAGTATTTGGGAATGCTGAAATGACCTCCATTTCAGTTTGCTTAAATAAACTTGTAAGCTTCGCATTTTTCGGCTGCACTGTAGAGTATATTCAGTCCCATCAATCTCAATCCCGCGATAAGCACGGCAAATTTCGCATACATCACAGTTAACCTTTGACCCTCGTAAAGTGTACTACAGTTAGGCAGTTGGCTCCGTAATCGACGGAAATATATTTTAAAATGTGGTTGCTTTATTCACATCATAGAAGCGAACCAGTTGCTTTTCAAAAACCTAAGACTATTATTCAAGGGTAAAACCAAAGCTAACCTGAATGGATGTGTATCCAGCTGGTTCTAGTTAACATTTTACCGTGTGTTTAAGATAGGTGGAATAAATCAGATTCATATTTCAAAAACATAAAAACGGTATTTTTTTATTCCAAAGGAACTGTGAAGTCTAGCTACTTTAAGTCCACGGTCTTCGTAAAAAGATTTCGATGAATAAAGCTTGCCGGGTCACGCGCTTGCTTGTTCGGATACGGCAACTAAGTTGTCCGATACTGCCATACCCGCACCTCGCAAGGCATATTCGGGCGAGTCCTACCATGCTTGACGGAGCGTGAATTAAACCCGATCCACATCTAACAACAGGAGAATATACGAGTTGAATAACGGCATGACTAGTCATATCATTGCTTCAAATACCTAGAGGGACATTGGGTTTTGAAAACCAAACTAGGTAATAAGCCGATAAGACCATTTTCATCCGTTTGCCTGATGTGGTTTCCTATTCGTGAAAAGTGAAAATCAAAAGCATTTGGAAACTGCAGCTTACCGGGCTTTTGTTTACAGGAAATATTCATATATACAGGTTCCTTCAAAAGCGTACACTGAAGAACTTTAGTAGGCCTCCATTTTCAACGGATAATTCTTTTAATGCTCTTCTGAATGAATTTCCAAAAAGAATAGACTATTCACTTCCAGAAGCACTTCTTCCGGCAAATTTACCTGAGAAGCCAGAAAATTCTTTCAGATATCTGTCCTGACCTTTGGATATTTTATCCGTATTCATTGTTGGAAACAATAAATTATTGACCAGCTCCGCGGATTTTCCTCACCTGGTCACTTTGGTAAACAACCCTCAAAAAAACCAACCTACTTTCTTGGAATTATAGTCAACGTCTTGTTCGATCGTTTTTCAAAGTTTTGTCAGCGCTACAAGCAGAGTGACAAAGCAAACCTCCAGACAGTTTAAGAAAAACGGATATGGTTACTTGTGCTTTGAAACCAAGGAAATCACGTCTATCGTGATTGTCGCAAATCTCGCCAAAATGGTACACACTGCAAAAGGTGGAGATGGCTTTCCGAGACCATTATCGAGGCGTTAAAAAAGTTGTGATAGCAACGTCTAACAGTGATTGGTTTCGAGAATTTATTCATCAAATCCAAATGCCATAAATCAGCATTATTAATTACGTACAGTCAGGAAGTCGACTCGTTGATGCAACCGGAAGTAGTCAGTTTTGGTTTTAAACAATCAAACCTCCTTCCATTCCACTGTATTGACGTTCCATCTTACAGAAAGCAGTGTAACAATTATTCAGCTCGAAATCTCTGAAAAACTTCAACTTGTTTCAATAACCTTGTTTCTGAAATTAACGTCATTATTGCCCGATGCTCATTCTTACCACACTCGCGAATATGCTTACCACTTAGATTAGTTACCGAAAAATACTTTCTTCCGCTATGCTTTATTCACGCAGCATACTACATTTCCTAAATAGTTGATGGAATTTAGTAAAGTGAGTAAAAGTTCCGTGAAAGGTCAGGTGGAGCCACGAGAAAACAATTATTTGATTTGAAGATTCAGTTCCTCTCTTCGTGTGTATTTACTCGTCCAGACACAATTAGAGTAAGTTTCTGCTAGACTTTTCAGAATGACGAGTTTGTGGTTTTGCATAAATATCTTAAATCTTGGTAAGTGGTTTCTGAAAAATATTCATGGCTCTCCGCTTGATACCGGTAACATTATAGGATTTAATGAGTTTTAGTCCGAAATGTGACCGTGAGGTTGAATACAGTGGAATGGAAACCGAGTTCTTGTCCGTTAGAAATAATAATAATAACATTCGTGTCAATAGTTTCCACGCACAAAGCCCCAGCTAGTACTTCATGATAAGCATCGCTTCTCTGAAGGCCAACAGTCTCGACTTGGGATTGTGCTACATCACTCTGAAGGATTGGGTCAGGTCAACTTTGTGAGGTGACACAGTGAGGTGTTTCGCATTTGAGGAAACAGAGGATTGGATGCCATTATTTGCGGTCGCGCTGGGTTGCTCTATCGACTTCGACAACCATTTGGGTATTCGCTCCGACATTCTGCCAGTGTATACATCTCCGCAGCTGCAAGTGAACTGAGGGACCTCATGTGAGACTTAGGATCAGCAAGATTGTTTGAATGATTTTCAAAGCCTGATCTTCGGGTAGTCTGTAACAGACGTTGCGGTACCGCTGTGTATGGTTGCCTTATGAATGACTTAGGATTGCATTTACTTGAATAAATACGTGGTCACTTTTAAACAGTAAAACATTAAAATCTTCCTTCTTCTGAAACGTAATCGGTTTTTCGAATACTTTTCCTGGCTTATGGTGTTGTTTGGCGAACTTTTCGGGAGAGTCGTTGGTCATTCTAAGAACTTCCCTTCATTTTGCACTTGGTCCTTGGTGAAGATTTTCTGCGCTCTGTTAAAGAAAGTACGGATTAAACTACGTTTGTAGGCCATTGATGTGAACCTGGATAACTGCAAACAGCTACCGCTCCAAATTGCTTTGCGTCAAGTACTGCATCGCAACGTCCCATTCGGCAGTTTGATTATTAGATTATCAAAAATATCAAGTCTTCGACTTCTTCAATTGAGAAACAGTTAACTCTATCAAGTCACACAGACGACTTCAATCATTCCTTCAGACTGTAAACAGTAACAGTAAAACTGATATTTTGGGTTCAGAGGAGCAACAATAACAACAATACTGTGAAACAGACGGTTTGGAGACATGTTTAAGCGACTCTACGATAGCCAGTAATCTGGAGATTCATGAAATCCAGGCAGCGGATTTCCAACTCATTTCTAATTTACCGCGTTAGATTTTTCCATGAGAATAAGGCACATTCTAGAAGACTACGTTCTGTTCACGGAGCCACAGGCTAGTCCGGTCATTTCAAGTATCTTCCACAATAATTTCAAACCAATCCATAAAAAGTGATGAATCTTTCTCTGTATATAAACAGAAAGTTGACGTGTATTATGTTTTCGATCGACAGCAAACGACGACCGACTCTTTTTGTGCAATTTGTATAAGAAGAAATGGAAAGATTGAACCTAATGCTGTACACTATGGATTGATTGGGTATTGTAAAAACTAATTGAGCCTGGACAAGGAACTTCAGCTTGCCACGTCGAGGAGCTTCTTCAAACTGGTTTAGTCGGGATCCCGTTTTACTCATCACAAATGTTATCCTATATCTACCGAACAGTTACTTTGTTGTCTACGCGCCTAGGCCATTAGTTTCCAGGCATACCACCAAACATCTCTTCCATTCCTGCGCGATAATTTGTTCGTTCAATCCCGTTACCTCACGCAGATGTTGATTGACCTTAATTGTCACGCTTCTCATCTGTTCGTCTTGAACTCTGATTCAAAACAGATTTTATTGCTTACGTACCATTTCTCCCCGGTTTCGGAATGACCCATTGGTACCCATGACTTGTTTTGTTATTATTTTATAATTCCTTGGGTTACTTGACAAGGCCCATACGTTTGAACCTAATTATCTTTCTCTCTCTATCTGCCCTATCTGTGAATAGCCGAAACTGGCCATCCCGTTATGATCGTGCAACCTTCTTATGGCCATGCCATTCTGTTAGCTCTTCACCACGCTTCTGTTTGTTCCCTCGGGCAATAACTTCTCCTCTGTCCGTTGGTTGGTGAAAAAGCCCTCATAAATAAAGACAAATGTAAATCACTTCACTCGCTCCTCTAGCTTCGCCGTCTGGAGCATTCCCTGTCCATTGATGCTTGGGCATTTTGAAGCCATTTTTGATTGTGGCCAACTTTTCCTCAATATGAGGTACGTTTTTGTTTTTGCTTGGCAATTTGTCGTACAGTGCACATGGTGAAGCTAGTTTGTGTTCTCTACCTTGGAACTCGAGATTCGTTTTCCCGCGAGTCACTAAATTACGGGAGGATGATCCTGTACGGGTTTTGTTGAACTCAGATTTGGCAGGTTTTCAAACGGGGTGTGATTTGTGACCAGTTTTGCTCAGTCAGCGGCTAAATGCACACTTCTCAGTTCTGGTTTTGTTTTCTGTCCTGCCGCTAGAGGAACAAATAAATAGAAATAAAAGTTATTAATGAAAACTGTTCTGACGAAGGAAGAGCAAATACAAATCAACCACTAACTGCTACGTCAACAGATTTTGTCAGCCAGTATTTGCAAACACCCGGTGTAAGGGTCTCATGGACTTTAAACTAGAAGCCTAACAAGTGCAATTCGGACAAGTACACTGGTCAGAGGTTTTATTCTATCGCCACACTTTTTACTGATTACCTAGACCAATCATCCACACTCTAGTTGACTCGGGGAACAGTACACTTCGAGGGGTTCTATCCGCTGGTGTGCATGATGCCTGTTTTGTTCGCAGTAAATTGACAGGCCAAAATCTAGCTCCTGAGACTGACCTCCTTTAGCCAATACCACAGGCACGATGGTGTTTCTACCAGATTTGCACAATAACGCAAAATAAGGATTGTTCGAACAGGGATTTTCTGAGTCACTGATGGAAATACACAACATATAACTCACCACAGTATATCTTTTAATTTATCAGATGACTAATGAATAGGGAAGAAATTGTGATAAAACAGTTTTGCTGAACTCCAGATTTGTGTTGGTTTTCTAAAATCCCGTTAGCTTCCGTCGGACATGGGATATGTTTGAGAGGCAAGTTCAAAAGAAAGAGAAACACAGTGATCAATGAGTACCATTAGTTCAGAACTTATCTTTAACAGTATGTTAGTGTCGTAATGAAGATTGATGATAGTTCAGTAGAACTGAATGTATCTTAGAATCATGATAAAAAGGCATTCGTTACAATGATTCCACTAGAGAAAATGAACAGGAGGCTATCCGATGAGTTGCAGCATCAAAACTCCGTTGTAAACGCCAAACTGCGTGGGTGAAACTAGCGACACATTGAAGCGATGCAGAAATATGCAACCTATATAAACTACAGTATATTCCTGTTCGAATAAATCGGTAAACCTATCAGAAAAAGTCGTGCATTCGAAGCGATAAGAAATCACAACCATGCATCAATAAACTTGTTAATTCATCACCAATTTTGTTTTGCCTCATGTGGCAGGTAGAAGGGTTTGGTAAAAACAGCATTTGGTTCCTACAAATAAAGTTATCCGAGTAATACCAGCAGAGCAGTCTGCGTCTAATGCAGAGAATTCTACTTGCTTTTGATTGCTTTTACACGGTTAGCTTCTGCGAGAGGATGAGCCAGCTTCCTGGATTCCCCGAATAGCATCTGCCCATGAGGGTTATGTGTAGAGGAACTGTTTATGAAAAACCCAGGGAATAATGCCCGAAGTGAAGTCCCAAAGTCACTCGGCCTTTTGCCCGAGGTTATTACCTACACAGCCAAGTTCTACCTGTAGGGCAACAGCAAGTTTGTGTTTGGGGTCCGTGACCAAAGGAGAGGCTCACTAACATTTTGGCTATCAGTCAGCCTGCAGAGGATGCCCAAAAGCGTCCTGGTGAACTTTGACCCAATCAGGGTAGCTGAGTAAGAAGCAAGATGCAGTGGCCTTATTTGGTGACGGGCCACATTCGCACAGGTCAAGAGGCTGTCTATCGGCTTCAGTGGCTTTTATATAGAGTTCGCTGCCAGGGGAAATCCGTCACGTCCTATAACAGGGACGAGTTCTTTTTGTCTGGCTATTTGCCCTCGACCTGCCCGATATGGGTGAATCTAAAGCATCGGGCTGCGCTCCAATCAGCATAGCCTTTTGGGTCACTGTAGCAATCACGATCACCGCGATAAGGTATCAACGTCGATGAGTACTTCAAGTGGCTGGTTAGTAATCAGATCCCGAGAGTATCCAGTGGAAAGGCAAATAAATCAGATTGTCTATCGGAGCGATGTAAATGTGTTTATCAACTTGCGGAAAATAAATGCCCTCTGTGCGAGAGGTCAAACAAGAGCCGCAGCCCGTTGACATCGAGAACCATGCAAACTGCCTAGAGCTATGTCAGGGCTAGCCATGTTTGGCTAACTTTAAGTTAGTTATCTTAAACAAGCAAGTTTATTCTTATGCAGAACAATATACCACTACGGAATTTGTCAGCTCTGTGTGACGCGTAAGGATGTGAAGTACTTGTGAAATAATCCTAGAGCGCGCTTTGTTAACATGTGACGTTGACAGGTAAAGGCCAAACTGTCACTAAAGTTGACAATGTAGTTTTTTCGTGACAGTTTTATTCGCTGTGTTCAAAAGGGTGGCTTGGTGACTTATTTTCACAACATTTTGCTATTTCGCTGACCTTTGGTTTGGACTGTCATAAAGAACTGAATAGATCAGTTTACTACCGTGAAGGACGCGACCACAATTGGATAACTTCTTGATTTCGTCAGCGGGATTTGTGCTTAAAACAGTTCATCTTAAGGAACATGCCACTTGAAAACGAAAAGCTTAATCGGCTTCCTTTCCAAAGAGCGATATCTAGACTCTAAAAAGCTGATGCCACTTGAAAAACATGATGTATTCATGAGTAAGCCACCTACAAAAACGTGGAAAACAAAGAATAAAAACAGCTTCACTGACATCACCTCTAAACTTTTTACAGGCTTCGGTCTTGACCGATCCCTTTAGGCCACAACAAATGCAGATCTCTTATATAATTTGAAATCATCTCCGGTGAATATCATTTTCTCTACTCAGTCATTACCAAAGGACACAATTACCGTAGCTGCAGTATGCAATTGTAACGATGCATCGAAATGATCGTGGACACTGAGATGACACAATATCTGTGGGAATTGAGGTAGTGCGTCAGCCTCCGAAATGCCATTCAGATCATCTACTCCAGCATCAATACTAAAGCACTAAATTAAGTCGAAGCAACGGCTACTTGTAATCCCAGACCACAGATAAATCTATCATAGACAGTAATGAACCCAGAGTTTTTCAGTCCCAAATTGATCTGTCACTTCAGTCAATCAAAAGATATCTTTCCTAATCCTCGCACGGATAACTAAAGAGGATGGCGAGCTTATTACGAACTTTTGGATGAAATGTACGTCGTACTTAACTGAGCTTCTTCTCTTGTTTTGACTGCTTCTTTCTTTGTTTCGAACTCTATTGTAGCCGCGTAGTCAAAAATCAATCAGTTAGACGTAGAAATGATGATAATAGATTTATCCCGGACGAAGATATACCAAATCCTGATAATAGTGGTACTGACCCAAACCATAGCGGTAGTTTTAAATATCAGCAGCGCTGTAGGAACATCATGCGTTACATGCATGGTAAAAGTGCGAAATCAATCAAGGGATAGGTGGAAAAGTATATTTGGGGATGTCATATTAGAAAACAGGGATTCCGTGTTGTATTGGGTGTAGCACTTCAATTCTCAGTAGTTTCATTGTAACTTTGCTGCTAAACGAGTAGATGAGTAACGGATTTTGTTAAGTAGACACACCATTAAGTGATCGGATGTAATTTGTGGTACAAATTGAGATTCCTGCGTCTTTCAACTGAAGGGAAAAACGTCCCCTAATTGGTCTAGGAAAACGAATTTAACCGGTACCAAGCGAACTAAAATGTACTTCGTTGTTGGATATCCCAAAAGCTTCAGCGCTCACTGATGGGACCCAATCCATTTTATGGCTTTGAATCATAATGGTCTTCATTGTGGTGCTCGTATATCGGTGGTGTGTTGCATTCAACCTCAAAGATAATTTGACCTATTCCAATGCGTCACCTGGATAATATACCTTTCGATTCAAGCATATTCATAAGGAATATCATACAAAACTAGTACCATCGTAAAGATGACTTTTTCGGATTACAGTTTGCGCGAAATTGCTGAATTTGAGGCACATGTGACATACGTGTCCGCAATTGATCGATACACGACATCTGTGAAAGTGTGATGAATGGCTTTTATTCCACCGTGTTTGTGTCCGATGTCATAAAAGAGTCTTCGTTTTATGTATGCTGAGATGCAGCCGTGGTCTGAAACTAACCTTCATATTTTGAAAGTAAAATGGATTCTGCATAGCTTTTCCCTTGTCTGTCTGGTTCACTCCGATTGAAAAACACGTTTTATCTGGCTAATGTTGTTCCAGAGTTTAAGCTCGGAATATAGAAAAAGTATTTCGGATCTGCAAATCACCGTTATGTTCTTCCCTTTCAAAAACAAATATTTCAATTTTGTATGCGTTTATTTGCAGCACCACTGATCGATTAAAATCATTTGAAGAGTGGGGGTTGGCTGACGAATCCGACACTCGATTCTAGCAGATCGGGTTTCCGGGAGAAACCTACCATTCGTGGAGGCCGAAGGTTACTGATGCTTGGTAGTAAGTTTTCAGTGCCCACTATGGCAGTAGAATGTGGGAATGTTGAACAATAGTGTGCAATTTCTGAAATGAATTAGAATACGGATGAAGCTTACGAACTGTATTTACTCTGTGCCGGGTTTAGCTGATCAGTCCATCAAAATGGAGATTGACGAAATCAGTGTCTTAGGCCATCTTTCGGACAAGAAGTTATATACATATATACACGCGATTACTTGCGAGTCGAGGTCGACATCTGAACTGGCTTACCTTATCAATTCGAATCAGCCTGGACGGAAAGGGGTTGGAGCAGTGGTAGCGCACACACCGTCGAAGTGAAAAGGCTCGAGTTCAAAACCTGGGTGTGGCCGAAGATATGCACCAATGATGAGCTCTAACAAGAGCGAAACTCGAGTCTGGTGCTTCCGAGTGCAGGTTAGTCGGATGACGTGAGGTTTGTGCGTGAAAGGTGGAGTCCAAGGGACAGCCAGCCAGACATAAAGTGATAGATCACGCTGTGGTTTTGGCCCGGATGACTGCTACCAGGGGAAAATAAATTGTAAATTGAGTAAAAAGTCTATCATGGTTAAGATCATGCAGCAGTTCGTCGATAGTTGAGGAGGTGGAAGCAGAGCCTGTCGGCTGATCTTGACTTTGAATAGACTGACAGAAACCATTTTGGTCGAAGTTTCAGTCGCACGGGTACTTTTCGTAATTTCACGTACGTCTAGTTGGCCCTTAGTCATGAACTGGAAAATATTTGAACGATGTTCTCGTGCAAGCATGACCCAGTGTTTGCACTTTGGCGTGCAGTCCCATTTCTAGTCATATCTGATCCTATTATGTCCAAACAAGCCACTTTAAAATGACATCATAGCAAGATCAGTTTGATAGAGGTTTCCATACTGACAGCAACCTGACTTAACCAGGAACATAAAAACAAATACACACCTGAACTATGTTGGAAAACATTTCTTTCACCGAGTGACGCTATAAAACCTCTCTTTTCGGGTAATCGGATATTGTGACATTTAGCTTTTCTGTTTTCCATGTCACAATGACAGCGGGCATTCTCTTTCTCTATCAGAATGTAGCTTCTCTAACCAATTTTGTACGGGAAAAAGTGGATCTTTTTGAGAACACGAAGATGGCATTTTTGTTCGGAGTCAAATATCTAGATGTATGTTTGTCTCCCTATCGCGGTAAATGTAACTGTTGTGGTTGATGTTATGTGAGATTAAATTCTGACATTCAACGGCCGAATAGAAACACTGACAAGCAGTATGCTACTGTTGATCGTGGATGATCATGCACACCACCAGACTATAGTACCTGTCATCTGTCCCGACACCAAAGGTCCTGCTATTCGGAGGGAAAGATCACAATAAAAGTGCAAAAATGCTGACCCAAAATTCGGCCAAAACAACGAAACTCAATGGTTTTAGAGATTTATAAAGGCTTTGTTATTGGTTTCCGCCATCAATCCTTTTTCAGAATGGGTTTATTTCCATCGCTGGAAAGCGAGTGAGTTTTGTTTACTTCAAAGAGAGAAATAACTTGGCAGGAAGATGTGACCCTTTGATGAATTAGGCACTTAAGTGGTCCTACATTTCAGTTCTTAAGATTGGGTTTTCTGGTCTCTGAGGCCATGAGATGGTTGCCATACCCTGCACTCATTTTCGAGAATGACATGAAAAAGCAGAAGTTATTTGTATCATTTTTCTGCCTAAATAGTACTGTATAAAGCTATCTCAGAGTAATAATCGTATTTATCACAAGTCGAGTTCCCCAAAATAATCAAAATTAAGCAGAATACTCCTGCTGTTTGGAGTGTTCCAGATAATTACTAAAGATTGATTTTACCACTTCATCAACAAATTATTTCACGATGATTGTAAAGATTTCACGTGCAATTCAGGACCGAGTATATTGGTTTGAAATGTTTCTCTTCCGTGAGAATCTTCACAGTGTAGGAAATAACCTGCTTGTCCTATTCCATTAAGTATTGAAAGCTATGAATGGTAATATTCCTTTGGGTTTCTTCTCCTTTAAAAAAAAACAGCGGAAAGTGCTCATGTTTTGCTACAAGTATAGGCTGAAAAAGAAAGGCAAAAGTTCCAAACTTACCGACTTTTGTGGCTGCTACAAACGCCAAAATTGACCGAGTATTACGAGTAACGTAACACTTCCGGACGGTTGATAAAACTATGGGAAAGGGCATTTTGGACGTTTCACTTTTTTGTACCGTCTTGCTATGTGAGTTTGTCACTTCCTGTGTGTTGCGTTTTGCTTATCTCTGCCTGGTGGCTACAACTGTTCATTTACTATAAAAAAATTTGGTAGCCCGACAAAGTAGCCATTGTTTATGTGAGGTATATCTGATTTTTTCGCAAATTTAGATGGCAGTCAGCTGTCCGCATGTATGTTTCGGGTGGGCCAAGTGCTGAAAGTGATTAGAAAATATTCGCTAACGTATATGTACAGAGAGAAACTTTTCAGAATAGAACAAGGATCAGAAAGTGAAAAGGCGAAGGAAATTGAGGACGAAGTCGAAAAGCACATCATTCAATCGATCAATCAATCAATCAAACTAACTACTAACTATCTATCTATTTAATAATCTATCTTTCTATTCATCCTCCTATGGGTCTATTGATCGATTTGCCAATTATTTTGTAAAACGGATGTCCCCACAAACCATCATTGAATACACGCGCATAGTGCCGATGGTGAAGCACACGAAAAATTACCCAGTACTTAGATCGAGCTTTCCGACTTAAATAAGGTATGTCAGGCCGTCGGGTAATGATACTAAGTTATTCAAAGTTCCCCCTAATTTAGGATCGTCACTTGTTGCGTTATGGGTAGTTGAATGGGTGTATCCTCGGTGGTCAGGGTAAAAAGCTGTGAGCTATTCAAGCTAAAAATAAGTAAGGTACGAAAACATAATAATAATAATAATAATAATAATAATAATAATAATAATAATAATAATAATAATAATAATAATCTGATCAACTAGGCTACTTAAATTAAACTAGGTTGTATTTAGATAGGTTTATTATCTGAATGGTTTTGTAGAAGTCATTTTTTTGGTCAATATGTTTTTGCTGTTCGTACCTTTAATTTAAGATCAAGAGAAATTATTTTATGAGTAGGAGATTTCACGATATATATGGGTTAAAAATCGTTTTTAACAATAGCTGCCAAACTTACTCAATTCAGAATGAGCGTTGGCTTCGAGGTCATTGCAACACGCTTCGTTAATCGCCTGCTCTGATATCGCAATAGAGATGAAAAGACCTGTTGAAACTGAACTTTCTCGGCACCTTCTCAAAGAAGATCAAGCTGGAATTGGGGAGGCCCACAATTTCGAACGTTTTGGCCTATCCTGTTTAGTGTTTTAACGCGAATAAGAGCATCAATGTTTTGATAATTCATAGAAAATCCACCCCAAGTATATATTTTAGAGGTGGGAGACCTAGAACATCGAATGAATCGGACGATCTTATATGCATTATGATCAAAAACAGTGCCGGAAATCCCAGTCCCTAATCCGGAGTGGGAATATTCTTAGGCTTTCTCACTCCTTGTCGGATATAAAAAAGCTGCAATTTCCAATGCAGCTAATATCACGTGATATTAAGCCGGCTTTGCAGGCCAAACAAAGAAGGGTGCGTATTGGTTTCATCAGGGGATTCAAATCACAAGGCCTGTCTTTTTGGCGATGGGTTTGTTTATTGTACGAGTATATGATGAGTTTATATGATGAGCCGTAGATGATCAAGAAAAACGTCATTCGGTGTAGTAGTTTCCCCCGAAACACTGGCTGAATGTCGATACATTATACCAATCGATATTATTGATTTGGATCCGAATCAAACACTTTTGGCTTCCCTGATGGACTTCAATGAGAGACACCTCGAAAGTTGGGAAAATCGTCACCCTTGATGGTCGAATAAGTCGCGGAACTCAACGAAAAGAGGTTACGAGAGGTTTGTACGTGAAGTCATGCAAAACGATTTGTCAGTTAATTATTCACTTTAAGACTTCAAATGTATGTACAGCTTCAAGGTCCAGTTCATACAACTATCCTTTGGCGGTCCAGATTTTAAAGTAATGGTAAAGATTTAAGCGTTTGAATAAGAGTATTCAAAGGCTATCTACACACTGGCCGTTGGAGTTAAAAGTGCAGCAAATGCAACTTGTGGTGGTGGATTAGACAAAACATTATTTCATCGCCAACATGAAGGATTCTCGGCGGACGAGACTACTCACAATCTTGAGGAATAAAAGCAGACTAAGTGTTTAATGAGCAATAGTTTCTGTGTAACGTTTGCGGTAATCCAGTTTCCAAAACATTCCATTTTTCCTCGTAGGCTCATATTTCTTCACAGTCATGGCCCACCGGTAGAAGCAGAAATCTGAATTCGCCCGAATTTTGAGGACAGCTTTTCACTGAATACAAGGGTAATTGTCGTAAAATGTCACCTTTACCTGCTAGTCATGATACATATAAAATTATATGGTTGTGCAGTGCTGCTGTCGTATACGAGCATAACGTGTGCTTATCTGACACCAAATGCACCAGTCTCGCTAGTGCCTGTAGTTGGAATTTCTCTTGAGGGCTTGGTAAGGCTATAGTTTCATTTCATACATTCCATCACTGGGGTTTTTACCTAAATCCACTTGTCTTACTTTGCCTTTTTGGATATTCCTCTATCAGACTTCCCGTCTATTAGGACAGCCTTTCAATAATCTGACGATTGCCAGATAAATCTGTGAGCGACTGATTGAAAATTTGGGGCCGCGACGTCAGTACTAAAAGCATGAGAATCCGTTTTGTCGTATGTCGGTACGTGGCTTGCGGCGATCTATCGTTGATCATGATTCTTTCATTCCACCTCTCACATAATCTGATGGATCACTAGAAGCCGGCATTCAAAGCCCAGTTTTCTTTATCGCAAAAGACTATGAGTGTGTTTCTGACGCAAATAACTGAAATGAGAAGAAATGCAACAGGATACATCATGTTAATATTGAGCTCTACCCGTAAATAAAACTCATGAGCAAATATAACTTGACGACACAAAATGATAAATCAAAGTAAATTCAAACTTTAACCATAAGATTATGCGCAATTCAGTCTACCCTAAACAAAAACGGAACTAGCGAATGACTTTGTGGTAATGATCATTTACCTAACCATAACCTGATTTCAGTAATGTTTAGTGTTGTGTTCTGATAAAGACGCATCGAGTGGAAATTTGTGCTTGAGCTTCGGAAGGCTATCAGGAATTGGTGTAAGTTACCGAAGTAAGTTTTGCGCCTTCCAAGTACTAAGTGCTTTTTCGTTTGCTCTCACCCTTTGTGACGATCAGCTTGAGTTAGGCAATATAGGTGAGTACCCTGGGAGTTTGATAACAGCTGCAGGTGGTGTTGCGGAGGCGATCAATTCACGCGGCCAGAAGAAAAGTAGCACTTCTTTCTCACTAAGTATCAATTTTACTGCATTCTGCTCCCCTTCCATGATTTTGTGGTTGTCTTTGCCACGTGAGCACCATGCATCTTCTCAAGCCCATATATATATATATATATATATATATATATGTATATATATATATATATATATATATATATATGTTTTCGTCGGGTTTATGATCAAAATAATCCCAGATAAAATGTTTTGCTCACAGGTCTTCTTACTTCCGGCTTATGCATAGTGGCATCGAAAGATGTTCACCTTATTGATTCCAGTATGTTGATTGTAGAATGAAGTCGGACAAAACTTGCCCTCTTCTATACTTCATTTGACCGGCCTTGGAAAGGTTTCTTCGTCTTGTCTCAGGCTTGGAACTGTTTACAGAGGTATTCTCACTTGGATCGTGAGGAGCCTGCATGGACCAAGAACCCATTTTCAGAAAGACAATGATTCTTCCAAGATTATTTAATCGGTCAACACGGTTAATCTTTAGAACGAGGACACATGGTCCCAAGCACGAATTTTCGAAGTGAGTAGTATGACGCTGTATCTGGATGATGGGACAAAATTTCCTCGGAAGCACAAGACCGGTATCGTGGTTATTGCCGATCATCAGGTATGAGAAACCCTTCCGAGAACTCTTGCCCTGTCGTCCAGATACAAAACCGTACTGCTCATTTCGGAGTTGTGTGAGCTACAAAAGTGAATCACGTCAAATTTGGGCAAAATGATCCCTCTCATACTCGTGCGTGAGAGATAGAAAACACACTTTGCCACCGAATCTGGTTTTCAGGACTGTCCACGGGGATTTAACGATCTGTACTAATTCTAGTTATAGGGTGACGGTTTTTGATTTTACAGTCTGACATTCCAGTGGTCCCCCCATTCAACTCGTACTTATCTGTAAAAAGAAAAGCTGACTGACAGTAGTCAGCTTTGGATTCCTGTTGATCTGACTTTCAAGGCAAGTTAGAGTGGTCAACCAATTAGGAGGTACACGAAGCTGGAATGATAGACCTTAGCACGTAGGACACGTCACTGTTTCTGGCTGAATGCACGAAATTTTCATTCGCTAAAACAAACTGTGTTACTTTGAGAAATGCCATCCAAAATAAATGGCATTTAAATGCGGGGGTTGTAGATAACTTAACTGAATGGAAGTGAATTGGGGACACGTACCCGCAGATACCACCTAGAATGTGTCCATTTTTGGCCTAATCTCATTTTTGCTTCAATCCATCATTGGCGTAGGTCTCCGTCTGTCAGCTACACAGCTTCCTTTATAAACTTTCGCAACGAGTACCATTGTCACAATCTATCTAACACGTGAAGTTATTTGTCACACCTGATTTTAAACAAGCAGTTGGTTTTCGCCGGCATGTAGATCATGAATTTCACCACCAATCCTAGTCTATTTAGATTTTTTTCCATCAATCAAGGTGGTACTTTTTAAAACTTAGACTGTTCCGAATTTTGTACAGGAGGAGAATAGGGGAGAGAATTTTCGCACATTATAGCAATGAAAATCCTACGAGATAAGAAATATGCCCACTACACAATCACTTGTACGGTAGTGCATATGTGCTTACGTGTACGTCAGATGAACGTGAACGGACACCGGTGCAATGCAATATGTTTGATGGTCTGATTGATTGCACTGAGTTATGGACAGTCAGTGCGAATGCAACGAAATTTCGGACCCGCGTATTATGATGGCGATAAAGTCTACGTGTAGACGCGTGTGTATGTGTGCTTGCGTGTTGGCGTGCGTCGGGACCATCTGCCAGTCACGGTCTAATGGGTGCTCCGGCCATTTCGGACAAATTCGTGTGCGTGGGGAATGATAGGTAAATGACTGTTATCCTGTCCGGAAGTAGCTTTTTATTCATCGGAATTTGTTGGTACGGAACTGGAGCAGTCGGCTTTACACATCAATACTTTTCTTCACTGACTACCGTATCTGAACCCTATCTTTGGACAATATACTGCACAATCCAGTGTGATACCACGCGGTCCAGCAGGATTTGCTCAATCTTCCCAGACAGTTCAAATCGGTGACGATTGTGAATATCTGGGGAAAGAAGAGGACGGTGGAGGAAACCCTCTTGCGTATCCCTCCCCCCGATAGTTCATCTCGTGTATTTATTTATGCATGAATATGTACCAGTGTGTGGTGCTTGTGTGTTAGTATGAATATTTGCATAGTGGTTCCCGAGTTATTAAATATACAAATGCAAAACCAGCCATTCTGTCTCACTGATAAGGAGCTGACTGAAAACGTATGTGATACTTTCCGGTCAGTTGTGAACAGATCATCCCATTCAATTTACCGTTTCCGTAGCGTGCCAGAGAAACGATGGCCAAGTAGGGTTGGATGAGGCCCATCAATCTCGGGTTACGTGGTGTGACCTCAGGAAGTGTTTACATTCATCACAAGCTATTTCATAGAACAGTTAGATAAGGATAGACAGGAAGATATCTTGCACGTGAACCCAGTTGAACTGAGTTCATGTAGATTGCGAAGACATGAATAAATACATGAGAGATTTTAACTTTGGACCGGAAACATCTCATATTTTGTTAGCGAAAATTCCAGCTATTGGATTCGATGTTTAAGGTGTATGGCACAGGCGGTTTTATACCCTCATGAGGAAACCGTGATGGAGTTGCTCATTTCATGATTGATTCGTCCTCAGTTATTTACTATTGGATAATTTATTCACATTGATAAACGCGGTAGTTAAAAAGCACCAAGCACCCTGTCAGTTGGCGTAACTAAACCCTACTAAATTTAGCTCGAAGTTCACTACTCAATCGAGCAAAACACTGTTTTAAGTAAGTCCGCATTCGCGCACAGCATACTAATGGAGGTTGTTCAACATTGTTACGTATCGGTACAAGCACGGATCTGAACGGATGCTTGAAAACGTTTCGCCAGGGGCAGATATTGTTTATCAAGCGTGAAAACACAAAAATTGCTTTGTGATTTGAGCGGAAGATTTTGCAATCTGGAGCCTAAGAAAATCATCAAGCTGGATCACAAACAGCACCAACACTCAAAGCTGTTGGAAGTGGTGAAAGTCAAAAAGTGCAGTAGGGAACGGGATGAACTGTATTCGTCCACCTTAGCCACTGGATATGCAAGCTTATTTGACTGTGAACATTTTACTTGATCGGTGTTTAGTGGGACAAATATCAAAGCGATGCTGAGTGCTGAAAAACAGGGCATTTCAGTCGAAAACAAAGCATTTACTTTGAGGCCACTTCGAATGATTCGGGTTTCTTGGATAGATGAACGTGATAAGATCACGTGATGCGTATATAAATCAAAATGTGGGTACATATTGACTAAAACCATTGGAAAATTTAACTATATATTTCTTTTTCCTTTACTTTTCCAATGTTGTCCCCTCTATAGTTTTGTACAGCTCCTTCAGTTGCATCTTTATGACTTTCAGTTACGCTTTGCTCAAGGGGAGTAAAAGAAAGTGCAAAAATGTGGCTTCTTCCCTACTAATTACGGTAACTTGAATACAAAGTCACTGACTTGGACTAAACTGCTTGTCCGTGCAAATCTCCGACGTAACCAGGAGACGTCCCATTTACCTTCGCTGGACTGATGGTTTGAGTAATGCTGGGAGATACATGTTTCACACGGGCAACTTTTCACGGAGAAGGAGGGAGGGCGTGTTCTGTAACTTTCACCATCATCTAATCTCACAGTATGCTTAGCATTTCGTATTTAAGGGTTGATGAGCGTAAACATTGTTGGAGATTCCGTACGACACACAGAATACAAAGCACCTTTTCGGCTTTCACCCCTGATATCTTGGCATAGAATACACTTTAATAGTTGACGACAGTCTCATCTCGAATCAGTTCACGAACCTACTCAGAACGATATTTCTTCTCTTCAGCAACAAACACAGATGAAGAATAACATTTGCGAAAGCCACGGTAAATTAAAACTTCGTTATTTCTTATGAAAAAGTTCTTTTATTCCCTTGTTCTGATTCACGGTTTACAGCGAATAAAACATTTCTCATGAGATGAAACCTGGTGCTATTGAAATCAGTGCAGTTGTTCAGTTAGTACCTATTACCAATTGAAGGTACCTGTTCACCATAGGAATGAACATTTTACCCTTAGTCATGTTCCATCGGGCATTTCGAGCACAAGAAATGTGTGAACAGCGTGAACCTATGACAAAAAGACCCTACAAAGTTACCAAGGAAAACAACTACAACGACCCTCTAACTCGAGGTAGTAAACCACCCACCCAAGGTCCCACTAGATCAGATGACGTAGCCGTCCGTACAAAAACTTGTTCGTTTCTGCTACGAAAGTTAACCTGCATTGACTGGCCTCGGACCTATAACCTCTAACTCGACAGTCTGTAACCCGCAAAACTTTTCCACCACCGGAATTATGCTTGTATCTTACTTCACTTTTTCAATCAAAGGTATTTGACTGGTATCTCTGGTTGATTTCGCGTGACCAGTCACAGTCACTTACTTCGCACATAAGGGAACAAGTACAAAATCAAAGGTGGACTCACCTGTCAAAAATCAGTTTGGTAAGGTGTGAAATCTTTTCAAAGAATTCAAAACGCAACCTTCATCATCTCTCTAGGTGTCTTTTATATGCTGAATAGGCCAACATACAAATATATGTAGAGCGGAAAACTCACACTGCATAGGACGTACAGAAGAGTTTATTGACTTGCAGTAACATAGGCGAATGTTAGTAGAAGAACAACAGAACTCAACGTCACATAAATATAACACTATACCCTAAATCAGCTTCTAAATATCGTTTAAACCAACTGAGGTTATTATTTCCGTTCAGCAGCACAAAAGTACAGATGTTGGGAAAAGATGCCCAGTTCAACTGGAGGTGTTCTTAAGGGTACTCAGTGACTATTCACGTTGAAACTTGTGAGGAAGTTGATCAGTAAATGGCCCTTAGCTAAACTGAATACATTGATTGCACAAACCAGGAGAGAAATAAAAGAAAAATCTTCGGAAGTCAAGCAAAACCGATTGGCTATCGGGATTGCCGAGCTGTAGGGAGCTTATGCATACAAGCAACAACAAATGCGGTTCAGCCGGCTACAGTTCGTAAAGCGCAACGTGGAATCTACCGAATTATGTCCAAAATCTGTAGGGGTAGGTCTAATTTGAAAACATATGATTCCTGAAATAGTCAATTAGAAATTTCGTATGAGTCTGTGCAAAACTATAGAATCGATCGCGAACATAACTGGCAGTTGGATTAGACAAAATCTACTAACTTTATTTCAGGTAAAACTCACACTGAAGAGAGTCAATCAATGCCGCATAAAAAGAAAGAAGTATTGGATCATTGTACTTATAAAGGGGACAGTTCTGATAAAGGTTCTTATCGCTAGAGCATACTGTACAAGTACCGTTCAAATATAGAAAACCCTCTGTTTGGAAGGTAGTGCGACGCTTTAACTGTTTCTTTCGTCTGTCCGTTTACTACCCATATTTCCGGTGATTCAATGCAAGCTCTGACACATTATTCCTGAAGATATTTGCCTGGACATTGCAATATACGTCGTAGTTGTAAGCATCAGAAAAAGATGCTAACCGAGTATAGTTGTCATTCATACACTCGTCGGGTTAGAATGTGACCACTACAAATAAACGTCCTGCGGGTACAATCACTCCACTTGAAGTGAACTCGAATGTGCGCCTCTTCGGCTCCCTGTTCACTGATTGTATTGGGGCATTAATAAAATTTGCCTAACGATTAATTCTTCTTGCAATCTTACTGCCCTGTTTAAACTAGAAAATCCTTGCTGGCATTGTACCATCCTGTTAACTGAGTTGCCATGACTCATCGACCAAAGAACGCCCACCAAATGCCATATACGACTAAAGCCCCGGTGGCATGCAGAGCACGGGTAATCTACGTTTGCTGTCGGTCTTTCTGGGTTTGTTGTCAGCTGCATGGTTCTGGCCAACTCACCACTCAGACAGTGACAATGTTACACGATTTTTATCCTGAAGTTCATTCAACAATCCTTTGAAAGCTACAAAGCTTACAAATAACAATAGCTTTTTTTAAAACATTAGACGGGGACCGATTATCTATACGTATTGCTTCGTCCAACCTGACGGGGCAACTACCTTGGGGTAGCATGTCTCCGACCTGCCAAGAATATATTTGTTAACCACATCTACGAACGTGTAAGGTGTGCAAAACAGTCAACGAGAAAACCTGCAGACAATAGTTTATATGGTTCGTATGCAAATAAAGTATGCACGAACAACAAGTACGGTGTTGTTTCCGATAACTATCAGGATATCAACCTTAGCTGGTGCTGATTCTATCAGTCTACGTCTAGTTATCCTGGCTAAGTGTTTGTTTTCTGCTTGATTCACAAAGGCCGGCCGGTAAGCCAGAAAAAATTGTATCCACAAGTGTTTACTAGTCGTGTAATTTGCATAAGCAAAACATCTACGCCGATGTCACCGAAAATCACGTGAAAGGTCTTTCTTTTGTGACGTAGTCAAGTCCAAATTGTTGTATTTCAACCGAACACGGATAGATAAATGGGTGGAGTGAAATAAGTCATTGAATGCGTTTTTATGTCAGCATGAACAACCCAGAAGGGGATACAATAATTAAAGATAAGTGCGTTAATTCTCCCGTGTTTGTCTATTCCATATCGAGATTGCGACCGACGCAAATCCTCGGATTGACTTAGTTGTAGGATTTGTCTATTCTCCGCCCTTATTTACCCCATACCCACTTAAGCTTCCTGATGAAAACGTATAGAAATTGACAAGCTTCTTTCGTATGATACTTTATGAATTCTGTTTCGACCTAGATTCCAGTCTAATTTCACGACGAAAACCTGAAAAATATTGTATGCCTTGAGTCAACTAGTATATTTACTTATTGTGTACTACATGGCTGATCTGGTCTGGAGTCACAAAAGCCTGCACACGAGACCTAAAACGATCAAAAGCCGAGAGTCTTTTTGAGTTTGTTCTGACCGCTGCTCAGGGGAAGGCTGGTATGAACTAATTAACAGGTTAACATTTATGAATAAGGATAATTACTGGATCACAAATACAAATACACATCTGTGGCTATCATAAATTCGAATGAATAGTGTTATATTATACTGTAATGCACTTAACATGCAGCTAGGCATGGTGCCAGCGCCCAGAAAGCAGAAAAACGTAAAATATTCACACCTTACATCATTTCATGGTCTGACTGTCATGTCCCTTCTACAGGCCAATCCAGGGAAAGTAAACGATGTACGAAAGTGTATCCAAGCCACCGGATATGTTGCGTAATGGTTACCTCTGTCATAAGGCGGCTGTCCGTAACGAGAACAAGACGACACACCTCGTCGATGTTCTCAAGGAGCTTCGGAGATATTGTTGGTCAAATACGGACAGTCCCTCAATGTCCTAAATGCAAAACGGCCAGGATTCCTGACCACACACAAAACTGGGCCGAGGACTAGTTTCCCTGATGCTCAAACTGAAAAGTACACCCTGGTTCGCATAGTTCAGCTACTTCATCGAAGCAACAGTGATATTCACAATACCTACCTTTGGGCAGGTCAAAATCTCGTCTTGATGAGAGACCATCACGCGCAGAAGAGCATGCCTTGTACCCTTCATGGGACTTACCTCTACTCACTGCTGAAGGTTCCGTGCTTGAATTGCTTTTGGACAAATTCCTGGTGAAATCTTTGGATGTTTGCGGACAGAGTAATGTGTTGATCGAAGACCTAATTACAATAGCGATAGAGGGAGTGAATAGTGAATTAATTTCAGTGGCTATCGTTATAGTTTCTCTCAGCGATCATCTACATGTGACATTCAGTAAGATAGGTATGTTGTGTGGGGACTGATGGAGTCAAAATTCATTTAGAAGAGGGCCCTCCTCTGTTGTCGGTTCTCTAAAAAGCCGCATCTCGGACAGTAGTTCAAAGGGCTCTCTAATACTAAGCTCAAAATAAAGGACTACAGATGATGATATCAAGTCGATGAAGAGCTTCAATAATTGCGACACCTAGCCATGTCCACCAGTGTATCTAACCATAGAGTAGGAGGGTCTCTTGGGCATCCCCTCCCCAAGGAGTCTGACACGTTCTACGTGACCAAGTCCACCGGTTAATCTTTTCTTCCATGTCACGGACTGACCACTCTCACTCATCTTCCAACTGCTCCCCTTCCCAGCAAATAGCCCGCCGAAGAATCCTGTCAGGAAACATGCGAAACACATGTCCTAATCATCTTAGCCTTGTGAGCTTGCGTATTTCATCTAATGATTTAATCCTTGAAGCTCAGACTCTGAACCTCAACATTACTCATATGGTGTTCCCACAAAATTTGAGAAATGCTACAAAGACATCGGTGTTCAAACACCGACAATATTCGTACATCCTCCAACAGTTATGATGATGTCTCCAAAACATACATTAGCAGTGGCCTGACTGTTACAACGTACACTGGACCCTTGATAGGTAATCGGATGTCGTGCTGACGCTTCAAATGACTTAGATTGGTAACGGCTAAAAGATCCTTCCGTGTACACAAAGATGCCTCCTAGCAAACTGCAGTTGACCAGATAACAGAGCTTGTCTACCACGTCTATAATATCAGACAATGAAAGGTTTGGCATTGGATCAACCCAATTCTGTAACGGCACTTAGAAGGTGCCAAAAGCATACCGTACATTGGTACGTACTCATTGAAGCTGTCTGGAAAAGCCTGGAATTTGCCCGGATATTCACCAAGAAGAGTTATTCCATCAATATATTCATGGTGTGGCACGTCTCTATACAATACAACTACCCTAATCTGACACAAGCGCGGTCTCTGGGACCATATTACTCACAAAGTTAATGAGAAAATGAGAGAAGGGCAGCCCTGAGGTACACCATTTTCCGTGGTGAACTCGAGTGAAAGATCACCGTAAGCCCGAACACAGGTTGGTCTGTTCATGTACAGGAACTTTATGATGGAAATGAATTTCTATGAAACACCCTTCAACGAGAGGCAGCATCAGAGAAGTGTGCGGTCGATCGAGTTGAAGTCGGTTTTAAGATCAAGAAAGACGGAGATAGTGTGCTTATGGAAGGTGCGCCCATGTTCTGAAGTTTGTCGAAGAGTAGAGATTTGATCAACTTAACCTCTGCCAGGTCTAAACCCAACTTGGTCCTCACGCGAGCACTGGTCGCGGTCGTTAGATAAGCAGTGGGAAATAATACCAGTGAGCTGTTTGGATGCAAAGCTAACCAGGCTTGTTTCCCTGGGGTTTTCATAGGAAGGCTTGTGACCCTTCTTGTAAATGGGTATGATCACTAATTTACACCATCTCTTTGGAACATGTTCCTTATCACTCACCGAGAGCAAGAGAATGTCAACTCCAATAACACTTTTGAGCCACCCTCTTTGAAATCTCATCAGATCCAGCAGTCTTATGTCTTTGAAAGTGGCCTACCTCACGGAGAACTTCCTTTTTTGACGAAGGATTTGTATCTACAACCAGAGCTAAAACGATGGTGTTGCTTAGTAAACCAGTCGTGGATGAAGACCAATAAAACTGTTTCGCGAAATGCTCTGCCCAACGAACTAGACGACGTCCGTGAAGTTGAAACAGTGACCAGTTCGTCTCCTTGGCAAGTTCACTGAGCCCGGATTTCGGGAACCGGTATTTCTGATTAGACCAAAAGTTGCGGCTGTTGCAGATTGCTGCAGCTTTTTACATCTTCCTGCACTTCACAACCCACCACTGTTCACGGTTATTTCTCGGGCTCCGAATTAGTTGGCTTTAAGGGTCACTCCAGGCCTCGTCCTATCTGGAATCTCAAGGCATCGATCTGCGCGCACCCAACAGTGTAACCGAGAATGCATTTGTTCATCATTTCTGTCTGTATTGACATTTAGCTGATTCTGACAATGTTTTTGAGGTGATCTAAATGTTAAAAGCCATTGGCCCCGGTGGGATTCGAACCCACTCGTGGTTACCACCCTCGCTTTAGGACCGTGAGAGCTCTGCCCGCTAGGCTATAAGGCCCTACCGAAAGACTTTTGGCTTTTTGCGTATGAATCACACTGTAAACCTGCCCAGAATACAGTTTCACATGGCATCCGTCACAGAGAACTAGCTTGTAATTTGACTACCTGCAGCAGGATTTCTCTTTATACCAACCGGAGTCCACCAGTTCAGTGAGTTGGGCATGTTTTGAATGCATTGATGTTTGGCAGATTTCTCTGTGCGTCGGGTTTTCGGACCTTGCACAGCATCAACAATCTCACGTAGAGCTTGCTGGATCTCTGTCCATCGCTCTTCTGGATCATGGGCATTCGACTGGATCGATAACCTGACGGACAATTCTGCTTGGGAACCTGATCGACCGTTATCTTCCAGTAGCGGGTACGGTTAGCTTTAGCGTTGCCTTGGCCACCAACGGCACAGGCTGAAACGCGTACGGACAAGCCCGAGATCAGCGTCTACAGAGATGGACCAAAATGATCAGCAGACTTGAACTGATCGGCTCCAGCAGGTAACCGATAGCAAAATCGTCGATCTGGGTCCAATGCCCAGAAGACGCAGGAGGACGTCAGGTTAGTCGGTGCCGCCTTTGTGCGAGAACTGTGTACTCGCTAAGAGTAGTTTATGGTCGAAACATGGCTGGGTGAGTCAATCCCCTTTACTGATTCACTCGGCCGGAATGCCAAATCGGTCTCCTATATTCCTCTCTCCGGTTTGTGTAGGGTTCCAACTTGAACATTGAAATCACCAGCAACAACCATGATGTCTATAGAGCGCACGCTACGGAGCAGTTTACACAAACCTTGGTAGAACTCGTATCTAGTCTGAGGAGCGCTACAGTCAAAAAGGGCATTAGCAGTAACCACGGACAGGCATCGACACTTCAGTCCGTTACTGTTGACACGCACAGAACCATTCAACCAAACAGCTCACAGACGAATGCTGACTGGGATTCAGTCGAGTAGAACAAACTCAGCCTTGACGCTCAGAGTGATGTCAACGCCAGTCTGAGCACGAGCACTAGACACCGGATCACCCCACACGAGAAGAGCGAAACGGGAAGCCGAGTTTGTAATCCGGGACGAGTTGACATCGTTAACGCTTCAGTGTTACCACTAAAGCTGGGTCTTGCACGCTTGCTTCGGAGACATAACAAATGTCTATGTTTTGCGCAGGTTAATTTGCGTAAACGGTCAGGTAAAATCTATGACTTCAGACCGATGAATAACAGATGAGGGGTAGTTTTTAATCCGATTACTACGAAGTCACACTAATGGAAAGCTGTTCAAGGTTATGAGGAGACAAATTTTTTTTGAACTGAGCGTCCCGTCTTTTAAAGCCACCTGTTCAGTTGCTCGTAACAATTTTTCTGCTGGCATAGCAATGGGAAACCTATATTGATGGGAACATTTTTGGAATCAACGGAGTGAGATTATGTGCTGACTCATCGCCGAAAGACAGCCAAGTCCCACTAGCTTTCAGCACGTCTGCGACTGTCCAAATTCCAGGTCAAAGATTTAGCCAACACCGTCTCGACCGGCAGGGCAGCGGATCGATGAAACGAGGACGGATTCACGTAAAGTTAGAAGAGACTTTGCCCAATGCGGTTTTGTAAAATTTAATTTCTGGTGTAAAGATTAGTGGCAGTTGCTCTTGCATCTTATATAGTTTGTTCGTTTCGTCTCTATAAAATAAATTTTCAAACCCAGAACAAATTTCTCAGTTGAGTTAGTTGGTGACTACAAAAAATAGTTATATCCAAACCATACTACTGTAATTTAAATTCACCGTGCAGTGCAACCGTAGCCCCCATGGGCTGGTTTTTATGTTGTCAATGTTTTTCAAAGTTGTGGTTGCTTTTTAATTTTCTATTTGTCTGTCTGGTTATTAATAATGATATTATTATTATTATTAATATTATTATCGTTATTGTTATAGTTATTATTTCTTTTTCACCCTCTGTCTGTAAGTAAAGCCAGTTAAATTGCAAAGCTAACCACTAACAGAACAGTCAGATATTTATGACTCTATTTTGTGTAATAGTGAATTATTGGGGATTCGCAGCGCAAAACTCTCATCCCTTCTACTTTACTCGTGAGACCAGAAAAATAGTAAATAGACCAAAAAATAGAGTCAGCTCAAAAGCTTCGTAAACTTGAGAGCCTTTTCGAAAAACTCGGATGATGAAGATTTGAGTATTAAAAACCTATCAAACTGTTCTGTTCATCCTAACATATCAATTACTAGTATCATCTTTCACTTCACTAGCAGCTGCAGCAAGGGGTAACCGATGACAGGATGAATCGCAACTTGAATTGGTCACTGACAATACATGCTGCTCTGGTTGTGCAAATAAATCACGCTATTCGGTGCTACAACGAGGAAGAGCTTCAAGTCTTTGCCTTCTTTGATTGGGGTATATCTGATATTTCTCATTCAAAAAACGATGATTTCGGCATTTAGTGACTCATCAGCGAGAGCTCTATACATAAAAATGTTGAACAATAAACGAAAGTTTAAATTTACGGGGACTGGAGTTGGCTATTCGAACCCGAAACAATGTGATGTATGGGCTTCCAATCCAACCTTATTCTCTGCTATGCATAACGTGTTGTTTAAACTGATCATGCCTCTCTTGTAATGTGAAAGATACAGCAGAAAGGTTTTGTTACTTAGCACTTTTGTACGGTTGTTCTATATTCGAAAAATAAGGGGTAAGACCCACTGGAAACCTCCAATGGAAAGAAGACTGGTTGGTGTTATAACGTGCAAAAACGCGGTTCCGGGAACTCAACTGTCGTGCTTAATCCACTCTATTTCGCAAGTCATGATTAACTACTCCATTTTAGTGGAGTCTACTAGAGTTTCCTAAAAATCAATTTTGATTCAACTTTTCATGATACAGAGAATGAATCTTTCCAGCTAGTTTTGTTGTATGATTTCAAGTCATTCGAGAGATTGTTCGTATATCCTTCAGTAGACAGTAACGGTTATCTTGCTGACCATATAGTCCCAATGAACCTTGATGGATTGAACGATTAGGCATTTCCATGCAGTTACTTCTTTCCTCCCCTATAGTCTTATGTACAATATATTTTTCATTTTAATCCAACATATTTGACTAATAAGTCGCAGTGTTGTTCTTCTAACCATGTCCTGGTAACTCCATCCGACTATGTTGTGCGATAGCCGTCATCAACACAACGTTGTTTTCATCGAAAAGTCCAGTTCAGTACTTCAGCAACTAGTTACAACTCACGTGAAATTGTTTGTCAGTCTCAGTGTATATACAATGGTTGACGGTACAGATTAAAATGGTGAGTAGGAATCGTGATCGTGCCACGTTTTGTTCCACCGTACGGAGGACGTGTCTCCGCACGGCCTGAATGAACTTCCGTTTATGTCCACCATACAATCAAATTGACCGTCATTATTGGTGTTTGATTTATTTTTCGGAAATGAACATTGAATGAACAGACAATCCATTATCTGTCCGTAAGTATTTATCAGATTGGCGCTAGCAGCATAACGATACGGTAGACTCACACAGGGTACTCGTGGCTTTCGTGTATGCCATGATAGCGTGCACCTTTTATGCATGTATATCGTCACGTGAGCTTTTTTATATGCCTCGGTATTTGACTATCTATACTAATCGTCTGATTAGGTTGACGGTAAAATGAAATTAAACGTGCTTGTTCTAAGTCATCGTTCTCGGTGATTGTCTCAAGGTACACCTTGTGTAGTATGCTGGATAAAGTATTCGTCAGGGGGTGGGGGTTTGCACGTGTACCATCTGAAAAAACAGAAAGGAAACTCGTTGAGCCGGAGCTCAGTATAAGCACAAGCAAGCTTCAACACTGACACCGCTAAAAACGGATGTGGCAACCTAAGTCTGAGAGCATTACCTGTGATGATAAAACTGTTCACTTGTTCTATTCAAAATCATCTCGTTTGAGTGTCAGGTGTGAAAGTCGATGGACCTCGTCGAATAGTTCACTAAGAAATCCTGGCTCTAATTGACGGATAGCACTAGACGGGTCATTCCCAACTGAGAAAAGGGAAAGACAACACTGCGGTTCCCTGTTTGTCTACTGAGAGGAAGGAAGAATGCAGATGAGTGGACATGGTTTCTTTTTGATATGGGACAAATAATAAAACATATTCGAAAAAAGCCCTGGAATAGCGTTTGATGATTTTTGTTGAACATCAAGTTGTATGAAGGGCAAGAAAGGTTACTTCAATATCTGTTCACAGTGGCCAGTTGTATTCGATCAGGGTTTTATGAAGCTCCGGGAAATTATTCATCCGTAGGTTGCTAATCATCGGTCACTACATTTTCTTACTTAAGTGGCAAATAACTGCACCTTACTTCAACTTGCCTCTTCGGCTCTATTTCTGACCACTGCAGTATCCTTTCTTTTTAGAACAAGAAAGTGCCTTTGAATTACGGTCATCAAGATGAGGTTAGGAGAATTCCTCGTGGACCAGATCTTTGAGGGGTTAGTGGAAAATTAAGTTTATGAATGAATGGGAGTAACCGAGATGATACCAAAGTGGCATAACTACATTGAAATGCTTTACCCTCGGTAAAAAATCGTTATAGGTAAAGAGTTTATATAATTGAGGTTTGGTTAACTTGGGCAGCTGTTCCCAAATCAGGTTTGCGATCGATTATTGGCTAACTTTGGTGCGGGTATCTGAGATAACTATAGATTTAGCTAAGACCAAATCCTATATAAAAAGCTTTGTTGATCACAGAAAACATACACGCGAAAAATTACATGATGCGTCGATTTGTTATGTATACCGATGTAGGCTTAGGTATTACTCTCATCCGCTGACGGATGTCACCTCTGTGAAAATCACCGATCCAGAAATGCTATTGCTATGGCTTATCCAAAATCACTTCATGCAACCGGCTTTGTGGTTTTGCTGCTAAGGTCTGACGTGTGATTTTCACTGCCTTCTGAGTTCACCGTTTTGGACTCGTACTGGGACACTGTCAGTTACATGGTTACGAAATTGACCCTCAGTTTTTTCAGTGTTGCTTCACACCTGTATCCAAATCACCAGATCATACTGGAGAAATTTCCAAGATGTGATACTTTACATTTTATGGTTTTTATGGTCAAAAATGAGATAAGACTAATGCATTTTTGCCCTAAATATGAGCAATCTCTTTTTATGGCTTCCCATGCGATCTGATTAGTTTTGGGGAGAAAATACTCCGAGAACGCACGATTTGTTCCACTTCCCACCATTTAGTTCGAACAATATATAAAGATCTATTTCCATTTCTGATTTCATTGGTACTAAAGGACAAGCTTTTCGAAATGTTGTCTAAATATCATTGGAACTATGAAGCTGAATGCTGAAAATTTTGAATCCGTCTGAAACTGTCTTGATCAAGTGGAAAGACAACAAAAAAGGATTTCGTTAGCCTTTTTGTCAAAAGTTTATGTTTTGAAGCCAAATTCAGAGACCGGCATGTTTTTACTGAGAAGAGAAAGGATACCTCGGTCTTACGAACTAAACACCAGCACCAACGGATGAAATAACTTCTTTTGAAGCGAAAGTTCAATGGTTTGGTTTGTTCATTCGTGTCAGTCTACTGATTCCCCCAGTGCGTTTGCAATTCCCAAACTGCAACTCATTTACCTGATGATTGGTAACCAATTATTAGTATAGGTTAGGAGATTGGGTATATTTCAGTGGATATGCCAGACTGATGAGACCATATTGTTTTTCGATGAAAGTTCCAGTCTCAAAGCATTGCGAAAAACTAGAACTGTTTAGACAGTCACAGTAAGACAACCGAAAATCGTGAAATATTGACTGATCCTAATTGATCGTGGTGTTATTAACCCGCCTAATCAAATCGGTAAAGTTCAATAAAATCTACCTATTTCCGAGTGATATATTTGAGACTGTGAAGTGGACCTCCATGTTACCTGGAAAGCTTTCCAAAAATCCAAAAAAGAAAACCGTTTACCGAAATAATTCCCGCTCGTCTCGACATGTATAAAAGAGTGGTCTCAATAATTTTGCTTACAGATTGGTGAAAGGAATAGAACTAAATGACGAAAGAATGACCAATTGTAAAGCCTTCTTCGTGCCCGCTGTTGGACTAACGCGATTTTGGGAATTTCATCAAATATCAATACGGTCTCTTTAAGGACCGTATTTTTATTACTCTGACAAGCGTGCGACCTATTTCTGTTTTACGGACTGTCGCGTAGGCGGCACTTGGAAAGTGACCATTAAAATAGGTTTACTACCGATAATCAATAATCCAGTCAAGGAAGAACAGTTTGTGAGGCTAGTAACATGAATTGTCTAATGATGAAAATGATTTTTTGAGAATTTGTGTCCACTTAATTACGTCTGGATTGAGTGTTCATGTGCGCATGTGTACTGATTTAGAAGTGAAATTAGCTGTGACGTTCGGTGGAATGGCGGTGATAGGACCGGATAGTTGTACAGTATTGTTATAGGTAGTATTTTGATATCTTCCGACGTAGTGACACTTCAAAAGCTGATGTCAATGCCTATTCAGTAGACGAAAAGCTTCCGTGAAGCTTTATTAGATTGAGGAAAAAAGGTCATCTAACCAGAAGCGATACGTATATGAACCAATAAACCACTCTGATCGTTAGTCTGTGAATTCAACTTCTATATTTTGAAAATCCATATCACAATCTGAACCAAAACAACTATTTTTACTTATGAACGTTTTTGGTTTTGGAGCTCGGTATTATATAGAAACACGATCACAATGAGGGGTAAAAACCGTTGCCTTTTGTGTCAAACTCGTAGAATAGATGGCCGTATAATTTTTGTTGAAATAATATTTTTACGCTTGTAGTAGTGTGACTGTGGGTTTAATTTGATGAATGCCTTGAGGGTTTACCATGTGATTCTTGTTAAAACTGAAATTAGATCAATATTTGACGGTGGTGTTCCAGGTATGTTGAAGGAATCAGTGGAGAACGTCAGCATTTATTTCTTTTGGGTTTGTTGGTCATTGAATTCAAAGTTTTGATTTGATCAGTTAAATAAGGAAGCTGCATTCCATGTAATCTACCGAACGGTGAATGCGAAATCACATTGTAGTTCATTTAAAGCTGCCTAATAGGATTTTTCTAACGCATGCGCCGAGGGGAATTCCTCTTTACAGGTGCCGGATCAAAATTGGTGGGTAAAATTTTCTTGTTCCATTCTGATCACTTTTGATAGAACGCTTCGTCTTATTCAGTCAGCTACAGAGTCAAAGGTAGCCGACTGACCTGACGAAGGGGAATTAAGTATTTCCTGCAATATTGTTCAAAACAACAACAATAACAAAAAAGACGACGATCGACGACCGATTGAAGTTCTCTTTTTTATTTCAACAATAGTATAGAGATGCAATCATGCGTCTGTACTTCCATGTGGTATTGATTGCGTGTATTTACAGTGTTGCTCCATGATCGAGCAATTTCTCACTACAACAAAACATTCAACCAGCCTAATCGATTTTTGACAGCTTCGACAGAAACAATGTAAGGAACCTGATGAATCATATCGATTTTGCTAGAGTCACTCTGACTTAAATTAGACGACAGTTCATGATCTCTTTATGAAGTCTCGCATGGTCTGGTTTTCAGTACTGTACGAAGCCGAATCAAAGAATGGATGTGATGTTACTCCAAAAACCATGAATTTCTACCCGGTTTTAGAAAGAGGGTGAAACGTACCTAGCCTACTCAACCTGATATTCAGAACTTGTATCAGTAACTGTCAAATTTGGATATCCTTATTCAGAAGCCCTTACCAACAGTCAACCTCACTAGCAAATTGTCTTTGCCGTTGGAAAATCTAACATTATCCCGAATCTACCACGAGGTAGAGTGGTACGGCACTCTAAATTGGAGGAAAACGGTTACTTGTTAACCCCGTTACTGTGTGTGCGTTTGTGTGTGAGAGATTTCAGGCCGATGAGATCCACGTTGGACACCAAGAGTGTGAACCCACAACAGAAAATGAGGATATTGGTGTGGATCAGTAATTTTACTTTAAGCGCTCATTTTCCCGAGCAAATCAGGAGCACTGTTTGAAACGGACGCAAGTTCCGATGCACACATTAAGCAGGCTAGATCTTTGGTAACTATGCAGATTATACTCGAACATTTAACAGTCTGTATTCGGTTGTATCATATATTTGATGTAATTTGTTCATATACGCATCCATTACTTTTCGTATCCAGTACGGTTCACGTGTTGGCATTTTGTCATTTCGCGCTCGTATTATGCAGTGCCGAAAGCCTGTCCGGATATCACTCAATGTGAGGCGTGGATCCGCCACTGTGAATATGCATGCAGGAAAACAATGGACGAATACCTACAAGGCCATTGGATCCAAGGATGGGACTTGAAATAGTATGATCAACAGAGTACATGACAAAGTAACAAGCCACCTTTGTGCCAACAGTTTGATGCATGCGTAAAGACTAATTACACAAAATTGATGCTGATTTGCCCAAACTTGCACGGTGTATATATTGCATCATTCAGTTACACGAACCTATCGGTCAGCGCTTTCGGTAACTCACGAGTATCCTTTTGGAAGAAACCACCAGTTCTGAATGAATACGCCCATTCGATCTATCTCCAGTTCAACATATAATCAGACATACGCAGGAACTATATCCATTTGGGTAAACCCAGACGAACCACGTTAGCTGATGGTTCACCAGGATGGTGAAAAACCTGGAAGCATGCACAGATGGATCCTATTCGTCAGTTTTATTTCATGATTTCGCATGAGTGCAGTGGATGGCGTATACCAAATTTGCACAAAGGCCTTCTGCACTATTGGGGATAAACGGCCACCAAACCGAGACGTAGGGATTAGGACCACAGAAGGTTCCAAAAGGTCAGATGTGGTAATGAGCAGGACAACGGCGGGGATCACTGTCTACCATCAAAACTGAATGGTGAAGGCGAGAATTCGGACTTCCGACCTTCGAGATATTAGGAAAACGCTTTAAACCACTCGGCCACCACCTGTACACGTATTTGCACTGTCATTATCGTGCTATTTAGTCATACAAAACCCAACTGCGCACTGCGTTGACATCTTTTGGTTTGCACCAGACGGTCATCGTTTTTTGAACGGGTAGTCTGAGATCACGCTAAAAGCCGCCGGGGTTAAATTACCCGCAAGCCTTAGGAAGAAGCAAGCAGGTAGTCTTTTTACAACTATAGATTTATGTTGAAGTCTGGAGCAGGATGAATTTGTGGACAGGTTCGTGTATAAAAGTGGGAACATTTTGATCTGGTTCCGAAATAAAAGATCTCACGCTAGAGTGCACGATTTGGTTCATTTAGAAATTACAAACTGGTCATGAATGACTGGACCTTAATTGTCATTCTGGGTGTTGCAGCGTTATACTTCTGCACTAGAACATTCGCACAGTGATTGCTTGTTGCAAAAACGTTTGATGGAGTTTGCCTAGTTTAAGGGGTACAGGTTGATTACAAAGATTCTGCAGGATCATCAAGAACCGAAGTTGCGAAAATTATAAATGTGGCGCATAACAAGTTAGCTTGCCCAACTAGCCAGACGTATGAAGTTTAAATGTATATTTCATTCCACCTTTTTGTCAGTAACAGGCAGAAGAGCAATGAACATTTTGATAATCAATGAAAACAAATTCCCGAAATTCGTGATTGTTGATTGGCTAACAGAGATTAGTTTCTTGGCCATTTGTCAGTGCCAGGTTTGTTATGACTGAACAAGCACACGGGGCATTTATTGAATAACATATCATCGATCTGAACAGGTGTCCATTTAACGTATAGTTAAATATGAAAAAGTGTAACGCCGTTTCCGCTCTCATCATCTCGATTATCACAGATAGTTACTCTTTTATTCACAAAAAATTATGCCCACCCAGTTGGATCACAATGTTGCTAACGAACACAGTGCACTCTGCCTTATTCCAGTGAATAAAAATGCTTCGTAAGTTGCATTCACTCGTAACTGGTGACCACTGTAAGCGCCGTGAACTTCAGAAACAAAAGGAACAGAACTTTGCTGCAAGGTTACGATTTCTTGACTCGAGGTTCCGTAAAATTCGCAGAAAATTGCAGACCTGTAAGCCAATCTGCAACCTTTAGCACTTTTCCGACCGTGATGACCTACAGCCAGTCTGATTTGTGCTATAGTTACTTGTAATCAAGCATCTCACTTGATCCGATTTTGAAATAGATCATCGAAAACCGTTTTTGGAAGACAGTAGTTGGCTTCACAGCTGCATTAAGACGGAGATAATTACCAAAACCCATGTGAATGAAATGCGTGATGGGTTTGGCTATTTTCAGCCTACAAATTACCGTAGGTTTGCGGTACGCTTTTGTATCCAACTAGGGGTAGTGACGGTAGAGGCATTCTCGTTTGTGGAGGTAGAAGTGACTAGTTAACTATCAAATATAACTATACCTCGGGCCACTAATACTCATACACGTATTGGAGAAACACGTATGTGGGGTCTGATTACCACATTTTGTTATCTTACGCAGATGTTGTACCCGATTACTTAGGTTTGAAACTTTACTGAACATGAACTGGGACATTTTGATTTAAGCAGTATCTTAGTGCATCAGAGTAACAGAAGATATTTCCCCGAAAGTACACGACCTTTTTCGCAGTTTTTGCCGCTCATCAAGTTTGCCTAACCGGTGCTCTCCTGCCCAGACTTCCTTGCACCTGAGCAATCCACTTGACTAACTGAAGAAATATCTTTCGGAGAATCACCTTAAGCTTCCAGAAATGGACTCTTCTTTAGTGCGGACTCCTCACGATTCAAATGGGACTGAGATGATAAACTAAGATAATTTATATAACCTTCTTCATCAATTTAACTTAATTTCCATACCTTGGTAGCTCGCAGCTTTGACTGCTCTGGGCTCCTTACTTCCGCAAAGATGGTCACACACATTCACCTACCCATGGCACAGCATAGAATCTACATAAGAGAAAACTTTGAGTGCATTTTTGTCATTTCCCGATGATATGATATACCATAACTAAGTTTCGAAGCTCAAACCCTATAGGGAATGGATTGATTTCGCATCCCAACTGGAATTATCTGTACTTTACTCAGTCAGCTCAGGCAGAATAAATCTGAAAATATATTTGTCAGTGCACAAGCTACAAGCAAGCAGACAAATGTGTAAGCATGCAATCTGCCGAAAACGTAAACAAGTAAGCGGAGGTCAAGCTAGATAAATCGATAGGTTGAACGGTGAGGCTTTCAGTACCGCACTGGTTGAAGCATGAATAAATATTAACAGAGGTGTGTTGATGTGGATCAGTCGACCACTTAGTATGCTTGACTGCTCAAACCCGACAAATCCTCAGTGTATTTACTGGTCACAAAGTAAGAATTATTATTGCCATCAAACAGTTGGGTCTGAGTGCGGAACGGCGTGCATAAGGTGAGACTAACCATAATGTTAGCGAATTTTCGAGAAGTCTACTTAGATATATCCTCGGAGAATGTTTTATTAACATGAATAGCCTGGAATTCAGATATACCTCTTCCACGATGAAGCATACCCAATAAATTCGGTAACAAAAATTGTTAATTATGGACAAAACAATTATCAATCACTTTTTGTTTCATTTTTATCAGAAAATGTTTTTAGCCAGTACTTTCTGCAGTCTAATTGATCGAAACGGATTTGCATCTGCTTTTATTTTGGTGGGTAAGCTATGGACTAGGAAAGAAGATTTGGGGATAAGAGCTGAATGTCAAAGAGTTGATCTAATTTTGAACATAAGTCCTCCCACTCTTGCATAGTCCTAGGCCATCCTGGAAAACACCATTTTATATAGCTGTAATCTCCTTCTAAATTACCATTGAGGATGTTTATGTAATAATAAAAAGCAGTGCAGACACACAGATCAGTTCAAGTGCACGGGATGAAGCAAGATTGTTCGATGCACGGGGTGGTATTGAATCAGGTATGTCCTTTGTTGCACTTCGCCCTCCAGCTCTTGAAAAAACGGTTGCGATGTGAAGTCATTCATTGTTTTTTCGTTCTCTATTTATTATTATCAAAGTTTTCATGCAACTTCTAAACAGTGTGAATGCGTCGCCCATCAATGAGATCCTGTTTATCCGTCTGGATGCTTTAGAAATCGTCACAAGCGTCTCCCTTTCTACGGATTTCTCCAAGAATTTGAGGCCCGTATTATCTCTGAAGGTTCGTCACATCTGAATGTATTTTTTAGTTTTTGGTGTGTTTCTTGACTGTATGTATACATGGTACTAGATATAGCAATAATTCGGAGAAATTTTTTCACAGAGAAGGCCGCCTCCATAAGTGGCCGGTTTTGATCTCAGGGGATCATTCATTTTTCGTGCAGTGTTTTTCATCCTCGCAGATCCGTGTTAACCTGGTATTGTTTTGGGCCCTTCGTGAAGACCGTAAGTTTATTAGACTATACTTCATTAAGCCATATCGTACCACCCCACAAAGCGAGGCGTGTTCACTTCCAGAACTAATGACTGACCCCTGCTAAATCACGTGATGATTAGTGTTTTGAGCCTCTGAGGGGTAACTCGATCAATCGCGCGGTTTACACGTGTTCCACACTTCACCGCACACATCGATTCCAAATACCCTGTTTGAAGACACCGTGGCTTCGCTGTGCCGATGAATGCTAACAGAAATTAAATAGCCCTGTAGAGGTTTTATGAGCTATCGACTGCGAGATAGGCAACACATATGCGTGATGAATCTTCTTAGAAGGAGGTGAACGGATTTTGAATCCGTTAAACTGTGTATAAAAGTATAAAGTAGAACAAAGTGTTATACTTTCTGTTAGCTGATTTGTACCGAACATCCAATGAACAATGAACAATTTATTTTTCTGTTCCAACCATACGTTTTTCATAATCTTGCTATTCTTAGCTCAGAGGAGCAATCTTTTTTCTTTACAGCTAATCATTCCTGTTCTCCAAAACTATCCTGAGGAGAATCGAGGACATTTTGAATTAAATTTTTTTTAATTTTCTATTCTTCTTGCACTCAGAAACCCAATCCAACTTGAGATGAGGTTCCCACTGAATAATTTAATTCACAACTAAGGGTATCTGGGTCTAACAGACTCTTCAGGCAGACAGAATTCGTTCATTGCGTAAAAAACAATCCGTGCATAAATTGAAACTCTCAGTCTACTGGACAGGTAGAGGAAAGATGATCAATTGTTCTAACAGTAATTTGCAAATGGTCCATCCTTCAAGGTACCTAATCAGAGAATTTTGGCATCAAGATCGGCAGTCGAAATATACTCCAACATTGAATGGTCCAAACTGCATTCTGCAACATCCATAGCTCACCGATTTCAGTGGGTTAGAATTGCCAAGGAAAACTATTTAGCGGTGACGGATGACCTGAGATTGTACAGCTCAAATCGATCCAAATGTTTTAAACCCTACCAACGACTATCGCTAAGCAAATGTCCAGTGAAAAACAAATATGACATACTTTACATTATTAGTTACAGAATAGTTTGTGTAAGACCATAATAAAGCAAGTTTGAGCGTGAATAATCCAAAAAAGACGACTAGCCCTTAAACTGAAGCAATTAGATACTGACATTGGTTATCAGTTTTCTGTACGCTAGAGGAAATGTCAATGCACATCGATTTTTCACAAAACCCAAAAGTCACATAATTTATCTTCTGGACTGCAGAAAATGACTACAATGTTTCAGTCAGGATATGGTTGAACAATTGCGATGAGTAGATTATTAACCGAAAAGGAATGGTCGAACATAAGCTCACAAATTACGGGGGTTGTCAACGGTCAAAACATGCCAGTCAGTCTAACTGATCAAAAGTATGAAAGGCCAGATATGGATCGGTCTAGAGCGGAACTCTCCATCATAGCATGAATTATATTTTTATTATTTTCAAATCTCATTTAGTTGAGGAAAACAACACACTCAGCAGATCAAGAGACCTGAGCTTTTCTAACATATGTTCCCATGCACATTTTTACTTAACATAAAGACTTAGAATTATCACGAGAACAGAAGAAAATATATTTCGCCCATGTAACAGCCAAGTGAATGACAAATTCCCTGGAAAAATTGCTTGACTTGCACAGTAAATATTATCCATTGCTCAGGTCACATCCGTTTCTATGAAACTGTCCCCTGGGAAGTTTGTCTTCCAGTGATCTATGACCGACTTTCCCAAAAACAGAGGTGACCACTTACCAGTGCCACGTCTCTGACCCCATTTGAGGACCTCAATCTTTAGAGATTATTTTTATCATCCGGACAGCCAAATTGTGAATCGTGCTATTTTCCTTCTATTCCACCTACGTTTCTGGTTTTCCACAGTAGGATCTTCCAAACTCCCATTATAGCACATTTTTGACCCACTGAGGTTTAGCGTTTCACTGCAATTCATTGTGAGGTAAAAGAGAATGGATTTTCTAGTAATGCTTTGATCATTGGCTTTTTAGTGCACATTAAATGAGTGACAACTGGAAATAAGTGGTTTTCAATTCCATTTTCACCGAATGACTCACTAGATGACGGCTTACGTTAAACGGTCCGCTGATTACCGATATCTGAACAGCCACACTTGACAGGCGTGAATGTTTTTCTGGTTTTTCAATCCTACTTGGTGGCCAACGATAAAACCTTCCCTAGTCTATAACTGGGAACAATTTGGAAAATGGAACTGCGAATAGAAAAATCTAATTTCTTTCTGATCGCGAGTGGATGATTTCGTATATAACGACCTCGTCGTTGATGAGAATTCGAAAACTCATCTAAAGAATTTATCACCGAATGGTCGTTGTTCAGAGACAAATTGTGCAATGCTATTGGTGGAAAATCGTCTACCCCAAAAACTCTTTCATCGATATAAGAGAAACAATATGTCACCACAAAATCCGACATCAGGCTGTCAGCAGCTCGCAGGCGGTGAGACATGACAACCAGACGGGAAGTATTCACAGAATACGAAGGGGGTAGAGATTGGTCTGCCCTATCTGTATACCGTTACTCACGAACTACGAGTCGTTGCATGGGGAATTTCTCTTCCCCCGATACACGAAAAGCAAACAGAACAAGACGACCCCACGTTCACTTGTGTAAGTTATGGAAGTTCTTAAAGTGATTTAACCATATATATATATATATATATATATATATATATATATATATATATATCACTTCTACTTACTTTGAAGTGATATTGATTTTTAGACGAAAGGTTAATTACATTTGCTTTTGGAGAAATATATAGTCAAAATAGCACGGAAAAGACTTATTTTCTAGGTAAAAGGATGTACTGCAGGTCTTTCTATAGTTCAAATGACCGAAGCATCGCAACACCCCTTAAATATAAGATGTAAGTTCGAGTCAAGCTATCACGGAACTACATCAGGTCAAAGTCAAACGGTGTTGTATAATTCGGTCCGTTGTGCTTGAGCTCAGTAGTCTACGATGCACGCAATAGCCCACCCTTTCCGGTCAAAATTCGGGGAGTGCAGAATGATACGAAACCTTTCGGTTTGGAATAAGCCGTTACTCTACACGTGTTGCTGATTTATTCACAATAGTGCCAATTTTCCCCCCACTTTACTGATTTCCGCCCTAAAGATCCCCTCCAGAAATATTTTATAGACTGAAGTCTGAAGAATTTTTACGGTTAACTGAATTACCTTTTTAACCAAATTATAAGAAAATAATAGTCACCTAAGAATTAGACGAAATCCACAATTCATCACCTTCATCACCAATTCAACTGTCAGACTAGGATTGCGTGCGTGCAACTGAGCCACGTGACACACGTTGAACTACAACCTTCCGAACTGTGATTGGTTACATTTTGTGATACTGTACCCAGTGCTTCGGCATGTTTGGTAAAATATCCTCACAGATTAAAATTGGCCTTGAATAGGCAAACACTAGTGCCACTGTTGTTACAAAAAGTCATCTGCGTAGCCATGTGATTTATAAGAGATGCTGCATGAAAAGAGGTGATTTGTCGTTTAGCAAGAATGACAAAAAATATCCACACAAACTTACATCTTTGACTCGTCAAGTAGGTAGTCCTGGTCATTTTTATTAAATCTTCGCTCCCATAGAATTCGATGGAGAGCCTGACATTGGATGTGCATGTGAGCGATGAATTCCCCCTGCAAACCCGTAAGGATTGACGACTGCTGGGTGAACTGCTGATGATTGCCCGAAAAAGACAATTAACTGATTTTTCAACAAAGTTCTAAATTTAGAAACTAGATTTCGCCGCTTTCCACGTAATCTACGGAAAGGGTTGGCGAAATAACCTTTGGCAATGAACCTTTAATTCATTATTTCTTCACCCCCTCCCTCGTGGTTTCTCCCTAAATACATATTCCCTGGGAAAGCGCTACATTTTGTGCACGACAAGATAAACCTAATAGTGGGAGGATTCTCTGTTTTAGGTTTTAACCGTGATATTCCGGTTACGCCATATTGATTGTCTGGCACGAAAGCCAGACATCATACAACACATCTATTTTTATTTTTTGGTCACGACCTATAAACTGGCGAGAAACACACGTGTTCTTCTTGACTGCCTACCTACTCTCACTTTTCTGTTAGGAACTGAAGACCATGCCACTTATTATTCACCTAGACAAAGATGTTTGTTTCAGCTGTCCAAGCTAATGTTCCCAATCAGTTGCATTGCCGTTGTAGTACAGCTTTTATTGATCAAATGACAAGCGGCATAATTACATCGATAGAGCAACATGTTCCGGTTGTTCTGTGTACAGATGCAGTCAATGGCCATTAAAAATGTAGCGGTAAAAATTCTGGCGGATAACGAATAAATCACCTTTCCCAAGATGGATTTCCGAATGAGTACTAAAAAAATCTGAAAATAACAGCACCGAATTAGTTGAACAGATCCTTCAAACCGAAAAATCTAATCACGATTTCTTCGTGCGAATCACCAGGTTATTTCAAGGTCAAATTGGGACCTAAATATTCTGTCTGACCAAAGGTATGTGGCCTGTTCCACAAATGAAAACTCTCGTCGTTTTTATTACAATGCGCGCAAAGTTATGCGCCCATTTCGGCTATTCTTTTCCATAAGACGCGCTTGACAAGTGGAAGCACGTGGTCACATCCCCCTTGTTTCATTTAAAGTTGAAATTTGCCATCACGCAACAATAACAGAGAAATATGGTGTTTATCTCATCCAACGATTTTATGGATAATTCCATTTTTAAACCGAATACATTTGATGTTTGGCAAACCTTTAAGTAATCGTCATACAGTTCGTAGTATACGAACTGTGCATGCTAGATGCCCGGTTTTGTTCATCGAAGATAACTCACCACGCGTAGTGAGTTGTTTACGTGTTTTCATCTCAACTAAAAGTTCATGGTTTATCACCCGCAATAAGTCAAAAATCACCAGTTGCTCATTTCAGTAGTAAACACGATTTGATCGACTTGGCTTAGTGGGTAATCCTTCAGTTTCCATGAGGTTTGAACAAGAACACTCTCAGTCATCGATTATAGAAGGCGAACGATATACCACCTCCGAATACGTCTTCTATCAAGCCTCGAAGCGATTTACCAACGAAATCCCCTCAGTTTAATGAAAGGAGAGGGCTGACCTCGGCAGACAGATGCGTTCGTGTATTGTTCATTTCGTAGCACCGGGGATATTCCCGATACGAGCAAAACACGACAGGCACGCTAAGCTTGGAGGCAAAGGAAAAAAAGTGGACCGAACGAGTACTGTCGATGGGAGACCTAGAGTGTGTTAAAAAGACCAAGCCGACAGAAACCTCATGAGGGTCAGTTCCGTGGTACGTATCCAACCGGAGAAAAACAGTGCAGTTGAAATCAAGCGTCAGGGAAGATCGTCGAGAAACAAAATCTTATATTATGTCTGGAAAATGTTCATTCTCTCAGAATGATCAAGGTCAGTACACGATCATGATAGGGAGCATTTCACTTTCGCCCGATTCATTGAGATGTCTGCTTGTTTCATGTTGCTTGCGGTTCCGCAGTTAGAATCGCCCAGATAAGGTCGTAGCTTGTTAGTCCTGTACCCAGTCACAGGAAAGAAACCGGCATAATTTATGATAGCCTTTTGAGGAATCTACAGCCTTTCCTTTCTCAAACCATTTTAAATGTGGACATACATTATTATCAATCATTTTTGATCCCTTCTGTGCAGAAAGCCTGCGATGCCACAGCCATAAGTGATTTCATTACCGTTGTGGAACTTTAGGCCAGCACAAACTACACATTGTAAAAATAATACAAGGTTTTCGTACGAATCTTTCTGACCCGAAGTTTGTTTGCCGGGAACAGAAACCACCACGTCGATATCAGAAGTAACGGAAATTGCAAATAAGTTTACGTGACTCATCTGATTGAATTTTTACGTTGGTTTTTCATTTGGATCAGCTCGAGAAACTGTCGTTTCACAAATCCCCGACTGTTCTACGCCCAAAAAAGGAACAGATACCCCAGTGGTCTATCATTTGGAAATAGTTCAATGGAATCAAACAACATCTATCTTCTCCAAAGTCTCATCTAGTAGCTTTCACTGCCTAAGCCGGTTACCAACTTTTCGAAAGACTGGTAAACTCTGTGTCGGCTTTGGATGTGTGTCCGTGTGCTGTTAAAATCTAACTGAGATACTATATTCTTCGTAAGTAATTTTTCTTCCTCCGATGTGATACATTAAAACACACCAAATATTTGAGACAGAACAGTCGGTATGAGTTTATATATGTAGTACTAAATCCATAATAATCTGCTAGGCAGATGAAATTCAAGGATTTCGGATACGAGAAAAAATAACCTGAATCTTAGAAGTCAAACTATCTCGTTTGTATAGCTGGTGAATATATGTTTTTCCTGACAGAAACGAAATGTTTTGTTTAAGTGTCGATGGATTTTGTGCCCTGGAGAGGGAAGCAAAATAAGGAATCACATTCGAAGAATGCAGTCATCTTTATATATGCATGTGCATATATATATATATATATATATATATATATATATAACGTTGATAGATATTATAACTTAGAAATAATTACTCGAGAAAATGGCCGAAATGGTTTACCGGAAACAGGAGGTTTTGTAACTTCAGCTAAGCTTCATAACAAGATCTACAAATGATTTCTTCGCGGCTAAGATTTATAATTTTGGTTTTTCAAGTCATGGTTTTGAAGGTCCATCTTGGGCTACATCATGGTGTTGTTTACCCACTGAACCTGTTCCAGAGTGCTGTTGATAGACGTCAACAACATATGGAGTTCTACCAGTGAACCCAGTCTGTTTCTTATTTGACTGATGGTCTTCCATTGAGCATTAGAAACTCACATTCTGCTTCTGCAGATGACTGTTGCATTTATTACTCCAACGAGGGTCTTTTGTTCTTTCTTAGCGATTTAATGGTGAATTATTCCTCAGCCGTGGTAATTACGGGAATCTTTCTCCGCGAGTCCTATTCTGAATAGCAGTCAATAAGAATGCATTTGTCTAACTTTACACCTGTCGTTAACGTTGAACCAAAATTACTTTTGCAACGCTCGAACATTTCTATACCGCTGATATTTTGCCGTCAGTACTCCCTATATACTCTTCTAACCGGTCTTCTTGCGAATCCCGTTTACAAACACAAAAAGATTCATATAAAGTGTCACACAAACTGTGACAGTTTGCTTGATTTCCAAAAGCCACTTTTTTGGTTAACTCCAATAGGAATCTTATCATTTTGAATTGTGGTTCCTGTAGATGGTCTAATCAGTAGCGAGTCCATTCGACCAGAGAGTTTATCCGCTACCTATTTCCAAAAGATCAGTACAGCAGTTTGAGAGTTTTGACTAGGTGAACGGAAAAATCCCCAAGACCTGATCGAACGCATCAGTCTAAATTAGCCCGCTCGGTACGGACCAATGCGACGGACAGCGCATAACCCAATTTGTGGACAGAGTAATCCGGCGCAGAATCATGGACATTTTAAAGTCTCCGCAATTGATTAATTGGACTTGTTCATCCGTCGCTGAGTTAGAAATAAAACGAAACTTCCGTTGAATAATTTATACATTGGAGTTGGGGGTTGTGCATACGCACGGAAAATTTGATTTAGAGTCAGCCCCACTTCGTTAGTTACACAAACAAGTTGAATTGACCAAGATATCACAATGAATGAGGATTATTTTGACTTGAGACTAATGCCCTGTTACTGAATGGAAATGAAGAGAAATCGATGATCAGTAACTGCTTCAAAAGCTTCGTGAACTAGAAAACGTAAGAGGATACCTGCTTGCTATAAATCCTATTTCTCACATTTATCTACCGAAGATATCTGGATTAGCATAGGATAGAACATACGATTATGTAGCAATCAATATGCCGGATGTTTCTTGTCTCGCGTTAGGGGTTATATAAACATGCTTGCGGGGTTTCACAGTTTTCAATGACTGAAGAAAAACAGGAAACGTTGTCGCCACCGAAACTAGATCAGACCCGAAACTTTCAGGAGACCAACTTGTTTTCTAAGCAACACACGTAATGTGTGTTCCATTCCAACCAGCTATTATCGGTGCAATCAGTCCGTTTGTGAATGGACCGTAAACTGGGCGAAATAAGCGGAAAAGACAACAACGAAATGTGATACATGGTGATAAAACCGTAACCGGTAAGAATTAAAGCTGGTTAGAAACGGGGTGGAAGGAACCCACAATGGAAGTTATAAACCAGGATGGCGAAACGGGCAATAAAATTCGCCTATTTGTTACCAGCTTCAGAGGGAGTTTTAATAAGAAGAGATCATCTTATAGCATTTTCCCTACATTGTATTGTGGTGTGCTTTGAAGGACTTATCAGCTTTTATGCTAACATGCGCTTGCATTTTAACCGAAATGTTCTTACAGTCCCCACTCTAAAGATTGGTTGACGAAAGAAGTGGAATTTCAGAATTCAGTTCTACCTCTTACTTTGTTTAAAATTACCCAACTTAGGTATGGGATATTCCAGTAAACGTCTGCAAATACAATCCATGTATAATCAGCCTATGTATCGAAAACTGGCCAGCTAGGAGTGGTGACAATGAGATAAAACCAGTGAATGAAAGAGAAATGGGTGAAATTTGAGGGAATCTGTCGTCAGTATCTTATCGAAATTTGTACAGTTTGGCGAACACATCGTTTAAAAAGATTAAACAAGCTGGGCTGATAGTCAGGTGTGTATCAACAGATGTGTATCAGCACTTGATAGCCACCCAGCCTTTGATCCTTTTTGTCTTTCACTGATAGTTCAAGAGTATTTTGTCCAATTTAGTTCCTTTATATTCCAGGAAGAGGGCCGAATGCTCAAATGACCAGTGCTGACGGGAATCGAACCAGGGTCGTTACTGGCCGGTGTGGTCGACGATAACCCTCAGATCACCGCCGGCTTGTGGTCGTATTTTACAAACATCCAAAACGAGTAACTTACCCATACCGGGCGAAACGGTGAGGACGTTCAGCATGACTTCGGAACCCAAGTCCACAAAATCAGGAGATTCCCAACCAGCCAAGCAGTTCAGAAAGCAGAACTACGGGATAAACATGATACTGCGTTTCTGGTAAATTCACTTTTGTTTTCAATTCCGTCAGGACCAGTCTAAAAATGCTGTAAAAATATATAACCTGGCAAATACAGGTTTCTTTTTTGGCACTTCCCCTAAGGCCAATACAGTTCACATATCTAGTAGTACCGTTGCTCAATAATATGGCCCACAACATTACCGTAAAAGTCCAAAACTGAATGTAAAATCCGTTTCCATCAGATTTGTGTGGGCACATAAACCACCGGATTTACCATTCTTGTGTGTTTCATATCATTATGTCGACCTCTGTCATCGGGAGTTGCAGAGTCTTGAAGAACTGTCTTTGAGAGCACAGGATTGGCCTGGGTACGATTTTGATAGCCACTGCAGTAGAGAGGATTCGTTGTCTTACCCCTCTAAAGGGGTTACCCGACACACGGTGGATAACGCTAAAAGGTCTCTCCCGCGTTAGCCTGTGGCCCGTATCGATTGCATGGGCCAGTATTGAGCTGGTTACTGTCTTAATAATCCCTTTGGCTAATCATGTAAGACAGTGTTATTGGACTCGATCGGACAGGCTCCCGGTGGTTCAGTCAACTTATTTAGCTCCACAGGATTAAGAGCGGGAGTAAACCTAGCATAAGGTAGAATAATCAGGTAGCTTTTCCTTAAGTTTCAGCTGCAAAACACAGCTTAGTGTCCGACTTGATTTACAGCTGGGTTGCGTAGAATGTATTTGGTACCGCGTTAGATAACCTTCTAGTAAGTGTTTCTGAATTCCATGCCAGCAAAGACGATCCTTTTTGGGATGTTGGCCTATCTCGGTCGAGGATTTGCTTTCATATGTAGTTCCTCTGAGAGAACTTTTGATAGATTCCAATGCCTTCGGAAATTTATTGTTACAACATATTTGGCGCGCCCTGTGGTTCAGGCAACGTATTAATATTCATTATTGATGCAAGCGAACGAAGCTTTCGAGATAAATGTACTGTCCTGACCACATGGGTTTTGATAAATGCTAAATTCCAATGATTCGTTCGATGTTCGTCTTAGAAGAATGTCAAGGAATGAAAGTGCATCGTCCTATTGCATTTCTAGCGTAAGTCGTATATTCGGATAAGCATCATTGAATTTCTGTAGTAGTTCTCGGGCTTTTATATTTGGAGGGAACCTAACAGAAGATGTGGTCTACATACATTTAATAATTAGTGAAACTAGTGAAAACTATACCAATTCCTGATTTTATATCTTTTGAAAGCATATATATGCAATCTTTCTGTTTATAGATGCTCCCTTCAAACTGAAAGTGCATATTTGTTGTGCAAAGTTTCATGAGATCCCCGCATATATCGACATGCATTCACAAACAAAGTCATTAGTTTTGGCCAGAGTTACGTTCGTGAATAAAGAGAATACGACGAGGGAAAGCATCTACTGTGATTTAGAGTTTACGTCCCTAATCACGTCGACGAATCAAAACGTGTCGCATGAGCTATATGGCGACTATTTCGTTCGTATATATCCCAAGAATTCTGTGAGCCTTCGTGCTAAGTTGTGGCATGGGGATTAAAAAATGCTAAGTTTAGGTCGCATGGAAATACCTACTTTATGTGCTTTCGACAGATCACAAAGTCTTGATCCTATGGGTCTTATCGGTTCTAAAGCAGTCACGTCTATCACATTTTTCGTTTTAGTTTTCAAAGTGTAGTGGGTATGTGCCTTTCAGTGACGATGTTCTTGTCGTTTTCCTTGGTTTCGGTGAATTTATTTGAGTCACTGAGAGGTCCTGTCATTTTTCCACCATGGTAATTTCTGTCCTTAAGGACGATTTCTGTTCCCTTTTCAGGAAGTGTAATAAGAACCAGTTGGTTGTCTGGCAGTTTCTAGACCACTAGCAAATATTATCCTGTCAATACATTTCTGCTTGATAGTATGGCGGTAAGGAACTGATAATTCCAATCGACAAGGGTAGACTTCAACTGATCTAATCCAGTCTCACTTTTTGGTGCCAGGTCAGCTAACTGACTGAACAAGTTCTCCATGTGAATTTCTATATGCTACTAGTGGGCTCCTTTAATTGGGTAGCAACATTTGTGCTGGAAAAAACACACAGGGCTGGTAAACGTGGTAGTTTATATGCTCGCACAAATGCAATGGAAACGGATTTGACATTCAGTTGTGTGCTTCTACATGAATACTGCGGTCAGTATTTTCGAGAAACGGTGAAACTTTACATGTGCACTGTACTGACCTGAGAAGTACCAAAAAGATGGATGTGTTCGCCACGTCATGTTTTCTAAATTCAGACAGTGAGAATACTTCAACTGTGTGTTCCTCATGCGCTGTTGTTTCGTGTTAGGGCTGCTGCATTGACAGTTCCTTAGCGCTCGTGCAGAATGACATAGCTGGTAAACATGGTCATTTTTTGTCGTTCTTATTCGTGATATTACATCACATAATTGAGAATCACCGAGTCTTGTTCCCGAATGTTCTGTGCTGTTACTCGGTTTGCTGAGAGGGGTGGAAGGGACAAAACAAAATGTCCACTCCAGTCAGTTAGTTTCCGTGAAAATTCGACGCTCTGTTTGGGTGGTGTAGTACAGCTAATCGAAATAGACTGATTGGCATATGTACTGATCACGTTTTTCCATTACATTTACGACCCACTTCACTTCTCGTTCATGAACAAGTCGGTTAAATTCAAGCCAAGTATTTGTTTCATGCACCCCGGTTAATGAATATGCAGCAGTGCACAGCACTCCACTGTGCAGTGCACGTTATCCTTCGAAGTGCCATTTTTACTAAACGTTCGCCCTTTTGGCAACATTCGCACACGACCGAGCATTTTCGATGAGATTAGATTAGGCATCGTTGCCACAGAAGTGGTAAAAACAGTTTTTTCCCAAAGAAACTCATCGCAGCACACATGCGGTGCAGATCGGTAGGAGTAGGGATGGTACAAGGCATAGATGCACACGTGGACGTCAGCAGACGGAAAAATGTGTGTCATATCAGGTGCGCGCCTTGTGTGTGTGTGTGTGTGTGTGTGTGTGTGTGTGTGTATTTGCCTATGTGCCGAAAGTTGTCCGCCTGTTGACTCGCTGTCCCGCATTCCTAATCGAAACAATTTCGCATTGGTACTGCCCGTCCAGAAACAGAGGGAACTCTGCGCTGGTCATTTGGACAGCTGAGTTTTTCCGTCAGCGTTCTGTTGTTTCCACTTATCTAAGGCACTAACTTGGAAATTGCATTACCATGCGGTGCTTTTTCGCAGCTATCGACAACCAATCCACCAAAATCCTTAGGAGCACCTTTCCAAGTGTGTCCGGAGATCACTTCTTTCAACCAAAACAACCCAGTGAAGGTTTGGTCTGAAAATCATCGTTTCACCATTTTATTTCACTGGTGTGCAGAAAAAAAAACATTTTTTTCTTCTGTTTTTCCCCATCTCGTTTGTTGATCGAGATATCATGCCCTGAGTCAGTGAGTGAGAGTTAGTGAGTCATTGATAGTCGTTATTCCATGCATTGCATCTGGAAAATCCTGGCAATCTGAACAGCCACAACGACTGCGGCAGACGGAATTCTGTGAAAGTCCAGTTGAGACAGATGACTCATCAGGAACACAGACACACAGACACACACATACACGCACATACGAAGGACAGGAGAACGAGTGGGAGAAGTGAACACGTGGTTCGGCCACTTTTTTCAACCGTTGGTGTTGTTGCCTTTGGGGCATTCATTTTGCTCGATTCTGGTGCGCTGATTTACGAGTCATAAACTGCGAATCGAAGGTTTAGGGAGCTGAAACAAAACGGTATGCTCTGGAATATTTGCGACATCAAGCTCAGCTTGCGGTGTAGTGTCACTGTAAGTTTCCACAAACAACATTAGGCCTGGAGTCAAAATATTTCCTGGAACATCAGTGTTTTGCCGGAATACTGTAGTTAGCAACGGAAAATTATCAAAACAAACTGTAATCTCTTGATTTCAAAGTTAGACACTTTTGGAAAACATGAAAGATTATGTCGTCTTCAAAATTGCTTTCTTACTAGAAGCAGGACAGATAAACGTTGCATAACTAAAATCTGACGGCCAGAAATTTTGATTTTCATGAAAATATCAAGTAAACTATCAAATTTATTCGGGAAAAATTTCAATCAAAAACGATTTGGATACTTTCATTCCGATGTGCTCCGCAAGCCGGACAATCTGTCAATACAGAAAAATAAACTGTTTGTCAGTTCAAATTGTATGAGTGTACCATTCACCGTAGACATTTAACGAGGTTAAAATGGTCCTACTCGACCACAAATAGTCTAATTGCGCAGCACTCTCTTACATGCACTTTTCGGGCGTACGGTAGGAAATATTTCACCCACCTCTCAAGGCCCGGAGTGCGGACTAAACGCACTCATGACTTATTCTGTACAGTTTGGATCACGGTTGGTCCGGTGCTTTATGAACGACTGAAGTTTCTGGTTGTATGCAAACTGGCGTGCATGCTTGACCCAATGCACTAAATGATGAAACGGTGGATAAGATTAGTAGGCGAGGAAGGTAAAGAGTGAAAACCAAACATTTTGTTCATTTTCAAAGGGGGATTGACCGTAAGAATCAGTCAATCAAAAACGACCAAAACTACTGCTTTAGAGTTCCAATTCACCGATAAGAACAAAAAAAATGAATTTTTACTTCAATTAATTTTAGGAGTATTGTTTTTCATTCAACGAATTTTGCGAAATTTAGTCTACTAACGAGAACGAATACTACTTCAAAGCAGACCGAATGTAAGACCGAAAGGATACGGATCCCTAGTTCAGTTATGATGAAATAAACACCACGGAAAAGCAAATGAAAGAAACTCGTCAATTTTTTTTTGAGTGGTGTACGTTTTATTCTCTCTATCTTCCTCTGCGTTTCATTTCAATTACTTTCTGAACAACCGTGATTTGATATGGTAGAATTTTATTACTTAATAACACAGTGTAGTCGAAATCGTTGGTAGGTTGTCGACGTTTCGGTCACCACGGGTAACCTTTTTCGAGACTGGTTTTACAACCGCATCAATTTTTCGATACACTCCGAACAGATCTCGGTTCTGACACATTAAACCCTGATTTGACATTGGAGAATAATTAGATTTTGCCTTGCACAAGGGTAAAGTGCATAAATTCATGTGGTGGTTGTAGTTTCTATTCAATCACTTAATGAATGGCAAATGGTAAAACGTCTCCATTCTCTACTTCTCGTTCCTAACGAATGCGTTTATAGTAATGCTTTAAGAAATAGATACTATTTTCATAGGACTATTCAATGCTCAATTTCGAACCGGAGGCGTTTGGACTAGTCTGTCTTCTCTATCGACCAGCAAAGGTGAAAAATATGAAAATGCTTCACTTTCTGGCTTACGCTACCATTGTTAGCGTCTCTAATGTAGACAGTTCTTACACACTGATTTACCAAATAACCATTCAGTTTTCGCTGTGAAATTAGGGAAGGTTTCCTAAACAGAAGAGAAACAATGTGCTTTATCTTCTAACTGGTAGATTTCGAAATGGTTATGGCACGGGGACGGGGTCTAACTTATTCTTTTGTCATCCTATTAGATGTCTGTTTGTATTCCTCTATGTGGTTACGATTTCGAACAATTCGGTTATAGCCCGCAATCGAATATATCCATATACTTCTCGCTTGCTGAAAAGGAGTTCTACTGGGAATATTTAGCTGTAGTCAATGACACTTACGAAAATAACATTTCATGAACAACCGTGTGTGTATTCTTTCGTGGTATTATCAAATGTACTCAGTTTTTTCGATAATGCACGAAAAGGATTGAAAAATGGCGAAATGTTTGGCTGACAAAGAATGGAGTCGGTTGACTGAGAACTTTCCATCACATCAACTGTTAGATCGGGCGTGTGATGGCGAAATCACAAACCAATATCTTCTTTATATTTCTGGAATTTCCATAATTAAACTGATGGCACGAATGTTATTCGTTTTTATTCCATGACAAAAACAAATGGGAGAAACAATTCGTGTTTTCAAAACCCAGACAATCATCTTTCACTTTCACACGCAGGCATACCCACACATAAGACATTACATGCGGTAACTTTGCAACGTCGATAGCTATCATGCAGTGAAAGATGATTAATGCAGGCAAAATTAGTCATTGGCCACATTGAGCTTTGGCGGAATTGGTACGTCTCATCAAAATATTGTAGGTTTAGTGTATTTTACACTCTGTGTGTGATGCAAAAAGGAATGAAATGATATGTGCCACTTCAAGGTTACACTGCACTGTCTTCTAATATAATATTTATACGCATATTTCTTATGTCTACCTTCAAAAACACACATATATGGGTGGATTTCGGTATACTGTCAAGCACTTGTTCAAATAAATACTAAACCGGCTTGAAAGGCAACTTATACGAATTATGGATGGAAAATTTAAGGCCATCAAACATGATTATGAATTGGTAACTTCTTTCTCTAGAACAAGTATCCACCAAAGTTCACTCGAATTTCATAGATAAAACCTATAGACATCGTTTTCTTACATTAAACTACTTGAAAATCACATGACCAGGAATGGTCTCACTACAAAGAGCTCAATAAACAGACTAATCTATTAATTTACAGGAAAATGTTTTATAACATCGACTGAGTATTTTGTGTACCTTAGGAACAGTGCGGAAAAACAGGTGAACTTAGAGATGTTCCCTTATTCACCTTCTATTTTACAATCGGGATTTGAAGACTTACATTCACTCATAAGTGTACGCATGATTGTATGCACGGTCGATATGGGCAAGCAATCAGCTCGTTTGGAACAACCTTAGCGTAAAATTATGGTGACTAACTTGTTCGGAGAATCACTAACAGATGTTTGATGAACAGTGAAGTTATTAGTGGCATTATGATAGCCATTAGATTATCAACAATCATCCAAAGCTTCATATCTACTTGTCGTTCAATGAGATACCAAAACCAAGACAAACAGGTTTCGTTTATTTCATTCACGATTGCTTAGCATTTCAAGTTTGTGTGTCTGTGGTGTAACTCACACAAATCATGAAGGCAAAACCTTTTGAAGAACACCACTTATATGACAGAAATGGAGACTTTTCCAGTTCCATTGTTTTGCATTTCGCAGAGACTAAACACCATGCAGGCCGACGGTATTTTCACTATGGCATGCTCTTCCCGGGCATTCGGGCTGCAATAGTAAGGAAAGCTAGAGGTGATAGGCATTCGTCTTTCCCGACCAAATTAGAGTGCACAAAGCAAATTCGTAGGAATATATGGTAACTCTGACGTCACTAAAATTTATTGTGAACATGGTGACTGTCATTCCATGTCATCTCAGTTTGGCTGCTTTAAGGGTACTCTCATTCGGATTCACCATCATCCCCGGGGAGTTAAAAAGTCGGGCGAACCCGACTGACAACTACCTTTTTCACCATGTTGAACGTTGAAATAGAAAGTATCAATATACAAAATGGACAGAGAGTGGACCAACACAGGTTGGAGAAGGAAAGAACACCCTAGTAACCAAAACACGGAATACACAGTCTAACTGTACCAACCCACATTGATCCATCATTCTGATTCGACAGGAAGTGACAACACGATCACCACTTTTCAAGGTTCATCGCCAGATCCAACAGTTTCTCCATTAGAGAGTTGAGGGATCTTTTCGACCTCAGTCGAGAAGAGGTGAGGAGCCTTATTTGCTTAAGTTCACCGGATATTTTCTAATTCTCCTTTGGTACACTATCTTTTGGCCTCCACATGGCTTCTCCAACTTCTAAATAGAAATGGAAAACAGGACACGGAACAATGATGTATTTTAGTCATTGGCAACAAATGCCCCAGCCAACAAAGTCTCTTAAGCTGGATACGTTGTGATAGAACATTCTTTGGACTGGTACTGATCACTCAGTTCATAATCTCAGCATTGTTCACCCGGTCATTCCATCCAATCTTAGAGATACGACATCAACGGTTAAAATTCTCAAGGCAAAGACTATTTTCTCCAAACAAAACTCCAATTTTTCACCATCGTGAAACAAAACTGGGCGCACAGGGGCACAGTACACACGACCTTCCAACTTCGGCAAAATATGAGGTCGGTGCCGCAAGTGCTTCAGCCCAGCGTACACCGCTCGAGCCCTGGATGTAAGCGTGCTCACCTCAACTACAGTGCCTGTGTCTGAAGTCACACCGCCCCCTCTCCCCCGAATCAAGTCAAGCTGTCGACAGTTATTAGTTCCTCCCCATCGAGCATCAAGCTCGGAATCGTTGACGTCCTGTCTTGTAACATCAGTTTGCACGGTGAAGTTGCAAAGAGCATGCAGAAGGAAGCGATAGCGCTGTTAGTTCCCTTAGTGTCCATTGCACATGTTTCGAGCATTCGAACAAGCAGAAAACGTCATCTGGTCACACAGCTTCTCACTATTTCCTAGTTCGACGCCCACATCCCGAGGACATCTCAAGGCATTTTCCATCATCTCGTCGATGACGAATTCTAACAGAAATGGCAAGACGGAACACTAGTCGAACACCACAGATCGTTTCGAATGGACTAGATAGTTCATCGTAAGCCTTTGTGCGGCCAGAAATATGAGAACGCAATGATCTCAGTAGGTTCACGAACTTCTGTGCATACCTTTTTGATGAAGATCAATGAATACCGTTTTTCGGTCATCCGAATGGAAGGCGCTTTTCAAATTGAAGAAATCCATCATTATCGGTTGACGGAGCGTACCTGTGACATGTTAGAAGTAGCTGGTGAAGGGCAAAATCTGACCAGTGCATTCTTGACTTGAGTGGGAACAGTCCTGCTATTCGCCAGCGTTCCTTTCGGGAGGCGGTGTCAACTGACGATGCGAAATCAAGGCGATTACCTTGGTGGCTATCGGCAGTAAACTGACCCACATGATTATTACAATAGTTGCGTATTCTATTCTTGAAGATGGGCATATTCAATGAATCTCCCCATGATAAAGGAATACGTTGCGCTTTCCAAATGTCACGGAGAAAGGTGGCAAGTAATTTTTACCGACACATCACCCGTTTTGAAAAACTGGGAGAAGTTCGTCGGGACCGTCACTTTTCTAAGCTTTAATAATGGAATGCTTGATTATGCTTCCATTTTCTATGAATGCTTTGATGACCTTCCTCAGAGAAAAGCCAATGTGGCCACATTAGCGCGCAGCTAGCCACTTCTTGAAGTATTCGACGCAACTGCTCAACCTTTGTTGTTTGCCCTAAATAAGCTCCACACTTCTATCATCTATCATTTCAGTGACCGAAGTTTGTCGTTCACGGGTGTTGTGAATGAATGTTAACAGTGTTTACTGTTACCTAGAGCAGCTGCTACTTCAGTTTCTTCGGTACAATAATCCACGAATTTCCACGCTCCTTCTCAAGGCTTTTTGTAACTCACCTCTGTAGATGTCGTCGTATCTTATTCATCTCCTTACAATTCGCGAGGTGACATTTTTGACCCATTAGACTCAGCGACCACTGAGAAACCCTGTGTCCTCCATGGTCATCGCATCTTGGACCACAGGCGAAACCAGCTGCCCCGTTCAATATAGCCGAGTGGTCTTCTACGTTCCTCTCCACCATAGATTTTGGCCCATGTGGTAGTTTCTGTTCATAACTGTTGTGAACTTCCGAGTCAAACAGATATTGTGCGGCGAACCGGGTTTCGTCGATTTTCGTCGATGACCATGGAGCTGAAGCTTTGCTCGCTTTGAAACTAATACAAGGTCGGCCTTTACACACATGGACGAGTAGGATTTATAGTTCCAGACAGAACTGCCCCACCGGTAGCTAACTACTACATGGTCAGTCTGCCTCAAAGTATGTGTTGCGTTAGAGTGCCATTTCGCTGTGCCACGTGATCTGTATCGGAATTTCATACTAGACAGATATAAACGTTTGTCTGTTTAAAACTGGAAAAGTCTGTATCGTTTATCGGTTCGCTGAACAAGTAAAGTACAGAACACACCTAAACAAGTTTTTGATGCACCAAGTTTGCTAAATTGTGCGATAAAGTCATCAATTAGGACTAAAATGTCAGAGCCTTTGCGTCTGCGAAAGAGAGTGGTGAGTTCGTCATGGAACTCATTTTTCTGCATGTCAGAGGTGGAATCTGTCGGATTGTGTGAAGGTACCACGAACAAGTTGTGCCTAACACAGCCATCCTTTCAAAGGCCAAGTGACCCCTGGATTTTTACAGCTCCTAATCGATCAATAGCCGGGATCCAGAGGAATGGGGCAGCTTCAGCTTCCGTGGAGTCAAGCTAGTTAGAAAACCTTTTTTTTGTTTTCGGAAGCCTGGAATTTCGAGCAGATTTCCTCCTTGTGGGGAACCGATATTTGTCCCCATATTTAGGAAGGGTTTGCACAGTGACCGTGTTAACTATGGGGATGTTAGCCTTATTCCGATTGTGCCGGGGCTGCTTTCGTCCGTCGTACTTCACACGTTGTACCAGACGCGTGAAGATCAGAGTTGCGAGGAGCATGTTGTGTTTTCTGCCTGTCTTGGATGTATCGAACAAATCTCCACCCCCCGCAGCTGTTAGAGCACCATCACACTTCCAAAAGATCAACCATCACCGTATTCCTGGACATCTGTTCGGCCTTCGGATCTGTCAGAGCGACTGCACTATGGAAAAGATAGTCGAAGAATCAAGTACCTGAGAAGTATTACCAACCCTCAAAGAGTCATATCGTCACACCTCAGGTCGAGCTAGGGCTTATGACCAGCTTTCTCTCCCCGTATCTCTCTATCCCCATTTATATTGAACTTCGTCATACCGGATGTTCTACGGAAAGGCAACGCTCTTTTGACTGCCTGGGGACTGGGCTATCCAGACACGGTAAGCACAGTGTATCCTCTAAATACAAATTACTTTCGAAAGATTGGCAGGAGCCTGTGACTGCACTCACAGTTTGTAATGATCAGCCAGAGTTGGTTGGCAACTTTAAGTACCTTAGGAACTTGATTATGTTCGGAGATGATGTTAGGAAGAACATCAGTTCACGAATAGCCACAGCTAGAGCACATTTCGCAAACCTGCTACGCCTTATGGCTTCTCTGACATTCGGCTCCCTCTTAAAGTACGGCTATAAATTACCTCGATCCATGGGGTTTTCCTCTACAGTTGAGAAACCTGACCTTGTAGCTTTCAGGGTGATTGGCTTCCTTCTGTGTTAGACAGTCGATACCTCCGAAGGAGAGCTGGCCTCCTGTGGTTACATCTGTGAGTGATGAAGAGGTACGCCGTCACGTGTTGGGCACGGATAGCCATCCTCTGACTGTAGAGATCGCTCTACACAGCCCCTGAGGTCTTCGTCTCATCTTCTGCCATTCTGTGATTTATGCGCACGGGCTGGGCTGCGATATGTCAGTCAGACCATGACATGGCGTAGGCGTATGAGGAAGCTAGCATCAGCATTGTTTTCGGTTGGTGCTTCCCGCCGCCCCGGTTTGGGGGCAGGGGAAGAAGATTTTTGTTCGTTAGAGATGTCGAGGGACATGGCTCAGAATATAAGCCAGTTAAGCGAATGCTGTGCGGTCTAAGTGTTGAAGTTATGTGTCCCATGAATACAAAACCTTATTCATACAAACAAAATATGAAAGGTGTGAAGAAGAAGAAAACCACAGCAAGCGGTATATTTTACCATCTGTTTTTTTATCGTGTCCTACTTCCCTCTCCTAATTTTGCAATTGTTTTCCCTGTATCGGCACCAAGGTTGACCTAAAGCCGGCGCTATATGCATCCGAAATTTACCGTAAATTATTGAGTACGTTTTTCGGTTGACACGGCGAAACTTGATGGCTCTAAATCCATTTTTCCAGTCACTTCGTTTTCATGAGCTCGTGCAATGTGACAGCAGTCTGTTTCAATGACTTTTCGATTAAAATGTTTTGTTCAACCTGGAGGGTTCGTCAACAATACACGAGTGATTCAGTTGTCGGTGTTAAGCATTAATGACATCATAATCAAATAAAGCAGAAGTTCTAATTTCTAATCGATCCTGCAAACGTAATCGTTGCGCAAATGACTTGGACCCGTTCACTGAAATTGTAACCATCCCGTCTAATTATATGACTGTCATACATCAGAATCATCGGACAAACCCCATGTTCTTTGTCATCTCTCTTTTGTTTTCGTCCACCTATGGAGAGCGTTTCAATTTTCCTTGTTAATTTCCGTGAAACAGTGCTTGAAATCGGACCACTGTATTGGTGAAATTTCAAGTCATAGGGCCTTTCTTCTCATACTGACCCTGGAGACAGACAAAATTAGAAATATTCACTCTGAGAACCAGCTCTTTGCTCACGAATGGCAAGTCCCATCATCCAAGCTGAACTGCCCACTATTTCTGAAAACCCTAAGTAGTGTATACGCACGCAATCAGTACTTCAGTGGCCTAAGTTACTCATGAACGCTCATTTCGACTGGGTCCCAGATGGAACCTCACTGTGTACGATTTTTCAGAATTTTGGAGGAGAAACTTGCAAAGATCCCAAGGGTTTCCAGGAATGACTAAATCTGTGATTATGAAAAGATTTTATCATACCAGTCAAGGATATAAGTCAAAAGCGTATCCCCATGTCGGTACTCCGAACCACTTGGTAACTGGCTAAATAAAATATGGCGTTGAATTGCTTCCAAAGGTTTACAATAAACTGTACTTTACAGTCGCACTCCGTCTGCTTTACGTACGCGACGAAAAGAGAACTTTTCTAAGAGCAAGTTAAGAGTGGAACCTGGAGCGTGAGCTCCTCTTATCTTGTAGTGTCTGCATTTTTGTGTTCTGCTCATCAGCTATTAGGTTTCTGGGGGTTACTAGCCATATAGTTACTTTACCAACTTAAATTTAAATTCATTGTCTTTGATAGTGCAGCATAATTCAGTTTCGCCTGCATTACTTCACCACTTAGCGCCCAGTAATTCGAAATGAACTGAAATTTTGAAATTTCGGACTAACATATTCTCTATAAAGCTTTTTCCACGGACAGTTGAGTGTTGCACGCACATTTGTAAGGACAGCTATTTTCCGCGTAAATGAAGAGGGAAAGCAAGAATAACCCTGGAGTGCAGAACCACATTCGGGAGGGGGTAATGACAATCCAGGGATAAAGGTGAGTGATGTCTGTCATCAGAGTTGGCCGATAGGGAACGGAACCGAACCTTGTACACTGAACTCGATTGTTGGGAAATTATATCGCATGAGCTCTAACGGATAATTAAAATGAATACATGACACCAAAATTCTTTTTAATTCAGTCGCTTTCCTAGACTTTTTTACAAAACTGGTTGGAATACAGAATTTCCAAGGTGCCTCTATTCATCAAGTTTGAGCTAATACTATTATAATCATCATACACCCAAACTATCAGACCGAAGTTGACAGCTACGGCAAATGAAAATATATTCCGCAATAAAAGGAACCTCTACCTTTCGGTTTATTGCCTTTATCGCTCTCTAATCTGTAGCGGCCGTAGTAGAGATTGACAGTTAATCTATAACGTAATAGTACGTTTCAGTGGATGTACGCTTCTATTGTTTACGATACACTGATGCATATCAGATAAGTAGGGAATCCACTTGACGAAAGATGCGATGTTATTTTGGACAGAAATATTATTTAGTTACTCTGCTCGATATCACCGCTAAAACACACCACATGATCATGTAATCCATTTCACCACTCATAACATCTCACGTAAAAACGAGCACGCAAAAAGAACAGTCCTGGTGATTGTCGAAACTGGACTTATAGCCATAACTCTGCATAGATCAAGGGAATCAAAAACAACATTCATCGTAAATGAACCAGTTGTCTCAGAAAAACTAGCTTGTCAGTCCGATCACCTCTAATTGGCTCTCTACGCACATATTCTTCCCCGGATTGCGTAACGGTAGGTTGAAGTATGAAAATGCGTTGACTGTTTTCACTTACCGCCAAGAGCTTCGAGAACAGAGAACAACAAAACAGTCGGAATTACAATCACAAGTGTTCTTGGCTGGATTGCAGCGGTTGTCGATTTGCCCCCCCCCCCCAGGTGCTTAGCACATCAACCGTAGCTGAAAGAAAGAAAAACTACAGGTGAGGAAATTTTGCGCTCTAATTACGCATGTGGTCGCTCTGGAGAACTTCTTCGGTAGATGGTTTTCGAAGCTGCTTCTTCACAGCTGTCATTATACAGTCCAAATCCAAAGGACACCGTCGATCAGGCGATTACCAGTGAAAGTCAGTCTAACGTACACAGTTTCACTCTGTACCTCATCTTATTCATTTGGAAAACCTGTGAGGATGCTCGATGTGTCCCCTGCCGGATATTGTTATCCGTTACTTTTCTAGAAGGAGAAATGGAGATAAGTGCATTCATCTCGTAGTCATTTCCTTCAGTTCTTGGGCTGCTCTGATGTTAACGTGTAAGATGGTCACGATGAGGAAATCATTAAATTCTGTTCAAAAAGCATGACTCGTATGTTTTCATAATTTGTGGCTACATAACCTTCTTGGTCTCGGTAGATGACTCAAAGGTGTGTTCAAATCCTACACCATCTCTACACTGTTTGTGAGGCACATGAACCATACTGCGGTATTCAGCTGGGATGCTACATGAATGCTTTTTCTTGAGCTTTAGGAAGATGATACACTCCTGTTTCAATATCTTGTTCAGAAATCCTATCGTCTTAACCAGCCGAAATCATTGATCAATCAGAAAACCATCAGTGCCCGACCGGAAGACACCAATGTGCAAAAGTACAACAGAGTATCAATGGTTCACATATTGATTGTCCCGCTAGCTTTTGTGTATCACGAAAATCCACCACGCTCAAAGCTGTTTTCCTTTTTTTGGATCAAGATCTTTTTCCACAAGCCACAATAAGAGGATTCAGGGAAAAGGTCGAAAGTACATTTTTACCTTGCCTATGGTACGGTGATTATTCACACAGACATAATCTTTGGCTACTGACATCTCTTTAAATGTCTGAACTAGTCCTGTGGGCAAATATCTAGAATCAATCTGTGTGATATGAATTATTTAAATATTATTGGAAGAGGAACAGATGAATAGATTATCTAAGTGTTAAGCCCATACACTACGAAAAGGCGAGGCCACTGAATGCGGCCGCTCTGTTCCATCACCTTCAGTATTTGTCACAATGCTATTTACATGTTCCCCGCCTCCTCTGTTTTTTTTAATCTCTATTGTAAATAACTGTTGTGATGTTGAAATAATACCATCCACGATAACCTATTCCGGTGAATAGCTGAAATCCTCCAATAGAGTGCTTTACTTGTCTGCTTAGTTTCTCTCGGAACACGGAGCAGGTTAGTAGGCTATTCTTCGTAAGGGACCAATACCCAACAAGAACCACATCCTCTCACCTCAAATGATTCAGTAGCCGGAAAAAATACGCCTGTAAGTGCAGGGATCACAGAATGATCAAGAGCTTGACGAAGTTATTCAAGATCAAGCTGTCTAGACGGAATTACTGGTGTAAACCTAACCTCCCGGAACATAAAAATCCGCCATTTTGGTTACTGAAAGGTTTATATGGAGGTGCACCCGCAAGCTAGTCTGCCGCTGTGGATATCGAAGCTCTCGACCTATCATTCGATGAGAAGGCTGGGTCTCCCATTTCCATATATTCCGAAGATTACCATTCAAACTTATTTCTACCTTTGCTTTTTACAAAGAACCAGTTCTACTAAATTCCAGAAAAGCCTTTGGACTCAGCCGTTTCTGCTCTGAGGTCCTTAAGGAGTGAATGGCCATTATCTTGCCTATTCTCTAACGTACGAAGTCTTCTGTCAAAGTTTCTGACTCTCAACGGTTTGCTTGTTATTCGTCAAGGTCCGTCATTTGATACATTTTTTTACACTCAAGCACGGGACTCTCTCGTCGCTTGATAAGGAGATCAAATCAATAGGGCTTTGCTACCTTGACTACAGTGATGCTTTTCATTGTGTCGATCGAAGCGAGCCACTCTCTTTCTTAGCCGTTTTATGTATCGAGCCTCGCCTCACTTCTCCATTGACAGATATACCCATAACCGTCAACAATATACGCGGCACAATGGCACTAACTCTTCGTTTGTTACATCTATCCACGGGATCCCTCAGGGTGCAACATTATCCAAGTTTCTGTTTTCATCTTATACATCTTTCATCCCTATCTAAGACAATAGCCCCACCCCCATCAAACAAGCTCAAAATGTCATTCGAGGCTAGCCATATTTCACTAACCCTTTTCACTTGACTATTCCAAATGATATCGCAGAACTTTCTGTACGGTCGGCTACACGCAATTTGGTGCTTACTCTCCCCAAATGTGATGAAATCGTTTCTCCTTTACAAGAGCCGACTTCACTGACACTTGCACTCCAATATCATTAACGGGAAACAACGGAATCGCTAAGATTCTACAAAGCACCTTGTTGTGCTTCTGGACCAAAAGCTTACCTGATCACTGCAAGTCAGTAGCATTGTTACAATAATCAGACGTTCATTATTTTATGAATCGTGTCTGAAATCTCACTCCCTGCCGGCAAGCCTGATCAAACGAATTTTTTTCTCGTGTTCTACCCTACTAGCTCTACGCCTCTCTCTTCCTTTCTACCGGTCTGTTATCGAAAGACATGGAAGTAATTTCTAGATCTTTCAAATTCTTACCTATTTTACTAATATACCCAGGAGCCAACTAACTCATTCATCACTTTACAACATAGTAAAACTTGCCATAAGTTCTTCACAAAAGTGATGATTTTGCTAACCTTATTCATGAACACTTTATTGAATATTTTCTCTTCTGCAGCAAGTTCCAGTTATAACCTTATGCACGCAAGTACCTGAGCTTACTTTTGTCCCACTATTCCTTACCTGGTAAAATTTTAAACAACCCTCAAATTTGTGGTAGCACCTTAAAGAAAGATCGAACTGAAAACTCATCATTACCTAATTATTAGAGCAATGATTTATTGTTTTCCCATCTATGGGATATGTAATTCAGTTATGTGAGAGTTAAATATCCACCTCCGAGGGGTACAAAAGCATCTTACCTTGCCTCATCTTACGGTCAGCAGAAACAGTATACTTTGCCCGTAATAGTTGGCTTTGGGGGCTTATTCAAGTTCCATTTTACTGTTTTCACTTTTATCACCTCTCACGGAATATCATAGTATGCTTTTTGACGCTTCCTAGGAGAAATGAAAGATGCGAATTATTGAATTTTACACAGAAGTATACTCCTGTAAGTTTACTGATATGCCAGAACTGTAACATTCGTTCTTGCTACGGTATTTTAATCAAAGTGGTCACTTGAAGCACTAGATGCAGTTGACCTCGACATTATTAACAAAGCGACTGAAACACCTGCACTGTGGGCAATGAGCCTTTGTCTTCGCAGACTAACTCCGATTTGAGGGGATGAGAACAACTCACGGTTTACAAACAAATCTAGAGCTATGTAACAGTTAGACTGAACCCATCCCGACTTGGTTTGAGCAGTGGGCGATCAGGAAAAAGTGAACGTTCACATGAAAGAACGACACTGATTCATCAGGTGAAAAGCACTATTTAGTAAAGAACCAAAATACAATTGAGAGAAACAGTATTTCTAGATATGTACGCGGCATATGTCACAAATCTAGTGAGATTCACATCTGTGATATAACTGCCAATCTCAATAACCGGAAAGGTTTGACGGTTATCTATGCATGATGTGATGAATTGACTTGGAGTTTGCTTTTCGATTCCACACAATGTTATTATGCCAAGATTCACTATTAATTTAAACGTTTTCTTCAAACAAGCTACGTGCTAAAATAAAGAGAGAAGGTTATGAATGTAAGTTGTGTAATTTGTCGTTACAAAATGAACCTGAGAGGTTTTTACAGTTCCACTAACCCCCTTCGACTGTGTACATTTTTGCCTCTGGATATCCGTATTTATTCTATGAGCTTGAGTTGGACTCTCTATTTTGTTGATTTCGTGTTATTTTATTCCAAGGTCACAAACTGGAATGACTATGTATACTCACCCTTTTCGACTGGAGATAAAATCGATTTTTTGCGGAATGAGATTTGTCATCTGTTATTCTTTAGCATTATCCCCACAACTCAAATGTAAGTACGATAGCTTGTTCTCATAAAGAGACGTGTCCGTAATTCAGCCCTACTGGGGCGTGACCGCATTTCTGCGACCACTTCTCCTAAAGTTTCAACGCCAAGATAAAACTAATATGAAACGGAAAAAAAGTTCGCTGGGGTACTGACTGGATACAAACACCCCAGTGTGATTCTGTGAGATGGACGATAAAATCATTGATCAGCGAAGAGATATTCATTTTTTTCGGTTATTCTAAGGACTTGTCAGATTTATCAGGGTATTCTAAATTAACAAGATTTTTTGTTGATTGTGAATAAATCATGGAGGAAATAGCTCAGGGTCGTTTGTTTTTGTGGTCCCAAGTGAGTATTTTTGGTATATACAGTATGCTGGATGCAGTGCTCTTCGGTGGGGTTGCCCGTGTACAATACGCAAGATCATAAAAAGACAGAAGTTCAGTTAGCTGAGACCTATTACGTCTAAAAGCAAATATCAAAATATACACCGATGAAGATGGAACTGGAGAGCTAAGTCGGATCATTACATTTGGTGAAACAGTTGTACCAACAATATATCTACTCAATGAATGAGGATACTTGTTTACTGTCGATTAACGGTTGAAGTTGTGATGTTAATCTTAGTAAAGTCAAGCAATGACACACCACGTAAAAGGCTTTCAAATTACGGTTCACAAACTGTTTGGTGCGACAGTTACATTAAATGAGACAAATACGAAATGCGTAATGGCTAACGTCATAAAACGACAACATATCAGCCTCGCACCTCCGTTACGGTATCAGGAAAAATTGCAAGTGAAATGTGGTTATTGATTTTAATATGAATTGAACTTAGAGAACAAACTCGTCATAAATTATTCCTGGTTATCTTGATTAATTTCAAATGCTGCTTCCTCGATTTTACTTGTTGGCATACATAATATATAACCTTCTAAAACTCAAACGAGAAGAACACGATCCGGATGTGCTAATAAAGCTCCAGGAATTTGCCACGTATCTACCAAAACCCGAATTTCAAATCTGAATTGTTGAGTGAGAACCTTGAAACGTGTCTTATCTGGTGCTCATACAGGCTTCCTGAGCTAAATGGAACGTTGCGTTTCTGAAATCCGAATTGCAAGTTCACTAACGGACTTGTAACTGGTTTTAATGAGTTCAAATCCGATGACCACTACCAATCTTTGTGCTTTTTTGGGGTGGGGTGGGGTGGGGGTTTATCAGCACAATTATGTACCCAAATAACGGGGTGATTGGATGCCCAAAATCAAAAGAAAGTTGAAACTGGCACAAAAAGTACTACTTGGGGACAGACGTTTCTGCTCACGGGTTCAACATAAAGAGCTTGCAGGGACACCAGACACATGTTTCTCCAGCTCCATTACGAGAGCTGTTTAGTTTATTTCACCTACTTGCCGAACACGCTAATGTGTGAGAAAAGTTTCAAACTAACTTGGTGAAATTTTCGAGAAAATCCTCTAACGGTGACGGGTTGCAGCTATTCAAAGCAAGGTCGACCCGGAACACTATATTTAATCAATCGGCTCGAGTATGGAACTAAGTGGACTCAAATCCGAGAAGACCGGATTATGCTTCGTGAGTCCGTTTGTATGTTCGTCTGCATAGACAGTGATATGCAGCACCAATGATAGTCCTTTCGCTGGTCAGTTCATGAGTTGTACGGTTCTATCAAAACAATAAGATCATCGGATTCCGGATATGTTTGACTGGTTAAGTTTTGATGTTATCGCTGAAACGACCAAAGCTGCAAAAGATTACTAAGTAGAATTTTTATTGTTTTTCTAAGGTGATTTGAGTTTGTTGAATGACGATGATGATGACGAATGCGATTATCTGCCTGTTTGGTGAAGTGAGTTGGAAAGGTGGTTCTCATACCCGGAAGATTTTTTTCTCGGCTCATTTTTTTCATCTACCTCTCGCTTATGAAAAAACCATGTTCACTTAAAACATGTCCGTTTGAACAGCTTTCAACGGAAATTTTTTGATTTTGATCAACATTTTAACCCTTTGCGTACGTCATTGCTGGAAACTATTGCCAGTTAACTAACTTTCTCTAATTTATTTTTCCTTTGCTCGAAAAGGAACATAGTACAACAGTTTTCCCTACAACGTGTTTTGTATGTTTGCCTAGAAACCCTGGAGTTGACTGAAATAAGCACGTTGAGCTGTCAGGATAAATGAACAGTCTGAAAGGAATTGAAAGACATCATAGTTTCACCGTTGTCCTAAGAGTGGCACTTGTTGCCCGAACAATGAGAGTGGAGACAACAACTCCAAAAACGGCGACGACAACAAAGGCAACTAAAACAACAACAACAACAACAACAACAACAACAACAACAACAACAACAACAACAACAACAACAACAACAACAGCAACAACAACGAGAATACAGATAGCACTACCGGCCGAAGAATCGACGAAAAAAACCCGTAATAAGCCCTGTCAACTGATGCGCACTGCGAAGCAAACACGTTTAGTGTTGAGTAGTGCTGAGTAGTCCACTTATCCCGGCAAATACTTTGTCGGATGTTTGAGGTAAACGGATCAGTTGCATGCACCCAGAATAACTCACGTGTGTAATAAACCGTATCCTGACTGTCATGACCCATTTTCTACGTTTTTGCCCCTGACCACTTTTTTCACCTCGATCTTTCTAGAGGTCTGGATTTGCACTGATTTCACACAACCCAAGTAGATCAGATTTGTTGCTTTCTGTGCACTCAGATTGAGTCACACTCAGTAGGTGCTTCGGTACTTGTACCACTGAGTGTTTCTTAACCGCTTTCGGAAACAGGGCCGGCACAACTTTTCTGTGTGAGTGTGTGAGTGTGTGACTATGAAAAGGATGGGCGCGGTCATCAGATGCCCAAAACACTCTTAGTAATGCTTTTATAGACTTTGTCGTTAAGGACAACGGGTGATAAGCTAAGTTTGATAGTGCTGCATCAGTGGTTGCGCAAAATTCCGGTTCTGCAAAATAATCATGTTTACTTTGCAGCTTGGGAGCATTATTGACGACGAAGGTAATATGATTGAAGCCACTTTTTGCGAAAGTTGTGCGCTCATGATTATGACGATTATCATAGAGAGCTGTTTAAAGTGTGGAATGTGTCTCACACGATCAACAGTATGAAAACTAAAGCTCAGTATGACAGCAGAACTACGGCCTAAGGAAAAATAATATTCTCGTAATTATCATAAAAAATGAAATGACTAAAAATTATTTAGTATTTGAAATAACGATCGAATGCTTCCTTTTCTTTGAACTTGGAACAACAGACCAAAAGTTCACAAAATGTAGACCTTTTTATATCATATCAACCTGACTTAAAAGAAACCCTTTCTCATGATAAAAGTGGCCGTTTTTTAACAACTAGAGAGAAAAGTAGTTTTTTCCTGAGGAGTGTAACTGCATGTATACACAGGACTTGTTAAAATTCCCCAGATGTCAGGATTCTTCGAAATAATCAATACCCAACATGCAGAGCTTCAGCCTCGTAAAATTTTCCAATTTAAATGAGAAACTATTGATACGTTTTTCCTCACCTACAAGGAATAAACTCCTGATCTGATATAAATCCTGACTTTTCACAGGAATTAATGGAAACTAAATCACTGAACTTTCCCGCTGCTGTAAAATTTTATAACATACAGATAGATTTGTTCACTTCAATAAGATATGCATCCTCGTATGAGAAGTGACCTGGCGCATCGTTCTACGACCAAATAATTTTTCAAAAATTACTGACTTGAAAGCCAGGCAACTTTCATTTTTTGAGCACAATAAATTCTACATTGACAAGTGTATCTTTAGTTCTGTGCCACCAGCGAGGTAGATCATGATTTTTGATGCCCATGTCATTCGGGGAGTTGAGTTTTGTGTCCCCAGACTTACTAAACCGGGTTTTCCTAGAAAACATTTTTAAGACGAATAAGCCCTTAATTCTCAGGGAATTTTGTTCCACGTAAATCAATGATCAAAACGATTCACCACGTGACTGGGACATTTTTCATGTTGCCACTTTTAGCCATCTTTGTTGTTCGCGCAGTACTAATTTTCGATCGGCTAAAGGCTGAAGCAACTAGTGTTTCTCCATCCATGTTCGAAATCCAGTGTGAGAATGTTTTATTAGATCTGCTTCCGGATTAAGTACTTATTGCTCTTTCGCTGTTATTTTTATCCCAACGTGGGTAACATCAAAATCTAAGTCGGACTTGCTCGTTTTTTGCATATCACGTCTTTTCTATGGCACCCCTTCTTACAATGATCACGAGAAACTCATGTTGTCTTTAGTAAGAAGAATAAGAAATATATCTCAGGAAAAAGTGTTAGATGAACGCACAAAATATAATTCCCTACCCGACCACCCTCATTGGCAAATCAACAGAATTTTCCGGCTTTCAGTAAGTATTTCCTCAATATACGGAGAACGTTGTGGAAATTGAACGGGCCACGCGCACAGGACCTTGAAATCCAGGTCATGTACACAAAAGTGACCAGAAGCTTTCTTCCAAGAAGACCACATTTCACCCTGGTTTGTCTGCTGAATTGTTAGACAGGGTAGTATTCTTCATATATTTCCGCTTCGTGTCGCATCTTGCTGTTGGGCGGAAATACGGCCCACAGTTCAGGAAAGAATGTCATCAATCAAGTAGTCGTCAGGGTAAATCCTAAAAACACCTCATCTTGCTCTGTTGTGACGCTAATTTTGTGTCACTAGAGATGAGAATAATGGTTTATATAAGTCCCGAGTAGAACATTCCACACTTCAAGTGTGAACCTACTTCTTGAAGCTGTTGAGCAGTTTAGAGGCACTGTGAAACCTGGCCTCTACGAGCTGAGGATACAAAAAGACTGAAGGTTTTCGACCATTAATACATACTGCAAATCCTCAACGTCAACTGGTGCTGCAGGATGTCCAACGAAGAAGTAAGGAGACGACTCCCTGATGCCAATGCGCTCTCCGTCCTCGTCCAGTGCTGACGACTGCAGTGTTCTGGCCTCACCCTTCGGCCACCCGAGTCAGAGATAAGTAAACAAAAAAAAATGAAAATCTCGTCCTAACTACTTGCCCTAGTTAGCATAGTCACCTTGACGGGCAGTTCAAAAGTTGGACCAGTGCAATATAAAAAGATATAGAGCATCCAGGTCTTCAGTCTGTCTGTGGAAGTTGGCGACGGACAAAGGACTGAACCATGATTTGCACCTAGCTCGCCTCTGACCGTGGCGTGTGGTCAACGATGGTCCGTGATGTCCAAGTAGCCGACTTATCCTGCCGCTGGAGATAGTCGAGTAAAAGTGAAAAAAATAAGTTGATCGTTTACATAAAAACGTTTAAATGCGTAGCTTGTTGAAATTCAACTTAATTCCACCAAGGCTTTATTCAGTCACACACGGACGTAAACAGATCAAAGTAGTCACATTCTAGTCCAGGACAGACCGTTTTAGTTGCTCTACTCGACTTATGACTTCCTAGTTTTTGCTTGGTGATAAACATTCACTACCGCTAAGGGCAGACAATGGAAATTTTCCTTAGAGTCTTTGTAGTCAGGCTTCTTGATGCAATTTTACTTAATTTCATGACTGGTTTCAAATGAATTTTACGTCAGTGGAAGCTTTGGCCTTCGAGAACTTATGTCTGAAATCAACATAAGACGCTCTAAAACAGTTAGAAACTCATGTAAACTTCCAAAATTGGTCGAAACAAAATACTTAGAGCCTGCAAAATATTCAGAAGAACTTCAGTGTCATCACGAAAGCTAAGTGTGATTAGTCTGTGGGAACTAAATTTATCTTAGCATAATTGCCCGATTTGACGAAACTTGGGTAAATACCAATTCTTTTTTAATCGCTTTATGAAGACAGGAGGGTGAATAAAATTTGCTGGAAATGCCCCCAAGGCTTTCACTGCCATCTGTGATGTTTTTACGTTGAACGAGCCTTGAATTGTGAGACAGTATGGTTTTGACCTGGAAAGCAGAATATGTGAATCATTCGGTTCACTTTTTCAAATGACCGGAACAAACAAATAACAGAAATATCGAGATGCAAGTATATCGTTTGTTCTTCCATGAACGTGAAAACTTAGTTCTTGTATGATTTAACAAAAATGAAGTAAGAGTATGGATTAGTCTCCCTCGATTGCAAAACACCTAATGGCAACAGCCCACAGAACTGACCTGACAAAATCATTGAGGCTAATGTTGCCTAATTCAGTCAAGAAAACTCTGATTTTTCGTTCACTGTTAGTTATCATGATACGTAGCCTCCTGCTTTGATAAAGACAACGCTAGACAAAAATATATCAGTTGGCCTTGATATTAACCGAACAGAACTCCTTTTTTGACCATCTCCACTCCGGATTATGAAAATCTTTTGTGTTGTAATAGGCTTAGCAGGAAAATTAGCAGAAATGCCATTAACTGGCATACTCAGCTAATGTTCACTTAATTTGAGTGTGTCTTGGGAAGTCTGTGCCAGGAAGGAATGCGTAAATTTGACTATCTTTCCAAGGATGGAAAGAAATGCCTTTTTCATGTTTTATTTCACACTTGTTAGAATGGTAGTAATCTGTACTCTACTGAGGCATATACAGTAAAACAGCCTGCATCCTTGCGTAGGATGAGCATGGAAGGAACACCTCTGCATACCTACCAAAAGTGTTTGGCCTTCAGATGATACCCAGTTGTTCCAAATTCATGTTCCGTGGGGGAACAGTTTTTATTCTTTCTTTCTTGATAATCTCTGCTTCTTTGGGACACTTTTGAAGAAGGAATTTGTCTTAGTTATGTAATCTCAAGTAATGAGGACAGACAGCGCAGGTGTTTACTTGCGTGACATATATATTCGGACTAACTGTAACAATTCCTCTCTGCGTGATTTCATTATCAAGTTATCTTTTATAACTGCAGAGTTGCAACCGTTTTCAAAACACGTTTATCTCTATCATAAGACCAATCCTTATGTAAAAATGGATCGCTTATCAACATGATTGTAAGCTGTGATGAAGATAAAGAAGCATATTTATTAGGCAAAACTAAACCTCAATGTATAAAGGTTTTTTCGAATGGAAGTGATGTGAAACGAAAATAGCTAAAAGTCTTTCCTTTGCGGTACTGTCTTCTTCTAGAACCTACCACTAGGGTTCCTGGAATTTCCTTAAGATGAATAATGTGCAAAAACTGGGTAATTGCTTATCCTCTTTTCCGGAACCTGGAAAATCAATCAGTGATCATAGCCAGTAAACTTCGACTGGTTTCCTACACGAGATGACACTGCTTGACGAGTTGTCAGAACAGATGTTTTGCTTAGACCATGAAATGCACAGAGGAAGTGATATGAATACCACCCTTTAAGTACCTGCTCTTCAGAATGCAAAAAGAAGCACAAATATTCAGCTTATACTTTATTCAGATTGTTTGGATAAATTCTTGGGAACCAACTAGAGTAATTTGCATGTCCGTTGCTAAACTTTATCATGCCATAATATCTGACTAGGACAGAAATATTAAGGGATAAAAGCAGTTCATCCATCTACAGGGACAACCGAATTTTTTTAATAAATAATAACTAGGGAAACATTTAAGTAAAGTCCATGAATAATACTAAGCGGGAAATGCAATAGCATGGACAGTCAATCCGATATGAAATTTACACTAGTGTTGGTGGTTGTAACTCCAGCTAGCTTCTATCTAATGCCACCGGTGCATTCTTCTTCCATTTTTGTCACCAACTTATGCAAAGAGACTTCTGATTATACTGCCGAGTCTTGTATTAATGTTCCAATTAACCCGTGTAACTTTTGATTTCGGCTATCGGCTAACTAGGGGATACGAGCCATTGGCAAATCGTGTCACTAGAGCAATCTCTTTTTTGGCCCGTTTGTGCTCGTTGTAAATCGACTACGTTCTGTTGCGGTTCACATGACAATTGGCGACCAGTTCAACATTGGCTTCCTAAATGCTCAATCAGAGTGGGAGAAACAAATTATGGGGGAGGGTGGGGGGTCGTTATTTAAGCTAAATGCACGAGCGTCAATGGGATATCATTCAGGCACGTGTTGTTTTTTGTCGTGTCAGTCCTCCGCTTACATCCGTGCGGTTAATGAACACTTCATAAGTCTACAATACGTTTCACAGCAGTAGTCGTTGGTCACCAAAAGTGTCTGCTATTTTAAAAGGCTCGGAACTTGCCAGTCAAGGTTTCTGCATGCTTGAATATTCCATTTTAGTAGTGGTTACTTCTGAAGTACTGGAAACAATTGCAATGACACAGTGACCAGTGCCAATCTCATTTTCTTCAGAAACCTTCGTGCACTTACCCCTAAAAATGGTATCGCTGAAAACCTACTGGGCCCGCCTGAAGATAGTTTTGTGGGTTCACTCTTATTTCAAACTTCTTTTCTTATCTAACTTGTAGACATATAGGTGTATCAGTTTTTTGAATAAGGTCTGGGACAAATTAAATTCTTCCCCCAGATCCACGATTGGTGTCTGGTGACGCCTTGATTTTGACAAGAAAATGTTTTGAAAGAAGTCCGCTTGTCCTGGATGTGGTTGAAAACGCCTTTGTCTAAAAAGGTACCCTTGAATAATAAATTTGGTTTAGAACTTGAATTAGCTTAGTAAACTTATCACCGTGAAAAAAAGAATATACTCTGGTATCGCCAGTTTCTGAGTTAGCATAAGTCAGAAAATAGTCGGTGCTTGGGGCGGACAAAAACCCATTGCACCTGAAGGTCATGTTGTTTCTAGGTGACTGTTTTCTCTACCTATAGCGGCCTCCGGTAGCTTCTAATACCCCAAATCTGGTTTGCTTGAAAGAAGTACTTCTTTACGGTAGTATTTTTCAATTGTCATCTCTGTGACCATTGGTGGGAGTGCATTGGCAGCAGTGACACCACTGAACTCTCAAAAGTTAACAAAAAATCTATTCATGCCATCAAATATCAGTATCAGTAATACTGAAATGCGGACTGGTGCTTTTTCGGTTGATAACATATTGCAGGTCTACCTTTTTCCCAACAGGGCCTATTAACGTCATCGGTCCTCAACAGCGTTCCAAATGCCGCTCACGGTGTGCTTCAGCCAGACGCAAAATACGTAGTCATCCTTTAGGTTGGAGAATTATTCCACCCACTGAATGATAATTTACAATATGAAAGAGAATTCTGAGCCGTCCCTCACCCGGTATATACTGCCTGATGTATTATTACCGGAATGACATCTTGTCTTTTTGTCCAGGCAATACTGATTTGGTTTTGAAGTCGATTACAGCGAGTTTGATCCCTTGGAAAACAGGTTCTCAATAAAATTTCAGCAATTTCTTTGATTACCGGTAATTTTTATTAAACTCAACCTTCACCTACTTGAAAATATAAGCGAGAGATTTTATCACTCAAACGATTCTAATTGTTACATTCCCGTACAAATCTCATGAATTTTTTGAAGCCCGTCCATCTAATGTGTTAAAGAAGGCCATGGTTTCCAGGATACTAGCTACAAAATCGCTCAGTTGGACAAAGCTACACGAAATACCCACAGCCCCAGCAGAGAAACAATGCTTCATAAGGTCTATCACCCGTGCTTCAGTTCTGTGTACTAATGGACGATCATCTTCCATATTCCATTGTCTGATTTCCTAAGCCAGACTCTTACCTTTGATTTTAAATCTGAGAACTCGGGCTACAAAACCATTTTACTCTCAAGATCTGTGTACAGTTGTTGATAAACTTCCCCGTTCCATCACTCAAAACCCAGAGTACTTCGGCGTTATTGATTATTCTGTGCTTCGTTCTTGCTGGTTTGGTGTAAATAACTTTCATGTGACCTTATTCAAATACTCTCAGTGTGATCCTCTATCCAGTGGTCCGAGATTGTGCTGGTGTCTCGGTGCTTCGCTGCAAGACTTGTTTTGGTAGTCTCACGTTACTCTGAAAAAAGACCTTTCCCTCCTTTCCGTAATACTTGATGGGTTGGAAGCACAGCTATCTAATCCAGCTGGCACGGCAAGCGGAACCATTTCCTCTCATTGAACAGAAGCGTTTTCATCAATGTTTCCATGAAGCCCCTTTTTAATTCAGGCATGCATCTGTAAGTTTATTCATAGTAAAATTCAGGCAGGTGGGCTAAAGAATCAGGTAGCCCAAATTCGTGGATGATAACAAGCAACTTCAGATCAGGACAACCGAAACACCGACGACCATTGTCTTATTATGTCAGCCTGTATTCGGAAAAGAATCAGAGTTCAGTAACATATTCGATCCATTTCCCCCAACCAATGACGAACTGAAAATGCCCTCCTTACAACAGCTAATACGAGAATTGAAGTGTATGATAGTTGGTTTGTGTATCATGCGTTAGTACTAGTGCGCAACAGAGTTTCAAAATCCAGACATTTGTGGCAAATGACAGTGAAGAAATTGAATAACTGAATAAAAAATGGCATGACTCAACTTTTTTCGTGATTATTTTCAAACACATTTCGTAAAACAACTTACCACCTGCTCTTTGGAAAGATTTCCGTCTTCTCTCGCTTCAGTCGGACTTCTTCCGTATTGCGCAGAGAGACCGAATGGACTATCCGTCTATAGAAGTTGAAGCTCTGGACAACCCTATTTTATTCGATTGATTAATCGACTCTTGTGCGGGGAATTTTTTCCAAAGAGAACTAAGGATCGGTGGACGGTTCGGTTGGTCTGTCAGCACGCCAGTCAGATAGACAGGAAGCCAGGAAATCAGTCTATAAATGAATTGCGCAAGCAGTGGAATCGGATTGTATCAACCCAGTCAGCTGAAACAAAAGGACGGACCAATACAAAATACAGGGTCCCGACAAATTCCCAGACAGATATTGGCTTTTTTACAGAAGTAACTTCCTAGTTATCTACACACTACAATTACAGGGAAGAAAAAGTCACTTTTTCAGGTCAGAATATTCTTTACATTTTTTCGCAAAAATGTGTTTCGCAGACTAATTCCTGGTTGCTACTCTTCAAATGAAAAGCTGACGACAAATACTTTGTTAGGATTATTGCGAATGAGAAAACGTTTGTTGGTAGTGTATTCACAAGGATCTGATAATAATGATGATGATGATTACTTCGAAGCATCAACGTAAATAGGCGATTATATGTTTAGTTTTCACAGGCGACTGTCTCAGCCAGCTTGATCGTATATTGCTGTTGATGGATTAGTAGTTATACCTGAATAAAACTCAATAATTTAACAGAAGAGGATACTCTAGGGGGGGATGAATAATTCCGTGAAAACCGCACTTACCTTGGTTGTTGCATGATAGATTTTCCTTCACGCTCTGTAATAATATTCACCCGATAAGGGTGCTTCAAAATTGTTCACCTAGTAGCATATTTTACCATTAAAAAAGACTTATTTAGAATTACAAATCACAAACCCAGTCATACTGGAATACTGCAGAAGAGTCAAGACCTCGGTCCAACCGGGTGGAAATAAAGATGGGAGAATCAAGAAAATCTTTACCAGTTGGAGAACGGTGAACAACTTTTCAAATACCAAAGTTGAACGGTGCTCTAGGCGGAGCTTACTTGTACTGGTATGCAAGGTATTCCAATCCTGGTTGCCTTTTTTCTGTGTCTTTTTTCGATTTTAGTCGGAGCACATCAGGTGCTCAAAGAACCTTATACTTCTCGTTGTTTCACCGTGTATCTTGGACACGCAAGAACCACCTGCTTTTTTCTTAGTTTCACCATCAAAGACAGTGCGCAAAAGAATCCTTTTCGCATTTTTCCAGGCCTGACTGAAATTTCACAGAAGTTCAGCTTTTAATTTTCTCATTTCAAGTGAATTCGGTCTGACAAACTAATATGACAATCAAGTTTAGGAAGTATAGTTTTGTTTATACAAAATAGACTTTCAAAACTGGAAGGTGACAATACAGAAAGTGTTGAACTGAAAAAGAATAGTGATGAAAGTGTTATTCATTTCCTATTTTCTGCCACTGACCATTAATTTTCATAAGTTAGGTATATGTTTTCAATTTTCGTAAATCCTGGTTTTGCCAAAGCAAATGAACAGGGTTGTAGCGTGAACTGCTGGCACTTTTACCCGGGAATGAAATCCGTAGATTTTATGCAATCTCCTCTACCATTCCCTTGTTAGAAAGCGTTTCTGCTACCTAGTCGCGAGATTTAGTTCTAAAATGCGATGCGTTTTATTTCTTGTGATGTAAAAGAATCTATTAGTTAACAAAGTAAATCACCTGACTATCCCCAAATTCTCTATTCAGAAAGTGGGCGCTAATAATGTCCAAAATGGAATGTCTGATAATCATTGACTAGTCTCTGAATTCTCAGGGTTTTTGAACCCCATGCGTGAATGCCACTGTATGTTCAGCAAAAGTACCGTGCACAGAAAGTAGATGATCACATTTTCTTTGCCAACCAGAAATTAGAGATAGGCACATGTCCCGGATCCGGTGCAAAGAAAATCGAGACTGTCCTTGGATACTGTTCTGATAATAGACAAACAGTCAGTAATGGGATAAATAATATAAACCATGAATCGGTATATCAAGTTGGTAAGGCTATATCTTACGCTCTATTTTGGACAAACTCATGGTGATGGCTACAGTTCGGTTCCCATTTCTCACTTTTCTGTATTTTTTAATGCAGTCCACGGCCAAATAGATCTTATGGGTTCTGGACGGCTTGTACATATGGATTACGTCGGCAATTTCTAGAACCACCTTCTGCGGAAGAACTTCGGTTTTTCGGAACCCGAGTTGCCTGCGAACAGCCTCCGGATCTCATAAGCTTATGTCTTTTGTGCTTAAATTACCCGATTTCCTCATCTTGTTATTTCAGTAGCATATCCCCACACGAATCATTCCTTGAAACTAAATGATCTCCAGGTGTATTGGTCCATGCACTACCTGCATCACTGACTTTGGGCTTACTTCTCGTAAACAGAATTTTGAATTCTAATGGACAAATAGCCATTTCCAGTGGTTAGGAATAGGTGGGAGCCAGCCACATGACCATATTTGAGTACTGCGGAGTCCTTGACACTTGAAGTTCCAGATGCGAGTACTAATTGCGCCCTAAATTAGGATTTATGAAACCACAAATGATACTATCTTTACCACTCTGAACCGAATCATTCTATAAGGTGAACCTTAATAGAAAAACGAAGTTGGTAATGGCAGAAGAAGCACATATCCGTTGACAGTTAACCAAATGTACTCGAGTGACGGGCACTCATTCATCCAATGAGGGATTGCATTGACGAGTAACAGAATTATAGTTCTGAGGTGCGAACTCTGAACTTACACACCTTCATTAGAATTGGGTCGCAGACAGCTCTCACCAGTCCTATGAACCTTTGGTGTTTTTCAACTGAACCACACTCCAGATTTCACGGTCTTGTTACCGCAATTCTCGGTGATATTGGGTTGGAACGTCGTCCTTATGAAGTATATCTCCTGCACTGCGTCCACAAGGAAACGTTCCCGGACCGTTTCTGGGAAAACGTTGCATACAAATGTGGTGTAAATATAGATATTTATAAGGCCACTACTTTTTCGTGGTCACTAGGAATAAAGTATTCAACCAGTCCATTTTTTCCACCTCAGACAACAGCAAATGAGTCATCTCACTGAAATCTTATTTAGCCTTAATTTAAACCCGTTTCCCGATGCCGTCCTATGTTGGGAACATAATATTTATCACATCATTTGGTCTGCATAGTCGTTTACACTGTTTTTTGATAGCATGCCAATCGAGTTAAACCACTACCGTTGTGTAATTCAGCGAAACGCTTTTTGCATTCTACTTATTTATCTAGATCATGCAGACCTATGTGTAGCACTGGCAATCTGAAAGACAGATTTTAGGGGATGATGAACAATCCCGGTTATCTGTTCATTTCAAACTTGGAAATTTAATTGTCCTGCCTTCCGGTATAATGGCTTGAATACCTTATCAATAAGGTCTTCTCCGGAACGATCACAAACACCCATGACGAAATTTAGATTTCTGTCCGCTTCTACAATGTAGGAAAGATTTAATCAAACCACACCAATCCGTGTGAACAGCAACAGATTTTATTCGCGTTGTTGGAATGATTTCTCAATCAGGATGAACTCGGAGCTTGGCATTGAAAACTAGCTGTTTCATCCTGCCTAGTAACTATCTGCAATAACACTGTTCAAGTAATACCCTTGTTCAACTTAGGAGGTAAACCAGAAGTCTTCTGTCGTAGTAGGCGAATGCCGGGCTAACTAGTCCAGAGCCATAAGTGAAATCGCGCAATATCGCTCGCGATTCGCAGCCAACCCGAACAGAGTAGCAGTATTGCGTGTGAATCACAGTCTGACTACCGCGGTTCCAGTCCCAGTTGGGGTTCCATGGGTAGGCACTAACGATGATTCCTGACCAAAATAAAACAACTATCTATATTTTATGTTTCAGTAGTGGGTTGAGCATGGATACTGCTAATCGAGTCGTGTTACATCTCTTACGTATTAAACGAGAAAATTCAATGCTTCCGATTTTCAGCTGTCAAAAGGGGAAGTGATTAGTAAGTGTAAAATTCAACTTTGGGACTACAAGGTCTGAAGTATGCGACAGTCTTGTTTGGTCATCGCGGACAACCTTATTTACTGCCCTGAAAGAAGGTCAGAACAATGGGTCCAGTATATTCGTATAGTGATATGAGCCCCAGTGTTTACACAGTATCTTCCTTACACCAAGGTCGTGGGTGTAGTTAAAGATCTTCTCGAAGAGAAACTTCTTTTCTGCTGTACTTTGATTTTTCAGTGCAAAGCTGACAATGTGATGGGGCATCTGACCATAATTTTTTTCCTAAAACTTTTGACTAGTTGCGTGAAACAGCCTAAAAAGAATCTTATAGCTGCCGATCGAAAGATGAGCTTTAACAAAATGTGAACTGTGGAACGGTGGCAGGGAGAATTCGCTCATTGTTAGATAGCTGGATTTGGTTAACCATTGACGGGTCTAATAGTTCGCTCAGTTATCACTCAAAAATAGTAGGCACTAGAGTACAATACATGCTAGCTTGTATTTAGTCAGTTTCAACGTCATCTGATGCATCTAAATCAAGCTCATCTTACTCTCGGTTATTGTCGTTCAAATCGATGAGCGTGCTTACCACTCAATCGTAAATAAGATGAGCGCCTGACAATTTTTCATTCTCTGGGGAAATCACCGGAATTTCAGTTCACTGGGGAAGGAATTTGTTGACATTTATTGTAGGTTGCCGATGAGGTTTTAAAGATAAATCTTTCGACATAGGACGTATGTACGGAAGTACAATAAAAAGAAAAAAAGTTTGTTTCATAGTTGAAGTACTGATTTGAAGGAAACCGATTAGCTCATAGATTTGAAAAATTGAGATGACCTCTGGTACAAGGGAAATGGAGAGCCAAAACGAAGATGAAAACAGAGTATGTAAAATTGTGACTACCTAAACTGGTGAACTGTTTGAAATGCTATTTTGTCTACTGCTATTTTATCTAATGCCCTGTATTCAACTTTGTTCATTAGATTGCATTTGTGTAATTTTTTTTCACGAACAAATCCGTCATTTTCCTTTCCTTGCTGAATGACCGTCATTTTCGGTTCCGTGAGTGGTCAACACATGCGTTGAGGATTTAAACACATTGAGAAATTAGCAGATGTTCATCAGGAGAACCCATGCAAATGACCCTTTCGCGTGTAACAGAAACCGCCCAATCGATAATGTGATGAGATGTCGAATCACTTCAAATGAAAAACACTGCTGACCCCAGAATCTTGTGCCAATTGGATAAGTCCTATTTTGTCAATTCTGAAAAACCGTATTGCCAGGAGATAGCACAAAGCTAGCCATCGTATATGGTTGAACATTTAGCAGGAGATGCGCAGTCAAAGGCCTAATAGGCTAAAGTGTAAATCCGGTATGCATGGTGGTGATGGAAATGGCGTTTTTGGTTTTCCCGAAACCTAAGTTTTCAACTGTAAGGAATGAATGTTACGGTTTTGCTACTGAAACTATTCGAAGATTCTGATCGTTCCACTAACTTATTTTCACGACCCTTCTTGAATATTGTGAAGAGGCAGGAAAACGCAATGCAAATTAGTTAGAGATTGGATGTGAGAGAGAGAGAGTATGTTCTTCACTGTTGTGGGTGCGAGTTGCACAGGAATAACTGCAACCATCAGTGCTTATTGATTAAAGTTTGGTGCACTGTTGAAAATGGCAGGCTTTGATCAAACGGTCATCTTGGTGGACCCCAACCTTTCCGTCCTTGGTTCAATTTCTGCTTCTGCCGCTGGTCACTTTCCCTGGTTGACTGCTTCTCATCGGCGGCGACCACTTCTGAAACACTGTACCAATAATACGTAATACAAAGGAAGTAAATAAAAAAGAACAATGGGAATGTGTAGGGTAAATAAGTTTTAGTATAATGAATTCCAATTTGTAAACAGATTACCTTCACATCATAATACTGCAGCTGCAAGTCCGAATTTGATATCTTTTTTTTAGTCAGTCACAGCCCGTTCGTTCTTCATCAAAGGTTTTCCAACTGATTCGTATAGAACTCTTTTGCTGTGGAATGTGTCACATTATAATAGTTTATCTAATTCTATTTAGTGTTAGTGATAGTCCACAACGTGTGGGAGTGTTTTGTTTGTAATGAATAGCCACACGCACTAAATCTGCTTGCAGTATCACTGACATACGACAAACCCCATGGAGTCCAGTATTATCTCTAGCAGATGACGAGATAAAAAAACAGCTTGTGTTAGATATTGGAAAAAATCCATACAAACAGACCATAAGCTTGTTAAGGTGTGCTAGTCTCTGAAAAAATAACATTTTTCTACAACAAATTAACAATGATCTTGTAAAATTCTCCTAGATACTGTGTGGATCCCTCAACAGCTAATACCAAGTGACATCCACTTGCTTGTGAAATTCATTCCAGTACACCAAGTTTGGAAAATAGGTAAATTCGATGCTATCGCTCATGTTTTTAGGAAATGTGCCTCGACTGCCCATTGCTGGTTAAATCACAGGTTCTGATACATCCTAATTTGAGGACTCGATCTGGAGTTTTTTGAGGTTCTCCACGAAGAACGGAAATGATCATTAGTCTCACTGGGAAATTTCTTATCTCACTGTAAAAAAGATCAAACGACACGTTTCTCAAATTCACGAAAACATACCTAGGGAAATCTCGAGAATATTCCAATTGTTGAGCCTTCATCTGGTCACAGGACATCACAGTCCTCATGTACCGATATGGCTCGGAAATGTTTTGATTGTAATTGTCGTACCTAATACCCTCCTTGACCTGCTTTTCAATGGTATTTATTATTTCGTTATATGTATTCACTTATTTTAGTAGTCTATTTTCAGGTGTGCATGGGTGAATTCGTGTCCAGACACTCATAAAATCTGAAAAACGCTCGCCACTCATCGTCGTTGTACAATCGATTGGCGTACGCGTGACAATCTATACCGTAGTAACCATAACGAGAGGATAATCTAGCAGCATTTGATTCAATCGGTGCCACTCGGCTGACAATACATCTGTTTCTTGTGTGCGTTGAACCAACAAACCTCAGCTGTGAGCGTAATTCTGATTGGCTGGAACAAGTCTTTACACGCTGATTGGTTCTTCACACATAATACTTGATTGGTTCAAATAAGCAAGTCGGACAACAAGTTTTGCGCGTACCTGTATCTACCCGTCTGGACGCGTGATAAGGGCATTCACGGTCGCGTTTGCGCCCGCATGAATAAACGATCACGTAGACCGACGGACAGTGATTATTTACAAATTTTACCCTTCCTTTTTCTTCGAAACGCATTTCCTACTCGGTGACACTTACGGATTTCCCGACGTTCACAATGACCTGATCTCTGTGTGTTGTGTTGGGGACGCTTATGACAAGTACAATATCCAATGATTCAAAATGCATCTCAGGTGCATCCGTCTTTCTCTACTCTTTGGACTGTACAGTGGGTTCCTGGTTTTCATCGTCTGCCAAACAGTAGAAATAAAACGTACATGTCATTGTGCAGTGGAGAACAAAACAGAGGTCGACCTCCAGCTGTTCTGTCAGATGGATCCTTCAAATATGTCCAGTTCAGTTGAGTACATGATCCCATGCCAGCAAGTGAACGACTTGGTTCGCATTGGACCGATCGATACAACTGATCAGTACACACCCATGCGTAATCCGGATAGTATCCAGCTGGCACCGTGGGCTTTTGATGGCCTCATGTGGGACCGGACGGTCAGCCGATTACAACTGGATCTGCAACTACGGCAGCATGATGTCACAGCGCTTTCACTGGGGGGTCTTGAAAACTTGGAAGAGCTACTGGCCAGAACGAGCTATATCCGATGGAATGCTTGCAGTTTAGCAGGTTTAACGAAAGTCAGGCAAGTTCTGCTCAGCTGTCGATCGGAATATGATGAATTCCTCACTCTCGGACCTAGTGTGGATATGATTCGCTTCGTGGATTGCGATCAAACTCCGATACAGTTTTACTGTATTGGTTGTATTCAGGATCCCAGCGTACATGTGATTCGTGTCAGGCCGGGCCCACCACTTCGTCAGTATATGGTAAAGTTTACTCAGATCAGTCGAACCTTCAATGAGACACGTTCGAGTGAACAAAGAGACCGTCTATCTCTTGGAAGATGTGTGCCCAATATCTGTTCAGACAGTATGCTTTGTCGAGATGACCAAGCATTACAGATGGTCCAAAAAAATATGAACCGACCATCCGCACCAGAAACGGTGTCTACACAGTCCACAAACACCACTTTCATCATCACCACTACAGTAGAAAGTATCACGGAAGATATTCAAGATAACGGCACTAAGCCCATACTGTTGCCAGCGAAGCCGGCCATCTTATTAGATGAAATTGGTAATATTTCGTTGGTAAACATTCATGGAACTACGGCTTCCATTACGCAAGATCAGGATCATCCATCTTCCACTATGACATATAGTCCCACCAAGTCGAACGCTGACAATGTGCTAACTCGAAGTCAACGTATTTGGATTGCCGCATCCATATTGTCCGTGATAGCCGTTTTTCTGATCACTGCCTGTGTACTAATTGGCATTTTACGTCAGCGGAGTAACCGAAGACGGAGTGTCAAATTCAATCGACCACGTGCACATCAGACAAAATATACGAACGGTGTGATTCACGACAGGATTGCGGAGGATGAGAGCGGAAAACTGGAACTGCCGGAACGAGTGTGTTAGCAGCTCTGTTGTTGCTCTTCTTCTCACTTTTCACACAACTGGAAAGTCTATACGTATGAGAGCACAAATTTTATGTTTTACTCTCTCTGGACGAGGTCTTGCACGTAAGTTCAGCCAATCGCTTTGGTAAATCCCGTTCTGATTTTTGCCTAGACGGTGAGCCTCAACACAAGAGACCAGTGGTACCGGATGCCATTTTATGACCTAATCAAGTCTTTCGTTGTAGTCTTCTTATTTCAAAACCACAGTCTAAAGGACTTGGTTGCTCTTAACCCGCTTTCAATTCCACTCTGTGGATGTGATGATATTTTGTGTGTACAAAGGGATTCAGCATAGCTTCAGTCGTGCTTCCATTTCTGAGCATCTGGATATTGTTTTTTGTCCGTCAACCTGAAAGTTCACTTGGCCATCATTTGACCGGGTGATCGAAAAATACACCTGTTTGTTCACCTATCTGCTCATTAGTCATTATTTCCATCTACGGTATTTTTTCACTCTTTAACTTGTGTCTTTGTTTCACCTAACTCACCGTTAGCCACATCGTTACCTGTCCTTTTGGCATATGCAGCATAACTGATCTTTCCACTAGTTTGAATATACTCTTTAAAGTTGATATCTTCCAGTCATCTCTGTATCGCCTCCCTGAGCAGTCGGTTGTCCGTTGCTCGTTTATCTATCCATCCATCCAAATCGCCAATATCTTCCTCTTCCTTTCCGTCCTTGTTGACTCAGCGCCACTTTAGCCAAGAAGTATCTTCATGATTGTAGTAGCGATGCATTTGATAATCCCATTCCTCTGGTAGGGCTTTCACCTCTTGAGCCCCAACCACACCTATTATCGAGTTTTGATCGAAAGCAAAATATGTAATCTTAACCAACTGATTGAATTCTTCCCACTTCCCGCCCTGGTTTTAATCAGTGCATTTACCTCCACGCTATGGTTTGGTGTTCGTTTGTATACGTGTGTGTGTGTGTATGTGTGTTGGTGATTGTTACGGTGCTTACAGGTCACCGACGAATGACAAGTTCAGACACGCTGGTAGGCGAGAGGCAATGATAGAAATACAGACTGAGAAAACCTATTCCGCTCTCACTCTCACGCATACAAACTTATGCTTACCTTGAGACCTTCAACTTCCACTGCCTTCGGTGCATTCTGTTTATTTCGACTAAGGTATTACTGTGATTTACTTTGTGAAATGGTACACTGTGGACAGTCAGTATGTTCTCACACGTTGGACATTGTAACAGCGAGTTGTTCACAGATTCCTTCTCGCAGGTTTGAACTCCCGTCCTTACTGCTTATTGTTTTCGTCTGACCATGAATACTAGATCAATTGCATGAAATATCTGAACACAATATATGTATATATACATCCTTCTTCAATTATGAAAGTATATATATATATGCAAATGTACTCATTTGTACCGCTATATCCTGACCCCTATTTTGCTGAATACGCACATGACTTAAACTTAAGCCTATAAATTGACCAGTTTGAAACCAGGACAGAGTTATCTTGAAGTGGAATTCGACAAAATGCAGCAGTACACACGTGATCTTACTGCTGTGGTAGTGTAACTGGAGATTTCCAATTGTATGGTGCATAAGTAAAACACATAGGTTTGAGTCGGGTCTGTATGTGAACTATCACACGCGATCCGTTGCACGCCCATACTAATTGATCGTGTTTCGTATAAAACACTGTATGAACTGTCTTTCAATTGCCAACACTGTGGCTTCCCCTCGGAGAATAAGGGGCCTCGAAATTGAGATTTTGCGGCAAACTTAGGTTTACCACTATTCTGAAACTGGATAGCTGTGATACTTCCCCTTCAGTTTGATTCATCCTATGAGAAGCTGACAAAAAGATTTGAAGTAGATTTTTCAGTCACGATTAGTGATTGATTGATGATGTCCTTGTGGTTGTCGCGGTTGTTCTTCTGAACCTGGTGCGCTGGTCTGATGGGAAAGGAAGATGACTTGATCTGAAGCTCTAAGTCAGTCTTTTGTATTATTATCGACGGAGGCGTTCTCAACACGATTCGCTTATTTTTTCTGCAGTATTCTTTGCGGTCTGTTACTGGAAGTTCTAGGAAGTATGATGCCAGCGTCTACCTGTGGAGCTGTCTTGCGTGGTTCACGTGGTTAACTCCGTGGTCGCCTGTTTCCGTTACCAGAGCACTGATCGATACCATACAGGCAGACCTTATAGGATGAAACTTTTGCTGCCGTAACGGAATACTTCCAGCAATGGATAACTTTCAAGTTGCAAAATTTCACTACCAGAATAATTCATCTGACTTTCATCACACGCGTTTAAGTGTTCGAATATCAGAGTAGGATTCTAGAAAAATAGAAAAACAGAAATCCTTCCCTTAATATGACCTTATAACGGATAAAAGCCAGTGAAGAAAAAAATTATGCCTGATAAAGTTGATGGTAACAACGCGGTCTACACCCGATATACGTGTGTGTTATTGGAATCGTTTTGACATTCGTAGTTTAAAGACTAGGGTGAGATAATCAGCCAATACTGTTCAGCTTCTTTCCTCGAAAAGCTTTGTTTGTACCGGGATACAGAAAAACGTGGTCAACACGCAATGGCATTTAATAGGGTTCTCTGTTTTACGTATATTCGTGCGACACTACATTACGGGGCTAAAAACTTGGAGGAGTGGGATGACATCGGGAAATGCACTGATTTCGATAAGCACTTGACCGAAGTCTACAAAAGTCGGTACTTGTGGTGAGTAGAAAAGGGTGAGTTTCCTTTCAGCCTCTACGTTGTTGTTAAATTCATCCTGTATTGTTCAGAAGACCTAACTCTTCCCGTCCCAAGAAATCCGTCCTGGAAATTATTCAGGAAATATTTTGTGTTTTTTTATCCACCCGAGTAGGATTGTATGTTTACACTAAGAACATCTTTTATGGAAGACGTGGGAAACACGTTAAGGAACTCGACGCATCAGCGGTGATAATAAAGGGTCGCCTATTCTTTTACTTACTTCCTTTTTAGTTTAGGAAAACGCTACAATATTTCCGGAACGCGGTTGCCAACAGTTGTAGGCTCCCAACTGGCGAGAGTAACCGGCGGTGGCTGGCAGATTCGAACCCGGAACTGAGGGATTTAAAACCCACTGTGATGACCATTTGACCACCGCAGACCAATCTACAACCGGTGTTTATTGCTTTTGGTTTGGACCTTATAATAACTTAAGTCCGTGAACAGAATGCGTCACATCGCAAAACGGGTAGAGATAACTTATCACTGACCTCGGAAGAAAGATACTTGCTGTATAGGCAAACAGCGGTCCGCTGATTGTATTTTTTCCATAATGCAGGACGTACATAATTGGCTCTGTTCAGTTGGCTATCGGAATCACCTTTGGTCGGAATTTGGGGTCACTAGAGGAAACCTTTACTTCAGGGGCTAGCTGGTTAGTTTTTTTGCAAAATTTGATAGTCTGTTACGAGTAACTGCAGTTTTTTCTTTTTTGGCCCAAAGCTGAATACCACACTGTTATCCTGTTGAACAACCCAGAACTGTACTATATCATTTGGTCATAGATTCTTCAAGGAAGTTTCTTACATTTCAACTGGAAATTTTGAGTAAAAACAAGAAGCAATGGATTTTACCATACGAGGTGATAAATGTTGTCGATGGACTAGTAAGGTTAGAGAGTAGGCCGACTAACTCTCATCCGAGGTTTGACGCGAAGCAACCCACATTATTACCGGCTCGGAAGCCCGTGATAGACTTGCTGATTCATCGTATACAGGCCGCGCAGGGACGCGCCGGAAAAAGCCACTTGAAGAGTGTTATCCGGGAGGGGTTTTGGATAATGAGAGGGAGGGCAACTCCGAAACGTGTTATCCGACGTTGTGTACAGTGTAGAAGACGCACGGCTAACGAGGGCGACCAATATATGGCTCCGCTGCCGGAGTGTAGAGTGACCCCGGGGTGGTGGCTGTTCAATGACGTCGAACTTGATTATTTTGGACCCTTATGGATGAGGTGTGGGAAAAGGATGAAAAAGAGGTATCGGTGCATCATGAAGTACATGAAGTCCCGAGTGATGCACTTGAAAGTTCCGCATGTGATGACCATTGACTCTTTCCTCCGGGCCCTGCAGAGCTTTACCAACAGAAAAGGCGTACCATCGGATATTTATTCAGACAGTTGGTCGAACTATGTGGGCTCTCAACGGGAAATGCAGATTTGGTAGCAAGATATAAACCCAGATGCGCTGTAGAACGGAACCGTGGTGTGTGGCATTCTGATAGCACTTCAACCCTCAGCAAACCAATGAACTCGGTGGAGCGCGCGAAAGCTTGATTAGGTCCATTAGAAGGATATTTCTGTTGCTAATTGAAAAACAGCCGCCAGACAATGAGACACTGACCACACTGACCGAGAGAATCCTGAACAACCGTCCAGCAGTCCTAGTATCTTCTATGTTGTTCGATCTGTTTTTGTGATAACGGTGCTATCGAGATGTATTGTTGTGACGAAGAGCACAACCTACAGGAAAGGGTGTACTAGCTGTCAATTGCTCGTCGCAGGTTATGCGTCTTCAAATTTGTTTCAAAATATTTTGTAATGAAGTAGCTAGTGTCTTCCTCGAAGGAGCACATCACAGGCAACGTCGACGTGGTACAAATCCTTCCGAAACAATTACTGAAAGGCTAGCTCATGTTTTTATTCATGTTGATTTCATCGCATCACGATAAAAGTTCTACTGCTGAAAGAAATTTTATTTTGACAAATCTGATCATCACTGAAAGAGAAAAAAAGAAACCAGATACAGTGAAGAAAGCGAAATGAGCGCAGGAAAATATCAGAATGTTGTACGTACTTTTTTATAATCAAATTTAAATCGGGGCTACTTTGAACAATGAGCTGCACACTCCTAAACGTCCTGAAAGACCAGAAATTTCCTGTCTCGTATACCAGTCCGCTTTCTTCTTACAACTATTTCCTTGATCAGGCTTATGTTAAGGTACTGCGCTGGATTTTAACAAGAATTTGAGCGTTTTTAAAAATCATCTCGCAAATGCCAACTTTCATACTTGCAGAGCGGACTATTTTTAGATATGCCTTCATAAAATAGGTTCCATAGATGAGACTGGGCTCTATCCACGTAAGTACCCCTTTTGGGTTTTCCTGAATTATGAGTGCGAGTCGTAGGAAATAAAACTTTTTAAGTTATACTTCATGCAGTGTGAACGTTCGGCTCATCATTGAAAACGGTGGAAGCTCTGCACAGCTATTCTATCCGTGTAAGCAATCACCAGCAACTTGCATCCACCGACCCCCCCCCCCCCGGATGAGGATGAAACCAGTTTACAGAGCTTTCATGGTTTTCAATTACACATCAAACAATCACTATGCTTGGCGAATTATACGGTTTTGAAAAAAAAGTAGCTGGAAATCTGCAGCTAACTGAATCAACTACTGCTTCTTGTGCTAACCCAACATTCTCGCTTCCGTTTATATTCAGTGGAGTAGAATTCCAAAGTTTTATTTTCAGAAAACTATTTGTGTTGACGATTTCTCGTTTAACCGACATATATGAACGAGAACTAATCACTACGTTCATCAAGAAGCATTTAAGTCCCATGGGGGTCTAGTTGTTCGTAAGCAGAGCAATTTTAAGAGTGCTCACATCTGTAGTCGATTTTTGCAAACGGATAAAATGGGGCCCAGTAGCATGCACCCATCAGGACTGATAATGAAAGTGAAAATATAAATAGAATCCAAGTAACTAGGATAGCAGTATTTTACGAATTCTCGTAGCGTGGAGTTCCCCAGCAAACGGCGATCACTGTGTTCTTCTCTATCTTGTGCTGTTCAGTGAATTTCGTGACAAGGTAGAACGTAATCAAAAGCTCTTAAGTACGATTCGAAGTTCATTTTCAGTGACTGATTTGTCATAGAGCACCAAAATTCCTAACTGCTTAAAGTACAGGCTGTCAAGAGAGCCGACGAGATTCTCGAGTTTGCGCCCATCAAATTTTTTCGGAGAGCCTATATCTTGTTTCGTTGAAGTGCGCACCACTGAATCGAAGGAAAACAATTTATTTGCTCTGCTTGTGATAACTTTATTTGGGTTTGTATGGCACGATTCATCATGCCGTTTCGATGCTCAGCTCATCACTGAAGGGTATTATATCATGTAGTGTTCAACAGTGTTCAACAAACCGTTAAGAGCCAGCCCAGTGACCCGGTGGTTAGGTGTTCGACTCACAGTCGTCCACTCAGGGTTGGAGTACCTGTAGGGGATCAGGGAAGGTGCACTGTTGACAATTCCTAAGAAGGACGAAACAATTGTATAAATGTTTCCTTGGTTTTCAGGGGTGAGATGAACGCTTAAACTGCATGGTCTCCTACTGCTCAACATACTTAGCTCAATTTGCTGCCTCTCAAACTATCTCTTAGTCAATATTTCACGGTTTATCCAAACTGGGGTTAGAGAACTTCCCTGAATAAAATCAGAGGACACTGGAACAACTTGTGGAATAAAAAACTTCTGTGCTGTACAAAATATGACATTGTGTCTGTATGAATATAGGTCACGAAACAAGCACAGCAGCTTAGTTACGAGCAATTTGATTGGGTGACGTGAAGTGGCTATTACATTCAAGTGATGATCACGTGTGCTGGCACCGCCAGACAAAAAAAATCATACTATGGTAAGAGTTAGATTTGTGGACGCGGGCGTGAATCTATTGGATCATGTGCTCGTGAAGCACGGGTCACGATAGGTGCACGTATAGAATCAAGTGGCTGATGAAAATGTGATTTTTTGTGTGAAATTTGAGGTAAAACACGACAAAACATCAGTCTTTTTGATATCAGGGGAAACAGCCTCTGGACAGAGATGGATCCATATTTAAATACAAGTCTGACCAGGATGAACAGGTGGGGTTAGTTTGTCAGGCTGTATTTTCTTGTCAGATGCATGAAACTACCCCGCTGAAGCATCAGAACACGCAAATTCTATGAATATTGGAACTTGGATGATGGAGCAAAGGAGGAAGCTGTCAGTAATCATGCTGTCGACCACAGGCAAATATCTGTCGGCTTGGTTATGGCGTGATCGGTACCACATTAAATTACATATATTTATGATTTTCATATTGGCTGTGTGGGGTTGGTGATCTCGTATGTAACTTTACACTAATAGCCAGCGTAGACTCGAAGATCACAAGTTCTGTTTCTGGATAGCGATTGCTTCGGCTTTGGAGAGGACTGAAATTACTTTCCATATTAGCCTTCCGTTTGTTTTGCAGGTAGGAGAAAGGCCGCGTTTTCATTGGTTGAAAAGACCGGTTCTATCAAGTAGACGGCTATTACCGTCTGTCTGCTATTGCCTGAGCCTTTCCACAACCAATTAGGACAACGGTCCCATGTCAGTTCGGTCAGTATTATTGTGATTTTAGAAAACTAACTTGCTCCCCAATTACAAAATGAATTGGCACACACGGAGGTATGTGGAATCCAAGGCTAGTATCTATCATCTATGAGAAGACAACTTGTCGGGAGATGACAAAGCACGGAAGTCAACAACGAAATATATATTTATGATTTTCGTTTGAATCCTCGTGGTAATAGCATCTGTTATATTGTCGCCTCCATGAAGGAAGCAGTGGCAGGTGACATTTTTTCCCGACTGTCAGGTGACTATATTTAAGACAGCATTCAGACTGGTTCACTACAAGAACTTGTTTCAACCACTGTATTTCACTTGTACTGGGGTCTGCAGAAAACCTCCTAATGGCTCTGATTGTCAATTACCGGTTGGGATTAATTTTCTGATTAATTGGGGTGAAACTGTGAGAGTGTGCAAGATTCGTTTTATCATTGCCACATATTCGGCCTCATTGGCACTACCAAACACATTGAAATATTCTACTATCTTGTAAAGCCAGACTGATTGGGGATTTGGTTTCTCGAAATTCTCCGTGTAGATAGATCTATTTGCTTTTACTACGCAACAAAGTATAGCCATCCAGGAATATGCCGAACCCAATGAAAGACCGCCGCACTCGAAAAAACCGGTGGCGGAGGGACTTGAGCCTGAGTCTTTTCTACCCATAATCCACGATGATAATCATCTAACCACTGTCGGCTAATGAAAAATGATTCAATCATTGGGTTAGTTCAGTAAGAAGCCGACCCATAGAAGGCGTTGAGTAGGCTTACAGCACCTTCTAGGTGTGGAAAAATACAGGTAATTTTATTAGTTTCAACTTGAAGACAAGTGCAAAATTTACTCTGTAAAGAACAGATACTACGCATGATCCTAGCTCAGAAATCCCAGAAGTAGCATTGCTGAGTATCAAGCCTCGAGTAAGATAATCTAAATTTACAACCGACTTTCAGCTTTGGTAATGAAATGCACTAGATCAACGGCCTACTTATTAACAAATTTACCTTAGTGGATCCTAACTTATTTCTCTAGTCCAAACTTTAGGTTCATGGGCCCACGGTGTTTCTGATAATTTATTTTTCGCGTTTATTGATGGTGTTGGTTTTTCGTGTGAGCGTTAATGAGGGAAATAAAATAGACTGTAAAGTCACAGGTAGTTTTTGAGATCGTTGCATCTCCTATGAAGAGTTGTTAGATCTGACTATTGTAGCCAGCCGACATTTTACCGAAACAAGCTCACGTTAAACGCAAGTTTTGAGTCCCTTTTTGTCCTCGGTTGGTTTGAGGAAGCACATTGGTTGTCTATAATGTTTGTTACAAATAGTGGACATCTGAGCCCTACGTCCAAGGCTGTCTATGGGCTGGAAGGATAAAAAAAGTACTGTTTTCGTTCCGGAACTTTATCTCGAGGATCTCAAACAATAAATCAACAAAACTCGGACAATCGACCAAAATAGAGATAACTCGGTGATGGGTGCTCTGACAAAGAAAGGAAAGCAACTATCTTTTTAACCATGTCAGTTAGGCAGTCCCGGTATACAAAAAAAGAAAAGGTGTATAGTTCTCTAGCGGCTCGTGAGAGACAAAGAATCTTGCCCAAAAGCAGAAAAAATGGCAGCAAAGACCTCGCTAGACTAAAAGTTAGCTCGGATAAAGAGTATCGGTTGAAGATGCCAATCAGTCCACCCAGACAAACCCGACAAAAGTAGTGAGTATAACCAAATTTGTTCTTCGCAAGACACATGGTTACATAATAACTAAACGTTTCACGGCCAGTCTTGACAAATTGCAAACGTAAGATAGATTAGTCAAAGTGCTTTCCTTGTTCGGTAGCTCTGTGTCGTCTCGGTGGTCCAATACAAGTTCCCACGCTTGAAGCCATCACAATAAATTTTGTAGTCTAACGACAGCAGGTTATATTTGATAAATGTGCCATGTTATCGTAAATGGCCACTAAATTAACCTATTCAGTCTCTTTTAGTTTTAGTGTCCACGTATGAAGTTTGGAGGTTCTACAGAAATTGCTTTAGAATAACCAAAGAATTCACAAAGTTGATGGAATCTCTTTTAAGTATGGATATGTTAACCAGTTTCTTTCTATTTGTGAAAGTGTGCTTACTGAAATTCCTAGTGCTTTAAGGTGGCTTCCAGTCGCGTAGAAACACCAGAATTGGATCCGACAGCAGTGTCCGCCTCGTTGGTGGATGTTTACTACACTTGATGAATCACTTGCTACTATCCCGGAAGTATTGGTGGACATCGTTGATAGTCACACCATTCCTGTAAGTTCACTTTTAATATAAAAGGACAATAGTGTGATGTCAGTGATTTGGAAAGTTACGTTCACATGTCCGGAAAAAGGCTATTTTTGTCATTCTTGATTCCATTGAAATGATACCGTTGAGCAGAGAATCTGTTCGTGTTCCCATTCAATGTTTATTGCGTTTCAATTTTAACGTAGTTGGTAAGCTCTGCAGTCATTTTATCAGAAGCAATTAATAAAGAAATTCTGGAAAAGCACGTCAAATGGGATATTGTGGTAGTTCAGCGAAAAATCAAAGGATTTTTGGTGATTTCAAACACTGAAAGTTCATTAGTGTTCTTTAATTCAATGAGAAGTAGAAATTGACAGTTGGTCGTACTCCTAAATCTCATAAACTTTTCAATTATGTGCCGAATTCCTATGATATCACTAACACCAAGGTTTTTGTAACTCCCACTTCCTTATATCACATTATTTGAATGCGCCAAAAACAAGTGGAACACACACTGAATTCACTGATCATATCTCAATTCTGTTGAAGACAGAGATGGTTGCATTGCGAGTACCAACTGTGAATTCATTCCGCACTGAGCAGGAATGTGGAACTAATAATTTCTGGTTCTTTATCATAGTCGATCTAGAAAAGAATGCCAATCATCGATGAAGTATGAATTCGTATTGTTCTCGAGGTGGAAGATTGGATTTGTCGGTTTTCACCAAACTCTGATCTAATAGTAAGGCACTGCTTCGTCTCGTACTTCCGGAAAACATTAGTTTGGATCACGTACCGACCAGCAGTCCATTTTTACGTGTAAAATTTACTCAGGTAGCGCAATCGCAAAGAAGTTTGAGCATTCGATGTTATTATTTCATCACCTACACGGAGAAGCAAAAACGGACAGTGATCAATGATGCACATCCTTATCAAACGCGATGGGTCAAACATGTTAGGCAACTTTGAAATGTTCAGACGAAATACTAAATTGGCAAGCTGTAGGATATTAGATCTGACGGAATACGACTCATCATGCATAGCCAGGTTGTCTATAACGCAATGCCTTCGTGGCACTTAGGCCCCTTCAAAGAAGCCGTCTACCACAAGTGTCAATCGCTGTGATGGAAACGGACTGTTGTCGTTCAAAGCCAGGATGGAAGAATGCTACATGGTGTAGTCTAAACGCCCAACGAACCGTTTACAATCAGCCCGGACAGTCTGGTGATCAAGATGTTCGACTCACAGTGGTTCTTTCTGGGTCGGAGTCTTGATGGGATTCGGCGGACGTATACTGTTGGTTTTCGACGGTGGGCTGAGCACTTGTGCTGTCTGATGAATCATACTAGGTGAAAAAAGGATTCAATTCAGAAATTGCTCGTAGTTTCGCCGGTGTGTTCAGTCCCTTCCCCGGGTCATTCTCCCACTTGTGCCTGTGAAGCTCCCTTGATAAAATTACGAACAACTCTTTTTCACGAAATCAAACAAAGAAAGCCAATCCGCTTTTGCATTCTAACAAACAAACTGCGAAGGCTAATAAGTTTATTACAACTCAAATAAAATGAGAACGAGAAGAAAAGCATCATTGGATACATTTTCCTAGCCGGAAGGTGTATGATCTTGAACTCTGCCACAATAACTGAGTTACTGACCAAATGTCTAAAAGACTGTCTATCCTCAACTGCAGTTTTTGTTAAACTTTTGAACAAAGTGTGAATAACTTGTATTTCGTTTGAAAAATATTGAGAGTTATCGGTAATAATCGCGGGTAGAACTAAATTTGAAGTGCGAAATTGTTTCCGGGTACAGAATTGGTCGAGCATTACTGATTCTTACGACAATGTTGATGAATGTCAGCATTTTGGTCCATTGTGTGTATGGTAGCTCATAGCAAATTTTAGGCGTAATCGACTCCCAAATGAATATAAAAATAGAACAATTTAATTACACGTCGTAATATTTGTTTAAAGGTTAACTTTTTTATCCTCGCCTAAATTCTACTGCATGACCCGTCGAAAACCACCATCTGGTGTCGTGTGGACTTCACTAGCCAATTGACCTGGTTAATTTAATGGTCCTAAACATCTTCCAGAAGCTAGAAATCAAAATTAAAACCCACCATACCTGTCATCATATATTTCTGTCCAGTTGACGTCATAACGAAGAGATAAAAGATCCTTTGTTTGATGGCTTGAGGCACTTCTGAGAACAGAGCAACAAGGTATCACGGAGCATTTTCGTGCCCAAAATGGGGCCAACGAATCCTCACCGGATGAACAGAATAAGAAACGGCTAATTTGCGAGCGAAAGCAAAAATGGAAAATGGTCAACACCAAGAAATTTGCGGGAGGTTTCCACAAAGAGATACAAAAATACAGAAGGTTGGTTGATAGGTTAACCTTGATAACCAAATCCAAACGCGATACTTGTGCAACTCTTCATTTACCACATCACTCGGCCAAAGGTTTTCGTGCCGCACGTCAAAATCGAAGGTTCTTTCTGTTGCCTTGGAGATCAGAATACGTACGGGAAGGTTATCATTCCCACGAGTAAAACGTTTGCTGCTCCAACACGTCATAGATAGCAAATCCCCATAGTAACAGAGGACCAGTGCGAGCCAAAACTCCTTAAACTGAAGCTTCTGATGACGGGCCGCGCAATACCTCGCGAAAGCTGACTTAAGACTGAGGAAAGCGACATTGAAACTCCTTATCAGTGAGAGTAACTGGCAGTGAAAGGTTTCTAAACACAAACTGCTGATCACCGGTCAATGGTTTATAACACTAGTGTAACATGAGCTGATAATATGTACGGATGGCTTCCCCGATGAAAATCCTCAGATGCTAGACAAGCAGAGGATTGCGTGACATTATCAGAAATAGTCAAACACCACTGTCAATGGTTTTGAGAACTGATAAAACCACCGTAAATTGTGGTAATTACTACTTTAGGGGATCTTAATACTACGTTTTAGCGTATTTAGTAGTCACCAATACTTCTGCCTAGTTTTCGGGAACACTCTGTTAGTCAGTTTTTAAATTTATTCGTCGTATTCGGTAATGTCTTTTAATGCAACACAGACTGACAAGGTGGGATCAATAGATCACCTAACTGTATTCGTGAATATCTGCATTACATCAGTTGTCCTCAACTGCATGTCGGACTTTTGAAGTTTACATTTACTCAATCTAGTAAAACGAGAAGAAACGGTGCTCAAAAGTCTCTCGAAAAGAATCTTTCTACCCGGGTTGTTTTGCATAATTTGTCGAGGTGAATTTCCGCTCCAACGCTCACAATCTGTAACTTCTAGTCACTCCATTCAAGCGCATTCAGGATTCTCTTTATGATCTGGGCAGCGCACACAGAGAAACACTGTTCAGAATCGTTCACATCTATTCAAGAAGAGTTCAGTTCAAACTGAGAAGGAAGGTACGCATCTCATTATTTCTTATATCAAAGTGTTCAGCACTAATCAACAACATGCCCTGGATTTCCATGATCGACCAATGGGAGACCACTTCCCACGGGCAGAAATGACGGAGATGTTATAGTGTTACCTTTTACTCACAATGTACGAATTTCCAGGAACAAGTGTTTTCCCTGTCGTTATCCCACTGAACAACTGGAAGTACTTTGCAGGTATTTCGACCTTGTGGTAGTGCGCGCTATGCGAGTTGCTCTCTATTTGAAGAAGATTCGATTGATTATTTGGTTGGTTGATCAACTGATTGATTGGTTGGTTGGTTGGTTGGTTGGTCAACTGAATAATTGATTGATCATGGTGGGCAGTTTTAATCCTAAATAATTCAGTCTTCAACTTTCCCAGGGTATTGGGGCATTCAGAGATCAGGATAAACAATCAACCTAATTCAATTTGATCTCAATTTACTTAAATGAAGCACAATATCGGGTAAATTTGAATACTTATGATCCACGGGCAGTCAGTATTTTCTAATTCTCCAGAATAGAGGGCGGTACGCCTCCCGCTTTGGTGACTGTGTCGAATCACCTTGTCGGATTACATCCTCACCGTCCTTTGGACAGACTGTTGCTTTATAAGCCGCGGTTTATGTTCACGAATAAATACCTGGAAGTTTTTCATCGGAACCTTTCGCCGACCAAATTTTTGTGACAGAGGTACTGATTAGTGTCCCGTTTCATAAACCTTCAGTAGTATGCCCAGTAGCAAAGAATTCTCTGTCAAATTATCCCTAAAATAGGCTGCATATTGTTCCTCAAACCCGATGGGATTTGAAGTTCTATTCCTAGTCGGTCTCTCTAATTCATCTGCCTTCTATTTTATGTGACCTCAGTCATCAAATTCTGCTGACTATCAAAGCATAACCCATAAAAAGTTATTTTGTTTATAAGGCAGCTGAATATGACTCTAATTTGAAAATCTTTATTTGGCACAAAGGACAAAATGACAAAGGCTTGGTGCCTCTCCATAACACGCACAATTTCTACTTAATTTTTGATTTGTGCAAAATTCTGCTGGATGTCTCTATTCGTTTCAACCGCGACAGGCTAAAGTGTCCGTGTTTCTCATGTACCAGCAACCGAAATTCTCCCGAAGTTTGTTTTTGCTTTATCGATTATTCTGGATTCAGATATCTTGGATACTGTTAGCGTTCTGAGCACAAGGGATGGATAACTGCGTAATATCAAGACAAATAAAATGGGCTCATTTGCCATTTTAGTCCGTCCAATCGACAGTTACAATCAAAGTGACCAGAATTATTTCTATACTGTAAATTAATCATGACAGATTTGAGTTTCTTATGCGGAAAACGCATCAATCCATGTGTACGTAGCCACAGTGGTATTGACTATAAAGTGCATAAACCCATATATATATATATATATATATATATATATATATATATATATATAATGACATAAATATTCCTTCAACTGAGTTGATCCCTGTTTTTAAAGACGACGTTAGGATCTCCAGGAGAGAATTGATCAAACTCCAAATTTTCATAGGACTGAAAGAGCACTTCCCAACAAATTATTGCAAAAAACTGACCATTCAAATGCGAAATAAAATGGAATATTCTTCTAGCCAAAGTCACAGGAAAATAGGTTTAGTCATTTCTGCAAGCAGACCACCTACTGGGGTGATTGTCCGCTGCTTATAGAATGCTACTGAACAGCTCCTGCGCGAGAATCAGGCTTATTTCCAAGTTCACCGAAATTTTCTCAAGTATTTATACGACCTCGTGATAAATCTCGGTCAGTGCATGTTAAATCACTGGTTAACGGAAATAATTTAGTATATCCTACACTCACTATGAGTGGGGTGAGCTGGTTAATACGTTAATTGCGTTGATTTTTTGATTTGGGTTAAGTGGGTAATATTTCGAACATGTATATGTTCGGTCACAAAATTTGACCAGTGGATTCGGAAAGGCATAAGTTGTTAGGCATCCCCACGGTGAATGACGTTGAACTATGTGAAAGTACGCCACGACTAGTGGCGGGTTTTCTTTTTTTTTGAGTGCTTTCTGATACTTCCCCATTATCAGTCTTCGACTGGGTTTTTGGTATAAAGAACCAATTCAAAACTCTATGCTTCGAGTACCGTTAACTACTGTTCATGCGGAACGAATCGAACGAATGCCGAATGAAATGGATTCCAGTTATTCACATCCTACGCATCAGCATCAGGACAATTTTCGAGATGAAGATCACTCTCACAATTCAAGTCCTTTAAATAAAAACCCTTTGTTCAGATAAGGGTTTTAATGAGATTTTGGTCTTCGTTTATCGATCCGTTGGTTGGAACTGGAGATATTTCATGCACCAACGGACCCTATACGGGCGCGAAAGTGCCCACGCTCACGTATGGTATCTTGTAGGCGAGTAACAAACAGAATAGGTTGGCTTTTGTGTGTGTATGTATAGTGTAAGCCTAACTGGTTGGGTGTTAGTGTGATTCACTCGGAGTAAAAACGGCATCTGGCTACGCTCATAAAGCATCAATTTCTCTACGTGGAGGGATCAACACTATGGTCACATTCACGATTGAGGATTTGCCGAGAAGCGCAGGAGTTCTTTGATGTTTTTCCAGAGTGAAATGATTGAGCGGACGGAAGTAGTAGAATGGTCATAATCCATTGTTATTTGTGGGTGATGGCTGGTTGTGATAGGATTGTGAAAGAGCGTAAATGTTATGAACCGACGGAGGTTTGATAGTGCTTGTGCTACTTTTTAGCTGTTGAACTGAATGGATTCTGATAGTATCGGGAAACTTCTGAACCACGATATTTTAGATACAATATGCATCAAGGTTTAGGATTTTAGCTGGTTCCGACCAGTTCTTATTCGACAAATTCATTCTGTGACTTTGTATGTGATATGCACTAGGCTTTTTCACGCAAAAATACGGTGCACTGTGTGCACTTCTGTAATCCTAGCTGAGGTGGTTCAAGCAATTCAAGGATACTTTCAATCCAATGAGAGAATAGCTAAGAAGCTACTTCCATTTCGTTCTTATGAATTAGTGAAGCTGATAAGGTATCCCGATGATCATAATAACCTGCAAACATTGGAAAAGACCGGCTAGTGTGTGAGTCAGACTGGTAGTTCAGGGACACAAAATATCTGGATAAGTCATTTGCGGTAGCGAACCAAAATTAATCAAAAACTGCGTGTCCATAACCTCATATCTGTGATCTTATAGTCAAAAGGTGAATCGTTTGGCCACCAAATACTACGCCTTTTCTAATCAAACTCTTGTGTATGCGCTAAAATGGTTCGCAGGTTAATAAACTTGTTAACGGGAAGTAAAACGGTGTTGCAAAAGCTGTTTGATCAAGCCAACGAATCACATAACTTTGCTTTTGAAATTTTGAACAAAAATCGGCGTGGACAGTGAAAAAGATGGGAAAAATCATTTGATGACTTGTGTTTAGGATCTTCTGAGATTTAGGCAAAATTACGTGCTTAATTTAGAAAGCATATTGAAATTCACTGAGGAAATAACTAATTTGACCCGGTGATTTATTCGTGTTGAGTCCCGTTGTTCTTTGACACAGCACCAAACAAATAAACAGCCCAGTCCCGGAAAACTGCTGTGCTCTGGGGTTTTCATAACTCACTGTTTGTCACGGGGTAACATTTCGTTTCTCAGACAGAAACTGGGAAGGTCAGTCAAGAATTTCACAGTAAAATAATTCTATGCATGTTCAGCTCCAATTGAGGAATCAAGGAATATACATTATTGTTTTTTACAAGAATATTCGTCAATTTGATAAGAGAATAATTCGAACTGTCCAGCTTAGTTCTGCTAATCAGAAACTAAGATACTGTAAACTCGCCGTGGTTGAACAACTAATTCACAACTACTGGGGCATGTTTACTCTGATAACAGACAAGTTTTTTCGTATAACTTATCTCCGTTTGCAACTAACATCTATTCAAAATTCTTAAAAGAGCCCCAAAGAATGAAGTGCTTAAAAAATGTAATGGGTTGAGCAATGCCTACGACAGCCGGGCCACACAAATACTGATTGAAATGAAGCCAAAAAGCTAGAATGGCCCAATTAGTTAAGCAAAAATTACCAACAGAACTCGTTAGAACGATCGCACCCAACAGCAGATATATATATATATATATATATATATATATATATATATAATGTTCATTAGTATCTAATTTGAATCGTCTGGAGTGTGAGTGGATACTGTTTATTGAAGAGCCCACAAATGAATCACAACTGTGATTTCTCCTATTTATCATGTCTGGGTCACTGCTAACCCAGCGAATAACGAGGCTGCGTGTGCAACCGCTCATGTTGATAGTGAGTGGTATGTAAACGAGTGGACAAAATTTCCCCGGAAGCACATGACTGGTTTCGCGGTTGTTACCGCTTATCAGGTATGCGTACCCGGTACACCTCTGCCCACTCGTCCTCATACTTGTACACTCCGGGTACGCATACCTGATGAGCAGCGAAAACCGCGAAACCGGTCGTGTGCTTCCGGGGAAATTTTGTCCACACTTTTAAATACTACTTACTATCGATAAATATATAAATACATATATTCTAATGAGTAAGGGGATAGCCACCTGAGCACTGGCCATTTCATGTGGACCGGTGATGAACCGTTGTTGACTTAAACGTTAGGCACAGTGATCAGAAACCGTTGTAATGTTACCGATCGATTCTGATACATTCATTTCTTGCAAATGTCCCCTTAGATGGTGAAAAACGTCTTCGGCGCAGAGGCATACATTGTGGATTATCATTACTTTGTTTTCGATTCCAGTCTTCGAAAAACGGACAATTCTGGAGTTCAGTTCTCATGGTTCCGAGAAAATCAGATTGGGCTACGGTTCAAAAAATATCAGATTTTTTTGGCAAACTGATTGTTCCCAACACAAAATGCTATTTTGGCTCAGACTTGAACTATTATTAGAGCTGTTGGAAACATGTATTCGTTGAACGAATTGGTCACCAGTAATTTTTCAGCAGATAAAATTCAGCTTACTTTTGGAGCATTCCTAAGCTGCATTTTATTGGAAGTGTAGACGTCTATCTACGAAACATTTTGACAATAAGCAACTACACTCGGGGAGAAAAATGCATCAATGAGGAAATTGGTTTATTAGTTGATGAACGAATGTTTCCACAAATATCTCCTGGTAGCTGTCCTTGATCAAGGTAACCTGGAGAATGTGAAGTTATCTGGTCAGTTTGTGTGAGACTAACTGCCTCCACTCTTTGTGAAACAAAAATATGTAGAGACAGAATAGCACTGTGAAACACTACCCAGCTATTCACAGGTATTTCAGATATTTTCATTGAAATGCTTTGCTAAAATAATTAAACTGTCTTGCCATTAAGAGCGTGAGACACTCAACAGCACCCAGTTTACAAAGGAAAACAGTGTGCGGAATAGGGGTGAGATTTTATGCGCTCAAAGAACTGCAAACATGAATGAGTGCCATTTACGATGGATCTATTTTGCATATAAGATAAGTGAAGAGGTTAAACGAAAAAGTTTATAGAGTAAACCAGGCTTCAGAGGATTACTATCTCTGTCTTTTCACAACCAAATAGAGTTAGAGTGGTAAAACGGAAGAGTTTGGCCAAAACACTCTGGATATAGGGTTAGCTATCCGAGACAATTTCAAATAATCCCAGAAGTCGAGAATAAAGTGGAAGTGTCTATATACGTCTTGAAGAAAAGTGAATGTGGCCGTCTGAGCAACAGGAAAACGTCTTCAAACCCTAACGTGGAGTTACTTTTTGCCGTGAAAAGAAGCTCATATACATTTTTCTAAAAAGGGGAATAATGTGCTCGCTGTCTTCCGCGATGAGTGAAAAATGGAGAGCAGTCCGATAAATGGATGAATGGGCGGTCGTTACAACTGAATGGAGTGGTTTTGACTAACCAACATGAGTCATTTTGCTTGATACAAAAGGTAAGCTCATCTTTGCGGGCAGTAACAGAGAAGTCGCGATCGAAATGTCTACGCATTTGAGATGCATTTCAGTAAAAAAACGCGCATGTTTTCTGTTGGATTGCTTTGCACTTTGCTACCCACTTCGTAGACTTGTTTCGCTTTGAAAGATGAAAGCTTCAACAGAATGAGGTATCACTTCATGATTTTAATTTATCCAGGCACGGACTCAGAACATCCATAAAGACCGACGTAAGCTGGATATGTTCTCTATATTAAACCGCCTATAAAGGTCACTATTCAACTGGTCTGATAGTCAGACTTCTGTCAAAAATGTCTGTTCGTGGTTCCGTGGATGACCGAGTGCCAATCACACAAATATCGATCGCAGTTTCCAGTCTGTTGCCGACTGACATTTTCTTTCCACAACTGTTGTGCAGTTTGCTTATGAGTAGCAGATTGGATTTGTACATTATGTCTTGTTATGCAGTAATAACAGACAACTTACGGTCCAAAAATACTAAAGTACAGCAATGTTTTCATCATTGTTAAGAATTATTATTAGTGCACATCAGCCGAGTCCAATCAGGATTCTTATCCGTGATGGACGATTAAGAACCAAACAGCTGACCAATAGGTTATCCGAACTGGCTCTTGAAGTTTTGCTGGAAATGAGCTCTACATGAAGTAACACCCTTCCGTTCACCCCAGGTTTGATTCCTTGCTGGGGGAGGGGCTCGGTTCATGTGCACCACTGGTGATTCCTAGAATAGATGAAACAGCAGTATAGTGTTTTCATAGTTTTCTATGGTCATTTGAGTGTTGGTGCTGCATGATAGGTTGTCTTATACGGCTGACTCAAGAAATAACTTAAAGACGGAGAGTGAAACATGAGGTAACTTGAATGAACTTACTTCAAAAGTCATAATGTACCAGTAGATCACAATTCTCGAGGTTTCTGTTCGGTCATGCACTTTCGACATTTAGTCCACACTAGTGTAGACCACAGAATGGTATGTGATTAGGCACCGTGCTTGGTAAGAGTTATGTAGGTAAGGTCTCTTCTATGGTAAGGTTTCACGACGACCGAGCATTTAGTGCACACGGTAACTCCACAAGAAAAATCTCGACCCCGCATTCAGTAAGAGAAGATCAGTTAAGTGGGTCACAGATTTTGTTCAGAATATCCTTCACTCTAAACGAATAGTTTTTAGATTACTGAATATTTGAACCATCCGAAGGAAACTGGCAGTTGTTTAAATCGAAATACAACAAGAAATGTTGTGTGCAGTCTGTCAGATGAGGCAGCTTGAACTTCAGAGCACAAAAAACAGGTTTGAAGGCGATACGGTGTTTACAAACCACATATTTTATGAACACCAGTGAGTAGTATGTTATTCTTGGAACTTAGTTATGAAAAGGTCTGCAAAAATTCATGTCGTCGAAAGTGGTGATGATAAAATACATCAAGCACACTGTCACATTGGAAATTATTTTTCGCCTTAGTCTTGAGACTACCAAAGCAAAACACAAAATGATTTAATTTCATACGCAAATGCCACCTTTTTACTTCCGAGTTTTCAATATATGATCAGAGAGGTCGATAGAGTTGGGTTGCACGATTTACTCCGGAGCATTTCGCAGCATCTTCACTAGTGCACACTGTAGTCACCGTGATCATACACTGAGCGACACAAGTATAGGAACATCAGAATTTTTCCTCATTATCCCTCCTCTGTAATCTCTAACGAAACCGTATCTGGTCAGAACGACTGATGTTTGGAGCAGACAACGTAAAAAATAAGAATAACGAAAGCATAGGACCCCTTATTTTGGTGCGTTGTTCCATGGAATATTTCACGGAACCAAACGGACCATTCGGCCTAGCTACGCGCTGATTATTTTGGTTCGCGGACTCGGTGACTGACATACCCCTACGAACCAAAATCACGTGACTGATTTGCACTGGAGTACGCGATACACCTTAATGGCCTAGATGACTTTAATTTGCGTTGGTTACGTAAAAAAATCCCGTAGAACGTATACCGAATTTTGTATTCAGGATGCTACATAGAAGTAAACTGACAGCTTTTGAGAAGGGCGAAATATCCGCGTTCAACCACATCGAACTCAGTTTGCATGAGATGGCCTGGCAATGGGAGCGAAGGAGAAGTGTCATATGACGATATCTGGAATGCGACAAGCAATATGCGCCCAAAAGGCGGGTGAGTCGTCCGCAATAACTAACGACTTCGGACGAATGCAGATTAGTTCTTCTGGCCTCCAATAATACATGCTCCATTTCTACTTTGAACTCTTCGATCAAAGCCAATGTTTTGAGACGAACTTTAAAAAGAATGCTGAAAGCTGGATCGCCGATGAAATATATAAAACAAAGATATATTGGTTTCATCAGAATACATGGCTTGGGGTGAGCATGGGAAAAAAGTGGGAAAATGTCTACTTAGGGGATAAAAAAACTAATTTGGACGGACTAGATACTTGGAATTTTCACTAGCATGAATTTAGTGAAGAAGAAGGAATTTCCAGTCAAAGGATTGACGACTAGATTTTAGTGATGGTTTGGAGGGCTTTTTCAGTCAAAGGCTAAACTGAACTACTTATACTTGGGCGCATGCAAGATTCCGTTGCATTTAATCGTACTGTGAAACTGATTTGCTCCTGATACTGATCAGCAGAATACAAGACGACGCCTTATCCCAACACGTTATTCCTTCTGTTCACCGCTCATACTACGCCGAATGTTGGCCATTGATCAATGGGACCAAGGTTATGTCTAGATCGAAACCCGACTGAGAACTTATGGGCCACAATTGCTCACCAGGTGTGCAAGTATTCTATGTTTTATCGGTCAAAGAGTAAATTGATAACCGATCTCCAGCAAGATTGGGTAAATACTGAATATTGTAGGAAGGAAGCCGCGTTATACTGAGCTGCTTAAGCAAAATGGCTATTGCTAGTAGTTTTAAGAAAAAAGTATTGTAGCCCAGGTAAAGGGGGTCATATACTTTCTTCAATACCTTTTCTCGCGTACCCTGATTTAATTCCCTCTGAGTAAAGCATTTTGTTGTGAAATTTTATACTTTGCTTCTCAATGAGTATTTGGTCATTCTGACCAGATACAGTTTCCCTGGGGCACACAAAACCAGAAACATGCAGAAAATCGCGGCGGTCCTATACTCTGGTCGCATGCTGAATTTAAATGCCAAAATGGACATTTTCATAAGGCCAAAGGCAAGCACATACATATAAAACCCAAGTCAAACAGCAAGTATCCACAACCAGAAACACGTTGTTAAATCAAGGCTAAAACGAAGGCATTTGTTTCAATAACAGTGGAAGCAGGCCATGGAATGATTTGTCGTGTAGTTTCAAGGCCTAACTCAACGCTGGAAATAACGGACTCACTGTTGGAAATCTTCAGTAACTCATTCTAATCGAGCCTTCACTAAGAATCGAACTCAAAGTGGTATTATTTCCATTCAAATGCGTTAGCTCTGGACTATCATGGTTGAGCCTCGACGGTTTGTCTATCGTCAACACAACATGATTTGGCGCTCTTGCTCCCTGTATTGATTGAAAAACTCAATTCTCATTTCTTAAACCTGCCACCCATTGACTGGTAATCAATATCTAGGTCAAACTTCACCAAATACATTTTAGACCTTTGAATTTTGTTCCTTTCAGCTACCGTGCGATTTATTTTCAGTGCCAGATTCTAGATTTCACTCAGCTCGACCTCTTCTAGATGTCAGGCTAGTAAGTCCGAGACCGATTTCATTACTTTGTCGCATAATTTCTCATTCGAAAACTGAAGTGGCAACTCGTTTTGCATTTTCCCAGCCAGTTATGTTGATTTTTATCGGTCTGTCAGACTGCAGCACAGTTCACCTGAAATAACCTGCATGATTTGCATCCGAACTTGATTTTTGAGATGCTAAGTACTATTCATCTCGTCAGATTTGACCGAAGCCTTTTTGAGAGGTTTTTACTGATTACGTAAAACTAAAAGCCTTATTTGTTCATAACATACTGTGGAACGGACCTATCTAACGCACAAGTCTGACAGTTGTACGGCCCAATCGAACCACATTTACGAATTACCGCAGCGCATTGATGTCTACCCCGGTTACTTCAATTATTTTCATAGTTTTGTTGTTGTTTTTGAATTTTGAGACTAGAATTTGTTCAATCTTGACCTGAATCCAACGCATTTCCAGAGTTTTCTACGGTATCTTTGTATTCCCAGTGGTTTTCAATAAAATGAATCGCTGGATGTGTTTCCACAAAAGAACTGTCCACTTCCGAACGCACCTTATTTTGACACAGATGGCTTAGACGGACTTGAGTGTTTTGGACTTAAACACTTGTTGATGAAATCACGTCGTCATTCATGTTCTTTTTCCCTCTGCCTCCAAACTGTCTAACATAAACAAACTTAAAGAAAGGAATAGATAAGAAACTAGCAGAACACATCAAAGTGATCAATGGAATCCAGTCCGGTGTGGGCAATCATCAGACTAACGACACATCAATTTGATGAAATGTGAAGTCAAGGAAGTCTCAGGAGCTATACTGGATGCCTTAGGTCAAAACATATTCTAGTTTACGTCAACAGAAAGCGAGTGATGGATGACAACTGTTCTACCAACAACACAGTCGTCTCATGGACAAAAACTTTGTCTGATGTCATGAGAAATCTGTGAACCGTTCCGATTTTAGAAATATAGTGTCCAAACGCACTCCGTCTATAGTGCCACAATACGGTTAATTCTGCTCTGAGAAAGCCTGACCTGAAGACCTGAATCTCTTGCAACACAAAAAGTTCGATGTCATCGGAGTCAAAACAATGGATTAGTTTAAACATAAGCTTATTGATCATCTGTTTACCATTGCAACTTGGAACTGATTGGGTCGATTAGATTTCTTCCCATGACACGAGTCAAATTTCAAAAGCAGTCCACCTTCATAGGACCAGTGACACTGACGGGACTTACATCACACTTCCGATGTAGATTCAAAATACATGAGATGTAGTTCCCATGGTGACATCGAAAGAACCAAATCTACAATTTACCGATTCTCTTTGAATGGATTTTGTAGATAACGTTTTTTGAGATCTTTGTTCTAACAAACGGATTGTGTTCCATGTGGCACTTTACACATTTAATTATTCTTCTCCGACCACACTTTTTAAAGCATTTTGTTTTTCTGATAGCAAAATGAAATATTAGAAAAGCTCTAATATATATTTGTGGATAAGGTAATTTTTACCACGCGTTTCTGAATTCATTGTTGACTGACTAGAGTACGGCTAATATTCTAACCCAAATACTTTTTTTTGCATGGTTCTCGATCATAATTTCTAACAGACAAATATGGTCACAAATCCCGTTAACGCCCTTTCAGTTACCATAGTTCAGGGTGGCTGTCGCTCTAGTTACCACTGAGTCAGATGAATAGTTAGCTATATTTGCGGAGGTAAATGGGCGTCGGTGAGCAAATAAGTGTCCGGTTTGTCAGTTCACCAAAAAATTCGCGAAAACGTTTTAGGGCCAAATCGATTATTATTTTAGGTAGTTGAATCGAGCCGGCTGAGAAGGACAGCAAACAATCTAGCTCTTAGAGCTACAACTGTTTTGAGTAGTACGATATTAGATTTGCATAATATGATTCATCCCGCAGCTTCAACGCTCAGTTCACCATTGAAAACCATGGAAGCACTGTACAGCTGTTTCATCTTTGTTGGGAATCATCAGCAGTGCACATCCACCGGGCCCCACGAGGACTCGAAGCCGGGGCGAACGATTATGGATCAAACGCCAAAATCACAAGAATATTCGGACTGGCTCTCAACGGTTTTCTTGAACATCTACACTACATAATATAACACCCTTCCGTCACTGGCTTTGAAAGGTAACCACCCGCTTCCCGCACACTGATCGACTCTTATGATATACTTAGGCCCCTACAGAGAAGTCATCCATCATAGGAGTCGATCGCTGTACGGGAAGCGGGTTGTTACCGTTCAAAGCCAGTGACGGAAGCGTGTTATATCATGTAGTGTAAGTGTTCAAGAAAACCGTTGAGAGTCAGCCCGGATAGCCTTGTGGGTAAAGTGTTCGATTCACAATCGTTGACCCAGGGTTCTACTCCCTCTGTGGGAGCTCGGTGGATGTGCATCGCTGATGATTCCTTACGAGGATAAAACAGCTGTACAGTGCTTCCACGGTTTTCAGTTGTGAGTTGAGTGTTGAAGCTGCATGATGAATCATATTCTATAACTGTTTCGTTGTAATGATTTTTGTCTGACTAAAACTAGGCAGTACTGCATCCTCTCCACCTTGTGACCATTCCCCAAAGGAGTTATCCAAATGAACCCCAGAGCTTCATATAGTGGATGCTGTCTATGTTTGTAGACATATTTTTATTCTCCGTAAAAGGAAGCTGCATTTTATTGACGAAAGACTTGTCAGGCTGCCCGGATTGCCTGGTGGGTTGGGAGCTCGGCTCACGACCGTTCGCCTGAAGTTCGAGTCTCAGTGGAGTCTCGATGGATGAGCATGGCTAATGATTCCTAGCTTAGATGAGACAGCTGTACAGGGCTTCCTTGGTTTTTCACTGATATAATTTGGCTCGCATTATAAGTCAAATTTATTTTACACCTGACTGCCGGAAAGTATGGAACCACTGAAATTTATTGCTGCATGTGTTTTTGACGAACAGACTGGTAGAAAAAACTATCAAAAAGAAATCTTGTCCGCAATAAAACAAATGGACTTGTGTAGAAAACACCTCCGGGAACAGAATGTTTATTATCTTTTGAAACTAGTGGTCCGGCAATATACGGAACAATAAACGGATAAAAACTTTTGGTTTCATAAAACTGAAGTTAGCATTTACTACGCAGTGTGCATTTAGGGATACAATACGTGTGCGACGTAAATAGTCAAATAGCACAGTTTTGCGCAGCTGTTTGTCCGGGAGAAGAAGAGTATCTGTTCCATAAACGTATTTTCTTTCCGCGAGGAAACGGCGTTATACTTTGAAAAGCATTCTAGATAACCTGGATATCATAAACTTTTAAAGCTGTAAATTGGATTGAGTAACAAAAGGGCAGTCAGTTCGGCGGCACACTAGAAAACAGCAACCGACTTAGGAAGCAGCAGTGATTAGTTTGAGAAACCGTCTTAACCGGAAAAATAGATTCATAGTTTGCTTCTATTAAAAAAATGCTGTGCATAAATGATAGAGTGGACTTGGTCTTTCTGCGACCGATTTGGTAATCACAAATTTTAGCATCGGGCTTGGTCTTTCTTTGTCCATTTTTGATCAGGATGGTTCAGATGCTGCGGGGATTTCCTGGACATTTTGTGTTTGCTATGAATTTCGCTTCGTTGTACTTTTTCACTGCATAAAATACCACTAAATTGAAGGAGAAATTTCCTTAGATCATTATATTTCAACTCAATTTTTCCGACAATCTACCAGCTGTTCACATTTAGTGACCTTGGCTGATGTGATAAATTGGGCTGAAGCTTAAACGTTCATAGTCAGTAGGATACCGACTTTCGCTTATTTCTAAACCGATGAAGGTCCAATTCACCAAAGGCTGTTTTCTTCACTGGGGAACACATGCCGATCCTAACAATAACACTTCTTTTTCTGAAATGCGTGCTATGTGCTGGGAGAGTAATTTATCATTTCGTGGGTAAACTGTAAACTCCCTGTGGATGGAAGGCTCTCTGAAGAAAAACATCTGGTTTATTTCAAATAAATGGCCTATACATCAAGGTCACCGCGGGGTGGTCCATTTGGTTCTTGTTACTTTAGAGAATGGTTTGCAGGAAAATCCCGACACAGTATTAAAGGATAGAGATAAAGTAGTACAAGCCCATCGGGCATGTGCTCGTACGATAAATATTAGATGGTTTATTTACGTGAATGACAATATTATTTTTCATACTGTTTAAGCAAATGACGGTGTCGGAACTAAATGTGGTGTACAAAAAGAAACACACTAGAAGTATGCAACGGTACTGTCTCCAAGGTCAAAAAAGAAGAGTCTAGAAATCAGTAAATATATCCATGGCGAAGAGTTTATAATAAAGTCCTCTGTACCATCATAATCAATGGCGAATTACAATGAGTCGCTTCGACTTTCGAGCGATCTAAAGCCGTCATTAAGTGCATAAGGTGCGTTGCTACCGGACCACTAAAATTTGAAACCACGTCGAAGCCAATTTTGGCTAGAATAGGAAGGCTCTCAAAATTACGAATCATAGCAGAAAATCTCGCAAAACCCATTCCAATGAACAGGTCACGAAACTTATTATGCAGGTTGATATGGGCTGCCATAAATCATAATCAGCCTTGTTGGGAGGAGTTATCAAATGTACCCTGGGAAATACAGAATTTATCTCACTCAAAAAATGTTTCCATTCTGTTAGATCAGAATTTCTACAAAAATCTACTTTGATGCTAAATTGTGTGATAGGTCATGTCTCACATGAGTTGAACTATTTTACAGTCAAAGACACTTCTCTGCATAAGCTTTCAAGGTCACTAAACCATGGACCCACCGAAAACCCAATTTTTAAAATTTTCCGTCAACAGTCTCAGCTGAAATATGGCCGCGAATTTATTCTTAGCGGTAAAGTAAGAAAACATTTCACCCCCTCCAGGTCACACAAACTATTATACCAGTGTGCAGTCTTATATGCGGGTGATAGACTGATTTCGAAAACCGTGATATCAAGGAAGCTCGACAACAGGTGTAAACGTGTTTCCGAAAAATGTAGTAATCCAGGTACCTAAGACTATTCCCCAGTGAATAACATCGATCCTCGAAGTGCCTAATTTATTTACTACCCATAAAGAATGACTGTTTACTGTAAGGTCGCCGGCGCAGATGAATGCGAATGATGATGTTATACGAGACGAGTGTTGTACGTAGCGTGGGAGCCAATATGATAAAATAGTAGTTCCCTGTGAAACCGTGGCATTGACCGGAGTCTTGCACATTTAATAACAGTTTGGGTAAGTATTCCGGCATCGATCAGCCGTGGTCAATAAAAGGCGTAATTGATGGTTTTCTACTAGGTGAATGAAAAAATTCGTTTGTAGCTCAGGAAAGGAATATGAGCAAATTTACACTTGAAATCGACAAATGAGGAAATCAAATTGGCTAAGAGTGAGGCATAGTTTGCGAAAAGCAAATCGATTATTCACCGCAAGATCGACCGAGGTTATGAAATCATTCACGATTATGTGCACGAGTGTCTTGAAGATTCTCCGTGAAGAAGCGATGGCAAAATGTTTTCTCTTTCCTGCTTTCTTGACTTTTGACTGAAGTTCAGAGTAAGCCAGCCATTTTCTTCTTTTGAGCAGACACCGACTGAATCGTTGTAGTTGTCTGATTTACTTTGTAAAGATCCTCATATGTGAACAGAAGGTTCTGGCAAACTCAGTAAAAGTTAAGCTCCTCCACTTCTGTCGTACCATCTAGCAAAATAGTTCGGTAAACTCAGTGTCAGGTTTAAAGTGGAAGAAAAAGTATATGTAGAGTTTGGGCCGTTGGTTAGATGGTTTATGATTTATCGCGTAGTAGGAGAGCTCAGTTCATTGGTGAAAATATGGAAAATTAACACATCAGTTTCGTCATGTTAAGAGGCACCAACTGTGTTTATCCACAAAGCCCCAACTATAATTTTGACTTGGTGTGCACATACACGGTTATTCTAACAGGAAAGGTTATCAACTATTTGCTTCCATTTGATACTACTTTATATGTTGAACTGAAAGAATGACATCTGGCTCTATATGTTGATGTTCATTGGAAAAAATTGACGTAAATAATTTGTATATTCCAGTAAATGAAGATGGGTGATTGGTAGAACACGAGTTTCACGAAAGCATTTATTGCTGGGCCATGGTTCGAAGGTCCTCATTGTGAATTTTGAACAGCAACAATCCCAGTTCGACTCCCACCGCTGCCAGTCGCTTTCTCATTTGGCAGCCTTTCACTGGCTGCTGCCCGCTTCCTGAACTACTAAATAAAAAAGAAAATAAAAAGATCATTTTTTATTAATAATTAGGAAACTGTCACGGGAAATTTTTCCCAAGGAAGAAACTGAGAAAACCTACTAGTTAAAACTTTCATAATGTGTGCAGACGTTATCAGAACGTAAGATTCCATTAAATAGTAAATCTGGCAACTGATTTTGAACGGCCACCGAAATGCTTCATGCGTTGTCAACCGGGAAATAACCTATTTATAAGCATAGTCAAACCTTAGACTCGAGTGCTATCAAGACTATTCATTAAAGGCGCACGCAATATAAGATACTCGGCTCATTATTCAGTGTCTTTTGGTGGGCGCTACGCTTATATAAGGTCGATTACACCTGCCGAAGATCGATTCATCAGAGAATTTGTGGGCCATAATAAATTCATCTTCTTCAAACCAACAATTTCAATCTGATAATCGCACATATTTATTTAGTATTTCTTTACTTTAAAACAGAACAGCAAACCTGTACAAAGCGGATAACTCTGACAACTAAGAACCATTTTATTTGACGGGAAGACAGAAATGAGTAAGTGAAAGACTGAATAGAGTTAAATCGGAGAAGTTTCTTTCATTTTTGTGTGCACGTGACAAACAGGAAGCTGAAATAATGATCAAATGTACATGGATATGTTGGAGCCGAATCAAAAAATCATACCATAAAAACCATTCTCTTCGTGAGCGCCACTTTCAACGGCCACCGGTTCGGTATATCACTGCATGAGAGTCTGTACGATTTACTCCCTTCAAACGAAATTTTCAAGAAGCACAAAGTTTAGCAAACGTCCACACACCACGGGAGTAGTCTTGAACAGGACAGCAGGTGAGCTCCAGAAAAAGTAACACCAAGTGATTTCTGTTATAACGCTACTGCAGCGGCGTAAAAAAACCAAAACTTCCTATCGATTTTTGCGTATTTCAAATCGTATCACTTTCTTTTTAGAAGAGGCTGGATGGCTTTTTAGACTCCGCCTGGAGTGTCGATTATTAACTGAGCAGATATAAGACTACTGATGGTGGATTAGACACAAAGCTGACAAAGTTCTATGAAGAGTAAACTGTGATGCGAGTTGCCACCTTGATACACTTCGGTCGAATGAGGAAATTCGCTGTGCCCCATGATAATAAACTGAATTCATCGGGCCACACAGACGTTCATCTGGTTGTATCTCATACTAAAATTATAAACTCACTGAAGTGAAAGTGTTTCAGGTTTGGACACTTTGCCTTCTTTGTTTAGAAGTTCTATACTGGAAACAAATGCTATTCAGTACCTATGACAAAGAAGGGGACAAATCAAAAGGATGACCGTTGCCACTTGTTCGAACGTCAGCCAAATTGACCAAATACAACAACAATCCTCAGTTGCATAACAGCAGCCCATTCCCCCAAAGACAGTCGTAATCCGATCGCAGGATGCAAGTTCTAGGTGTGTATGCCTTTCTTCGTCTTGTTTCTTTCAGTTTCAGTGATGTAATCACGTCCATCACTGTTCATGCTTGTGTTTTGCGCAACCAGCTACTTACTTGCTAAATAAGTAGTATGCAAATGTCACGGCAATAGGACAAAAGTTTCGATAGGCTGTTTTACTTCATTGGAGCTCAAGATCACAACAATTACTGGCCAGTTTCAGCTTCAACGAGCTTCCGTCTACATGAGCTGAGATCAATAAACCTCTTGCATTCAAGCACTATTGTTGTGCGTAGAACAGGACAGATCTTCGGAAGTCCCTCAAATTTAGTCCCTGGCACGTCTTCTTTCTATGGTATTCATTAGTTTGGCTTGCTTTACCGGTCATTTGTAGGTTATTCATTCTGAAAGCTGTTTGTACAGTCTGCGGAAACTTGTCCTTGAAAGTGGTTTCGCTGATATGATGATGGAACAGTTCTGTTATAATGAAGAATTCACGACTGTTGGTTTGATTTTCTTTATCTCTCCTGAGTTAACACATTTTTTCATTTTTATCAGTGAATAAGAAGCCTAGCACATCTCAAACTACATAAAAAGACACTGGAACATGCAACTGCATTTTCCGTGCCTGAAAATTCAAACCTGCGAGCCGTATCTAACCGACGATTTTCTGCGCACCTAGCAAACGCTCTACCGGCTGAGTTATCGCTCTACCGCCAGTCGGCTGTGAATAACACAAGTGGATATCCTTTGATGTGCAAACCACTATTCCAGTGATACACAGCACCTTTTCCGGTTTTTATTACTGGACTGGCTTCTTTGGCCACTTTCCAATGAAACGAACAGCACACGGTAGAACGTGATGCGCTGGAATTCGAACTATATTCGCAGAATGTATTACGCACACTAGGAGTCTACTTCCCTAGAGAACAGTTCAGTAAGTTATATGATGTGGTCGCGAAACCGGAAATGTGAATCATCATGTAAGAGTGATGACGAAATGTAAAATATGCACCGACAACATCGAGTCAACAGTTCTCGTCTGTTGTCCTTTGCGATTTTTTCCATGTCTACGACGTCTCGCATTTCCGGTCCCAGCGTTTGAAGAGATCTTTATGCACTGTAATTGTTCTTAATTTTCGTCCTACAAAACACAGTCGGAACTCCCTCTTTGAACCACGCGGAACTTCCAACTATCAACCAAATAAATCAGCTTAAAGCTCTATACGCAAAATCAGTCAAGTCATCAGAGTCCTTATTTTTTCGAGGACCGTTGACTTCAAGAGAGTCAGATAGAAATATAAATCACACATTTGTCTCACTTTTTTGATTAGACTGGACATCTTTATGAATATAGGACCACTGGTGACAGTTCCCTCCGCCTATTCCACTATCAGTTACTTGGGAATTGCGGCGACCAGCAACTTAGTGGGATCTTCGTGCTCCTAGTGGTACGAAAAAACTACTACTTTTGTGTTTTCACACGTGATGCCCAGACAAATTTGGACCTTACATCCAGCCCTGTCTGTTCATGTTAATCCATATGTTTCCCATAGCTCACTCCATTGTTCTCGTGTGATATTCACCGGTCATCTGATACACCATTGCAAAGTTTTATTTCTCGGCATAATAATGACTGGTCGTGTTTTCTCAATCCCTGTTTTTTAAACTTGTTCATTGATAATGTATTGGGGCGAAAGTAGGGCTCGGAGAGTATCGAGAGAAGACGAAAAAAGTGAATTGGTAAATGTAAGCGCTTGATACCTGGTGACAAAGAGTTTTCGGAAATCATGGTAGTTATTTGACACTTCGGTTACCATAGGTAACTTTCCGATTGTTAACCGGACTTGAAACGGATTAACGCGTTAAACAAAATATCAACTTCCTTTCATCATTCCCGATAAATCTGTTTTACCGAACACACGACTCTTATGTGCTGACTGACACACAGTAAAATGCATAACGCTTGCACACAAGACGTTTATGCAACACGCATCTGTAACATCCACACTGGTTTTTCGATAAATCGTGAAAGGAAGAACATTAAGATTGTTAATGTACATTTATGAACTACCCCCCACACTTGGATCCTATAATACCGAACTGACTCTCAAAAAATGCTTTGACTCGAAATCACTTCTAGTGTGCATAGTGAAAAACTGCTAACAAATATCGTATACCTTCTTGTTGAAATACGAAATTGAAATGAACAGCAGTTAGTCAGCGAAAACGTAAAACAATTCAGTGGAATTTACCGACTATGATTGTTCATTTCGACAGTAGATATTCGAAATACTTACCGTACTTTTCTATTTGAACGGCTCAGTAGAATAGAATGAAAATCCCGCTAGCAACTAAGTCTCCGTAGTTGATCGTTGGAGTGTTATTTTTGACTCAAGGGCAAGTGTTCCCCTATCTTCCGTTGAGTATTCCTAGGCTAGGCCATACCACCACAGTCTAAATATATTCGTTTCCAATTCTCTAACACGATTTCATATTACAAGCCTAAAATGAAACACTTGACTGCATTGTCGAGAAAAATCCATTTTCTGATAAACGTCAAATAAATAGGCCTTTAGTTCGGAGCTTGAGAAAAGCTGCACGTGGTACTGGACGAAAGATCGCAAAGAGAATTGTGAGGTCCAAAATCACTCTAGACGAACTACAACACGTGTGGCGACAGCTTGACATCCACCCCTCCCTTATAAGACAAATGCTCATCGCCAAGTTTGAAGTGTTTTGATTTACAGTTAAGAAGAATGGCCACTCCGAGTTGTTAAGATGCTCGCTAGATTTCCGTATTTGACCACTGCCATTTCCGAAACATTTATCACTTTTATTAGAAACACCTAATGAACGATGACGGGGTTGGTAAATGTTTGTTAGGTAACCATAGTCGTTCTCGAACAGAGATACTTTGCTCTACACCGCTTCCGATTATCCTGACATGTTTCAGAGTGCCTGTCTTTCATCCATCTTTCCGTGCGCTATTTGTCTGCGCTGGTCAGAATCAAAGGCAGTGATGTGGTGACCAGACCACGACATAGAATAGGGATATGAAGAATAAACTAGCACTTCTATTTTCTTTTCCTGCTGTTTTCCGCTTTCCTGGTTCTATCCCAATAGAAAAGTATTGTCTTTACTTGGAGACCTTCGTGAGTAAGGTTCAGATTGGACGTCTGTTTTGTGAGTGCTGTGTCGCCTGTGTGTTGAACTACGATTTATTTTGAAAGCACAAAACCACGAACAACATCGAAAAGCCTACGACGAGGTGACAAAAAAGCCCTTGCTATTTATGTAATCCGATTGTCTACTCCTCGCTTTATCCTTTTCTTGGCTGTTTCTACGTTTCTAATAATACTTTTGCGTCCATACTTTTCCGGATTTCAGAATTGAGAATTCGTGCTGTTGTAGTAATATCAGTCTTCAATTCCCTATTCGTCAACCTTGTCAAACAGAATCGAAAAGGGGTTGAGAAAGATGTGGTTGAAGAAATGCAATAATTAATTATTCGTTTTATGTACACAATACATTTGCTTGTGAGTTTCGTCCGCGTAGAGTACAATATTACTGTAGCAATTTCGGGGAATGTATTTCTTCATTTTGGTGCACTTCAAGGAATCTAATATTCAGGCGTTATGAACAGTGAGTTTCAGGGCTGATTTACGGCTTGGGCTCTACTGGTTTCCCCGAGGGTAGTATTAGAGGCCGAATAGGCTAGCTGTCTGAATTTGCCCCCCGCTGTTTTGTGCGTTGCTTCACTAATGGTCCCAGTTTTGCTCATGCAACTGAACCGTACTCATGGTCTATTGTTTTGCACTATGAAATTGTTTGGAAATAAATCATGCTAGGTCTAGTAGTTCGTATCAGTGTCCTAATCGGCACCTCGTTTTGATCGATCGTAGTATCCAGACTGTGGGTTGCTGACTGAACAGCTGCTTTGTTTTCCTTTCCCCGACTGGTGTGGTTAGTTGAAATTAATTCCATTTGCTTCACTTGCGCAGCAACAGTGATTCGCTCATTATTGAATTTTCATGGTAGAACTGACCGTACACAAGTTCCACATGATTGGGTTGGGATTTACAGGCTTACCGGTTCAGTAAATATTAATCCTTTCGTAACTTGGATTGGTTTTCACCGGTTTGCATCAAGTCGTAGAGATCCCCTCCGTCATTGGCGATGAATATACACGCTGCAAAGTTTGAATATCGCCTAGTTCTTCCGTGTGCCGATTCTCTGTTGAAGTATAAGTGGTTTCATGGTGTTATTGGTACTAGGAGTTTTTGAACAGCCTTACTGAAAAAGGGTGCGAATCTTGCATGGTAAATTATTAAACACAAAAATCACCTTAAAAATGGTGTTGGAACAATTAGAAGTGTGCAGTAGTTTACCCACACTTCTCCGCCAAGTTAAGTAGCAGTTTCGAATGAATTATTTTTTTTTTAAATAAGGATTTATGCATGTTTCACGAAGAACGTCAGATGCTAAACACGTACATCATATTTATTTGGCTATGAACCAAAGTACCAAAGCCGCAACCAGTATAACGGAAGGATTGAAACAAAATAGTATGTGGTAAACGAGTGATCTGAGCAAACTTCATTTCTTGTTTTATAACCTTCCACGTTTTGACTATTTTGTCACTTGTAGCTTCCGTTCATTTGAGAGACACGGAAACTCAACAAACAGGTTGAAAGTCGTTCACGATAATGATTTTTATTCCGAGCTTCTTAACAACTCGGAGTGGCCATTCCTCGTAACTGTAAATCAATCCTGAGTCTGTCTTTTTCGAAATTGATCCCAACCTGCTATGTATGCCCGACGTTTTCAGTTTTGACACTATTGGGATAAGACTTATAACCCAATGGTTGACATAGCCACTATTTAAGATCTTCAAATTGACTTAGAAAACCGTCAGTTCCGCGAGGCTTAGATAATTTGCTCCAAATTCCAAACTTTGGCGAACGGCAATTAGACCTTTAAAACACCAAGAATTATTACCGGAATGGCTATATTTAAAGGTGACAAAAGAGTCTAGCTAAACATTGTCTGGAAGTGTCCCATCCAGTGCTCAAGACATCACTCTGGATTATTAGTAGGCGTACGGACAATTTATCAGGTCGTTTCGCTCACAACTATTAGTTTCCTAAAGGTGAATCCAAGGAGATAGAACAGCTTGTAGGAATTTCCCGTGGCCGTTGCGTACCCCGTATCTAGTATACGCTCTATCAGCAAACTTTCGCGGTCATTGCATATAATTTCGCTCAGTGCACGTCTCGTTAGGAGCCGTATTTATATACCTGGTTCCAACCGGCATTGGCTAGCTTGGGTCGATAAGCCGCTAAGATTCAGCAGAAATTCGTTGTGCATGGCGTAACGTGACAGGCCACATCTCACTAGACCAGTGGAACGCAAAGCATTTTTGATGAGCGGCTAGTGCTGATTATTGTTGTTAGGCCGGGCAAATTCTAGTTTTTAAGCTGGCGCATTTAGAAAGACGGATGGGAGAGATGACTGAGACAACTGAAAGCAGTGCAACTGCCGTTTCGGGGTGCATCTGGAACGCCCACTGAGGCACAAGAACAGTTTGCAGTGGACTGGATCGCGATCGGAGTCAACAGAAGTACTCTGCTGTGATCGGTATTCTTGAGCACAACCTTGCCATTAGTATCTTATTGCAATCAGGCCAACCTTGGTACATTGCTGACTCGGCAAGAGTGGAAGCCGCCTGCCGTTCGGGCTCTTACAGCTTCTGAATTAGAACTGGAAAGGAACATGTAATAGGCAGAGCGCAGTGCACGAAACCATGCACTTTTCCCGAGGGAAAGCAATCCATCCAAAATATACTCATAAGTGCTTCTCAGTTGATGCTAGCCGACCTGCCCAGGCGTTTACTCATTCAGCCAGAATCACAATATCATCCCGGCTAGCTTTGGGTAAGAGGTCGTGTAGCTTTTGATAGGAATCATCTTTCGTAGCATTTTTGGCCGCATTTAGTAGGTGCATACACCAAAAAGACAGTCGAGTCGCCTTTATCCTAACTGCTGTCGTTATTGCTGTATAAACTTGTAAGACTGTTTGCGGATAACTAATTGTTTGGAGTGATCGAGTCCCACAGTCCTTTCACTGACAGCCGCACTAACTCCAGCAAGACCTGCGACTGCAGACTAATGGTCCCAAGAAATGTTTAAGGGAAACTTCACAGGAGGATTGTACAGCGGCCTCAATCGAGAGACACAATTAGGGTCATGAATGAGAGTCTCTCCAAGGTACCAAAAACCGATGGCAAAGGGTTTTGAAGTGCAACAACCGAACATATTTGTCTTCTTATACGCATTAGGGTTCGCACGTTGAACGCGGTTAGACTGAATGGCATGGCCAACGAATGAGACCATTAGCCAGTGACGGTGAAGTTGGATTGCGTTGGATACTCATCAAGGAAGGTCGTGAAAGAACACTACCAGCACTATCACCGAAACAACTGCAGCTGCTAATGTCGGCTGAATTTTCTGGTAGAGGTGAAATAATGTAGGGTAGAAAAAGAGGAACTATGAGCTTTGGGAAACAAGTTATTATGCACGGCGCAAGAAAGCTTGCGTTGATGTGATCACTGTCAAAATGCATGAAAATACACTCAACAGATATAACATTCGTCCTAATTGGTTGCTTGTGAGCTACTGTGCTACTCATTCGCGCGATCCGGAGCAGGCCTTTTTTGTTGCTGCATGTTTCTCTTGTCCTTGAGTAAACAAGAACGTCCTGCAAGGCAACAGCTCTGGTCCATATTAGCCGATGGCCAATGGTACGGTTTATTCGCCTCCTCTAGCAAACCACCTCTGGTAAATGAAACATGATCAGCAGCTATAGCCATAATCATTGGTAGGTCACATTCGCCACGTCAGGGTGCTCTCCACAGGTGTATGTGACGTTTCACAATAGAGAACACCAGAACCACCTCAAATACAGTCATCCATGAAAATTACGACGTGAGGTCGATCCCGGCAGTGTATAGCTCTGCTGTTTTATCCCAACAGTGACACGCTGATGATCTTTTTTGCAATTTGTCTCATTGTATTTTGAATCACTTGCTCATCCTGAGATAGAAGAAGAAATTGCCATAGGATCTAGTGAGCTGGTCGAAATGAGACACGCCGTCAAAAGCCGTAGAACTGGAACACATGAGTAAATTCCAAAATTTCTTTATAATAGTTACAATCATAATAATGCAATAATATTAGTCTTTCGCTTCGTTTATATCACGTGATGGTGTCACAATATTTCGGGGGGGGAGGCTGGTGGTTGATTAGAGGCTCCCAAATGAGACTGACCGGCGGTGACCAGTGACCAGTTTGCCGCTGTTGGACAAATCCCGGCTCCTGCAACAGCAGACTTATTGCCAGTGAGATTGCTGAAGCGGCAACCCGAATAAGCGACACCATTGTAGTGGATTCAGCTTCTGTCCCTTGAAGTTTATTTTGCAAAACGTAGTTTTGATGGGATTGGAAATCAGTATTAGGCAAAACTGAGGGTTTCCTTAGGCGGACACTTTGTCGGTTGAGTATTGGAGCACCACTGAATGCCTGAACATGTTTCCTACGTCGTACTAAGCAAATGTACAATGTGATGTTAAATTTCCCGGTTTCTGAAAGCGCTGAAAAATTTGCTACTGAAGCAACGCAGTTATTTTCCGATTTCTCAGGCCTCTAACTAGGTGAGAAACCGAGTTTCGAATCTCTAATGAATAGCCTAGTTGTGGTATTCGAAAGGCTTTTGTTTTTTAACGCATTATGCCCGGAAAAGTGGATCCTGGGAGGAATATCTGAGAGGTGCACAATAAAGTAGAAATTACTCCCAGTCGCATATTGGAAGAAATCAACGAGTTCAATACGGACATTGCTAATTAAGTCCTCTAAAAATCAAGGACAAATTTACAATACACTATAGAATACATTTGGAGGTTTTTTATCCTTTAAACCTTTGAGTGCTAGTTTGCTGGTTATGGTCTACACTATAAACTAAAGCAGTACTTTCATTCATCTTCAACTCAACTCGTGCATGTAACTGGCCGAATTCTTTGTATGCTCCTGGCGGCCGTTTTTCAGAAATTAGTAGAGCTTTATCAATATCCATATCAAACTTCATGAAAAGACAGTCATCCACTTGTCAATTATATTAGGAAAAATTAGAAACTCATGAAAATGAGGACCGTAGAACTTTCCCATTCTTTCACGCCAAGTCCACAAGGCTACTTTGTCCTCCGCTCTTGACAAACTTTATCAAAACAGATTTCACGTATTCAGGGGAAAGTGAAGTTAATAATCAATGGTGCCCAACCACTATTCTAACAACACAAAGTGACTGCTTTCGCTTTAATCACAGGACTAGCCTAGCCAGCCACTTCCTAATGAAATGAACAATACAGAGCTGATCGAGATTCAAACGATGTCCTCTTATATCTGTGGAATATATCGGTGGCTTTAAAACCGAGTGATGTATACAGTGGACAATTTAATTACATTCTTCACCAAAATGTTCATTCCAACGGAATCGAACCAGTGCATCATTGGATGTTCACACTAGTTAGTTCTATCCAACTGGTCATACCACGATAGCTCAGGTGGTTCGGCCGCCATCCGGTCAGTGGAAGGTCAATGGTTTGATTCTGGTAAACCGGGTGGATTTTTTGTGCCAAAAATGCAGGTGAATTTTTCATTATCTTGATCATTTCGGCTCAGATTTTCCACCAATATATCCTGTGACGGAATTGATGGGTTGTGTTCTCTATAAGTGCATCAACAGGAACTACAGCTGTTCAGGGCTATGAGTTCAGTTTTTCTATTTCACAAGGATAGGAACACAAAATGACTATCAGACGCAATATTTCGATCGCCAACCCGTGCATTTCAGATACTTCACAAGTAGATTACCTTTTGCGTTCTAAACCCAGATACCTTTATCATCGACTAAGGAGCTGCCTTCCTGGTAAGCACCATTGGAATAACCTTTATTATTCCCATGTAAAAACAGTCAGCTGTGAATAGCTACTTCATATCAATGAAATCACCAGAGAAATGAAAATGTCCGAGGTTTTTAGTCACTCTTTGCATCACTTCATGCGGTGCATTTCGGGTCTTCTCGTCCAGGAACAGCAGACTGTTCAATAACACTGTGATGATGGCCATTTGTAAACAAAACCATGGTGTGTGTATTCAATGGAAGTCATTTATCTCCTTATCTTAGAAATATAGCTACCAATCTCACTTTTTCTTCCCTTATTAGTGGCTGTTGTTCACAACTTTTCCTCCAGATGTTCGTTCCTCTTGAATGTCTCAACAATTATCATCAATGCAGTATGCGATTTGTGAAGAGGTAACGAAATCTTCCCAGGTTAACTGAGTAAACCAGAGATTTTGCTTTGTCTACTCAAATTTTTCATCAGGAAAGAAATGTTTCCAGTTTACCATTTGTCTACTCTGCCCAACTGACTTTCATAACCTAATGTACCCCTATGTTCAGCTCGGGGACATGATTTGCTTCTCATAGAAATATGTACGGTGAACCATAAGTCCACTCCCATAGATGCGAAAAGTGAACTCAACACAATCGGGAAAGATTGGATTCTCTCTACTTTTTCCACCATTGACACAGTCAGTCGCCAAAGTCTCCGACAGGTCGAATTTTTCCCCATTCTGAAATTGCGAACTTGCGGTCTGAGGTGAATGAAAAAACTAAGGATAGATTTTTTTCTTGTTGTGAGGGATAAAAATATGCAGTGAAATTCAGTCAGAGGCAAGCATTGTTTGGGATCCTTGTTATTGAAATCACATTGCTATTCTCGGACAATGGCATCATGAACTGTTCCATCAACGCTGTTCCTTGAGTGCCAAATCCAATTAATTGGGGAAATTTTTCGGTGACAATCAATTATAATGCTTAGGCTTTTCATCCCTTCGTGGATCTATGGAGGCCCATGAAATGTACTAAAAAACAAATTCATTTCAGGGGGCATCAGTTCCTCCTAAATCTCCGTCACCATGGGTACACTGTTTTTGTGAGTTGGATATAATAGAGCTGACAGGTTGTGAAAGGCAACTACTGTCTGGTTCCGTAAATGCCAAACTGGACGAAATAAACCTCATCCGGAAGAAAATGTGGGGACTAGTAACAGACTGTGAATCACGTGATTTGGACGAACAGGTTGCAGATGGTTTATTCCTGAAACTAATAAAATTATGCATATGCTTCCAAAAAAGAGAAATGCTTTTTGATTTACATGAGGTAAGTTTGGTGAAACAAATGTTTATGAGTAATTCATTCTCAAGCCGTTCACAGATTACATTAGAATCAATAAATATATATTCTTGCAGATGGACTTGGAACAAACATCAGTCATGGGCAGGGGTTTATTACAGCCAAAATGTCCCTTACCTCTGGTTGGTTTATGAAGCCCACACCCTTTAGACGATGGATTCATTCGGTCAAGGATATTGAGGGTTTGAACTTAAGGCTTTTAGACTAAATCTCAGGGGTCAGCTTCCTTATTTCAACTGCTTCATCTATTGATAGACTGCGTAGCTAAATTTCCTTGCAATCGTTTGGAAGGACATGATGCACATTTCTGAAAGCTGTGTCCGGAATAACCTGGAGTCCGGTGTCAACCAGTTGCACTAAGATTGTGCTGGTTATTGATGTGGTCTGTCCCTGACTTAACTAACGTGGGTAATGCTATTCTGTACGAGTGGACGGCTGTCACGCTGTTCGATCAAGATGAGATGTCACAAATACATCTGAAAGAGTGCGCAGATATTGATGAGGTCAGCACCTGCGTTAATTCTTTTTCTGAATCCGAGTCAAAGGAATACCTCGAAACATAACGTAAAGCGGCGGGATAGAACGCGTTTTGAGTTTTCCCAATCGTTAGTTTAAGATTTTACTCAGAGTATTAAATTTTAATGGCAAGCTAATAAAGTGTTCTTTCCTTCTTACGGCTTTTGTGGTGAATCTCGACACTCTTCTCATAAGGTTTCTTCCAACAAACCAAACCGGATAATTTGTATCACGCAGCGTTTCTTATGGGCATCTGTTTGTTCCCAATTAATCTGTTCCCTCTTCGCTAGAAAACCTTTTCTCGCTCTGAAGGCCAAACCTTTCACCAAGTTTCGCTGCCACTGGATAGTAGCGAAGCTGAGATACTAACCACTTCATAGTAGTTCTCAGAACACATTTTGCTGGATCCAACCATCTTCCATTATCCTAAGAGTCCCAACTTTGCATTCATGAAAAACAAGTTATAAACAGAATCAGTCACACAAAATATGTCTTCGACATAACGAAACTCGTTATAGTAGAATTCAGCTCGGTTCATTCTAATTTGGCGAGGAATGTGTCAGCAAGGAGTGGACCTAATGGTGGGTCCCATCGCCACACCATCTCGTTGCTGATACGAAGTTCCGTGAAATAGGAACTGAACGTTAAATATACATCAAGGTAAATGCTCCCGCAAAACTCTCAGTGGTAAGCCGATGTTTATGCCATTTTTTATGCAATTCACGATGAAGTTAGTGGTATCTAATGTTGGTACATTTGTGAGTAGGGACGTCAGCTGAAAACGTTATTTTGTCCCGCATATTGACATCGTTTGTTCGCTCTATGAAAACAAATGTGTCTTTAAGTCTGTGTATAGACACGTGTTTTATTATTGCTCCAAGTGGTTCAGATAACCCATGAGCGACACCGTGGTGGAGTGTATTAACTACTGATAGTGTGGGGCGAACCGGTATTCCGGGATTGTCGATCGCAGGAATTTCATACTACCTAGGGACTGTAGAACCAGTTAGCCTTGGCTGTTCATAAATTTGGTTAATGACAATGCTGGCGTACCTCGTTTGTTTCAAGACAGAGGTTACTTGTCAATCAGCTAGTTAGGTGGAATCCTCCTCGCCAGGACCGTTGCCGAATTTCGTTTTATCATCTTGATTGGCTGTGAGTTTTTCAGTTTAGTCATGACTGTCCATCCTTGATGTTCCGCTACCTCCGTAAGGTCTGCTCAGCAAGATATTGTTTGACTCATCAGTTCTTTCACCACTTCTAAAAGTTCAATTGTGAATGGTTTTTAAAGTTCTTGTTTAATTTTTCGCTAGAGATGAAAAGAGTTCACTGGGTATGGCCTTAGTTTTTTTACCATTTCTCTGGGAGTTGGCTTCGGACCATGGGTCTGGAAACTAAATGTTTCAAAATGCAATTTATAATCAAAAGTGCCACGTTTCTTGACAGGGCCACAGAGCTTGAAACGAAGTTAAAAGACCTCGACCATACGATCACTCAAAAGCAAGTTAAAACTATCATACACATACCAAATCGGCCAGCCAGTGAAAATACTGAAGAGTCTTGGTGTTTATCCCTTTTGTCAATGCATCCTGCTTCTTCCTTGTTTCAGATATGATGATATTTCGGACTTAGCTGAGAAACTTGATTTTTTGATCTTCTGAAAAACCTATGAGTTACGGAAGCTACCGAACATTCCGTTCGTATTCTCAAATCATTGGATGGAAACAATCAAACTAACTTAACTAATACAACACAGTAAACCTTTGCTGTTTGGATAGGTCCAAATTCATCGGCGAGATTTCCAGAACAACTTTGGATAACACGGGTATTGTCAAAAATCCCTAGGTAATAGGGTTTTTGGAAATAATTAAACTCCAACAGACAAGGTGGCACAGTCGTAAAATCTTCCAAGTTATAAGGGAAACTTATGATAACTTCTTTCTCACACACAGGGACTCAATCTCCATTTTTATTCAAATCGTGACTTTCAGCTGAACATATTCTGGTGGCTTTGCTGCAGTAAAATTTTATAACAGATCGATAGTTTTGTCCACGTATATAATAGGTACAGCTTCGAGTAAGATATGGCTTGAAATACTATTCTACTAGAAAAGAGTTTTCCTAGAATAACTTCTGATTTACCAGACAGAGAGATTTCATCTTTTGTGCTTTACTCAGGATACTTTTAGTAACACGTCATCACTTAGGTTGGTCGTGGTATTTTGTGGCCCATGCCAACCGGTGTGATGAGTTTCTCGACGTATAATTAGTATAACGAGTTTCGCCGGAAATTTCTCTTTGTGTCTGACAAACGTGAGCTGTATAATTCTCACTACTGTTCATACAAAAATTAATCATTGGTCAAAAAAACTGACGAAGCAGTATGGATACTTCCGTGGTTGCAAAATTTAGTCCCCTTTTCTGTTCGTATAAAACTGGTTTTCGATCGACTGAAGGCTAAAGCATCTGACTTCTCTCCACACGTGTCTTTGCGGAGGCGAGTGGGAATCTTCCGCCAAACTGAATATGTCTTGCTTTCTTTTCTGTTTTGTTCAGACAACCTTTAACCATGCTCCGGGGACGGTGGCTTTGGTTCCTATCTCCTGGCGGCAACCTCAACAAGGAATAATGAAGGAGAAAAGAGTATGAAAGGAGTGGGAGGAGAACTACATTATTAGAATTAGGTAGGTGAAGAAAGTTTGTGAGTGCGACAGCGCCACTAATCACGGCATCTAGCCATATCCCCCAGAGTATCCAACCATTGAGTGGGAGAGTCTCTTGGACCCAACCCAGGAAGTCTAACACGCCCTACATGGCCAAGTCCACTAGTTAGGCTTTTCACACCTTTCTTCCGCGTCATGGACTGACTACCCTCACTCATTTTCCAACCGGTACCGGCCTCAGCAAACATAGCACTCCGAGGGATCCTGTCAGGGGGTATGCGTAAAACATGTCCTAACCATATTAGCCTGGTCAGCTTAGGTGTTTCATCTAATGACTTGATCCTCAAACCCAGGACTTTCCGCTAAACCTCAGCATTGCCCACACGGTGTTCCCACCAGGTTCGAGCAATACTACGAAGACATGGGTGTTCAAATACCCACAATCTTCGTATGTCCTCCACCCGCAGTGGCCATGTCTTCGAACCATACAGAAGTACGGACCTCACTGCTGCAGCGTATACTCGACCCTTGATAGGTAAACGGATGTCATGTCGACGCCACAGATGACTCAGGTTGGCAAATGCCAAACGAGCCTTCTGTATACGCAGAGACATTTCATCCAATATCCGACCTCCGGGTGAGATGCAGCTATCCAGATAGCAGAACTTGTCTACCACGTTTATAGCCTCCCCAGACACTGAAAGGTTTGGCGTTGGACCAAACCAGTCCTGCAACACCAGCTTGCACTGAACATTGTTACACCGTCCGTCAAAGTGTCTAGAAAAGCTTGCAACTTACCCGGATCTTCACTTGGAAGAACTGTGTCGTCTGCATACTCAGGGTCTGATGCCTTTCCACCCGGGAAAATGTCAACGCCGCTATCCTCACCTGACGAGAGTGCGGTCTGTAGGACCTTATCAGTCACAAAGTTAAAGAGAAAGGGATAGAGAGGCAACCCTGATGTACACCTCTTTCCGTGGTGAACTCGAGTGAAGGATCACTGTAAGTCCAAACTCGTCTTTGGCTATTTTTATTCTGATGCAACTAACATCATTATGCAAGTCGGATATATTCAACTTCGGAGGACATGTATCTCTGTGACACCACTTTTCGTACGAATAATACAGAAAAGCTTGCTGTCATTCATAAGGATAATGAGTAATACGTTCAGGATAAGAACAAGTCGTCCATGGTTTCTAACAACGTTATGTTTCTCTTCCTCAATAAACTAGCGAATTTTTTTTATTCTTAGTGAAAAGTTCTTGAACTTGATGGAAATAAAATAGTAAATCCGAAGAAAGGAAACATTTCTTGTAGGGTCAAAATTTATTTCTCAGTGATGAAATCCACCCGGTTTCGCAATGAACCATATTTACCATTAGATTAATTTCGGAATTCTGAACTTCAGAAAAAGTTATCATGGTGACCAAGGTCACACAACGTTCGTCATCAAACGGAGCACAGTCGAACTAACGTGACTGACATTAGGTTCTATGGAATTCTTTTATTTCACTCTTGTGTTACAATGTACTACGGAAAATTCAGGGAAGAGAAACTAAATTGCGACGAAAACATTTTGCCCAGCAAACTGCGAGAAAACCTGTAACATTGAGGTGCACAATTCACTAAAATCTGAAGAACAATGTTTGCCTCAGTGCTCCTCGCGAAAAGAAAAATTCGGAGCTGATTTGTCTAGCCCCTGGAGTTGGAGCTAATCTATGGATGAGGTACCACAAATAGCTGGTTCCTGTATCAGACATTGTAAAAAAAACAACGGCCCAGTTCAATAAGTGGCTGGAGGGCGCCGTCACCAACTTTTTGTAATATGAGCAAAATTGCATTATCTCGTATCGGAGTATGGAGAGCCACGTACAAACTGTCTCCATCACCACTCCTCATTCATGAGCCAGAACAATACAACAAATTTAAAGTAATTACCAAACCAACCTTGCCATATAACTTCCGAACCCATTCAGCAAACGACAGTTTCACGACATCAACTTTACAAGTTATGGAGTTGAATAACTTGTATCGGATAGTGCAGGCTGCGACATTTGTTGGTAAGTGCGCTTTTTTTTATCAAACGATGGGATGCTGTTCCATCAACTTCAAAAGAAAATACAATGGGACAAAAAATGCATTGTGATTCTTTACTCAGGGGCAATATTGCAACCGGCAATAAAGACGTTTGAAGCAATGAATTCTAGATTTATCACCTGTGTTGGTAAATCATATTAGGCACTGTTTCCTTCAGGGTTTGATGTAAAGTGATTTACTATCTAACAAAATTCACTGCACGTACCATATTTTCCTAGTAGTATGACAGTACTACAAACTCAAGAAAAGTTCTCGTATTTTTTCTTCTTTGATTAAATGGAAGTCAGTATCTGTTCAGTTGGATGATGGTTCATTTTTTTGGAACTCTCAGTGAAAAACCTTAGAGACGTTTTGCACTGGAACGTGAATACTTGTCTACGTCGTTGCAAATACACTAAGAGGGCATGGATCACTTGTGACCTTCATGGGTCTAGCTTCCAAGAAAAAGGAATTCCCAGGTAATAGTTTTGTTAAAAAGATTATGAAAATAGTTTTCCGAAAAAATCCCTGAAATGCTTGTTTTTGGTTATCGAACACTTTAGAAGAGTGAGTTATTACAACTCATTATTATCATATTTTTAAGCAAGTGGGATTTGTGTTAGCTGTTCTGGCATCCCCTCAACGATACGAGGCAAGCGAACGATATGCTACCAGCTAATGTCATCATTTATGCTGGTCCATTTCAGTGACTAGACGATCACGACCAGGCGAAGGAAATAATACAAAAATTTTGAGTACATTATCGTCACGTGATTTCGATTATGAGAATATTTTTCAATTTCTACTGTTTTTAACCTGATTCTTTCCGTCATTCTTCTTGTAGGATATTTCACCTTTTCTGGGTGACACTGTGCCAGTCAAGTTTGACCCACCACCATCACCCAACCCCGACTACACTAGCACACACGTACACCTGATATCCCATTCGTTTCATATTCGTGTGATTAAGGACATGAGTAATGTAAATATCAGTACATCCTGATAGTACTGGTGATTGGCAAACCGCAATCGACACTCACTCACCATGAATTGGCTGGAGCTAGCGAACTGCTCACGAGCTAAGAGATGATTTATTAATTACCCTTATGCGGATAGTTATGTAATTCCACGGAATAACTTGTAAAGTTTGCTGAACTTCTTAAATCATTGTACTTTTAAGTGCTGTCAGTCAAGAGCTGATGTTTCACCAAAATATGTTATTCCTGTTAGAACTTTCTCTGTGAACTGATTGAAACCGTTATATTATAATCCAGAAAGTTCCTCTTTGGGGATTACTCATTTTGCCTACCTGTCCGGGACAATAATCAGTTGATGTTTACGGATTTTGACAGAAGAATATTTATTTGGACTTTGAATGATGTGTGCATTCTAATGGTCAGATAGTTGGCTAATAATTCCTACCAGCCTTTTCAAGTTAAACAAATTTGAAGTCGAGTTTCGATCGGTGTGTCAAAGCGTATACGGATGCTTACTTGCTTGATTTTGGGACGGTGAAAAATTAGACAACAAAGTTGACTGTGGAAACATGAGTGAGAAACCAAACCCTACTCGAGGACAGGTGAATGAGTGTCGTGCAACTAGTCTGAGGTCGATGAGTGTTTTTCGTATACAAACTTCTATACGCTACACCCGGCTTAATGGATCGTTTTCTTATTGAGTTGAGAACTACTGCATTCAGTATTCCAGAAAAGTGTTGTTCACAAATCTTGTAAGGTCTGTTCCGATGTGCATCGATTTCCGCATCAGCATGTTTCCGCACTCGAATGAGAACAATGAAACAGAGTCAGAGGTGGATAATTTGCTATCTTGTATGGCTTACCACTTTCCTTGAAAACGCGATGTATGATGTTCTCTAGATTAGGAATTTCTAATGATAGGAGTGTATAATGAATTGTACACAAACGAAATAGTCGTATTTGAATGATACCGAAGAAGACAGTAACATAGAATTTATTGAGACAATAGAATTGATCTAATGGCATAAGTGTTTAACTTCTGTCTAGATACTAAGTTACTCACGAAAGCCACTAAAAATTTCAACATCACTTTCTTTTCACAGCCTGAGCTACGGGGCCAAACTTCCAATATTTGATCGAAATCACGTGTTGACATATCACTAATGAAGTTCATACGTGAGTTCGAACCTCACCGAGGTGGACCGTTCTTATAAATTCATCGGTTCGACTATGGAGAAAACTCTATTCTCCTATCAGGCTGGTATTGCAATTCGGTATGAGAATCACCTCGGACTCAGTCTATTTTCCCAACTCCAAGACTATAAACATTACTGCAGTATTTTTAATTATTCTTCAGACCAAATTCGTTGTAAAAGATGCTGTGGGCTCTTGAATAAAAGGCCACCTTTCAATTAGTAACAATATTTGTTTTGTCGTTATCTTGAAGCGGACTCATAATTTTCAACTTTACGAATATGGGGTTTTGCTTTGCCTCTTTCGTTGTTCCGTATAGCCCTCGATTCCACAAGAGGGAAATCATCTTCGTATTTTGCATAGGACTAGCGTGCTATTTATTTGATCTGGTTTTTTTCAGTTTTTTGTGACGGGTAAATTGTTCCGAGGCGACCCGTTCAAAGCAACACAACCCGAGTTGAAAACACGGTCGCATCTGTGTTTTAACACAAAAGCTTATAAGGTGGGTAACCATGGTAACGGGAACGGTGCAGACGACAGACCTCGAGAAATAAGTGATTGACATCGAGAGTCAGCGCCATGGTTTCTACACATCTTATGACCTGAGCTCGTTGGAACTGAGTAGACGAACTCGTGGGCAAGTTGGGTGTGACTTATTGTTTTTGTTTCCCCACCGAAGGAAATCGGGTCAATTTTAATCAGTCTCGTTTTCCCCATTGTTTTGCAATTTTCCAGTGTTCTGTTACTGAGGAGAGTAATCAATTAGTAAAAACCCTAATTGAAAGTTGTAGACGATTGTCTGACAATCAATATTCCCTAAGAATTTCAAAACGGCTATGATCTGATCTCACGAGTTTACCAATGATATGTATAGCCGGAAAGTAGCTAACCAAGCGGTCCAGCTGCATTTGGTGCATAAGAAATCAATGTTGTAACTCATCTGCGGACTCCTCAATGAACAGTATCCATTAAGACTCATGGCATTTCAAATAAAATTCTTTTGGAAATTATATATATACATATATACATGTAATATATATATATATGTTTATTTATATATTCGTCACAAGGATCTAGTACAAAGCTTTCACAAGTAAATCACAAATGCCATTTTCGTTAGTTATTCGTGTCTAGGTCACTGCTGATTCACCGAATAACAAGGTTGTATGTGCAGCCGCTCATATTCATAGTAAGTAGTACTTTACTGTATATTATACATATATGTGTATATTTAGTTATGTATACATATAACCCAAATAGGAAATTCACACCGGATGATAACTGGATAACCATACTTTCTGTCTTTGGAATAAAGCTCGGGCAGTTTTGGCCGTTATTGGCTTACGCGATCATAATAGTTAAAGATGACATGACCGCGAAGTCGTTTTACTTACGACAGGCTGAAAACGAATAATTCCATCCGAAATGGTATGCCCAACACAAAGGTCTTCTTTCAAATAGCAGCAGCCATGTCCAAGAATCTTCACTATTGTGACTCAAAAAGTGATATCAATGCTCAACTCAAGATTGCAATTTCATATAGGAGATGAACACTTGTTTCCTTCTCAATAGACCACTATGAACGTGTACAACTCATGGCAGTGTGAGCCATAGTCAGGGCTCGATGGGTTTGCTTTGCTTGTCTTTCGGAACACTTCGTTTGAAGCAGCTGTGTATTGAACCCTGGAATCCCTGATGGTGAATTATTTTGATACTGCATTACAAATATCAATACGTGGAACAGCATCAATCTCCCATCAGTTACGTTGACTGTGAACATACTCGCCGAGTAGTGGTCGAGTGGTTTACAGCTTTTGATTACCACCTCAGAAGTCAGAGGTTCGAACTCCCACCACCATCGGTAATTTCAGTGGTGGACAGTAATCCACTGTTGTCTGACTCGTTACCACCCCTGACCTGCTGGGATATTGTGGTTTTTCACAGCAAGTCTCAGGTTCTGGTTGCCGGTTATCTGTAATAGTGCAGAGAGCCTTTGTTGCTCAGAGGTGTGTGCCTCTTCCGCTGCACTGCTGAGCAAACATGTAGCCAAAAAATATCTCCTCATTCGTTACGGCAACCATTTTTTTCTCTCAGAAAGTATTCCAGTATGCAAGTTGTTATTGCACATTGACACGTGAACAAAATGGAACAAGCAAGTATCCTACAAACACATACATCAGAACCAGAAGGCTCCCCGGTGAATATATAGCTCCATATTCCAATATGAAACTACGCCCTGACATCAGAGCCTCAAATTTCCACGGAATGTACCCACTGAGATCATAGTTTTTGTTCACCAGTCAACAACAGTTTTCTCGTGTTCTAACTTGTGTGGAGTTGACTTGTATACGATGGCCCGGAGTGTCTCGATCGTTCTTTTTTGTCTACTGGACTTCAGAAGAACATTTTTTGCTGCAACAAAAGTAAGATTCCAGTCATAAATCTCGAGAATCATCTCTTTTTGGTTAGCTTTCTGCTATGCATAACATTATGATTTCCAAGAAGGGTCAACTTATTAGGCAACCAGTCAAGTAAATGCTTCACGCACCCCGAGGGAGTGAATATTCATCCTTGACAAGACCAAGTTTGGATCCTCAAAAGGGGCAAATAATATGAGACAAAAATCCTAGGGCAATGGTCAGAAAGTGCCTGTTTTGATGAAAATGTTGTGCGATTTGGTGTTTAACAGCTACTGGAGTGGTGGAATCGCTGTACACCCGAGCGCATGCTTTAGTGTGTTGTATTGACTAGATGCGGAAAAGCGTTCCACACGGTCTTTATGAACTGGGTGAGCACAGTCATCAAGAATCATCGTGGGTAACATTTGGCAAGGTTTTCCATGTGAGGATTTTATAAAGTGAGTGAAATAAACTTGGGGTATGCCCCCGGAAGATAACGACAGCCTAAGTGTTATAGCAATAATGCTAATGTCTTACAGCCACAGGTCAGGAAGGATGAAGATTGAGGCGTACAGCCGATGAGGTAGATCACATGAAAAAGGAAAGAGTCTAATGAAATGAGTAGGTATGGAGGGAAATTTAAAACAAAGAACGACAAGTCTAATTTACTCACAAGTGAAGCCAACTTTTTTGGACCAATTAAGAATATGTCCACCAACACTCCAAAGTACTTAACTAAATCTAGGTGATTCAGCACTACCCCATTTACTGCAAAGGAACTTCAGTCATTTTGAAAGTGGGAAAGCAAGCTTGTTCGTGTTTTCTATGTAAAATGAACTGGGATTACTCCGAGAAAAAGTAATGTCACTGCTCTACTGAGCATCAGATTTTTCTGTGAATTGAGTGATGTCATTCTGGAACGAAAAAGAAATAGAACCATGTGTATACCGTGGGCAGGATAAAGTGGAACCCCCAGTATATGATATCATCTTTTTCGATGGTAACTCCAACTGATCATACCGTGTCTGTAAATTTCATTTTTTGGTGATTTTTCTTATTTTTCCTGGTTGTTTTCGAATCAGTCTGAGTGTTGAACTCCATTCTTTGATTACCTACAACGTAAATATACCAAAATAATACCTCATCAGATAGCGGGCAGTGTACTTCCTGTCAGGGTAAAACCGTTCCCATTGGGCATTTAGGCGCTTGAAAATGAGTAGCCCACACTACACCGGGAAACTCGGACCCCCTATTAAATGATATGTCTTGCCAGTTAAAGTGTTAAAACAAAAAAGCACTTTGTTTCAGGTTCATAAGTATATAGTTGTAAATGTTGTCTTATCTATTTTTGTATTCTTGTAGCTCCCATTTTGACTGTTTAAACAGGGCTTGTGAGTTTAACAGAGAAAGATAAAAATGGACTCAGGTTATAGAGCATACCTGGTGACTCCGAGTCTTGCGATTATCATATGCCACACTTCAGTTTCAGCAAAGTGGGCTTCAGTTTATCCAATGATCATGAGACTTCTTTGCTTGACCGGTTGTTTTTATCATTTTGTCATCGGACTGGCTGTCCCCACTACATGTTAGATAACATATCGTACAGTTTCACGGATGAATAAAAAGGTTGGAAATTTTCACAACCGTTGAACATTTACTTCAACATTATTTTGCTCCGCCGAAGTATTTGATTCAGGTAAGCTTGATTTTACAACTTGTTTTCCGTCAGGTTCACGTAGTTCCATGTCCGGCGGACGTCAATCTGTAATCAAAGTGGACTTTGAACATTTACAACCCGGATTCGATTCTCGTTACCGCCAGTCACTTCGCAGTGTGGCAATCATTACTTGGCCGTGACCCCTGCTCGAAACAACGTTATTTTTAGTATAACAAATAAGGGAAGTGAAACAAATTGTACTTATTGTTATATACAGGAATTCCTCTCGAAAAGTGAATTCACGCGGATTCCGTCAGATAAGAAATTATTCAAACGAACAAAATATTTATCAAAGATCAGTCCCTGAATAGCACGCCAGAAGCACACCAATTAAAATCTCCCTACAAAATCTAACCAACCACACTCAAAATGGAAGATCTCGTTTATATTTTTGTGCCAAGGCGATGTGTTGTTTTTCGGTGGAATCACAGAAAACAAGCTTGCACCTAGACAATTAAACTACATGGGTATGTTTTAAAACAAAACATTTTTAATGGATCAGGAAGTGCAAGTGCACCACAAAAAAGCCGATCACTTGTCGATTATCAGTGTTTTTATTTATCTACTTATTTAATTATTCAATTTAGATACTTATTTATCTATTCCATTTTGTTTATACATTTGTCTACTTATTTGTTTGTTTTACTTATTTATTTGCTTATTTATTCATTTAATTATTGATTTGCCTATTTATATATTCATTTATATTATTATTTATTTATTTATTTGTTTATTTACCATCCATCACAAATATGAAGTGAAAAATAGTGATAGTTGAGAGTCATGAAATGAAACAAGCAAGCAAGCTTTCCCGAGCACACCCACACTCGAACTGTCAACACAGAAGAGATTGTCCTGAACAATTTTGCAGCTTTGATACAACCAGATATCTGTTTTGTACAGTGATAGGATTTCGGAGGCGAAATTCTAAAGAACAATGAAAGTACCCTGAGAATCGTCAAACAGATTCAAACAAAGTAAAGCTTTGAGAGTGCGTTTTTTCGATTATAAGATAAAAAGATTATTTCACTCTTACAAATTATCAATTTCAGTGCCGTGAATTTTGATCTCACGTTCCGAAAGATATTGCATCAAAAATTTGGCCTTATTCAATGAGTAAACGGGCCACATAACCGAAGGGGATTGGTCCAGTTTCAGTGAATAATAAAGCTTCTTCTTTCACTCGGACTTATTTACGACAGCGTGTTATAAAACTGAATGGTTACCACACCAAAAAACTAACAATAAAAGATGAAGAGAACAAAACGAATAATTATAGAGGCCAAATTACTTTCAAACCATCATTAGAGGTGAATAAAAGTCAGTTCGTGGATTCACTCAGTTGGTAGTTTTCCACTGAGCCGTGTGTGGTTCATTATACGAACAACCGAACTTATCATTCATCTTTTTTGTGTGCAATAACTTTCCGTAACAGTTATTCTGAAATTATTTCGAGTCGTTTCACTAGCCACAGCAATGATGATGTTCATCAACAAGCGATTCAACAACAAATAGAATTGGCTTTCATTAACTAAGGTCCCAACAACTGTCGAGTAAGATTTCCAAAAAGCAAGAAGTTTTTCGAGAGAATTGTTGCAAATAGCATGCCCATCTAACGAAAGGCGTACACTGGTCAAGAAACCGACTGTTAAGTAAGGAAAGCAGTATATGAATGTAGGATGAGTTCGACTGATCAGATGTCAACATATATACATATATATGCATATATATACATATATATATATATGCATACATACATATATAAAGACAACTTAAGGGATAGAGCCAATTAGACAGGTAGGGAGCGGTAGTGAATAAGAATGACAAAAACAAAAGAAAATTTTTGCAACACAGGCTTAACTCCAGACCGGATATGGACTGTTTCTCACGAGTTTTATCAGTTCTCGTCTGGTCTGTAGTCTGTTATAGAACGAAGGATGGGCCAGGATGGCGTAAGAGCCCATACAAATCGTTTCTAGGGGCGCGGAAAAGACTACAGTTGTCTTTTTTCCTTTCTTATTGCCATCGATTTCTACCACCTCCCTCTTGTCTAACTGATCCAACACCTTAACTTGTCGTAATATATTGTGGTATAATGGCACTGAAAACGAGCTAGTTCGCCAGTCTGTGTTCTATAAATGTGCTCAGTAGGAATACATAATTACCAATAAAACTGTGGAGTATTTTACGTATTTGTCTTCGGGTTATGAACAAGTTAATCCAATTGTCAGTAACTCTGAATTCTGATGGTATATCCAACTTAGGTTAGTGTTTCCCAGTAGATCTTGATCTCTGCACTTGGCCTTAGGTGCCTCCTAAGATAATCATTGGTGATGTCAACTCAACCGGTAATAAAATATATGTAACCCGAAAGCCAAGTTCAGTAGTCATGAATGAACCAAATTTCACCTTTTTAATCTGAATGTCTCAATAATATGATTCTTCTAGACAAAAAGGAGGGCCTTAAGGTCGGAACGATTGAACTTCCACTTCCTACGCTCTAGCCGACACTGAAATGCTTTGAACTTAATGTGCAGTTGATTCATTCCACTGTCCACAACTGTGACAACTGGTTCCGATGGGATCTAAAGCCTCGCAAGTTAGACGGAAAACCGTTTTCTTCTGCACCTGCATTGTCGAAATGATCTTCAACGGATTGCGCCAAATCGACGGGGAGTAGTTCCCATCACTGTCATCCCTTCGAGGAAATAGAGCCCAACTAGGGGGAAAATTGGTTGACCCAGAGCAGGCATACCATGATAGAATTCACAATGCTTTTATTTTTGTTCTCTTTGGCATTGGTTGAAGGGCTATTAATGCCTAAAGAATAAAGCCATTTGAATTCAAACTCCTTCAGCTAAAAGGATACGTGGAAGATCAAGAAGACTAGCTATCTTCACCATGGATACAGGTGTCCAGGCCCTATGACTTGCACCTTCAAATTCTGTAGAGCAATCCCTAAAAATTCGAAGCGTCAGTCGTTTATTCGCAAAACTTTGGTAATGGCCATTGAGAAGTCGAAAATCCATTTTCCTACGCATGCTTTTCTTGTGCCTAGGTCTAATTATTTTCTCTAAAGAAGAATGATTTTCTTCCAGAAGTTAAGTAACTCCACCCTCTATATTTCAATGATTTGAATTGTACAAATAACGATCAATTCCATCCACCTTTTCAAGCAACTCCTGCAAGATAAAACCAAGCAAACTGCAATCCCCCATGATCGACTGGAACTCAAGTGGTCAGAAATCTCTATTCAAACAAGGACTCTTTGTGAATCGTGGAAGCAGCAACTTGTATTCACTCAAAATGACCACAAAACCGCCTAGTCCAGCCGCTCAGGCAACCATTCGCTCTAAAACTATTTGGTCTCAGGTCAAATTCCGGCATCGATTGAACAGCTGTGAGTGTGAATAGAACAACCTGGTTTGTGTGTGCTTGCCCATAGAGATGAATGCGATTGCGGTTAGCCTCCGTTGGGGTCAGACCGGCCAAACCAGAAACGAAGTGCCAGACAAACGGAGACGGACAGCGATGCTGCTGAGGTCATCTTGGGGTTGTGTAGCGGAACTGTGGGGTCATCTGTTCTGATGTTTGCCTGAAAAGAACCTCGATGGAGGCAGGGCGGCTGAGTCCCCCCCCCCCCAAACTGTTCGTAGAAATGCCTGCATTTGACCATGCCTATTTTGCTATTTCCGGCCATTCGACCAAATGCGAGGTCCGGTGGAAGTGCAGGGGGAACGAAAACAAAGACAAAGTTGCTTACAGGGCTGTTGAATCCGAGGACAGCTTCGAGTGACTCATAGGAAGATGGTCAACGGCCGGATCACGTGAGCTTGAAATTACGCTAGAATATTCCAAAGGTGGTAGTGGTGCAGCTTCACGGTCGACAGGGCGGAAGAATACGTTTTTGGTTGATTGTGAGGCCTTACAGTGTTACGACGACATCTGGCGTTACATTTTGTCAATCAAAAGTACATATGGGATAAAAAGGAGTAAACCTGTCGGACCTAGAACAATAATAACAGTAATATAAAACCTGAACAACCAAAAGTCTATTTATGTCGCTTGAATTGCTGAGAGTCGGAAACCACCTGTTGGATAGTAGAAGCTCAAACCAGTAATTCAAATGACAAAATAAGCAAAGTGAGAGAAACTGCTTTCACACACACACACACACACACACACACACACACACACACACACGGTCAAGTGGGCAAATGGTGAAAATGATTCGTCGCTTAGTATCAACACTTAACTCACCAGTGAAGACCATGGAAACGCTGTACAGTTCTCTCACCTGTCCCAAATGGGACCCGGACCTGTGCATGCATGGTAGTGAGTTATACACATGTAGCCCCTGGGCCAAACGATTTGATTCTTTACAGTTTGCTCAACGTCAACAATATATGGTGCCGATAAGTCTTAACAAGGCTGAAAGGGGTGTACAACGTTTGGAATTTTTTAACGGTGAACAGAAAGCTGAGGCTCCTATTGCTAGTAACGAAGAGTTTGAAAAATTTGGGATGAGCTGACTGGCTAATTGTGGGTTAGATAAGACCCAAAACTAAGTCAGATTATGTTTGCACGTTTTTGTGGGTGAGTGTTTGAAGGCATGCTAGTAAAAAGTATAAGGTAGTATTTATTTGGACCCCAAATGAGAATACCGGATTGTGGTCTCGTAATTGAACTACTCGCGGATAAACGAACCCCAAGTCCCAAGGCAGAGGCCACAACGTCTCTTTACTATATGTACAGTGAGACAAATTATTAAACAACTGTGGGCAAATCGACCATTGAATCAAGACAGCCAAAAGGGGCTCAAAAGCTTTCAGGCGACAATGGATAGGAAACGCTCAAGACGACAATGCAGGAGCAAATCTAGGGGCTCACAGAGAAAGTAGTTATTTATGAGAAGCCTTTTGACCAGTCGACGATCAGAAGATGGAACACATAAAAGCGTGATGAAAAACGAGCGGAATAGCTACGGTTATGATAAAATGGATCAATCATAACGAAATGGCCAAAGTTCTGTTATTCACACAGTCATAGCAAAGAGAGTAAGAGAGATATTTAGTTGCGCTCAGGGATGGGGCCTAGTAAACTAATCCAGGCGTTCATGACGTAATCACAAAAGGGGTCGGGTAAGGAAGGTTACGTAGGCGGCAAAATTTGTTAGGAATCAGGATCCGATTCGAAAAGAAATGGCCAACAGATGGACCCCAAACATAAGCCGGTTAAAGTCAATAAGCACTAGTTATAGTACTACGAATAATGGTTGTGACGCAATGCGATTCGACAAGAAATTATCACGCGTGCATGCAGGCTAAGGGTGGTAGTCAGCGTGGCAACCAATGCCCTAAGCACATGGAAAACAAATGAACTATTTGACCAATACAATATCAAATATTAACCTGAATGGCTTGGACCAAACCAGATTAAAGGCTTTTTTTGATAAGGTGAGCTAAATTTTCATGTCCGATTTCAATACGTCTTTGCAGCTGGTACTGAGTCACCGATTGGTAAGTTATCAAGTATATTTGGTCTTTGTTTATTGCGATAAGTAAATAAGATTGTGGACATGTTCGTTGGATTCACTTGGTGACCACATTTGATCGGTAGCGATTCGGGAAAATCAGAAATAATTAAATCGCTATAATATTCCCTTTAGGATCTTACATCCAAACATTAGAAGGTAGACCAATAATTGCAGCTACAACAGAGGAAAATTTTGAAAACAAAAGATCATTCGAAACCGTGACAGCGAAATTTCGGAAAGGGATAAGTTCGATTTATGGTGAAAATTCCGATCAGTCATTCAATAAAACAAGCGAGTCGGAGCACATTAAGATTAGCCAACCTGAGTTAAAGGATGTAGCTTCTAATCAGAATTATCAAAGAGCGGAACAGGATTTTTTTGGAATCCTTCGAGCTCTCAGCTAGAGGTACGCAAGACGACGAATGAATAAAATCTAGTGTGCATCAAGTAGGAGGCAGAATCAGTTCAGCGATTACACAGAAAAGTTTAACAGACATATAATGAAAAAACATGTCTGCTAAACAAGCGAGGTCCGATGGGTTGTCATCAAGAAAATGGTCCAACTACAATCCAACTGCATCCGATAAACCAGGAAAATCTGACTGATTTTCACTAACTGAGAATTTCATCCATCTCCAACTCTAGTTGATTGGTAGTCATGAGTGTAAGCAGTAGGGGATTAGGTTGTATATCATATTATTCATCACAATGTCTATGCTCAACTCATCACTAAGAACCATAGAAGCACCGTATAGTTGTTTCATCCCTTTTATTTGTAATCGCACAGTACAGAAAGCTCTTCTCAAGACAACTCACAATTTTGAGGAGCTCTATAATGGGGGGATTGCGATTTCTGGCTATATAATAACGAACTCGAATCGAAATAAGCTTTTCTCAGCTTCGCTTACTGGGCCACACCGAAAACGATTTTTGGCTAATAAAAATGGACAAAAAGTACCACTGACTTTATTGTGAATACTGAAATTGTTACCGCCTATCTAAGGTGAGTATGACATTTGCTGGCTTTTGTTCGCTTTTGTTTCGTTGTTGTGGCATTGGAATTTTTGTGTAGCTGCTGGAAATTGACTTTCGAGCGCACAAAATCATTTGCTTGCCTTGACTTGGAAACAGTTTTTCATCAACAGCAATAATCAGTATTCAACCGTGCATGGATTCCGTCAGGGATGATTTTGTTCCTATCGCCATACTAACAATTGTATTACAATAAAACTACACTAGGGGCAAGTAGGACAGCGTTCGGTGGACGGAAATTCCGGAAGCGCACGATCTTATATCACACTAGCAACCGCAGAGTCCTCGCTTTTTAGGTTACCTGTGCTTGATCCACAGAGGCCGATCGCAGCTGAGATTACCCTGTGAACTCTTCAACGAAGAGCATCTGTTCAAACTCCTAAAGCAATGAATGGGGTAATCATATTATAAAACAAAATTATTTTTCCCATCCTACCTATACCTGATTTGAGGAAATCTAAGGTGCTGGTTCCTTTCTCATTCTTTGGGGGAGAAGAGGGTGGAATCATCTGTTTCGATGTTACTGTTTGTTTGATCGCCGGCTAAACACTTTCTTTCCATCCAGATTCACGCATAACCTCCAAGTCCGTTGTTATGGCATGGTCCTATACAGACACGAAGACACGGAAAACAGCACCTTGAGCACACAAACACCAAGAAAGACATCCCCTGACCGGCCGGGCTCTCTGATATCCAAATTCAAGGCATCATTGTGCTTGTCTGCCTCGTGACATTGAAGGGAAGGAAAGACGATGACAGACATCTGTCTGGTTTAAGTCTTGTCCTCAACAAAAGGCACCAGTTTAGTGACGAATACCCTCAATAGGTGTACAGGAATCTATGAATAGAAGTTGGGGCATTTTTTGTTCTGATTTGACGAGGCCAGCAGTTTTTCGGGAACACATGAAGGCGGGTTTACCGCGCATACAAGCATGCACGCAAGCATACACCTATATGCACTAGAAGACAAACAGATGTATGCAAAACTGTTCTGGCCAAAGCTGCAAGAATACAGCGTGGAAAACATAAGTGAACATGACCCCGGGAAAGATTTGCAGACAGGAACAAAGGACCACGTGACTAGGACTGATGACTGATTACTCCTTATCTAACTTGATGAATGAAATCCACGCATTAGCACGTAGAACAAAGACATTTTCACGGCTATATTTACGAGGACTAACACGGTGTTGGATACAGTTATTTCCCACCATACATTTGAACAGAGAAATCCAACACATTTTTTTTGCTAAACGTATCCAAGATTATTTAGCTGACTACATAAACTATTCCCGTAAATGCACTGCTAAATGTGCAGGGGAATGCTGTTGAATAAGTTGTACCAACCAATAATTTGTCTTTATTTTTATCGTGCTTTCGCATTACTACTAATTTTATTATTTGGTTTGCTTAATGATAATGATGTGACTGAAAACGATAATACTTATTATTGGAATCATAATTAAATCAGTGATTAATTCCTGATACTCATCTCAGGGTTACTCAATAATGAGAAGGAGTGCAACCATGCAAATATAATTTAATTTAAGACATTGATTTCATCTACCTGACACGGCTAATTTATGCATCAGCCTTTTGATTGGGTCTTTGCAAAACATATATCCTCATTCCACATGGTAAGTTTGAGGTTCCTTGATGCATTTAGATTCAAAATGATAAAATTAAGTTCCGTTCAAAGGTAGCCACCATGATTGAGTCATAATCCTCCCGCAAAATTCGTTGAAAACTTATCGTAAGCGGCAGGTCAATTTGGTCGGAATCTGTGTGAAGGAAGTCTGAAATAACTCACCCTTCCCCTCTTTGTTTTGCTTCACGAGTGGGTTTGCGTCACTTTAGCAACTGAACCTCCCAGTGGACACTGATCACGATGGATGTTTTGACTGGTGCATTTGTCCCTTATGTTCTTGGGTCTTTGATGACCTAGACTTTGGGTCAATTTTGCTCGCTTGACATGCAAACAGTTGCTGACATTGCTTTACTCGGTCCGACTGTAATTCGAGGAGCGGTTATCTTGGAGGTTTGTCTTGTATTTCAGTCATTTATATTTATGAATATTTTTACATAAAACATTGTGCTTGAGTAAAACCTAGCTCTTTTCGCCTTTGGGATTTAAGCAGCCTGACTCAACTGACGATTTAGCATTTATTGCACACCATTCTGTGTTCTTCCTCCATCGGTGTATCTTAGGCGAAGTCAGGTCATTAGATGACTTTGTCCTTGAAGTGATATTCTAGTGGAACGAAAGAAAATCATGCCACGTCAATCTTTTATCCACCACTGTGTTAGCTCACTATTGTAACTTAATTATTTTCATGTAATCTATTGAGAAATCATCATAAATTGTTTCGCTAGAAACTCTCTAAGAGTATTTATAACTCAAAAGTTTTTTCACACTCATCTCAGGCAATCAGGACTTGACTACGAATCTTTCACGCATTTCCCTTGAATAAACTGTAACATGGCTGATGCATTTTTTTCAACAACAAAAAATAATTAACAACCCGCTCCCAGTATTACTCCAGTTTCAGAGCATCTACATGCAAACGTAGATGTCAGCTCCAACTGAGCCCACTATGCGTCCAAAGTGACTGCACAACTTTGATCATCAAGAAGCTCTATAGGTCCAGAAAAATCGATCCAGTCCAGATCTTTTCGTCGTTCAGAGCGATCAGACTATTCATGTTATTAAATCAAGCGACTAACGCCATCTTTCAGTCGTATCGATCTCTGAATATCCAGAAAGTGGAACAATTCCACACTCAGTGTCTGTTTTTTCGAACGGTTTTGAGTCCTCAACAAGAGGCGGTGCATTTTGAGTTCCTTTTTTTCACCCCTCCTTACTCCGAATTGGGTGAGAACAGAAGTAACTGCTGATCCTTTTACATAAAAATTACAACTGTCTTTTACTATCGAGAGAACTATTGAGACCGTCGTGTGCATCCGGAACCTAATTCAGTCACTACTGACACCATCAAGATGAATGATGGGTGCTCTATGATCCAAAGGTATGATGGTTTTACGGATATGGTATGGCTTAAAAGTCCTCCATTTTACAGTGTTTTATTTCGTGCCTACTGCAGTTCATAGAGTGCATAATTGTACTCCAAAGACACGTTGTGGGGCATCAGAGTAAGCCAAAAAGCAAAACCCTTAGACATGGAAGGAGAATTATAGACGATCCCGGTAGTTCAAGAATGGATTTACCAATGATCGAAAAACATTGGAACACAACTGACTTTAGCTATTCATCAATTATTGATCCGTATCCGAGGCGATCCCCACATTTCATTTTGTTACTGGTGCTGCAGTAGCTGTTTTGAATGCAATGGTAGTAGTATTTGTAGCATTATTGTCATTAGTTATTCTTGTTGTTTTTGCTGTCGACGTTGTTGTTGTCGTTGTCTTCTACATTATCCTCCACTTGGATTTTGTTATGTCAACATGATGGACTGAAGACATAAGCTAAACAAACAGGTTTGGAGCTACTGGCATCGCCAAGTGTTTTTCCGCAAAGAAACTTCATAAACGGGATGAATGATTTAGCTAAGCAAATTCACCTCTTCATTTCAGAATCCAGCTGAACTGACAACCAAAAGATTCGTGACACATTCTAGTCCAATAGATTGTTGTCCTCTTCACTGGGTTGGTAATTTCCAGGAATAAAAATCTAGTTGCCTCTAACTGTCCCATTAAATCGATTTATTAGCAAAAAATGACAATTTATAAACGACGATTGGTGGTCATAACCATGTATAGGCCCGCACACATTGGTTCACCTGATATTCTCAACAAGCTCTTTTGAGCCGTTAGTCTGGGAACAGACCTAACTGGTTCATTTCGTTGGTATTTGATCGGTTCTTCGGCCCATTTCATTTACCGCAATCTTGTCCCCGTTTCAGGACCGGTCCAGACATGCGGGCAGTTCACCAAACCACTGTCCTGTTTACCAAGCGAACCAAGCCGTCTGTTGACAGTGTGTCAGTCCATTCTATCACAACCACCATATGTTCTAGGTCCTGTAAAAAGTTATCTCTTGGAATCAAGGTTTCTGAGAACAGCACTTAGGAAATCTACCTACTCTACAATGTGTTCATGTGTAAAAAAATGAAATGGTAATAGTAGTGGGAGCTAACAGTTCACTGCGTTGCAACCGTTTGCCTATTCCATGACGTAAATGATGGAAACGATTTATGCATACAGTGATCTGGTTGAGTCCATTGGATCTGACTGAGCTATCCCACTAAGCAATTGTCCTTCGAGAGTAACAGCACCCTTGGTAGATGACTGACACGGATGCTGGAAAAAGTCTTTAGTCGGGTGATGATTCACATCCAGCTTTTCAAGTTTCATACGGTAAGATTTCATTGGTGGTTTCAATTTCAAGAATCCCATGAGTTATATTTGAAGTTAGCAATAGAACGCGTAATATTAGTACCCGTTTCATTTCTCTGGACATAAACACGAAACCCTGCCGTAGCGGGTGAGCAAACAGTAACCAAGTCCAACTTAAAAAAAGAAATGTCAGTGACAGCGGGGTTATATGTGTGCGCTAGCTTACTTTCGCCTCAAGCAAGGTTAGAAGATGTATAGCAGATTCAATCACTCAAAAAACAAAGCATGATTAAACACCGACGAGCATGCGTCAATGCATAAGGGACAGGTTGGCCGGTTTCATCGTAAACTTACAGTATTGTTTAAGTGATAAAGTCACATCAGACCTTTATTGGTGATCCTTTTTGTCGGTTTCTAATCCGCATGGAGATTTAGGGAGCAAGAAGAAGGGAATATAGATTATGCAACGTTTTCTACATTGTGAATTTTACTACTTGGGCTGTTCTCAACCCATTAGCTTTCAGCTCCGTGAATAATTACGCCAGAAGCTCAGCAGTTACTGCGTGACCTTGTGCCCCTCGATCAAGACAAAGAAAACTCTCGTGAATTTCAGAAATCTTGGTAAGTTAAGTTCCCACTAATGAACGGCTTAGACATAATGTTGATACATTTCATTTCCTTGATTCTTCGTCATGGTAAGGATTAAATATTTTTGTGAGGAGGAAGCAGACAATTGAACGTGAAAGTTAACTGCCTGTGCAGAGATTGGAACCAAGGCTTAAAAGTTCATCGATCCGTTCTTATGACAGTTTCAGTTGAGAGAAACGAAGTGTCACATTTAAATGCACTTACCACCTGTCAGTGCACATAGTACAGAAAGTTTGCCGAACTGTTGAACCCTTCATTTTGGGTAGCCTTCTTCTGAATTATTTCCACTTCTGTTGTAACTCAGGTGTTTATTTATCAAGTATTAAGCAGAAAAATAATTCAAATCCATAATTGTACAATTTGATACCGTTTTCTTGAGTTCACGAATGTAATTCATTGTTATATATATATATATATATATATATATATATATATATATATATATATATATATATTGCTCGTGAGTGCAGTGGAAAGGGCATGTCCCAAGGCCTCAAGGGTTTCCTGTTCAGTGAGCAACAACCGGTAACCAAGACTCTGAGATTTGGAGTGGCAGAGAACCACAAAAATCACGTAAGGTAACAAGAACTGGTACAGTAAATTCCTAGGTAACACTTAAGTGACCGGTGGTTCTGAGAAACATCTTTCGTTCAAACCATATGCCCATCAGAAACTGACATTTCAACCTACTTATCCCTCAAGTGTAATAGGCTACCCGTTCCCGTTATTTTTCATATTCTAAAATGCCAATCAATTTGCGAATATAATCTATTTCTTTCGTACTCTCTGGCAGAATTTTGTGCTTGTCCATTCCTTTTCGTATACTTATCTGATACCGAAAGCAGAACATTTTGTTAAAGTTGGTTCATGATTCACTATTCCACGATTTCAAAATAAGAATCTCTATCGCACCGAACAAATGTTAACTTTTTTTTATTTTCATTTTTGAGAATCAAATCGTATGGCGTCAAACCAAGTCAGTCATAAACCACGACAATTCATGCACATTCGGCTCTATTCGTGACCGATACCAGGGTCCATTATCACACTGTGAATCTTTTCTTTCTCCCTCTGTCACACACACACACACACGGGCTGGACTTCATTTGCAGACAGAAACACCTCCAAATGCGGGTATTAATCATTAAGCTTGTCTTGCTTCGAATACTGATTGTTGCTTCAAGTATGAAGACGTGCTATATAAGCCCATCAATGAAATTTGAGTCACTCGTGAAATGGCACCTTCAGGTCTAAAACGGCTAAAGACGAATCTAGGTGTATCGGGACCGAACGAGGTTCGGAGTGTATCGAAAAAATCGATGCGCCATGTGTTGCGGATTTTAAAATATTTTATTGTCAAAAACACAGCGTTGTCGGTAGAAATTTTAATTAGCCGACCTTTCGGTTACCGCGGGTAACCTTTTCCAAAGTAAATTTTCAATCAAACTGATTGAAAATTTACCTTGAAAAAGTTACCCGCTGTAACCGAAACGTCGGCTGATTAAAATTTCTACCGACAACGCTGTGTTTTTGACAATAAAATATTTTAAAAAACGAATCTAGGTGTTTTGGTGTCCAAGAAACCCACATTTCATTGGATCACTCATTTCTGCATGCCTCCAACTGTCGTTAAATAGACGAGTCTGCTCTTTAGCCCTGCTAGTTCTGCCAATTTGCAAGTTAGAACCACCAGTACTGCGATAATTTTTTGAAGCCAAATAATGATCTATCTCAAAGAAAAGACCCTAAGGGAAATAGTCATCATCTTCAAGTGATCAACTTTTGCAACAACTTGCATGAAATGAGGCTTACCGCATTCACTAGATACGAATACTGTACCTAGTCTTAAATCTCACAAAAGCATTATCATTCTGTGTCCTCCGATCTGTCCCGATTCATCATCAAAAGGTGTTTCCGTTGAGTCCCACATAAGACCCGAAGACTGCACGTGTATTTTTGAGGGCCACACTGCAATTGCAAGGTTACACATGCTGATTTACAACCGGTCAACCCACGATAAAACTCGATCCCAGTGTACTTGCAAATAAAGTATTTACAAATCAAAGTGGTTTCCCCAGTCTGATGAGAATGGTGGTAGTGATGGCTATTTTAACTTTTTTTTTTGTTTTGAGATAAAAAGTGGATGAAAAGCCTGATTGTCATGGTTTCCGAAAGGATAATCAAAACATATTTTGACCGGAAGAGTTCCAACCTTTCTGCTGTCTGGTTTCAAAAAAATACCAATAGTAAAGTTCAGTGGAGGTTCTCAACTGTTTCCCATTTCCTAAACCCAGTATTATGCCTAGTTATAGCCACCCGTTTTACAGTCAACCAATATTTTACACGTTATATTGCATTTCTGATAATTAGACGCCTCACTAACAACAATACATTTTCAAGCACACATACACTTGGGCGCACGTATCAATACGTAGAATTGACAGAAAGCATGCAACGTGCGTGCTAATCGAAGAGGTTTTGTGTCGTTATGTATCTGGCTTTAAACTGGAACAAAACATATACTTTTGGAGCATTCAGTGCGAAACAAAATTATTTTATTTGAGTAAAATTTTTACCACAAAGGGCTTCATAGCGTGATCCTTTCCGGTAAATTCATATACTAGAACGAATCTAAACTAGAACTGCTTGCTATCAGAACTAAATTGATGGGATTTGTGCGTATATCTGTGCACATAAGTTTCCTTGAATGATAAATGCTGATCAGTCATCACGCCCTCCGTTAAACTCAGTTACTGTATTGCGGGATGAGGTTCAGGTCTTGGGAAATTTTCCGAAACAGTTATCACATTCGATGTGCCACCTGAAGAATATATATATATATATATATATATATATATATATATATATATATATATATATATATATATATATATATATATATATATATTATAAATATATATATATATATAAAGTGACAGTAAGTAGTATGTAAATGGTTAGACACGATTCCCCCGGGAGCACACTATCGGTCCCGCGATTGTCACCACTCATCAGGTTCGTTCACCCGGTGGCTCTTTGCCCACTCATCTTCGTGCTTGTATACTCAGTTGTTACATCTTCATTGGGACCTAATGTGAAGCTTCAGAATTGTGAATGGTTACTCTTCATTGAAAAGTTCACAAATGAAGCACAACCGTGATATTTTAGTTATGTGTACGGCACTAAGTTTCTGGCGGTGGATATGTACCTGAGGACCAAAGTGGGTGAGTAAGCGTGAAATTAATCCGGTGTCTTCATAACGTACTGGAATCTAAGGCAAGAGGTAGCCGTGGGATCCCCACTAGTTGCCCTTAGAGTGGACGTATTCTCAGCCATGTATGAACGTCGAAAGCTACGGAACATCATCCCAAGTTCAAAAGCATCCATCAAAAAACATAGAAGACTGATTCAAAGTCTGCGACTAAGAAACCGATAATCATGATTTACTGCTGGCTTTGAAAATTCACATCTAATGAAGAAGTTTATAGTAGAATGAAATAAAGATAACTCTGTTACTTTTTAGGTACGTCAAACTGAGAGAGGTCCCATGTAGAGAAGGGTATTTCGTGTATGTTCCTAGATATATTTATCTGTTTCTGTCAATTTCAAGTACAAAAGAAACCCATAGAGCTTTACGGTCTGCAGAGTAAGAAATGTCTGTAGCCAAGAGGCTAGGGACCAGGAGAACGAACACGTAAGAGGCTCACTGCGAAGCACCGTAATCCAGAGTGGTTTAGTTTCTAATATAAGGGGAGACCGTAGCAGAAGGAGAGCACAAATATTTGAGAACGAGGAGCTGTTCTCAATCTTCCTGTCTAAGGGTAATAAACTGTTTTAGAAATTTGAGTAAATTTCTCTAGGACCCTTGGGAAGTCCTTCCTTCCAGCCCATATTCCAGTTCTGCCAAACACCAAGCCACTTATTGTTCAGTGATCGAAGAATAGCTTGCACTTGTAGCTCGTACTCATGTTGAGCACGTCCGTTTACCAGCTCTTCCAGTGCATAGGATATTAAACGTGACATGATGCCTGTGCACGAGATAACCAGGATGGATCCACGTCTCTCTTTGAAACGAAGCATTTCGGACAATGAACTGCAGCAAGCTACAGCACCTGGTTGATAAAAGACACCAGATCTATTCGGCTACAGTTTTGAAACCGATCCTGGCGATTCTCATATTTCACAATGAATGATAACGGAGATGGTCACGCATGACGGCCGAAGTCATAGCAAATCGAATGCTGAAACTGGAATAATGCCAACTACACCATCTCATGCTACCGTGTTGCTTTCGCCGTGGAAGTAACCCATGTCCCCTCCATAGTTCCTTTTACAGACTCCTCAGGCTCTCAGGTTTTCACAGCTTTGTTTTTAATATATATCTTCCCAATATTTGTGGTCACACGCTCCTTACATATTTTCGTTCGAACCAGTGTTACGAGAAGCATTAAATCCCAGTACCTTGTCAAAGTACCGGGTTCATTGCGCACTCAGTCTCCCGTTGCTATCCTTAGCTACATGTCTAACTTTCGTTACCAGTGCGGTAAATATAGGTATCTCGAATAGAAATTCGCTCGAGTTACATGCTTGTCAGGGACTGATGAACACGTTTTATCAATTATCATATTCCAGCCTGATGGATGATCTTAACTCTATGAAAATATACAGTGTCATTTTTGATTTCCATAGATCAAGAGAAGGATGAACAGTCTGCGTCTTTTTTTACAACTGACGTGTTTTCAACAGTTCACACTGAGAATGAACTACTCCAGTTTGTTCATTGCGGCACTTGTCTCTCTCGTCCATCTAACCATATAAGGCTAAAACAAGCAATTGAAGAACAAACAACAGTGACAGTCGAGAAAATAAGCCTAACTGCTAGACACGTAACACACACAAACCCCCAATTTGGTTGACAACACAATGTTCGGAATCTGACTATCCAACTCAACGTCAAATTGCCCGGTTCAGGTTTGGATACTAAAAGTCACTCATTTGTCCGTTCTTCCGGAACTAAACAAGCAATTCAAAGGAAGCTAAACAAATTAACTAAACATAGACCAGAAATATTCATTCAAAAGCAATGTTATTTTTCATTTTTTGTGATTCTACGCCCAACTCAAGATTATTGTCCACTCACAAATCCATACTAATAGTTTTTCCCTTATATTTTCGAGTATAAAGCATAAATATAGACTTGCGGTAAGAACATCGTCGCTAGTCAGGGGCTGCTGAAAGAAAAACAACTGGCAGCAGCAAGATTCGAAACCAAAATCACCAGCGTGGGAGCTCGTCGAGACGACCATCTCGCCATCACCGATCAAGAAGCCCGCTGTATATTTTGTTCTTTTAGGCATATTAACTTGTACAAAAGAAGAGGTAAGCCTTTTCTTTAGAAAGGACTTCCGGGTCATTTGGAAAAGTTAATAGCCTGTAGGCCGAGAATAGAAATAACACTCAAGGGCCTAATCGGATAGAAACCATAGTGAGCTAGATGATAGCTTTGAAGTCTGACACACAAAAAATGATCTCTTTTGAGAGACTCCATGTCTCTTAAACTGATCACACTGACTTGAACTTGAGGCCCATCACCTCCGCGGTATCTGAATCATCCACCGGTTAAAACCCCTCACTCCAGTCGCGCGCACTCTACCACATGAACCACAAGATCTTACTAGTAGGTATCTATTTTTAAATTCTAATCCACTTTTATCCATGCTTCCTAAGATACTTATCCATCCAAGGGGAATCTCAAAACTGTTCGAATCTTCATTTCAAGGAGTACTGTAAAAATCAATTCCTACAGGGCTTACCGGCACTTTCTCAAGAAATGTCCCAGGGCTACTACCGTGACTATGCGTCAGATGTTTCACACTATTTCACTAAGCTTCGGCTGTCGGAGAGCAAAAGCACTTACAGAATAATAAATCATGCAGTATCAGCACGCAGCTGCTTCCATCTGGATTTCCGGTGGCGATTCCGTGGATATGCACCGCATTTGATGATTCCCAGCAAGCCTGAGGGCGTGTGCGCCTTCCAGTGGTGAGTCGACGGTTCGGAGTGAATGGCAGTTTATTTCATGATTCACATCGAGGATTATTTGTCACATGTAACGAAGTCCCTCATGGAAATCCATTTTGATTGCACGGGCCAGAAAACTCCACAAGGTCGTGTGGAGCACGGTTTCTCATTCCACGATACTGTTTAACCCACTGAGTCCCTGCGTGGTCCGTTTTGCTTGTTCATGTTTCTGTCTTCGCAGACCACAATTAGGGCTGTTTCATATCAGATATCCAGATATTTTCTGTTGTTGCTCAATATTACATCCTAAGTGACTTCCATGGGCTGAAATCGCTTGTGAACAACTAGTGAGTAAGATGTCAGCAGCGATCCAAACTCTCAACTCAGCCGAAATCCAATTTGAATCTGTATTAGTTTTGTTATTCAATGATCTAAGTGCATGAATGAGTATGGAAATTGTAAAAGCTATTGACTATTGGTGGATACACTTGCTTTTGCCCAAACTGCATCAACACGTGCAGTCCCTGGCAGATTTTTCTCTCCATTTGAGGATCAGTTAACAATACCCATTTGCGTCGCAAAGTCAGAGCTTTGCAAGAATGAGTTAAGGTCAAATTTCAACAGCCAAAAAGGCCTGCGAGAAATTATTTCTCTGAAATTTAGAGGTAATCGCACTGGGTATAATTCATTTGAGATGATTTAACAAAAAAACAGTAGTTTAACTCATTTCTAAACCTTGCTTGGGTTGTCAGCCATTTGCTTCAGCCTTTCCGTAACGGGAGCACCAGGTGATCTCAATTTTACCACCAATTTTGTGCCGTCCTTGCAAACAACACCTTTCGTTTTTATATTTTAGCGACAAACTAAGTGAGTTTGTGTGTGTGAGTGAGAGAGAGAGAGAGCGAGAGAAGAAATGAGACGGAAATGAGAGACATAAATAAACCAGCGACGACTTTTATACAATCGTAGTGAACAGGCCTGAGTGGCTCATTTCATAGATGATCTGGATAATGGACGAGGATGGCTAGAGTAGAAACGATGTCACAATGCACTAGGAGAAAAACAGGGCGCGAACAAACGGGGAAAGAAAGAAAAGTGGGAGAATGGAGAAACTGATTTGGGAGAATGGGTAATCGAACAGAGATAAAATGGGCAGAGGGAAAGAGAGATAATTAGATAGATTGGTAGATAGACAGATACACAGATAGATAGATAGATAGATAGATAGATAAATAGATAGATAGATAGATAGATAGATAGATAGATAGATAGATAGATAGATAGATAGATAGATAGATAGATAGATAGATAGATAGATAGATAGATAGATAGATAGATAGATAGATAGATAGATAGCTAGATAGATAGATAGATAGATAGATAGATAGATAGATAGATAGATAGATAGATAGATAGATAGATAGATAGATAGATAGATAGATAGATAGATAGATAGATAGATAGATAGATAGATAGATAGATAGATAGATAGATAGATAGATAGATAGATAGATAGATAGATAGATAGATAGATAGATAGATAGATAGATAGATAGATAGATAGATAGATAGATAGATAGATAGATAGATAGATAGATAGATAGATGGACTGACAGACACATATATATATATGTGTAAAAAAAAATATGTATGTGTATATATGTATATATAGATATATCGATAGGCATGTAAATAGATAGACGGATAAACCGATTAACATGCAGTTGAAAGCAGACGCCTAATTTTTGTTTTGAAGTGAACTTTTCCCGTGTTTTTTCCCTGTCATGCCTGACGGGCAGGCCCCACAACTTTTCCTAAAATACTAATGACTACTTATTACTGGGACTCAACTTTTCTTTGACCCTGGTCATTCTGAATATTTTTTCCGACTGAGTTGGGGTTGATTCTCCACAATATCTCATCGGCCGCTCTGTTCGTTACCAGTTTGTGGGAGGAAATATTCCCCGTTTTATCCGCCTTTGTGGGGAAATCGGTACGTGTATGAGCAGATTATTTTAACGCTCATGACCACCGTATAAACCACATATTGACTTTATTCACGAAGTCTAAACTTCCATGATTGTTAAAGTACTAGTGTTTCATATCATCATCATCATCTGAATCATCATCATCCGATTCATCGTCATCATCATCATCATCATTTTCATCATCATCATCACCCGATTCATCATCACCATCATCATCATCATCATCTGAATCATCATCATCAGAAGCATCAGAATCTTCAATAGGAATGAATTTAGCAGAGTTAGTGGTTGCATCTCAGGTACAAATCACATCAGGTTGTCTTCGAATACTCCATATTCATAATCATGGGTGGCTGATTGGCGGATCAGGGTTTTCTCAACTGTAAAATTCCACTAAATTGATTTTCCGAGAAATCTATCAGCCAAAGTGGTCTTCTCAAATAATTCCGCAGAAGAAATTCGATGTTTTGCTTTAGATGAAATAATTCTGTTGTTTTACATATTTCACTATGCTTCCTTTGTAGAAAGCCTAAACTACCTGTGCGAGACAGGCAGTGCAGTCCAACAAATGAAAGTCGCACCCGTTCACATTCATTGATGCAGTATTTACTTTACATAGCTGGGAACTCATGACTTTATCCACGGAATTCCACACAGATATTTCAAAATTTTGCTATTTTACATCGAGTTCCATGTATACGGAATTTCAGTTGATGTAAGAACTTACTAACTGCTGGCAGTCTTTTGCACCCTAGGTGGCTTCCAAAGAGTTAGCTCCTGCGAACAACGTTTCGGTTCACGTTAAAGTAAATTGTGTTCAACTGCTCGTTTCGTATAACACAGCTTCCATTGGTGCTTTTTCTCAAGTTGTTTCAACCTTCTCCCCTATGGTTTAAAAAGCCTTGATTGACTTCAGTTTTGCTTGGTAACTTTGTGGGTGTTCTGTGTGGGGTCTCTTTCCAAATACCAATGCTTTTTGGTAAATACGGTTTTTACAGAAAAATACTCCGCAATTTTGAAGCTCACAAGATACATTATGGTTAGACCACCCCAGATAACTATAGTCCATGGACAAGCTCATGCAACATCAACCGCAAAAATAATCAGACAACTTCTCTAGATAAACTATCGTCGAATAGAATATAATAAGTTGGGGAATTCACCAACATTATTTGATACCATTAACAGTCCCCGCAAGCAGAAGGATCAAACTGAAGATGACTGGATGGTAAACTGTGAAAACAGTTCTACGATTTTCCGTTTAAAACTGGCACAGATAGTCGTGCAGAAGACCTGGAACCAGAACGAATACACGCAGACAATGAGCCAGGTGAACCGGAAGCTATCAATCAGCTAGTCAAGCATTGGTGGAAAATGAACTCCCATGCATTCTTGGGACTTCATCTGTGATGTCTTTTTCATTCCATCAGGTGACTTATTCACAGCCCAAATATACTGCTCAATTAGAATATAATAATATTATTTTATCGCAGCTGTACTATGATTTCCAAGCCACCAGGAAAGTGTAACCAAGAGACAAGAAGTTTTGATTTGAGGCGAGAATAGAACGAAATACTCGCTCAACATCGTGCTCATCACATTGATTACTTGGACAGCTGTGGCTAGAAATATTTATTAACTAGGATTCTCGGGGCGGATTACAGGATTCCATCCCGTTGAATTGGCTTCAGCGAGCTTTTAATAGACTCTGGCAAACATTTAGTTTGTCACTGTCGTTCTTTTAGTGGCTTATGGTAGTTGTTGAGTAATTGCAGCCTAGGTTAGTATAACCGAACATTTCCGACACCCCCATGTCGTAGAAAAGTACATCAGGTGTGAGATTTCGGGTCCAAGTTAAGCAGCTTAGTAATACTGTGTGAGCTTCTAATTCATAGGATCCCGGAAGGTTAATCCATCAAAGCTCATAGGTTCGGGATCTTGGTGCAAGTAAGCTGACAAAGAATGGATCGGATTTTGCTCACTTTATGCACTGCATTTGACAGACACTATTTTATTCTCACTGGAGGGCCCATAAATTATTCAGACTTATCAACCTGTTTTGTTTTAATGATTGGTATGATATTCTTTTAATTAAATAACCTGGAGATGTTTCTTTGTAGAACCAGCTCATCCGGGTTAGCGACTCACACATAGCTATTAGGACCTGAAACTGGGACCGAAGTCTCACTAGTGATGCATCCTTCTGCTTTATGAATATTTTGAAAAGTTTTGGTAACTGTGCCCTAGGCAGTGATCACCGTATAGCCGTCATTGGCTACTAAATATCCTCCAGAATCTACTAAGTGACAGAAAAGCCTCCAAAATTACAGTCCGTTTAGTAAGACTTCTTCTGGTAGTTTCCAGCTTCACTATAAGGAGATATTGTGAAAGAAGAATAAGGGGGAGCCATTACAAGAGAATTAAGAACCTCGGCTGAACGGTGGCGGTCAAACGGTCATCATGGAGGGGGGGGGCTTACGACCCTTCGGTTCCAGGTTTGAGTCCATCGCGGGCCAAGTCCCCAATCAGCAATCTTTAAATAACCATGATTCCCATCCAGCGATACTATACAACTATTATAAAAAAGAAGTGAATAAAAACTAAAACAGTGACATCTAAACGAGCTGATATCTTTCCCTTTATCTAACCTGTTAGCCTGTCAAATGGTAGATGTTTCGCAAACCTCCATAAATGTGGTCAGCACGAAAGTCGAAAATGTAGGTCAATAAGTCAAGCAGCGGAATCTGGATCAGTCTTATTGAAATTGCCAACACTTCCTATCACAGAAACTACTGTGTTCACGTTGATGTACGACGAGGTCAGGTTCGACGAAGATAGGGTTATGGATTAAGATCGGGATGCGAGATGGATCATCTGTTTCCAATGTAACTTAAGGAATCGAAAAGTACAGCCTCGGTTACATAAATTACCTTGCATATCTATCCCCTGCGCAGAATAATTCGGCTTCCTCAGCAAACAGCACATTTACGTCTTAACATCTAGAAATTTGATGCCGTTGAGAAATACTCTTCTGTTCTGCAAACAGACTTGAGTGTCCCATTTCAAACTGAAACTGGTGGGATTTAGTATCTTGGTATGAATCTCAAACAGCAATAATTTGACTGATTCCGTGTTACGAAAACCAAGAAAGAATTTGAAAAATAGCGGACGGCAGGAAGCTGACTAAAAATGTTGTCCAAATTCCCCGGACGTCAGGGATTTTTAAGTTATTTAATCTTCCAAGCACAAGATTTCATTCCGGTAAAATTGTGCAGATTATATGACAAAGTTGAGACAACTTCTTTCTTACCCAGAAGGAATAACTTCTCAGCGATATATAAGTCGTGGCTACTGGCAGGAAACTGTGAACTTTAAACCACTGCATTTTTCAGCGATTGTGGTACTGTAAAACTATATAACAAATGGATAAATACGTCACATCTATAAGATGCACAGCTTTATGTGATACATGACCGAGCGCATTATTCCTCAGGAGTATAGTTTTCACAGAAAAACTTCTACTATGAGGGGCTGGGAACTTTCACGTTTTGAACCCGGTGGATTGTGGTTTGTTCTGGGTATCTTTGACAACTCTCCGTCAACAAGTTGATCGCAAATGTGGTGAAGTGTTTTGCGAACTCAAAATGGTTGGAAAGAGTTTCTTCGTACGATTTCCTCTAGCCTTGTTGGAATTTTTTGTATGAAAAGGAATTAATAGTGCCTTGTGAGTAAGTTTGATTCAGTATTTCACCAGAAAACCGCGTTTGGTGATCATAATAGGTGACAGGTGGATGCCGCCTAGGCAAATTTTCAAAGAGTTCCAGCTTCCTTCGTTGGTCAAATACATATCACAGTGGTGATCATATCACGTGTTTTCACGTCATTTAGTTGACCCTAGAGATAGTCCAGTGATCTCCATCTAGCGTTCAGTAACATCGCCTAGCCGACATTACAATGCTTCACAATGTCAGACTCAGTCAGGATTTGTGTGTGGGTGTACCATATTCAAGTTCATCATGGAAGCCGCGTGAATAATTGACCATTCCGATTACGGATGGTCATTCATTGTCCTAAAAGAAATACAGAGTGGTCTTCAGCTATTTTATTGAATATATACACTCAAGATTGATTCATCGATTGACTGATTGATTCACGTTTGTTTTGGACGATTCAACAAAGGTGATATATTGCCCTGTTTCATCGATGATAATTATATGATAATAAGCACGAATTTTAATCCTGTTCGTCTTATTTAGCGTACGACTTTTAGTCACTAGTAGTATTTTTCACCATATGAATACCTACACGTGATTCTTCGGTGATAGTCAAACTGTAATCTTCGTAGAATTTCCAGTGTTCAGTTCCCGCCAAGTCCCGTAGCATCTTAGTTCGGCGGACATTGTTCGACCTCGGTCTACATTCAGAAATATAACACATTGTCGTATATTAAATAAAGTAGGCAGAATATTATTATTATCCTGTATCGTGTGCGCATGGATACACTAATACAACTGCAAAATGGAGAATTACAAGATACTCTCTATCAGTGGAACGAACATCTGCTCAGGTAACTCACTCGTGGTTGCTGTGTCCAGTAACTATGCTTGCAAAGGCTGACACGGTTTCTCTCCTGGTGTGGTACGGTTGGGCTTGACAGGCTTGGATACGGAGTAATAGGTAGAAGTCAACAAACGATCAACCGAGGCTACAAAAGGGCAAAACAAACAGTTAGACGAAAGCCTAGTGGATTTTATTTCGTTTCTGATACCGGATTAGATATCGTCCATAAGCTTCATACTTTTGTTTTTATTCTGTTTCCATATTTAAGGTAACCAAGTTTTTTCAAGAATAAGAAAAGTGAGTGATGTTTTGATTGACTTCCGAGAATAATTACTCTGTCTCCAGAACTTGGTATCCATTTTGACCGAATAACAATGCAGACGTTGTGCCACATCATCTGCAAGATTTCGGGCTTGTTGAGACCAACTGACAAAAACACAGACTGAAAAACCACTATGGACTTGGTTTACTTAGAAGGGGACTAATGCCTGCATTCATCGTGCGATAGGTGACGTCGAATTTGACTGTGCAGTGATGGCATTTCCGACGAATTGACCAAAATATAATGCACAGTTCATTTCAATAATTTGAAAAAATGTAGACGGTGGAAACTCTTCAACCCATTCCATCTCTGATCCAGTCATAAGTTGCTTAATTATAACGTATCCGGCTGACGTGGAATCTCCGTCTTGTCTCGATTTTATTACTTTTCATGGATACCAAAAACAGCCGCTTTTAATCTAAAAGAATTCTCTTGACAAATGGTTCCATTTGCACACTGTCATTCGTGATTGCCTCTGACTGGACTCCAAACGATGAACAGTGAATTCAAATCAGATGCGGTCTTGTGTGGTTGAACACTTGTGTACAAGACAATCACGCAAAACCATTACCCGTTGTGGAGGCTTGCGTTTAACTCGGTGTCTTTCGGCACAACCTATTTATTCAGTGGCGGTCGCTGCTCCAGTTTTCACACGTAAAATACTTCCGGTTCAGTGACACTTTGTCTGATGCAAGCATGATATAATTTGCAGGTTTTCTAATCTGGAAGAATTCCAAAGAATAAGACAGAACAAAACAGACGAACGATAACCAACTCTTTGTTTCGTTCTCGTGTGAAGCGGCAGGACTCAAAAGTTTCGTTTGGTCCGGAATCAACCGCTTCACAGCACTGCTGTACGATCAGAATCGTCCAACAAAGTTCCAAAATCAGTGGAACTATCAGACTCAGAATAGTTTAGAGGGAAAGATTCCAGCCGTGAGTATTTTTATTTCAAGTTTCTATGTTTGTTTCTGTGAATTCGCAACACATCCAATGACTTTCCTCTACACTTGATTTCAGGTGATCAAAAATAGAACCACATATGGGTCATGCACACAACATATATTGCTATGATAATTTTGCGCATACCTGTAAATCAGACTCACGAGGTAAAGGTGTGCATGGGAAAGAGAGTGTTTATGTTATGAACTACACGTGAATTTACTCGTCTGACAGTATAACCAGTCCGGTTTGTGTACGAACGAGCATTCTCCATTTCATCGTGATTGTGTGGAAACGGAAATGTAATTGCAGACAGACTACGTCCTTGCTAACAATATAGCTAAGCAATAATTTTTTGAATCTAATTTGATTGACAGCATAGTTAGTAGTAGTAGTAGTATTAGTAGTAGTAGTAGTAGTAGTATTGCAATCCACAAGGCGTGCCTGGGTGAATAGGTTGTCTATTGGTATCAACGTGTTCGGACATTGACAAAACAACACAAACGTTACAAACATTCTCATTTGAAAAGAGGCTGTCCTATTCACTTGAAAACAGTCATCGTCCAACGGAGGAGCGGTCAGATGGTTTGCAGATCGTCGCTTACCTTATTGCGCCTGGATTGCTGAACTTAGCTGTGTTCGTTAATCCACAATTGTCCATAGTTCTGTCTTCAGCAATCAACTACATAATAAGTAGTATATACACTCACAACAGTAGTAGTAGTGGTAGTAGTAGTAGTAGTAGTAGTTGTTGTTGTTGATGTTGTTGTTGTTGTTGTTGTTGCAAATGGTTTATACGGTGAGTAATTACTTAGTGTCAGTGCTCAACGCTTGCAAATTAAAACGGATGGGACTTGGCCTGTATGCCTCAGCGATAGTGAGCGAGTTACTATCATTTTTCCTGTAGTCGAGTCCCAGTTAGTGCTCAGCGGGTATGCACTGTGGCCGATTCCTGACACGTCAGGAAGCATCAACACCCAGCTCACCACTGAAAACGAAAGAAGCACTCTGCGGAAAGACACTTTATTCTCTAATGCTAATGTCCAACATACCGTTCAGAACCAGTCCCCGGGTAGCCTGATGGTAAGGTGTTTGATGCACAATCGTACACGCCGGGGATCAAGTTCCAACAGCGGCTCGGTGGGAAGATGGCACCTTTTTTGATGATGACCTAAGCGCTGATACCGCACAGCGATATATAGATTTATTCTCTTACCAATACTTATTCATGTATTTAAGGAAATTATTTGAAAGTGATTTATTAGATTCCAGAAATACATTTCCGACAAGAGTTGTATGCCGAAGTGTGATTGAGAAGTCTCTGCAAAGCATCTTCACACATTTCTTGCAGTGCTGCACTTGTCCGCTTCGTATTTTCAACTCAGACAAGTAATTACTATTAGGGCTTAAAAAGGTTTTGATAAAAATTAGGCTGAACTTTACAAAAAGTTATTACCAAATTCGGTGCAGAAATTTGTTCGTGTAGTTATTTCATATTATACTTTTGGAAACTGTTGCACACCACCGTTTTGGAGACGTTTGTGGATCCCATTTCCAACTGTGGGAATACTTTGCCAGTGCATCTTTTCACTAAATTAAGGATCCCAGGAACTCAATCTGTAGTAAACAAATGGATAAGCGAAATCATTGATTTAGATTTGTCAGGCAAAGTTAAAATATCACGAGATTATTCCGAGCGAGCTGCCGCTTCCACTAAGAAGAATTCATTCAGGATAACCAGCAAGGTTTTATGGGGTTCGGTCGCTCGCTGGACGCTCCGTTGCAAGCGCAGTTGATAAGTAACTACTTAGGAGTATGTAGAAGTTCGACGTGAAGAAAGGAAACAAGATTCAGGGAGACAAGTTTTTCCGTCAAATGTTTGGTAGTTAGACCGGGTCAAGGTCTCCCGCCAGGTCGGAGGTACGAGAGAATCAATTTCAATTAAACAAAATATTCTATTATTCGCTGATTCGAAAGTGTAGTGTTCTACTCTGTCTATATGGTACACTAAATGGATGTCAACAATATCTAAGACGACACTAGCCAACTAAGATGGGCGGAGGAGCGTGCGGTGATAAAAAAGCCTAAAGGGTATGTACATTAGGAATTAAAATGAAACAAAAGATGTGACACAAACTCACAGTTGTTCGCTGTTCTTGTGATCAGGAAATGAGCGCCGAAGAGCCAATATCCGCCAATGTCTTCAGTTCAGTTCGGTCTGACAGCCATCCGTTGAAAAGAACAGGATGGTATTGAGCGAAGTGCCAAGAGACGCCGTGGAAGCTTCTAAAATGTTTTGTTTCTCACAGTTAGTTCCGACCGATATAATTCCAAGACACTCCAAACCAGAAAATGAGACCGTGCCAGAATGAAAGATTTATTTACAGCCTTTTTGTATTGCACGGTGCTGACAATCAAAAGGTGTGTGTTTTACATTAAAACGTCGGTACAACAAACGAGTGTCGCACCAAGGGACGTTGAAAATCATGGAAAAAGTCGGAAATGTACAGGTACCTACAAAAGCCTTTCAGTTACAGTTGAGACTCTCACAGTGCATGGGGTTCCGTGCATAGCACCGTAGAAAGGGCAACAGCTAGTCGGAACTATTGCAGTCACTGTCTGCCTATGGTCGCAGTGTGACACGGAGTGGGAATGTGTGACTATTTACTTGACATATGCGGACAACGATAAAAACGATTGAAGGCTATCCTAGACCTAATATCTTTAAGGTTATTTCAGCAGCTTGTAGATAAGAATGATTAGACTGCCACTTGACCCAAACTCACCCGAAGCATCTTGGTCGTCAGTTGACGGACTAAAACGTGACCAGTGCTCGTCAGCCAGCTATGATTACTATATTTGCTGTACCTGCTCGGTTTTCTTGCTGGTTCTTGACCATCTTAAGACTTGAAAATGGGCTCGTAGTCTTACATGCTAGTATTACCGTCAAAGAGATCCTCACTAGGTGGTTAGACAATAACACGAAACAGCACGACAAAGGATCATACGAACTGCAGTTCATACAAAAAGACTAAAGTACGATTCATGCGCTAAACACCTTAGTTCTTTAAATTTTGTGTCAAGTACAGCACACAACACTTCGTATAGATTTTCATGTGGGATGAGATATATCTAAAATTCTACTTATTTCTGGATAAGTGTGACAGAATTAAGGGTCGAGGTGTAACGGGCATATAGTGACTACAAAAATCTGATGGAAAATTGGATGCATTATGTTGTGTATATGGATCAGCTTAAAGATAAAATCACTGTGCACGGGCATATAAGAGAAAGATGAGTGCAGAGAATGAAACTGGAGATAAGATAGCATCTTGTAAAATATATAACGTAAACGTAAGCATGGTGGCTGTTCTATCTGAAATCGTGTAAACTGTTGTCGGCCATAAAGATAATTAGTCAGTAAGTACACGTCGTATGGCAGAATTCTGCTATCAGCGAAGATCTATGGTAGCTTGGATTTGTTAACGCAGCTGGACGCATCCGTCTAAAACCGAAGAAAACCCTAATTTTTATATATTTTTGGCAGACAGAAAACAGGATGGAATCTGAGGGGAACAAGGGCGCTAATAATTTAACTTGAAAGACGGTAGGTCAGTTGATTGGGGTCAGATTCATTGAACTGATGAGATAGCCTTTGTGATATTAATCTTTCATACACTTTGAGGGTAACAGAAGTGCAAGCTACGGGGCAAAACTCTAATCGTGTTTTGGATACCGGTGTGACGAAGGCCACTACCAGCAGTCAGGGATGTTCGTATGGGTTTGGTAGCGAGTAAGGAGTTCGGACATGTTACGGAATAGTTAGTACACACATTTCTCTGGTACCGTGGGCGATGGTCCATCTTAACCATTTGGTTTATTGGGTCAAAGATGGAACAGTTTTTGTATACATCGAGGAGACTGAAGAAATAGCTGATGGATTCCAAGCAATAATTATCATTGAAGATCGAAGCATGGGTGAAATTCCGACTAAGATCTTCAGTATCTACGGATGATGAGAATTCCTTTTATTTTTTACCACTTATATATGTAAAAGGCTAACATGTTTAGCAACTGGTTTATTTATTATTAGTGTTCGATCGTGCAAGGCTTTAGACTTCAGTAGCTCGTCTTTGATGGGCCTGAACTCAACTAATACTAAAGAGTACCTTTTTAAGCTGCGTATGCTTGCTCATTTTACGTGGCAGTTGTTTCAAAAGGGAGACGTAAGTGTGTTTACTTGGACGTATGCATTTACCACTCGGCACAGATATCGAGGCATTCTGACAAACGACCTTGAAGCAGAGACAAATCAGAGTGAGAGAATATATCCCGATCCTTCTCGGAAGTTATGCTCGCAGGTCTCACGAGGTTGCCTGGAGTGCAATGGTATCTCAAAATCTTCCTTTTTCGGCAGTGCTTGAGATGCTTGTGAATCATCTTATCGTGGATGTTGAGGGAAAGCTGAACAACTGGGTGATCTGAACTGTCTATCGGTAAACGATAGGCAATAGGAACACAAGTTGGGGTTTTCGAAATGAGTAATAGGGCACTGTATCCGGGTGAATGGACAAACATTTCCCGGAAGTACGTGACCAGCTCCGTGGTTGTTGCCGCTCGTCAGGTATGCGTACTCGGTACTCCTCCTTTCAGTGATTGCTATACTTGAGCGCCCCACATTTGGTCTGCAGCTCTAATCTCGTTTGAATAGCATAGAGCATGCGTAAACTGAGAGTCCATTCTGAGCATTACACGGTGATTCTTCCAAAGTTTTAACCGACAAATAAATTTGGGAGAATATCCGTGTGATTCTAAGAATGGACTTTCCGTTTACGCATGCTTCATACGATTCAAATAAGATTACAGCTAAAGTTGGGGTTATTTACAAGACTCAGATGGAAAGTGGGCTTCAGGCCTGAATGGGAAGGTAACAATGCTATTACAAACCTAAAAAGGTAATAAGTCTGACATCCGACTTATTAAAATCGTTACACCTAATACACAAAGATGAACCAGAAATATAGGGAATGATTATGAAGAAAATACCGTAAAACTGACAAAGTTTGTCGATCGGACAGATATATATATATATATATATATATATATATATATATATATATATATATATATATATACGTTATCGATAAAAATGGACCGCTACTGACATAAGTGTATAGGTTAACGCTGAAAATCGGAGGCTTTATTGTGGACTGCAGAAGAAGTAGACCGTTTTCGGGAGAAGTTACGCTACCGATCATTGACATATATGATAACTCGCCAATCGTAAATATTGTACGGAGGTAGATGATCTACGCAGAGAGGCATGAAGCCACTAATGTCGATGATTTCATCCCTAATGTCATTGAGCAGCCAAACTTCTTGGATCAAAAAGGCACCCAAATGATTTTATTCCCTATTACAAACAGCGTCATTCAGATAAAATAAGTCTACAGAACGCGTATTTTAAATACCTATGTTAGGCATGCAAATATTATTGACCCTCTGTTTTCTCAAAGAGACTCTCTAATCAGCAGGATGGTTCTTCAAGTAACCGTTATATATCTCGAAAATTATTTCCGCTCTATTCCAGATAGATCCACAGAATGCAGTTTTTCAGCATTACCCTGGTGAGTTTACGAAATTTCCTAAATTTTCCCAACTAGGTCATAGAATTTGACACCAACGTAGCTTCAGAAAATTAAGTGTGGAGTAAAGCGCACAACTGTTACTGTGGGTCCAGTTCAGTTTAATTCGGTCCCCAAGAAGTAAACAACGACTTGGCCAATTTATGCAGGTTCTTTTATAGTTAGATTTAAAGTTTCTAGGTATTGCAACCAAGGGAAAAGAGGAACCTTCGTCGGTTACTAGGTACGGAGGAACGGTAGAGAGGATCTTCAGTTATTTTGGCCTAACCTGAGGAGCTTCACAGTAAAAATTGATCTGATAAATAAATCCGGCGTGGTAGTAATTGTGGGATAATGAAGTCTTAAAACGGAAGGGATAGCATGACCGAAACTGAAGGTTCCACCGACACTGCTCAGGGTTCTTGAATCACTGGTAATACTTTTAGTTATATCCATATTTTTTTAGTATCATAATTTGCCTCTAGGGGTAATCCGCAGCAAGATGGACCAGAATCATGTATCTAGTGAAAGCCCTCGACACGAGCCGGCATAGAACCGGCCAATTTCTGCTTTCCCGGGCCGTTGCTCTACCAGGTGAGCCATTTCGCAGCGGTTGGTCGAACACAAATGATGCAAGTGAATATCCAGAGATGCGAAACCCCTGTTTTACTAACACCCAGAAACTGTTCTGGTTTTAGTTACTGGACTGGCCAGCCCGATAAACAGATAGTCGTCTGTTTGATTCTGAATGGCAACAAGGACTTTGGAATTTGGAAAAAGCAAGTGGATTTTCCATTAGCTATTTTATAGCTCACTTCATTCGCCTTTAAATCCATTCAACATGCTAATTTTGAGAAAGGCTAAGACAGTGGGCTCATGATTTTTCCTAAAATCTATACTTCTATTTGCTCAGAGTTCTGCGTAGACAGACGTGCTCCGTTCAGCCAAAAAAGAAGCACACTTAACACCAAATCGAATTTAAGGAAATGTAAACAAAACGATTGCCTATCAAATTTATACAGAAATTCAGCTGATACTCGGGTCCGATTTGTGGGGATTCAGACCAGATAAGGGAAGGTAGTTTCTGTATATAATGATGCGAGAAGGGATGAATCGAAAATATGACCTTTAGAACTTGATAAGTTGTCACAGGCTTCTGCGTAGACGAAACTCTCGCAATAGTTCATAGTTTTAAACGTCAACCTACAACGTGGTAAGTTTTCCGAATAAAAAGCAAGTGCTAAGAATTGCAAAATTGTCTGTACTTGTGAATTTTATGACTGAGAACATAACAAAGCAAAAGTGATGAATTTCTATCAAAATCTCGCTTGGGGCACACAAATTTAGTCTGTTAAATTTCGATAGACAAAAGCAGTTTAGCTAGGGCCTCTGTTGTCGCAGCAATAAACCAATTGAATGAATTCAGCATATTAAGGATAACGTCTCAATAATTTCTAGTGGCAACGTAAAAATAGATGATCTTGGCCTTTGGGCGTGCGACTAAGTGAACGGTTCTGTACAAAGGATTCAGGTGGGAGTACTTGGTTCTTAGGCTATGGTGAGATCTGTGATTGTACTTGCAAAGTGGACAAATTAGGTGTAACAACAGGCTTTAGGCCAACATACCGGTTTTGGGTGGATGCCGTGGCGGAATCGTATCCACTCTGAGTCATTATATCCAGCTTAGTCCAGGCTAATTTAGCGTGGATGCACGCGCGAGCAAATTCTGAATTCATCTATTTCTGCGAGCTTGCGTGCGTGTGTCCAAAGCAAAATATTCTCTGACTATTTGTGTTTGGACCTGTCACATTGACAGCGAGTCGTCATCCACAGACTGACGCAAGTATGACCGAGTCAATCGAGATTTGCAAACAAGAAAACGAACTGTCTGAAGGTCAGGAAAGAGACAGTTTTGACTGGCACAAAACCTCATGCTCACATTAGATGTGACTATGGGAATCTAGTTGGCGCACCTACTAAGCTCCCACACACGGGGTACTCCTACGTTGTCTCTTGAAGACTGAACACATGCATTTTGTCTCTTAAGAACTCTGCTCTAGCGTGTTAGATGAGCTACAGAATTTTAACCGACATGGCGCATAGCGTGGTGAGATTTGGCTTGAGCAATGTTATACTAGGAAACTGGAGTGTTACTGCCGGGGTCTTGAGTGCGGTCGTTTCATCGATTCTTTGCCAACTGTCGACCAATTATTGTTCAATAGAGTTGAGGATATCTCGAAGCAAAGAGAGGGAAAACTACGGTCTGTTATTTTTTCGCACAGGCATCACCTCATACATAAAGTTTGCTTCAGAACAAAAGACTGAGATTGAAAATGTAAGTTATTTTCAGCTCGGTAAAGAATGCTTTTTCTTCGTCTTCCATGGTCCTGGTGTGGTCAGCAGTCAGTTAGAAGCTATATTAGTGTTCAGTCGATGTGTCGAATCCTGTTGAAGCACTCACTGAGCTTTGGGCTGGTGGAGTTTTTTTTCGTTTGCATTTTGCAGATCAAACACAAATAATTCCCCGCGGAGGTACACCGATCCTTGCCTTTTACACATTGTCAACCCTGCCAATGGGACTGAGTAAAATGGATGGCCTACACTGGATCCTACTTGCAAATTTGAGGCAAACATTATCCAGTAACATTTTGCTCAATTATTCAGCCATCGTCGTTTCAACTTTTTTATTCAAAGGCGAAAATCAGTTCACTATCATTGAAGGAATATGTAAATATATTGAATGAAATTTCTGAATTGAAATTCTTCCTAAAACTGATACCTTCCAAAAGCTGGTACTTTACTCGTAAATCCCTTGATTAAAGCACCAAGTTGTAACTCAGGTTGTAGCCTCAATCTGAGCACACCCATCTCTGTCATCCTCATGATTATAGTCACTGATAATTATTGTCACGAACTGCTTCCCATATAGAGGAAAGGAACCCACTCAATGTCAAGTATCTTATCGACCACTGGAAACAAGGTCATTCGGAAAGAGATTCAACAAACAGAGGATAGAAGAGCAGGTGCAAAGGAAGCTTATTAAAATGGCTGATATGGGTAACAAAGAAACACCGCTGAGCGAAAGCTTACTAAATCAAGTCGCATATGTTTAAGGTCCTGATAAACCTAACCTCAAGAATTGGCTGTCGTGCTGTTTTCTTTCTCAGCAAGCGCCATAGTACATCGGCCGTCCATGTAGGCGTACATACACCAGTCTAGAACTAAACACGGCGCTGACCCCACTAAATGCAAAACAGATCGAAAAGCACAACTTTCTGATAGTGGTATGAGTAGGGTCACATTTTTTCTGGTCATTCACTGCATGGTCATAGCGCAAAGATGATGAAACATTTGGTATCAGAGGATCGAGCTACAAGAAAGTCAGTAATAATAAGAGCCCTTGCAACTACTTAGTCCAGGTTGAATAGAGAGCTTATAGGTACGGGTTAAATGATTAAATGCGTCAGACAAGTACTCGAATTCATGGTTGTTGTAGATGGCTTAAATGATCATCTATTTAGTTTGTAGTGAACGCTGGTTGGGTTGAAGTGGACAAAATGATCACAACTTTGAAAACTCGTGAATCCAATCATACAGCGGAACGTGCTTTTCAAATCTTTTCTCAAGGTCATCGCTGGATCTAGCTTCAAGCTCAGCGACTGAGGGAGTGGGACATATTAAAACAATACCAACAACTGTCTAACTGCACTGAAGTTTTACTTAACGACTTATCATCGCCACAGAAAATCATGGAAACACTATAACAGAGGCTTCTCGGAAGTGAAGTTGACCGAGGTGACGTCGGTGTATGATTGAGTCTTCCAGGTCTGTGATCTCAACCATGGATTGACCAAGTTGCTTTGGAATGATCCCATTGGCTGGTCGAAGATCGTTGACTCGAAAGTATGCTATACAGCTGACCGGCGGTGGACAAACAATCATCACGGGAGATTTCGACTCTTTTGTCCCGGATTCGAATCCTGCTTCCGTTGCTGGTCTCTTCCCCTAGTTGGCAGCCTCATAATGGCCTCGACCCTCGTCCTGAAATTGTGTACCGAGACAATATACTAAAATGAGGTGAAATAAAATATTAGAGCTTAGTGACAATCCAAGACTTCTAGATTCGAAGAAAGTGGCCGGAGTTTCTTTCGTCGTTACGACACTGTACCAGAAAACTGTTCAGAAATGTTTCCACTTCCGACAACGTTTTCGTGCTGGCTGAGGCGACAGCACTCTTCACAGTACGTAACAAGTTTTCCGCGGCACCGTTAGAACATGGGTTATAAGGTACCATTCGAAGATATCGTCAACCGACACTACCCTACCAATGACTCAACTCAGATGCACAGAACTGGGAACCATTATCGGTGACGAGCATTTGTGGAATACCTTCACGGCTGAAGCCCTTCCTCATAGCCTGAATCATAAAAGATGTGACTGCCGTTGATGTGAAAATACCTCAGGTCATTTCGAGTATGAGTCGATGAACACAAGAGCAAGGTATCTATTTGGAAACGGGCATAAACACTTTGCCATAGAATGTGGCTGTTGGACCACGGGTTCCAACTGTTCAGTTTCTACCTGGCTTTGAGCAGACACTCATTACAGTTCTTGGCTGCTGCCACTTAAACCTTTTCCGAGACAAAGAATTCATCTTCTCCATCTCCCGGCGACCTTTATGCAGATCTTCTAGAGCAAATTTTCGCAGGGATGGAGGTACGACCAACCGGTGGCCATGGCACAGTAGTCCGTCAAAGTCATTCGATTCACAAAAATCTGCGGATACTTTCGTCTCACTTTTGGTTACCAGCCCTTCTTGGAAGCAGAAACCACTGACCACTGTATTTTCGTAACTCCTCCCTCGACACCGGACAGGCTAGTGACATGAAACTGCAGTGTTCCGCTACGGAGAATCGCCGGCATCTTGACAGTAAATCAGCATGCGGGATTGCTTTACCTTCCGCTGTGAGACGTCGTTGTTATAGGCAGCAAGGGTAATAGTCCGCAGTTGCTTCATGACAACTGTGGACATGGCAACCGACTTATTCGGATCTAAGAGAAATTTTAGCGTTTAGTGACCCGCGATGATTTTGAACTTAAACCCAAACAGGTACCTGTGAAGAGGTCGTACCTCCCAAAATACCACCAATGATTTTTTCATTGTCTGCGAGTGCCTTCTCTCAGCAGGGTTCAGAAGTTGAGGAATACAAATGACTGGGCATCCATCTTGTTCAAGCACTTCACCGATCCCAACCTCAGATGCATCCGTGATTAGCATAGCTTGTTTGGATGGCGCAGATGAGATTAAGTTTGGACGTTTAACTATGCCGTTGATGAGATCTCTCAAGACTCTCTCGCATCAGTCAGTTCACTGCCAGACACTGGATGATTGGGCCAGGAATAACGGCTGCGCCTTCGTTGCGAAATTCGGTATTATTTTGGAATAATGTTGCAAACAAACGAGGATCGATCTCAAGTGGGCTCGATTCCTCGGAGACTCATTTTCGGCTATAGATCTGAAACGATCAAGGTCCGACTGATACCTATTGGCGCTTACCAAGAACCCAAGAAAGTTCAGTTCCAGGACACCAAACTTGCATTTTGAAGGCCTGATCAGAACATTCTCGGCTACAGATCAATCCAGGGTCTGCTTTAAGCGGTAGTCATGTTCATCTTTTGACGTACGGAAAACGATTACATCATCCTGGTATGCCATCAATCCGGTCAAATCTTCAATCACCTTGTCGATAGTAGCCTGGGAAATGCCGGATGAAACTTGCAATTAAAAGGGTGGAAATTCGTACTGAAACATGCCCCAACAGGTGCTAATGGTGGTAAGTGGCCTCAATTCTGGGAGCAGCGGGATTTTCAGGTATGCATCAGCTAGATCAATCTTCAAAAGTATGCACTGCCGAGCATGGATTTCACAACGTCTTTCGGTTGCACAGAAGTTACCGCACCTCTTCGTAGTCGTAGACTCAAACTGAGTCGATCGTTCGGATAAATACGTGGCTTTTTCCCATCGCCTTTCATTGCTACAACTATCCTAATAGCCCAAGAAGACGGATTGACTGGAGTGATCACACCATTCTACTCCTTTCGCCTCAGTGTCTTAAGAACTCCATGCCTTTGAACGTAAGGCAGCAATATTCGTTTGAGGAACACCGGATCACCATGGAGTACGATTCACCAGCTCTACTGACAGTCCGCTACAATTTTTGGACCATTGTATCATCAGCTGTTGAAGGATCACTGGATCAACGGGGTAGATGACGCCTTTTGAAATGAACGTCTGTGATTCATAGCCCGTAATGCACTCAGTTCCAAAATAGATGGGCTATCAGCTGGAATCAGGAAGCGAACTGGGGCACACGTTTGTTACTCGGATTGCATTGTTAGCGTCACTGCACCCCACACAGGGTCAGGTGGTTGTCGGTTGCACCCTGGATGCGTATGTCAATAGGTTTTACCTTCAACAACTTCTCAGGAATGGTGGACTCGAGATTTCCCGAATCCACAATGAACACACGTTGAGATCTGCATTGAAGGGACACAGGTTTGTACAGGGATTATTCGTTCTGACCAGTGGTCTTCAATGTTTAGATAAGTCGGGAATCTTCGGTTCAGTTCGTTTGGGTCACCTCCACCATGTACTTGGATCTCTGGCATACCTTTCATATGTGACCAGCTTTGTCACATGCATGATAAAGGGCTTGACGGAATCAATGCGTCGAAGGCAAATGGAAATCTCCACGACATGCGTCTGTTCGCAGTTTTGCGAGACTCTGAAGCATCGGAATAGTGTGACTATCTGACGTGTGCTTGCTGTTTACGGTTAGGGTGCATTAGCTGGGACGTCTTTTGTTGAAAAGAAATTGCAGTTTTGGGTCTGGTGGCAGAGTGCTCGACAATAAATTGATCACAGATCCCGCGAGCCTCTGAAAAGCTCAGGCTGTTCTGTTCCAGTAAGAAGCACTGCAGAGTGACGTTGTTGATCCCGAGCAATTAGTCGCTCATAAAATATTCCTATCAACCCATCTTCATAATTGCTGCTCCCAACCTGCTGATTCATTTGCAGAATTAATTCGCAACAAGACATGTTCTGTCATCGTACCAGGGAATCGAATTGCTCTCTTTTGGTGGCCTGGAAGTTGAAATGGTTCAACGAAAATTTCTTCAACTTCTCAAATGGTATTTTTGCGAGTGCAATAGGGTAAGCCAAGTTCTTCAACAACGAATACAACTCGCGGCCACCTGCAGTCAGGAATAAAGTCAACTGATTTTGCTTAGCTCCTTCACGAATACTGCATCAGAGCTCGAATCATTTGACTCATTCTTCGATCTGGAATGGACTACTGTGCAGACTCAAATGTTCAACAATCAATGAGTCCATGCCGAAACGCCAAATGTGAGAGTCTTGTCTCCCCCCCCCCCCCCGACCGTGCGTAATGAAAAGACTCGCACCCAAACTACACGCACTGGGAAACGACTAGACCAGATGAGGACAGCTAGAATGTATTCTATCACTTTTGGCTGGTACTAACTCGTTTATGTACAAAGAAAGGTACACTGTTCTTGGCAGACATTGTGCCGACCAATCGAAAAGTAACTTCGCTGTATCTATGCGATCTTTTATCCACGGCCCGGCTCCACCTGATTGGTTGGATACTGGACATGAAGCTGAAACGCATTGAACCGCGTAAGAAAACATTCGAATTACTACAGAAATACAATTCCCCTTCGTCGCTGACTTCTCGACAACACGTTACCCGTAAAGCCATCGACTCTTGTAATTGGGAACTTCTCTGTACGGGCCTAAGTCGGAACAAGGCTTTGCGTTGCAGTAAAAAACCTAGAGAGAGTAATTGTTTAAATAAGTACACGCAGTAAAAGATTGGATTTGTAATATATATATATATATATATATATATATATATATATATATATATATATATATATATATATATATTGACAATTCGCCATGCAGTATCAAAGCTCAGCTCACCTTTGGAGCATTATACAACTGTTCCATCCTTGTAAGGAATCATCGGTTATGCTTGCCTGGAGTCTGACGCTAAGGCTTCCCTGCAGGTCCCACTGTAATTATCGGCTAATGGTGGTCAACAGAAGTAAACGATTTGAGTCCATCTCATACAGTTTGGTCAGCCAATCAGCAGAGATCAACACGGTCAAAATACAATCAAAGGTAACACGAATAGATATTAAGTAGCAGTTCTTGACAAAGCCATGAAAATAATTTAGAATCCGCTACAGTTCTAAAACTAATATTATATAGCCATATATTTACACAAATAACCACGAATTTAGAGATCGCCATAAGTGGCTACTGAACAGATAGTTGATTAAAAGGTGCGATTCACAAGTATTATTTCAATTTCGGTGGATTAGTTGAAAGTTGATTGAGAAGGTGATAGATATCTTTTGTCTGTTTCTATATTTCGTGTCTGCACGTGAGTGTGTAAGTGAGAGTATGTCAATAACAACAATTTTCTATCAACGAACATGGAAAACCACAAAACCTCCGATAGGTCTGATGGGGTTGCCATTCGAGCAACGGCGAACTTGCACGTCTCTGGCGAATTCTGAACCTCCTACAACTTAACTGATAACCAGGGACCTGCATCGTTAGATCAATCATAAAACAGAAATACTGAATTTGAAAACAGAAGTCAAAAACACAGATTGTACGATGTATCCTGGATCATTTCGCTGCATTTTTACAAAGGGCATGCTTCAGTCGATGTGATAATTTTTATAGCAAAATAAATGAACGAAATGTTTATAAACAAAGGCAAAATCACGTGAAGCACACATTCACACATGTCTATCGGATAATCACACACCAGTTATCACACCTCGTTACCACGGCAATGATAAATTGATTACAAGTTCGCGCTGTTTGCGCATTTCAGGTTTGTGCACACGGATCGACAGGGCCTCCATGTATCTTACTAGTTTGGTACTGGTGGTCGAGTAGATCACTTTGAACGCTAGACTTGCGTTGACGCAATGCTTAGTCTCGTAAATATGTCGAGCAATTGATGATCTGATTGACCCTTGCTCGGTTGATGATGCAGTTGTGGTAAAATCGCTGCTCATTGTCTTCTGAAGCCACACTGGAATGTGTTCAGCCACTCGATGACGTAACTGCCTTTCCGTTCTGCCTATGTAGGTGGCTGAGCACTCACATTTGAATTGGTATATGCACTTTGATTTGGCGTTGATAAGCAAGGGTTTTTTCATCGATGGCCTAGTCAACCGATCAGTTGTGAATATAATCACCGGATCGGCTGCATAGTAGGTGCGGCTGACTGCTGATTGCAAGCGTTTTTTGATCAACTCACTTACATTATCACCTTTGAAGGGGAGTTTTAGATATACTTTCATTTTAGACATTGTGGCTGAAATATCCTTTCTTGGTTTCAGGTGACGATACTTTGCCAAGAATGATGATGGGTATCCATTTTCCGTCAGAATTTTCGTGATGTGATTTATTTTCTCTTCCAAAGTGTCCGCCGTGCAAATCTTCGGTGCTCTGTAGAACAGTGTTTGCACTGTGTTTATCTTGTACTTTATCGGGACGAAGCTGCTGAAGTGGAGATATTGCCCCGACCAGGTGTCTTTTCGATAAACGGACCTCCTGATTGATCCATCTTTTCTGCAGAAATACTGAAGTCTCAATATTCAAAAGTCGTAAAACCCGTTCAGAAGTTCAAGCCGACGTCTGTCAGCTCCGATTCGATGAGGTACATTGGATTTATTAATTCTGCTTTTCGGTTCTTTGAGGGATTCATTGTTTGTATCAAACAGGTTATCCGGTCCGTGTATCTGAAGCTAGATCCATGTGTTCTACCTGATAAATCGTCATATAGAGGGCCATAAAGCCCCACAACCTTCGCTAATTTGCCTCAGGTTGCAATTTATCTCTAATACTTACTGTTTCTCATATCATTTCCTCTTCACGGTCCTTATCCACTCACGTGCTGCCACCCATTTTTACGGTTAATCGGTTTTATTCAGTTTGAACATCGTTATCCGTCTCTTGGATGAGGCAAGCCTAGACTAGTAGCCCAATCAGGCACCAGAATATATGACTGAGGAGACAATCACAAATGCACACTCCTTACGATTCAAATGATAATACGGTAACTAATCGATGAGTCACTCAAATTTTCAGCAAAATAAAATGAGAAGTACGCAAGGGAATAGTCTATTGAAAACAGAGGGAATAACATTCTACGCGAATCTACCGATGTCTTTTAGACCAAGAATTTTTCCATAAATTCAATAACGATATCACAACACAGCTGTGTGCTTTCTGCGGTAAGCGCCATTCTAAATTCATATTACAATCCAAAAACGTATATTAAATCTGCATATTTATATTGTTTGTTTGTCACGGTAAAAGAAGTGTATTTCTTTATCTTTTTTCACTTCGAATTCATGAACTACTGATGCCTGGATCTCAGAAAATGACACAAGGGTCGTAAACTGCAGAAACGGTAAGCGAATGAACTCGAACTCCATTGTCCTTCCCATTTTGACCCCACCATCATTGTATGGTAGGTCCTCACGTTTCAAGCGAATTTTTCTGATTGGGTTATTTGATACGATCCAAGCCATGATTCCCAACAGAGATAGAGCACATTCGGTACATAAAAGCGCAAATGTTTTGAAGTCATTCATCACAGGATGTGTGTTCTGGTAGACGGAATAGTTCAGATGGTTGGACAGTTGTTATCAAGTGTGATGCAGCATGAATCAACCCGGTTTCTGGGTACCGAACATCACACTTGACCGCGTGATGTTCGGTTTTCGAACTTGACTCGGAACAGTCTGAATTTGTTCCTCGTCTGCGCTGTCCCCTGATTTTGAATGGATTCACTCATTGCTTCATCCCTTTGCCCCACTTGTTGGTTGAGATGAAAAAAGACGCAAGCTACCTGGTAATTTCTGTTCTCACAACATTTTAGCTTTCGTGTATCGAATCGGACGGAAATGTCTGATCGATATGTCCAACTCCACACCGAAACATATTGATGCGTATGTTTACCAAAATAAAACCGTTAAGCTAAAATGTTTCCCACAGTTAATGAGTAGAATTTCGTATTTAAAGAGTCTTACTTTACCGTCGATTGGCTAAGTAGGGTGATTTGGACGCTTCACCAAGCGGCGCTGTGTGCCGTAACTTCCTGTACAAGTTCAAATCAGTCAGATGTAGTCAGGCCCCAATACAAACAGATCACTTCATGAACAGTTAATACATTGTTCACCAATGGTGTTATGCCTTGGTTACCATGTGAACGAACATGTGCCAAATAAGGCGGACGGAATACACAAGTGATATTCTCGTCATATCAGTCCTTGGTGTACGTAGTTCAGGACGAAACTGTTTCAATGCATAGGGTTACCAGTTAACTGTCGCTCACTTTGTTTGACCACTTTGGTGTGATATACTGTGAATTATACGTCTGACTAAAGTTTTTTGGGGGAGATTTGATTTTTAAAGAACAAAGCGCATAGGCTGTTCGGGACAATAAAGAAAAAACAATTCATAAAATGATCACTAGGGTCGAGGAGACATACGCTTCTATGATGAATACTGAACAGCTACATGCTGACGAATTGCAGCCTATCTTTGAAAATACGTAGACATTTTTCTGAAAGAAAGCATTTTGGATCATGGACATTCGTTTCAATCTCTTCCTTTTCATAGTCTATTTCTCAACCCAATCGAGGTGTGTGCTTTAAAAGCGTGTCAGAACTTACTATAGAAGAGAATGGAGAGAAACTTACCAGACTACCATAACAGCATCCCATGGGAATAAGTGGATTTTTTTATTCAAAGGAATTCGCCATAAAGCCAATGGACGTATCACAATGGAGCCGTATGCCCCATACAATTAGCGCAACTGAAATTAATGCATCAATCTAATGGCTTTCTTATATTTTCAGTTTTCCTCCTTAGTAGCAAAAATGAACGTAATTTATATTTTCCTATTGATTCCACTGATTTTCGGTGCACCGATTCTACATAATTGCGCAAGGGTCTCAAAGTGTGGTACAAGATTTTAGGACCACGCGAAAGATAGTATAATCTAACCCGTCAGTAATTAGTAATACAGTTCTAAACTGTATGAACAGATAAGCATAAGCAGGAGTCTCACTTTATGCATTGTTGTATTAGATTACTGAAACCAACCTATCCACACCACCAGATAAATGTTTAACTGTATGCAAACTATCTCAGAGTTCTATGCTCTCAGTCAGTATTCCTCAGGAAGTGGGATGCGAGGAATCAGTCGGTAATAGTTGAAGTATATTTTCTGGAAATGTTTACCATTTTCAGATGACAAAATACTTTTTGAAAGTCCTTTCAAGTACTGTGCAGTTTTTTGGTTCTGTTTGGGTGGCTAGCCGCAAATCCGGTAACGGATGATGCACTGTTACTGTGTGGGGAAAAAAACATTGACAACCATCCAAAGAGTCAATCGACTAACACATACGACTTGGAATATAGCACACGCGCATGGTTCTAGTCCCAGGGGGCCCTAGGTGGATGTGCACCGATAATCATTCCCACCAAAGACAAAACAGTTGTACAGTTCATTTCCGGGCATTCACTGGTAGGTTTGGTGGTCATACTGCGTGATGAACCATTCTGTGAAGAAGCGAACGTTCTAGTATTAGTGAATGGCTTCCCACTACCTGTGTGCGTGTGCTGTGAATAAATGAATCGATGAACAGCAAAACAAAATGTTGATCTTTCGTTACAGTCTACATCATCAGTAAAGTGAGTAAAAACCAAGGTTTGCCTGCATAAAGGTATTATATATATATATATATATATATATATATATATATATATATATATATATATATATATATATATATATATATATATTTCCTGCGCGTTGAATCTATGATTCTGACTGCACACCCCCTTCAGACTGTGACATAACTCACAGTATATTCTTTTATTTTTCATTCCCATGTAACTCAACAACGTCACAGTGGCTTCTGATTACTCCGCGAATACTTTGACTTAATTTCTCAAGAGTTAACGTTCTCTTGACTGTTTCTTCCGTCCTTTTAAGCAGTTTATTATCTACCTGTTGCTGCTATTGGGCTTCGAGTCCGCTCACTGAAACTCATACCAGGTTTTCACCAATCTTACCTTGAGAAATTGTCCTGTTTTCTCCTATGTGAAGTAATAAATTCGCAACCTACTAGCGTGGCTCAGAATATTCGTTTCTTCAGATGTCGTAGACCTCTAATTCACAATACCAAACTCAAAGCACGTGAGTAAAGCTATTGGTTGCAAGTGGATGGCCGTACAATCGAATGTCTGGAAAACGAGTAGTAGCCATAGGTCAGTGTGAAAGTTCTCTCTTCCTAAAATTTACATGAGGCCCGATTCCAACTATTTCATTTTTTTTGTTCACTCGCATAAATTTTTTCTTTTCTGTATTACATGCTTGCGCATGAGTGCAGTGGAAGGGGTATGTACTCCATAGCCACGAGGGCCCACTGCACTATTGAGGATAACCGGTAACCGAGCCCTGAGACTTGGAGTGGCGAAGAACCACATAAGATCCCAAAAGATCAGGTGTGGCAACCATCCGGGCGACGGTGAATTACTGTCTACCTGCAGGAGTTCGAACTAATGCGACTTCTACTTCCCGATATCACACCATTCTCCTACCGCATTTGTTCGTTGTTGTCGCACTGGTGATCTGACTCGGGTGCCTATCGTTATCTGACCGTTATATACAAAGCATCGTTGATTTTGTACCCAACACTACTTTTCCGTCATTGCGACCCGGCATATTTGGCTTTCAATTGCTCGAAGAAAACCTGGGAGACATGAACAGACTCCGTGTACCGCCAATCCCCTACGCGATATTCGGAAGATTTTCGACTCGTGTGGAATCCTCCAGAAAATTTATCTGAAACACCTCCTTCAAAAATGATGTGCATGGCTCCTGAATCACCTCCTCTACGTAGCCGGCAGCAGTCTCCGAGAGTTCGGACGTGATCTGGGTTGCCACGTCAACTCATACAAATCTTTTGTTGTACTTGTTCGTAACTCGGTTACTCATAAGTAACATGGGTATTAAATGGTAAAGATCACAAGCAGCCACCAACCATCAACGTCTACCAGTGCTGCACGACAGTTGCCAGCGTGATATTTAATATCGTTGGCAGGACCCGTGAACCATGATCATCTTACAAGCTTTAGTAGCCCTGAAAATGCATGTCATCGATCCCAAGGGTTGCTAAATCCAAAGGTAACTTTTTTCTCAAATAATGCATCGACTACACAATTTACTTTCATAGGCAACAGTGCAGTACAAACACATCTTGCAGTACAGTTTTTTCGATAGTAGCGTTCATTGAAGCCTACGCCCGCTTATCATTATACTTAGACAGAATCTGATTATCCCAACAATCACTTCGCTGGCTAACATCGGCGACCCATCCCTACATCACGACCCATACTTTAATAAAGTTAGGTGCTCAAAAAACCGAGATTTAATTTTTTCCAATATAATGCTAATTGAGAATTACGTGGCAGCGATGGTATTCAAATAAATAATTGACTGATGTTTTGACCTATTGGTCAGAAATTCGCCCCAGGAAATAGGACTACGTTTTAACCTTTCGATTTTCTAAAAATAGTCTGCTGACTCTGTACAGATGTACGGCAACACCATTTTCGTCTTGGAGTTAAAATAATCAGCTGTAGTTCTAACAATAAGATCGCCCTAATTGCCGCAATATCTAGACAATCAGAGACCACGACTCCCGATCGCGGAAACCAAAACCAGCGTCTGCAGGTTTTTTGTATTTCAGTGACCACTGGTGATCGTCTGCCAGTGAATATCAAGTATGTAGTAAACAGATCCAGAGACCACACCCATACTATTTCATACCACGTGACCCAATTTTTGGGAACAGTTACCCGGCCCGATGTTCGTGCAGAAATTGCATGGAGAGCTGTCTATTCCGAAAACGAATAACCACTCGCCACCACAAAAGAATTACAAAAAGTGGTCTTTCTTGGGTTTTATTGCCTGTGGTTGTACACTTAGCTATATACGTAAGATATATAAGTTCCCAGTAGTTTATTAATCAAACTACCTTACGGATTAAAAGTTGCAGATCCAAATACGCTTTGGACGGCTCAACATAGGCGAAGTTAAACTGCTATGTGGAGTGGGAGTTTGCTAAGCTCAACTCTGTCCCTCTGCGCAGTAGCTCTGCAGGACGCAATATTAATTACAAGATGATCAGAAAGGACTTCCAAGTCATTACTTTAGTTTAAGAAACAGTTCACAATCAATCTTAGCCACTGGTCATCGTATTTTTCCTATGCGTCCAGGTCTTCAAAATCACCACGACATCTGCGAACGTGGTTGAATGCATTCCGGTGAGAACTGTGAAAATGGTTGAGGTACGCGTCGTTTGTGGAACAAACAACTGTTCACACGATTTCTACACAGCGTTAAGTCAAGCAACCGTTACCACGAACACTGATATGGTGTGACCTATCAGCCGGTGACCATTAAATAACAGGAAGACCCATAGTTAGATCCAAGCTGCACCAACAATGGTAGTGGATCAAGCAGTCGGATGGATTTGTACGTTATCACTAGTGCATTCTCAATTATTACTCTTAGATTTCAAACGCAATCATCCGCATTGCTTTCAGACAACACCTTCGCGTTCGTGCGACGGAAAGGCTAAGCGCCATATCCACATGCCTCAAAAGCACTAATGCCAATACCGGAAAATTGAAACCAGGAAGCGCAGGACACTGAACGACCAGGGATGACAACGTAGCTGCACACTATGAAGCAAAGTGACGTTTTTCGTTTTACATTCCATAAGGCGATCATTATGTCTCATTTTAGCGTTCTTGTGCTGAATTTCTGCATTTCATTCCAGCATCCAAGATCTGAACGAACAGGCCAGTAACGGAGCCACAGTTAAAAAAGTCAGTATGACTGGAGTTTTGGGTTCGTGGTACGCTTCGACCCAAAGTCAACCGATTAGGACAATCCATTTTCGCTTAAGCTGCTTGTTAGGCTGAAGCATTGCATCCCGTTTTCGTGAAGGGCATTTTTGCCACTTATTTTCTGGTTCGCAAAGGAGTTACCCATATCACGGTAGTAGTCAGTTAGTGTATACTCAATTTGAAAGCAGTTTTATTCGGCCGGGTTAGGTAACGACCAACCTGGTCCAATAGCCTCATGGTAGTGATTTGCCTATCGACATAATCTCACCTGTATGATCCATAAACTGGACAGCGAAAACATGGCTACGAGTGGGTTAGATCATATGAGGGTGTCCTAGTAATAAAAGCGTTGGACTCACGTACTCGATTATCGAGTAGGACGCCGAACACAGTTTGCACGACCAGGATTTTCAGTCTTTTCATGTGATGGACTGGTCACCGTCTGCCAGCTTTTAACCATAACTGACCTAAATGAGCAGTAAATACAGTGGATTTCTAACCTGCGGATGCGTATAACTTACGTTCCAACCAATGTTCTGCGGCTTGTGAAAACCGCCGGAATTCACTAAGGAAGATCTTGTCATCTCCAATAAACTTCGAGAAAAATTCTGCTTAAATAACTTTGATTCCTGAATTCTTCAAATATAAAGCCAAGATGTAGTGTCCTTTGGACTAAAGATGAAGTTCCCCGATTTTGCGCAGCACCATGGAGTCACCCAAAAAAGCGTAACTCACAGTGAACCCCCATTCCGAATGTGGAGTGAAAGATATCTGCAAATAATTATGCCCACTAGAATCGGATTCCGTGCAAACGCAATGAAAGTTTATACTGATTGAAGTCCTGGATCTAAAAACCACTTCAATGTTAATCAACCGATAACCTTAGCGAACACAAGATAGAAAATTGTGTATACTAATGTGGGGAGGACACAGAGGAGAGAGACCATTTCTTGCGATGTTTGACTTAGTCTGTTGGGTATTTTCAGCCGTCAAACGGGGAAACCACATAGATCTAAACCATCTTACACGGGTTTCCCAGCACGCAATGAGCACGAGCAAAAATTGTGTAGCTTATGCTGATAACATGAGGAGAAGTCGATTCCTCGGAAAACTGCACAAAATAAGTCGGGAGATCGGAGATCATTCCATATCCTCAGGACGAATAAGGAATGTAGATTAGTGCACTAAAATCGGTAACCAGTTTGTGAAGATTTGCAGAAGCAAAAAACCTTTGTCGGATTCAAACTACGTCGACCAAAAGGACTTTCACTTTATTTCACACCATACAGTGTACGCGTAAAGGGAATCAAGACATAATTCAGACATCTGAGGGAGCGTCTCGCTTTATTAGGAGAGGGAGGGTATCAGAAATATGCTTTGATGGCACAACAAATGTATGTGCAGGTCGGTTCAGATTTGCACTCTGGCCAACTGTGTCTCCAACAATGTCACCAAATCATCTTGAAGTCGGTCTGCTTCAGTCGGTATTTTTGCAACTTGATTGTCATCGGATCGGCGGTGCTCACCTTGCTGAGCAAGCAAAAACCTGATGGAATTGCACGTAGATCCCGCAGTATCCTTCAACTGATCCCCGTACTGTCGAACGAGTTGGCGCAGCGCGGATAGGTAAATCACACGACGCTGTTCCCACGTGCTTGGGTTCAGTTTTCTGACTTGCATATCGTCTTCGCTGTTCTTTTCTGCTTTGATCGCCCCAAGATGCACAAGCAAACAGTTTGCGGCCCGACTTGATCGGCTAGTAGCTGTGGTTGCGTCCCGATGCTCAGCCGAATGTGACGCATTCGGTACGAGTGCAGATGCTAACAGATTCACTGCAAAGCGCCCAACACAGTCCCTTGACGTCTGGTTGGAATTCGTACCATCAGCATGACGACAAAGAAACAAAGCTAGGCGTATTACATCTTCCGGTTCAGCAGTCTGTGTGGCCGACCGAATTCTATCCAGAGGCAAAACGAATTCATTCATTTCCTTATTGTTCAGGGTACCTGTAGTGTGAACGACAGAGTGGATGTGGGACGGAGTGTGATGCGGGTACAAAAGTAAGACAACGCTAATCGTGACATTGTCTACGGAAAAATGACGACAAATTAAATAAGCAGTAGGATCCTAACACCACTTTTATTGCTAAAAAGCGTTGATAGCGGTGCACATTTGTCTTTTTGGACTTATGAGAAGCCTCAGTGAAGTGCATATTGGATAAATCAATCGATGAATCAGTAAACAGATTATTTTATATTTCACAATTGTGTATTAGTGGAGTGGGCGGGACATGTTCCGTATACCACAACCGACAACCATGAGAACTGGAGTGGAAAACCACGTAGGTCAGATGTGGTAGGGCGCCGAGCTGTGACAATCGATTACTGTCTACCAACAAATAAAAATAACTGTTGAATCAGAAGTAATCGATCAAACAGAAACAGTTTAGTTGCGATCAGCGTGAAAGTCTGATTAATCATACACCTCGAAATTCAGAGTGCTGGTTTTTGCTAACTATTTGGCGGCAGAACTCTAGCAGAAAATCGGATAAAACAACGAGTTACAAGAGTTCAAAATGACAAAGGAAAGCGTGAAACAGTTAATGATTGAATACCAGTGACGCCTGGTAATCGTTTTTTATTTAAATGTTCGTTCATGAGTGCAGTGGAAGGGGCATTTCCCATAGCCTCAAAGGCCCAGTGTACTTTTGGGGATAACCTGCATCCTCATCCTGAGGCTTGGAGTGAAGAATCATGTAGGGTCTCAATAGGTCATGCGCGGTTACGAGTGGCGCAATAACAGATAGTAGTTTACATCCTATACCAGAAAAGGATGACAAGACTATCTGCGCGAGCTACCGGGGGAACAGTCTCATCGCTCTGCTGCAGTTCGGGAAACACGTTCACACCGGTGCGATTTTCGTTGAGGAAGAGGCTATATTGACCAGATCCTCACGCTACCGTGAATTTCAGAAGATCGCTATAAATTTCAGCAACCCACCACAGCGTGCTACACTGACTTTCGGGCAACATTCGACTTTGCCGACAGACAGTCACCCCGGAGCGTGCTGCGAAGCGACGAGATACCGGAAAGGTGGAACAGATTGTTAGGATGATTCTACTCGATACACAGGCACGCGTCCGTGACTGCGGCGAAGAGACTCCAGAGTTCCCATTCAACTTCGGCGTCCTCCTAGGGTGCCCTCTACCATTAGCCCTACTGAACCACGTTATAGACTGGATAATGCGTTGCATCCTCAACAAACTTTCGAGGAATACAACATGGCCACAATTCTCGGGGTGCACACCTCGAATTCGATGACGACATTTTGATCTCAGGAGAGGATTGTGGAACTCGGCACTGGTTCCTAACCGTATTGTACACGAAGTCAAGGCCGTTGGTGTGAAGATAATCACTTTAAAAACGAAGATCTTCACGACTTAGCATGATCCAACACACCCCGTGCACCTCAATGACGAAACTCTGGAAAACGTGTACCACTTCAAGTACCTAGGTCCTACTATCCAGCCAAACGGTCAGGTCAGGGACGAGGTTAAACTCTGTGTAGACTGCGCAAGGAGAGCGTTCCTACGATTTCGCAAATCACTGTGGTCTCACATTAAAATAAGCCTCCACACGGACCTGCGAATATATCGAGCTGCCGTACGCCCAGTCCTTATGTGCGCATGCGAAACCTGGCCGCTGAGAGCGGACGATATAAAAAGGCTGGGAAGCTTCGACCACTGGTGCCTCCGCTATATGGCCAAAATCAAGTGGTACGACTACTTCTCAAACGACTTTGCTCTTTCCTCCAACGACGTCACCTATAGTGGTTCGCTCAGATCCTTCGCCGACCCAAAACTGAACTTACGAAAAGGAGCCAATTGCTATCACCCCGCTCGGACTGGAAATGTTCCCGTAGTGGCCAACTGAAGACATGGGTTGGCACTATCAAGGTGGACATGGATCGCTTGGGCCTTCAGCTGGTCATCGGAGTGCGCGACTGGTTCAACAACTGGATTTTTCGGTGTGCAGATCTTCATCATCATCATCATCATCATACAGCGTTAAACAGTAGGGCAAGCCCCACTGACCACTGCCTTTCTCACCATGTTGCACGTTGAATTAGAAACTAGGAATATACAAGATGGACAGGGAGTGGACCTACATGGGTGGGAAAAGAAAAGAATGCCCTAGTAGCCAACACACAGAATACAGTCTAACTGTACAAACACACATCGATCAGTCATTCTGATTCGATAGAAAGTGACAACACGGTCGCCACTGTTCGCGGTTCGCTGCCATATCCTTCAGTGTCTCCAGCCAACTGGTAGACGGATCTTTTGGACCCCAACCACGAAGACGTGAAGCATCTACTTTTCCTAAGTTTGCTGTACATTTTCTCATTCCTCGCTGCCACGTCACCTGTTGACCTCCACGTGGTCTCTTCCACTCCCTAGGAGGGGCGGAGAATAGGACACGGTATGGTACACGTGTGTTTGCCATACGTAACACGTGTCCCAACCAACGAAGTCTACTAAGTTGGATACGCTGTGACAGAACGTTCTCTGAATTAGTACCCAATACTCGCTTTCTGACCTCATCGTTGCTTACTCGGCTATTCCACCCAATCCTAGCGATATTACGTAAACATCGATGGTCGAAAACCTCAAGACGACGAATATCTTCAGCACGCAGACTCCAAGTTTCGCAGCCATACAACAAAACTGAACGCACTGCAGCACAGTATACACGGCCTTTCAACTTCAGGGAAATATCACATCGACGCCACAAGTGCTTCAGTCCAGCGTACGCCGCTCCAGCCTTGGATATCCGCGTACTCACCTCTACTATTGTGCTCCCATCCGTCGTCACGCAGCTACCGAGGTAGGTGAAGTGGTCGACAACTGACAGCACCTCCCCATCGAGCATCAAACTCGGAATTGTTGACGTCCAGTCTTGTAACATCACCTTGCACTTTGAAGGTGCAAAGCGCATGCCGAATGGAGCTACAGATCTTGCGAGATTATCTAGTGCACGCTGAGCATGTTCCATGCATCCGAACAAGCAGACAACGTCGTCCGCGTAATCTAGGTCACATAGCTTCCCACTATTTCCTAGTTCGATGCCTACATCCTGAAGATTTTGCAGCGCACTCTCCATTATTTCGTCCATGACGAAGTTGAACAGGAATGGAGACAAAGGGCATCCCTGTCGAACACCACTGGTCGTTTCCAACCGACCGGATAGTTCACCGTAAACCCTTACGCGGCCAGAAGTATGAAAATACAATGATCTCATTAAGTTCACGAACTTCTGGGGCATACCTTTTCGATGAAGAACACTGAAAAGCGATGTTCGATCAACTGAATCGAAGGCGCCTTTCAGGTCTAAGAAAATCCTTATTGTCGGTCGGCGGTGCGTGTGACGCGTTTCAAGTAGTCGGCGAAGAGCAAAAATCTGGTCGATGCATCCTCGACCTGGGCGGAATTCTGCCTGCTGTTCGCGGACATTCCTCTCGCGAACGGGTGTAAGACGATGCAGCAAAATCGAAGCTAATACTTTGGTGACTATCGGGATTAAGTTAATCCCACGATGATTACTGCAGTCATTGAGTATTCCCTTCTTGAAGATGGGAACAATCAATGACTCGCTCCATATTAATGGAATACGCTCCTCGTTCCAAATGTCACGGAGCAAGGCGGTAAGTGATTTCATCAACGCCCCACCACTCAGTTTGAAAAGAACTGGAGGAAGTTCGTCGGGACCTGCCGTTTTCCCCCGCCTTAGTAATCGAATACATGACTCTACTTCTACTTCCGATGGGGGCTCAAGTGATACCACCCAAGGAGTCACAGTTGTTGACACGGGAGTAACTGCACTAGCGTGCGGCCAGCTAAACTGTTCCTTGAAGTACTCGGCCCATCGGTCAGGCCTTTGCTGTTTGCTATGGATAGGTTCTCCATTTCTACCCCAAATCGTTTCACTGACCTGGGTTCGCCGTCCACCGGTGTCACGAATAAGTTTGAACAGTCTTTGACTGTTACCCGAAGCCGCTGCTGTTTCCATTTCTTCGGCCACCTTGACCCGCCAATTTTCGCGATCATTCTTAAAGCTTTTCGCAACTTGTCTTTTCAGCTTTCTCCGTATCTTATTCATCTCCTTACGGTTCGAGAACTGACGCTTTTGCTCCATTATACTCAGCCACTCTTGCGAGATCCAGTGTCTTTGATGGACAACGAATCGAGGACCACAGGCGAAACCTGCTGCAACGTGCATCGCCTGTTTGATATAAGCCCAATGCTCATCTACATTACTGTTCTCCGTGGATCCTAGCTCAAGTGCTAACTTCTGCTCATACCGAATGCGTACTTCTGGATCACACAAACGTTGCACGGCTAATCCGCTTTGCGGTTTGCGACGATGACCATGGAGCTGGAGAGATAATCGCATTAAAACTAATGTATGGTCCGACTCTATGTACGTGGACAAGTAAGATCTACAGTTCTGAACAGAATTGCGCCACCGGTAGCTTACAGCGATATGATCAATTTGACTCAAAGTACCCGTAGAGTTAGAGCGCCATGTCGCTGTGCGACGCGAGCTGTGTTGGAAATTTGTGCTAGACAAGAACAATCGATTGTCTGCACAAAACTGGAGAAGCCTATCCCCGTTATCTGTACGCTCAGCAGGTAAAGCACAACGCCCACCTAAGCAGGTTTCTGACACACTAAGTTTGCCAACTTGTGCATTGAAGTCACTAGCTAGCACTACAATGTCAGAACCTTTACTGCTGCGAACGAGAGTGGCGAGTTCATCGTAGAACTCATCTTTCTGCAAGTCTGAGCTTCAGTCCGTTGGGGCGTACGCCGAGATCACAAACAAATTGCGTTTAACACAACTATCCTTTCGAACGCCAACTGACCCTTGGAGTCTCACAGCACATAAACGACTGTTAACAGGAATCCAGTCTAAAAGGGCAGCCTCAGCCTTGTCAGTCAAGACAATTCCTACACCACGTTGACCCACAGCTCTAGCTGCTTCGTCTCCTGAGGTGCGCAGAAAATACCTCGATGAGATACCAGGAGCAGTTAGTTGAATTACACTGCTCGAATCCTGGATACGCGTTTCGCTTAAGCAGCAGACATCAATCTTCAGAGAATTTATTGTGAGCGCTAGGCCCGCCTGCTGACCGGCCTGCATGAGTGTACGCACGTTGAAGGAGCCGAGATTAAGAGGCTGACGAGGCTTGAGGAAATGTGAGTTACCAGACAGCGGATTATTCCCGATACTATTTGACAGTGAATCGTTGCGAGTATCGACCGTGTTATCAGTGGGAGCATTATGGGTGGATTGATGGCGCAAAGAGGGATGGTTAGGGACAGAAGACAAAGGTTGAATAAAAGAGAGGGAACTCTGAGCAGTAGCCCACTTATCACTACCCACCCCGCTCGATGCAATGGGCAGCGCGGTCCTGATTATCCTGCGCGACGACCGATGCAGTATTGAATTCTTTGTATTCGTGCAGTTCATGGGAGATGTTGGACGGGTACTGCTAGGGTGTCCAGCCACAAAGCAGGAGAACGATTACGGTCCTCATCCAAAGCCTTTAGTTCTAACAAGAACCTATCCGCAAGGCAGCGGGATGGCTTAGTGGAAGCCCATTTGCTTGGATCAATTATTCTTCCACTGATTTTGCCGATTGAGTTGCCAGCTCAAATCAACCCCCAACCTGGAGGACCAGGAGACTGGACTTTGTCTGACCTCTACCCATTGACCTGTCAGGTATGATTGCATCTCCGGCTTAAAGAAGCCATCCTGTATAGCTCTTTGGGTCATAGAGGCGCGCAAGCCATCACACCACGTCAAGGTGCAGTCTCGTCGTGTGCAGATCTTGCCGCAGACCGGAACGCGTGGACAGCTACCATCAGAAACACCTAAGAAGCGGACTTATCCTCTGGCAGGAGATAGTTACGTAAAAATAAAGTAGGCAAGTAAGTGCATTACAGTTTACCACCAATGTAACCGGCGATGGGGGGGTTCAAACATGTTAACTCCGGGGATAGGGTTAGACCAATCGACGTAATATCCTTAAACATTGAGTGCATGGGTCCCGAGAATTCCGAACGAGAAGCTGACATACTTTACACAGTTAAGAACACTGTTCAAGATTGCTGTACCTTTTGCCACACCATAAACGGGTCACTGTTATGATGTTCTGATCGCTGAGCTTGGCGTGCATGTGCACATGCACTGACGATGTCACCTCGACTGGTGATGAAACGTTTGCGATCGAAACGCCAAGCTCAGCGATCAGAACATCATGGCAACCAACAACCTGAGCTACAACCAACACAAATATTTAAAACTATTGAGAAACGGGCCACTGTTACCATGGGAAAGTAAGCTCTACGGAGACATGAGAACAAACATCCAATCGTTCAATCGCACATACCGGTGGGACCTTAATTAGATGACAAGTAGAGCCGTGTGCTACTGCGTTTAATCCTACGTCACGGAAAGCGGGAGAACGACCATCAGTGTGGCGGTCACTCGCAAAATCGGTCAACGGCGAGCGGCAACAATGCTCGAGGACATGGTGGGTTTCCTATCTGTATCAGGACGTCACTGTGATGAAATAGATGTGACTTTCCATGAAAGTCAATGTTATCTGTGGATAATATTTCCCTAAAAAATGTGGAATAAAGGATACTGGTCAGCAGCACGTGCGGAACAATCCTGCTGTTTTGCGGGTTGTTTCGGCTGTGCAAAGGTTAGAGCAAAAAGGACAGATAGTATCCGGTCAGCTATCCGCCTATTTGAACTTAGTGACTGATTAGTGCAATAGATCACAGCGTCCGAAATTTATTCAACGTCTCAGGTCGATGACAACAATGCTGAGGGGTAGTCACCAAAAGTAGAGCAAAGAAAGGCGGGGGGAATTGCTGAAAGAGCTGAGCTAAGATAGTGAAATTCACTACGGACTATTCTCCGTTGCACACAAACAACCTTCCACCGCGAACAACATTTTTCAACGCGATATAACATAAAAACGTATTCTCGTGCTAGCGAAAAGGTTAATAAACTATATGACTTAGAGTTAACGCAGGGATAAACGCATTGATTACACGTGGTTTATTCACATCTGGGGGCTCAAAACATACTAACACCAAATTATGGACACATTTTGTTACCGTACACGCCAGTCATATCATTTTGTGTGTAGGCCTTTCTTTTTGCTACGAATTTTATGTGCGGAGACGCAAGCAGTGGCATTTACAAGAAAAATTCAAACAGAGAAGAGCTGGGCACATACTGATAAGTCTGTCCACCGGAGCGGTCTGTTTGAGGTCTGTGAGACAACACTTCAATTGGAACACCGTTAGTTCTCCCGAATCCAATTGGTGAGTTGCATCGATGATTGCGGGTGTAGTACCGTTCGTCAGCTGTTGTTGTTGTTGATTTGAAGATGAGATCGGTGGCACAGAAAGCACAGGAGGCGAGAACAAATGTTGTCCTTTGCCGAAAATCATTCCCGAATTTGTCAACGGGGAGAACAGACCGGGCGCCGGTCCCACAGGATTCGTTGACCAAAGTGAACAGCGCGTGGACGCAGCACCTGAGCCGTTCTCAGGCGAGAGTCCAAGAGCAGCGAACAAACCACGCCCAAAAGGTCCCGGTTTGACTGATGCAGTTGCCTCGTTTTCCACTTTTGGCGAACAAACATCTCCCATGGCAGCATCCAGGGCACGGAAACTGAAATCTAAGTCCAGGCAATAGACAGTGGGATTTGAGTGTTCCCATTATTCCGAGCATAAAAACCACATACATGTTAATGTCAATTGTTGGTTGTTCACACTTGTTTTCGACTGACCCTCTTTGAAAAAGTTCCTTCAACCATAACTTAAGTATCCCTACAAGAATGTTACAGCAACCCAAGATGGATTCATATTGTGAATCAAACGGTTGGGGGATGATTGAGGATCGAATAAGTGTACTTTATTAACTGGGTGTAGTCTAATCGGTGGTGGTCGGGAGGTGTAGGTGGGCATCGTCATGATGGTAATAGATTCAAATTCCACTTCCACCGGCTACTTGTTGGTAGACACCAACCCGTTGTTGCGCAGTTCGTTACCACACCTGACCCTACGTGGTTTTCCACCGTAAATGTCCGGGTCTTGGGTGCGGGCTATACCTAAGAGATAGATGAGCTTCCGAGACCGTGGAATAAGCGTCTCTACCTTCACTTAGGCGCAAAGATATAATAGAACACGGTGGACTAATAAACTTACAGTCTCAGACCAGAGTCTCATCACCGCTGGTTAGTTTTCCGCTTGGAAGTATTAGTTCCCCGAAAGGTCGGATATCGCTCGAAGTGTCTTCGTGCACAGAGAAGGCACGTCTTTTTTCAACCTCAGTTGTCTGTGGCATCGAAAGGACATCCGTTTGTCTACCAAGGGTCCAGTGTACATTGCAGCAGTCAGGTAAGTTAAGAGGCGTGACTAGTGCGGGTAGAAGATACACGGTATTCGAACACCGATGTCTTCGCAGGAATACTCGAGTCTGGTGGATACATCGCATCAGCCATCCCGAGGTTGTGAGAAATATAAAGCATAAAAAATCATTGGATGCAACACTAAACATCACCAGGTTTAAGTGGTTAGGACGTGTCGAACATGTCCTCGGATGGAATTCCTCGTCGTGCTATCCTCGCTGAGACGGGTACCTACTGGAAGACCAATTAGAATGGTCAGTTAATGACATGGAAGAAAGTTGTGAAAACCGTGACCAGTGGGCCTAGATATTCAAGGCGCAATAAACTTTCCTGATGGGAACCAGCAGATTCACCCAGTCAGTGATTAAACACAGGAGGATATGGCTAGGTATCACGACAAGTGGCACCATTGTATTCACATACTTTATTCATCCAATCCATATTGTTAGTCGTAGTTCTCTGCTTACTCGTCCGTACTTTTTATCGGTTTGATTTTCTAGTAAAGTTTGTGCTGAGATAGCAACCAGAGCCGTCACACCCAGTACACCCTTAGTGATCGCTCAAATTCAACCGAGTCTTGGAACATAAAATCGGTCACACCCCACTCCCCTCAGGAACGTCATACAATTGCTTCACAAATAAAAGGGAATAAAAACTACCACCTCATTGTTCATGATAATTTTACTGTTGTTTTAACCAGTTCAGTGTTAAAGGGACCCTGTTAGATGGATATCCCATGGTACGTAACTGAAACGGTGCGCATCTAGAAAGAAAATGCAAATCAGTGGGGACTGGGAATCGCTATCTTCGAGAAAATAAGAACTATTTTGATCGCGGTCAAAGCAAACTGCCAGACTGTTTTGTATGAATCGGTTACAGTAGTTGGCACATTTGCTAAGAGCAATCACAAGTTGAATATGCCCAGGTATACATTCTTTGATGGACTAAAGAAATCTTCAAGTCTCGATTAGTGAACTTCACCAAATTGTTGATTTGATCCCGTGATTGCCCCATCGCTTCCCCCACTCCGTTCGTATTCAGTCCATAGACAACACAAAAAGAACCGAAAATAGTTATGAACAACTGATTAGATTTTGTTTGAGTGGAATGATGCAGCAGTCATAAGTGTGTTACTATACAATACCGAGGGGAGAATTTCCGTCTGTGTGGAACATAGCTTTTTGGTAGAATGGATCCGTTGTAGGAAAAATACATTTGTACACGCGGACGGATGGTGCGAATTACCTCATCCAAGGACCGCCATGATCAGGAGAACAGGAAAATAGATAGGGATAATTTACTGTTATCAATACTTATTGTAAGGTCCCTATATCGGTCAAAAGATGATTTAGCATAGAAGTGTAGCACAGCTTCACCGTGTATCCAAAAATATTAGTTTTATTACTAGGGAAGGAAAAATCCTGGTCCAGGATGAGTAGGATGAGCGGCCCGTTGAACTCCGTAACCCTAAAGACAAAAGGTACCGTTGAAGAGGAATAACCGTCGTGACTCTGATGAGATCTGATAGTGAACAAGACAACTGACCCAGATGGAGTACAATTACTTCAGATGCAAGCGTGGAATTTTGGCCCACGCAATCGAAGCATTGTGGTAGTGCTACTATTTTGGTGGAGTATGCATACGCTATTTGAATAAACAGTCGCTGATATCAAAACAACTGCGGACGAAGAAGCAATAAGGAACATGATGACGTCATACGGACAAAAGATAATGAACTATAAAAAGGCACAACTGGGATTTCTGTAAATTGTTCGTGTCTAGATCATTATATCAGTGCTTGCATATGCAGCCTCGTTGTTCCTTGGGTTAGCAGTGACCCAGAGACGAATAACTTACAGAAATCGTAGTTGTGATTCATTTGTGGACTTCTCCATAAAGAGTATCCATTCATACTCAAGACGATTCAAATTAGATCCTAGTGAATATATATATCAGCCGGCTGATTTCAGGCGGTGCCAAACAAATCATGGTACAATGGACTCTCTCGTGACTCATGTCTGCTGCGTCAGTGAAACGCGTATCCAGGATCCGAGCAGTGTGATTTGATTAAATGCTCCTGGCACCTCATCAAGACACTTTTTACGCACTTAGGGAGACGAAGCAACTAGAGCTGTAGATCAACGTGGTGCAAAGATAGTATTGACTTACAAGGCTAAAGTCGCCCTTTTAGACTGGATCCCGGTTAGTCGTCGTGTATGTGCAGTTAGACTCCAGGGGTCACTTGGCGTTCGAAAAGATAGCTGTTTTAGGCACAGCTTGTTTGTAGTACCCGTACACGCTCCAACACACTGTAGCTTTGGCACGCAGAAAAATAAGTTACATGGTGAACTCACTACCCACGTTCACAGAAGCAAAGGCTCTGATATTGTAGTGCTAGCTGGTGATTTTATTGCACAAGTTGGCAAACTTAGCGCGTCAGAAGCTTATTTAGGTGGACGCTGTGCCTTGCGCACTCACCGTACATATAACGGGAAAGTCTTCTTCAGTTTTGAGCAGATAATCGGTTAGTTTTGTCTAATACGAATTTCCGACACAGCTCGCGTTGCACAGCGACATAGCGCTCTACCTCTACAGGTACTCTGAGTCAGATTGGTCATATCATAGTAGGCTGCCGGTGACATAGTTCTGCCTAGAACCATAAATCCTACTACTCCACATGCGTAGAGTCGGGCCATGCATTGGTTCTAATGCGATAATCGTTCCAGCTCTATGGTCATCGACGCAAATCCCAAACCCGGTTGGTCGTACAATGTTTGTCCGACCCAGAAGCTCGCGCCAGTCATGAACAGAAGCTACCACATGAGCTAGAAACTACAACGAATGGTATGCCAAACAGGCGATGCACAAGGCAGCAGATTTCGTCTCTGGTCCTAGATCCGATGTCTATCAGAGATACTGGATTTCTCAATGGTCGCTGAATCTAACGAAGCAAAAAACTCAGCTCACGAAGTGCAAGGAGATGAACAAGATACGATGACATCTAAAAAGTCAAGTCACATACAGCTTTAAGAAGGATCGTGAAAATTGGTGGGTCAAGGTAGCCGAAGAAATGGAGGTAGAAACTGCCTCAGGTAACAGTAAAGGACTGTTAAAACCTGTTTGCAACAGGGGTGGAAGGCAAACCACCATCAGTGAAACGATTTGCGATAGAAATGCAAAGCCTATTCATGGCAAAGACTAAAGACTGAACCGTTGGGCCGAATACTTCAAGGAGCAGTTTAGCTGGCCGCGCACCAGTTTACTTGCTCATATGTCAACAACTGCGATTCCTTGGGGAGTATCGCGCGAGCCCCCTTCGAAAGTGGGGATACAGTCGAGCACTCGATTACTGAAGTGTAAAAAAGCGACTGGTGCCGACAAACTTCCCTAAGTTGTTATCAAAATGGATCGAAATACCTTAATAAAACCACCTACTACGTTGCTCCTAGACACTTGGAACGAAAAGCGTATTCCGTGATTATAGGGCGAAGCACTGATTACACTTATCTTCAAGAAAGAAATACGCGATGACTGTAGTAATTATCGTGGGATTAGCTTAATTCCGATAATCGCCGAGGTATTAGCCTCGATTTTGCTGCATCGTTTGACACCAGCTCGCGAGAGGAACGCCCGAGAACAGGCCAGATTCCGCCCAGGTCGAGGATGCATCGACTAGATTTTTACTCTTTGTCAGTTACTGGAGGTGCTTCACGCACACCGTCGGTCAACAATAATGGTTTTCCTCGATTTGAAAAGCGCCTTCAATTCAGTTGACCGGACGGCGTTATTCAATGCTCTTCACCGGAAAGGTATGCCTCAAGTTCGTGAATCTACTGAGGTCGTTATACTCTCAAACTTCTGGTCGCGTAAGAGTTTACGGTGAACAGTCCAGTCCGTTCGAAACAACGAGCGCTGTTCGACAGGAATGTCCTGTGTCTCCATTCCTGTTCAACTTCGTCTTGGACGAAAAAATGGAGAATGCTTTGGGGAATCTTCGGGATGTGGGCATCGAACTAGGAAATAGTGAGAAGCTGTGTGACCTAGATTACACAGACAACCTTGTCGGCTTGTTCGAATGAAAGGAACATGCTCACGTGTACTAGATAGACTCGCGAGAGCTCTAGCTCCATTCGGCATGCGCTTTGGATCTTTGAAGTGTAAAGTGATATTGCAAGACTGGACGTCAACGATTCCGAGCTTGATGCTCCATGGAGATGTACTAAAAACTGTCGACCGCCTCACTTACCTCGGAAGCACCGCGACGACGGATGAGAGTACAGTAGCAGAGGTGAGCACGCGTACATCCAAGGATCGATGGGCGTTAGCTGGACTGAAGCACTTGTGGCGCCGACCCGATATATCACTCAAGTTGAAAGGTCTTGCGTACCGGGTCTCAGTGTTGTATGGTTGCAAGACATGGAGTCTGCGTGCGGAAGATGTTGGTCACCTTGGATTTTTCGAACATCGACGTTTACTTGGTATCGCTAAAATTGAGTGGAATGGCTGGGAGAGCAATGCCCAGGTCAGAAAGAGTATTGGGTACCAGTTCAAAGAACATTATATCACAGCGCATCTAGCTTGGCAGACATCGTCGGTTGAGGCACGTGTTGCGTATGGCAAACACACGTCTACTGTACCGAGCCCTGCCTTCCATTCCTCCTCAACAGTGGAAGAAGCCATGTGGAGGTCAACAGACGGCACGGCAATGGGGAATCAGAAAATGTAGCACAACTAGGAAGAGTAGATGCCTCACACCTTCGTGGACGGAGTCCAAAAGATTCCAGACTCTGAAGGCTATGGCAGTGAATCGTGAACAGTGGTGGTCGTGTTGTCATTTTTTGTCAAATCAGAATGATTGATCGATGTGCGTTTGTACGGTCAGACTGTGTATTCCGTGCGTTGGCTTCTACAACGTTCTTTCCTGTTCCCACCCCTGTGGGTTTAGCCCCTATCAACCTTGTACATTCATTATTTCTACGACTACGTTACTTATGCTGACCACCGTAGACGCGTAGTCACTCACGAATGCAAAAAAAACTGTATGTGTGGAGATGTGGTCATGAAGTGCCTCAACCTTTAGGATTGTTCAGAACACTACACGAACACACACAGAAGGACAGACAGGCACACACACAGGCAGACAGACAGAGCTCCTACTGGATATTTAGCAAGGTAAACCTATGAAATGACGATGATCGACTTACTTGGTTTCACTATCGGACGTTCTTGGACAGTGTTAAACGAAGATTCCTTTACATCGGCATCGTCCTCGTACTCTGGTTCTTCTTCCTCGTCTTCCTCATATCCCCCATAGCTATCCGCTTCATCACCATGCTCACATCCCAGATCCTCATCATCACTCACATCATCTTCGTCCTGTTCGTCTCCCGAACCTTGATCTTCATCAAATGCAGAGGCAAATGGATTGCCCTCATCGTCCCCGTTTGCATCGCCCACTGATTCATTATGATCAACTGAACTAGACTTTTGAGGCAGAACGTGCAGTAAACCGACCGAATCCAGGGTACGAATGATCGCTTGAATCCCAGAAGTACCGAACTCATTTGCGTTCAGATCGAGCAACTGCAATTTGGATTTATTCCCGAGAGACAGAATCAGGCTGATCCCGATGCTGCGATTGATCTCGTTTCCGGTTAGATTAAGTACACGAATATTGGGTACTAACTCCGGGTCTTCAAGAGCTCGTGCAAGGGCAGCCACACCAGATGCACGCAACAAGCAATCACTCAAGTGAAGTTCCTGAAAATAATGTTGTTAGGATGAGACAATAGCGAAATCGTTTAGATGACACGAAAATGGTTGCAGAAAGCAGTTGACAGAAAATTAACCATCGAAGGGGATCGAAATGAGGGAAAGCTTCATCAGGACCTTTGCTCTGGGTATTCTATGTACGTTAAAGAGCCATTCCCCCAGATGGATAAGCCCTTAACACCAACGGTCGAGTGCCACCACGAACGAACAGACAGGGTGTGTTAACCTGTGTGTCTCTATGACCCAGAACTACGCACGATGGCTACTTTGGGCCGGATATGCAATCACACCTGAAAGTCAGTGGGTAAAGACCGGACAATGTTCATTCCCATAGATTAGCTGAAATGCAGCAGTTCTCCCCGAAAGACCAACCTATATGGCCCTGGATACAATACTCCGGCGAATAAACATGAAGGGAAGCAATACGTCGGTTGGTAAGCGAACGTATGAGTGAACCAACTGTTTCCTTAGATAGTAGGAAAATATATCACACTTTATCAGGCAGCTTAAATCTGCCAAAGCAATTTTGCGTGTATGCTCAGTTTGCCCCGATGTGTGCATTGTGATAAAGACAGAATTGGAAAAGCGGACCGAAAATCGGCGCATTAGTGAAAAAAGCTAGGTGTCTGGTGGAAGGCCTCTCCATGAGTGTTTCGATCCCGTTCTGGGGTGACAGACTGTGAAGTCAACAGTTACAAATCCTATTACCCGCTTCGTTGCTGCACGGGCTTTGAACCCAGAGGCACCGGTTGGTTACACAAAAAGCCTCTGCGATGGGAACAGTGCAAACTGATTCTCCCAAAAGTTGACACGGTTCGATCAGGAACTTCCCGTGGACCAAGCCGGCTTTATTTCTCCTCCGCTACTATCTTTTCCCTGCTTATATTTTCAAATAAGTGTAATATGCTGTACGGAGCTGTGATCAGAATATACGGCCCCGATGAATCGATTTGAAGGAGGACTTCGGTTTCTCCTCTACCAAAGATAAATTCCACCGAGATATTTTCCAACTGTTTGGAAAAGCGCCTTTGATGGATAATACATTTTTTGCTTAAAATTTCAACTCGGGAGTTGGAGACCTGCACGAACAGAGCCCTGTCTGCAACTTTATTCGTCTTTCATTCTCACTATTTGTTAAACCCATCCTTTACTTCTTGCACCAGTCCTCATCCACGTTAGGTACTTTGTCGACCCTAACTAATTTTGTATCACCGTACAAAGTCCAGACTCATTACGTATGTGGATATTGGTTATATTTTACCTTTCTCTCCATCTCTCTTTAGCCAAGACGAGCTTAAGACTTTCCACCTTATCGGTAATCTTTTTCTGAGAACTAATCTGGCAGTCGCTTCGATGTACCTCTTCTTTCATTGATGTTTCCGGTTTCGTTTTTGAACTTGCCTCTGCGGCTCCTCAATTACTGACTTTTTGAAAACCGGCTCGTACATGAGCAGCCTGAAGAATATATCAGATTTTTGAACCAAGTATGAGAGCTTCATATTTTGATCCGCTTCGTTTATCAGGAAACCCAAACTGCAAAACACCTTTCTTTCCACTTTTCCATCTACTTACTAGATCCCTTACATTGAAAGCTGGATATAAAAAACTCGTTTTGTTGTGATAGTTTCATTCGTGATTTCTTCCTAATCACAATATCGACCATCGTTGATGCATGTCACGTGTGACAGTAAAAGTAATCATAATAGAGAAAAAACAGATAGGTTTACACAATATTTTGCAAACAGAAAAAGGAAGTTAGGATTTCTTTATTCAACCCGTTTTCATGAATGCAGCGGTAGGATTACACCCCATACCATAGGGAGGCGACTGAACTGTAAAGGAGGACCGCCAATCCTGACCCTGATAAATCGGATGGAGATCTGGTCTCCATGGGAGTTAGGCGTGGTCACAAGCTAGGCGAAAACGGAACCGTGTATCACCAAAATTGATCAAGAAGAACTGAAAAGGACATAAATCGGCTCCCGCAGAAGAACAGACGAACCAGTTTCGTAGGAATTTCCGATATATATATATATATATATATATATATATATATATATATATATATATATATATATATATATATATATATAGACCGAGAATGACCTAACTAATGATTGGGACCAAGAAGACATGTTCGTACTAAAAAATTACAAGTATTTTACCTCGAGATCTGGCAGTGAACACAAAGCCTTAGCGATTGCTTTGCCACCTTTCTCAGTCAAAGTATTGTCTGATAGGTTTAGGATCCGTAAACCAGCATTTTTTTCCATCATTTTTACAAGCGAATTCACGCCCTCAATTCCATGTATACCAATCCCATTTTGATAGAGTGACACCTGCAAAAAAGTAGACTGTGAAATGGAAAAGTCAACGCTTACTTCTTCTAACGATCCCATGTCGGAGAATACGTCAGACAGTAACTGCGCACCATAATTTTCCAAACGATTCCTGCCTGCAGAGAATACTTTCAGACGAAGACCTTGACCTCCACTGGCTTTTCTTCCTTTTTGCAACGCCTCAACCAAATGTCGACAACCCTCGTGGCCTAGTCCCTGATTGTTCATTCGAAGTATCTAAAAGAACAGACTGAATGAGAAGAAGCTACTTCCCTCACCTGGAGTGTTGCGCAGGCAGGGCTTGCAATGAGGTCTACCACACCAACCACTCCGTTTGGACCAAAGGCGTTATCACTCAAATCCAATTCAACTAGACAAGCACCGGATGCCATTACGCCTGTACTTAGATGTCTAAGCGCCGGTGCTATTTCCGACTTCAGACGACCTAGGTATTCAAGATTGGGCAAAAAATGGCACGGCAAGATACAAGATATTTGCGACGGGGTAACGAAATAGGCTGCATTACTAAATGCCAATCTGACCGAGAGAAATGAACCATTAAATGGACAAATGTGACTACTGAATTTTGTCGCATGCTGTGATGTGTTGAGCAGCCAGAATGATTAAAACAGAGTACTGACCGCCTAAGTGAAATGGACTGTCATTTCAGAATCAGCATGCATAAACACTGACAGAGAGTTGGAGGTGGCAAACCATTTGGGAAACCCGACTGTGAAGCAAACGGATAAACGTTAATAAACGGCGGAGGGGGAAGTTCGGTTTTTAGACTGAATATGCATCAATCATATATTTAATGCAGTTGTCACAATTTGTCTCATCAAAAATTTCAAAGATCTGTGGCACGAAATGGAGAGAAAACTAAAAATGCTATCGGATAACTAAAAGAAACAGCAACTACAAGGACGCAATTGGTCGTGACACATTTATCTAGTGTCTAACTAGTTGGTGAGTTAATCTCGTGCACTCACGCCGTGCATGTTTGTCATGTTCAGCTACCATTTTGTGCTTACCTTAGTTTTATTACTATTTTCCTTTTAAACGTCTCCTTGTTTTCAGCTCCTGCCGTTTAGCTATATGTCAAAAAAGCTTCTTGAACATCTTGAAAATGAACCGCTGGATTTACAAACTGCTCTGGAATTAGCCCGATAACTTGAAATGGCACGACAGCAATGCAATGCCTTACAGGCATCATCGATATCGTGCACAGCTTCAGCATCAATACCCACCGAATCAACTGATAATTATCCATCTGATTACAAGGAAGGCACTAACTTACTCGCAAAAACGATGTCAGTGGCAGCTGAGACCGAATGCTATTTTTGTGGGGACGACTGACGCCTTTGTTTCAAATGCCTTGCAAGTGGTGCGGTTTGTAGTAAGCGAAGAAATGAAATAAACTTCAAACGTATCTGTTGATCGCCTCCACATGGATTAATAGCCCTGTCTACAACACCTTCATTTCCAGCCGCAATCACCGCCTCTTCCCCGGATCGCCTCTCAAACGCACTAACAGCGATTACTGGGAATAAGATCCCCATGGAATCTCTGACAAACAAGGGGGAATTCTGACAGTTACAATTTTGAGTCCTTGGTACGGCATTACCGTCTGAAGGCCATACAACCATCCAGCGTCATCTTCAAGACTAATTAGTCACATAAAAGACCAATGTCTTGTCAAGTCTTAAAAAAATTCGCACGATAATTTCAAACTCTCCGTGTTCCACTGTGTGCGCGGATGTATACCTGAGACACGAATTTTTTGAAAGAATTTTCTAAGGAATTGAGATAATGTTCAGCGGCGCCAAGCCGTCTTTTCCCCTTTATGGTGCAACAGCCTCGCGCACTGAATCGTTTTCTCGTTTCATGAACTTGCTATCAGATTATCAGCCTATTGCAACTAAACCAAGCCTTCATGCTTCTAGAGATAAGGAATTTGTCTGATCCGAGATTAGACTTCTGAAGCACAGCATCATTCACACATCAACTTCAGCCTGACGGATTCAAGTCCTTGTAACAACGAACGAAAGACATAACAGATGCATGGTAGTCGACTACAGTCAAAGCATCAATCGGCATACGTTGTTGAACGCCTATCCAGCACCAAGAATAGATGAAATATCACTTAACTTATAGTGATGCACTATTTTCGGTGCGTTAGATTTCCAGAGCGAATATCACCAACTGCTCATCGGAAAATGAGATCGGTCGTACACTGCTTTTGAAGCCTGTGGCAATTCATAAAAATTCTGCCGGGCACCGCTCGGAATGACGAACGATGCCACTTGTTTTTAGTGCACCATCAACAAAAGCATCCATGAGGAAAACCTAGAAGGAACCTTCGACTGCATCCAAGATATAGCCGTATGTGGCAAACAAAGATCATCACGATAATAACCTTGGATGCATTAATTGGTGCGATAGGCCTGAATCCTATATAATGTAAAATCCACTTGTATGTTTCGCATCCAAAAGACCAACGCCGCCAGCCGGAATTGAACCGCCGACATTCTGCTTACTGGGCAGATGCACTACCAGCTGAGCTATAGCATAAGACCAGCGGACTGCCGCCGGTTCGATTCCGGCTTGCGGTATTGGTCTTTTTAATGCAAAAAATGCAAGTGGATCTTTCATTATACTTACTAATTTTCCTGACGTTGTGAGAAACTACTTTCAACAGAGAGTATCACTGGTACCAAAGAACTGCTACCGGTGGTTTTACATTGTGCTAAATGAAAACCACCTGCCGGAAATCTGACCAAAGCTACCTCACCGTTCGAAAGATTAAACATCAATTGTAGGAGACTGCTTCCCTCATTAATCAAAGTTCGGTACTTACTGACTATCGCAGACGAGTACTCCAAGTCCCCTTTTGCTTATACTTGTTTAGACGTCGAATACCACAGCCGTTTGTTACCTCTTCCAACTGTTCTCGATTTTTGGCATGCCATTTTACATTTATCCGGACAGGGTTACTTCCTTCACGCCTGAGGAACTGAAGAAACTCCTCCGCCATAAAAGCATTGTAACCAGCAGAACAACAAGTGAACAAGTCAAGGACTTAATGGAACCCTCAGGAAAACCATCGTCCTTGCAATCCAATCTGTGTACCCAGTGGAACACTGTCCTTTCCGATGCGCTCCACTCTAGGTCATTACAATGCACAGCAACATATATGAAGCCGTACGAACGACTGTGCACTTACCACCGTAAATCCATATAGAATGTCACAATACCTACCCGGCCGAGCAGTTCAGGGCCAGTCTTTAAGCGTCGTCCTTTGAAATTAGCAAAATAACCCACGATTCGGCGAACAAGAACTAATCGAATGCATTCTCAGATAAGCCCATATCCGTCTCTCCGACGGATGGGAAGACATGGTCTTTACACATAATCTGGTGCCCGAGTGAAGCCTTGGAATAAGCCCAATGCTCATCTACAGTACTGTTCGTCGTGGATCCTAGCTCATATGCCAACTTCTGTTCATAAAGTTTGCGGATTTCTGGGTCAGACAAACGTTGCACGGCTAACCGGGTCTGCGCTTTGCGACGAAGATCATGGAGCTGGAGAGATTATCGGATCAAAACTAATGCATGGCCCGACTCTATGTACGTGGACAAGTAAAATCTACAGTTGTGAAGAGAACTGTGCCACCGGTAGCTTACAGCGATATGATCAATCTGACTCAGAGTACCTGTAGAGTTAATGCGCCATGTCGCTGTGCGACGCGAGCTGTGTCGGAAATTCGTACTAGATAGGAATAACCGATTATCTGCACAAAACTGGAGAAGCTTATTCCAGTTATCTGTGCGCTCAGCGGGTAAAGCACAGCGCCCACCTAAATAAGCTTCTGACGCACTAATTTTGCCAACTTGTGCATTAAAATTACCAGCTAGCACTACAATATCAGGAACTTCGCTCCTGCAAACGAGAGCGGTGATTTCATCATAGAACCCATCCTTCTGCATGTCAGAGCTGCAGTTTGTTGGAGCGTATGCCGCAATTACAAACAAGTTGCGCTTAACACAACTATCCTTTCGAACGCCCAGTGATCCCTGGAGTTTAACTGCACATAAACGACCACTAACCGGGGTCCAGTATAAAAGTGCAGCCTGTCTTGTCAAGCAAGACTATTCCTACATCACGTTGCTCCGCAGCTCGAGCGTCGCCTTCAGTTTCGTTGTATAGTTGCGAGACTTGGGGGCTGCGTGCAGAAGGTATTTGTCGTCTTCAGGTTCTCGACCATTGATGATCGCGTAGTATCGCTAAGATTGCATGCAATGACTAAGTAACCAATGACAAGGTCAGAAATCGAGTATTCGTTACCAGTTGAGAAAATGTTTATCAAGGGTATCCAAATTAGTAGACTTCGTTGGTTGAGGCACACGTTACGTATGGCAAACACACGTCTACTATACCGTGTCCTGTTTTCCATTCCTCCTCAGGAGTGGAAGAAACCACACGGAGGTCAACAGATGACTCGGCAACGGGAAGCTGGAAAGTAGGTGCCTCATGCCTTCGTGGTTGGATCCTAAAAGATCCGTCAACCAGTTGGTTGGAGACACTGAAGTATATGGCAGCGAAGCATGAACAGTGGTGTCACTTCCTGTCGAAACAGAATGATTGATCGGTGTGCGTTTGTACATTTATCCTGTGTATTTCGTGCTTTACCTACGACGGCATTCCTTCTTTTTTTCACCTGTGTAGGTCCACTTCTTTTCCACCATGTTTATTCATTGTTTCTAGTGTTACGTGCAACATAGTGAGAAAGGCAGTGATCAATGGGGCTCGCCTCACTGTTTACCGCCGTGCGATGATGAGTACACGTATTCACATTGTTAGATCAAAGCCTTCTTTCGAATTCGGCTTTTTTCTACGTCCTTTGCTTACCCATCCGAGTTCATGACAAACCTACTGTCTCTTGTGCAAAACAGTGTCTCAAAAAGACAGGAGATGAGTACGTCTGATATTCAAGCAAAACAATGGGAACTGAGAGCCGTTTTGATTTTCCGCGCACTTTTTCCGAACTCTGGGTTTGCTCACATGGGCACCCTAAAGGGCCCCGATAGAGCTGCCCAAACAACGTAACTGTATTGTCCCATACTTGGACTCAGTTTGTCCATAGCGGGCCCCTTATGGATGTGCTGTTCGGGGATTACGCACTTCGCGATCAGGTCATCTACGAGCTCTGTTATCCATGCTGCAGCGTTCTCGGCAAGCGACGCGCCATGCTCCTTAAGTGACCGGGGTGTAAAGAACGTTGATGTCTATCGCCCAGCATGGTTAGCCGCGATGAGAGACATTCATGAAGCCATCTTATTCACTCCAAGGAGCTTGCCGCTGAAAATTAGGTACTACTTACGCAGTTTCGTAAGAGATAATTAAATGCTTATACTGATGGTTTTATTGCATGGTATCATCAAAAACTAAAGGTATTATACGCCATCACTAGTATGTCAGTGTGGTAAAGAAATGGAATTGAAGTGCTGACAGAAGTGGACTGCTAAGGCCTTCACGAGTGATGGACAGTAACCCACTATCACCCGGCTCGTTACCTCACTTGACTTATTGAGACTTCATGTGGTTCTCCATCACTCCAAGTCTCAGGGTCTGGATGCCGGTCGTACATCTTAATGTAGTGGGTCTTCGAGGTTACGGGATATACTACTCCCACCATACCCGTGCGCAAGCACATAAAAAAGTTGGACCGGCTGATCTGAGGTTGGGCTTTAAACCTGCTCGCTCAGTGTGTAAAAATTACCACCAGAGCCAACCTGGGATGTATTTTAATTGCGAACGTTTAATCTGTTGCATACTATCTATATCATGGAACGCCCGCACACCATAAGGTCTCACAGTTGAGCTGCAACCGAGTTTCACGTTTGTCCCACTTTCTTGGCGGGGAGTCAATGAACTATACTTTTAAGTGCTCGGTGTATAACTTGTGTCCATGCCGCTGAATGCATTTTGGATGCTCGTCGTAGCTACTGCAAAAGGACGTGAACTTAAGTATTATTACGTAATGATATTCTCCGGAGTTACAATTTTTTAGTCAAGATGACAGATGCAGCTACTGAGGAAGATATATGAGCACACTACGATTGGAAACATCCTAACACGATTTTTAAACCAGTTGATATTCTCAGAATGGAAAGAAAAACTGGGCGTAGACAAACAGGATTATCCTTGCAGCATACACTTAAGGTCCCGGAAGCGAGTAGAGAAGTGAGAATCAAATGTTAAACTTTCCCAGAAAGACAACTCACCAGTGAAAAGGTCACTCCATAAACACCGCTGAAGCTTAGTGTTATGTTCCAAAGCAATACCGATTGGCTCGGCAGCCGCAATACCCAAAGTACTTCCACTTAAATTAAAACAGGAAGCGTCTGGATTTTCCACTAGGGCCTCGACAATCTTCTCTACATCCTTGGGTTCATCGAGCTTCAGCGCAAGACCTGAGAAATCAACCACCGAAGCACACATTTGGAGGCGACTGTAGTGCACACTACACAAGGTCAGTTTCAGTTCAGTTCAATTGTCTTCAGTTCAGTTCAATTCAGGTTGCACAGGACAGGTAATGGCCACGGCCAATCGAGCGTCCAGAATTCCTTCGATGGTATGCACACCAGTTATGCACCCACCACTGCCGGGTGTATTTCGTCGAATCCCCGCTAAAAATGAAAGGGAAACGGAAAACCTCATCGCACATCAACTGCGTGAGACTTTATGCATCGTGAGCGTTCACTGAGACTGTATGCAATGAGGGAAAAAGTCTGCTAAAACATACTCCAGAAGGACCACAGTGCTACACGTCATCCATCTAGTTGATATTCTCAAGGCTCACTACGAGGAAAGATCTCGTACCACTTGCGATCTAGGGCACCTTTGAAGGATTGGACTGTCTGCAGATCTACCATTTCACCAGGCAGACCGTTCCAAATGTTCACAACGCTATTGCTGAAGAAGTGCGATCTAGCCATCAACCTAGATCGGGCTTTTATCAACTTCTTTTCGTGTCCCCTTGTTCTGGAGTCTACGGCGACTTGGAATAGACTATCTGAACTAAGGCCAGAAAAGCCCTTCATTACCTTGAACGTTTCTATGAGATCCCCTCGACGTCTCCTCCTTTCCAACGGGAAAAGATTCAGGTCACAGAGTCTCTGCTCGTAATTCTTACCCCTCTGCCCTTCAACCATTCGCGTGGCGAGACGTTGGACTTTCTCGAGGCAGGCGGCGTCCTTTTTGTAGAAGGGTGACCAAGCCTGCATGCTACCTTCTAAGTGAGGTCGTACTATAGCCATGTAAATAGGTACAAATACCTCCGGCTTCCGGCAAGACAAAGCTGATCGCAGTCTAAAGAGCTCCCCACGAGCCTTATGCGCAGCCGCGTTGCACTGCTCCGACCATTTGAAGTCACTTTTCATGATGATCCCCAGGTCTCTAACCCTACTGGCTGCCTCTACGGTGAACAGCCCTTGATCATGAACGACAGTTAGGTTCTCCGTTGCCCTTGACAACAAATGGCTTTTTTGAGCGTTCACAGGTAAGTCCCACTTGTATGCCCAGTTCAGGACGGTGCCTATTTCCCTGCCCAAGTCCGCCCTACCCTTAGATCCAACAGTCTTCACATCATCCGCAAAAATAAAGCTGGGCGATTGAAGAGTGGATGCTGGGTCATTAATGAATAACAAGAATAGGACTGGGCCTAGGACGGATCCCTGAGGTACACCACTGGTGACGTTCACCAAACTGGAGCACCTGTCCCCCACTTTGACATAAAGCGTCCTGTGGGAGAGGAAGTCCTCCAGCCACCTATATACTGGCCCACCTAACCCGAAATTCTCCATCTTGCATAGCAAAAGACGATGATTAACGGAGTCGAACGCCTTGCAAAAGTCGAGGTAACATAC